>QUSF01000005.1:36448360-36477524 GCA_003676055.1 Chloebia gouldiae | reverse complement strand
AGGGGATAACACAACATTATTCAATATTGCTCAGCAGCATGTTTCAGTTAGTCAAAATCTTTTAAGTAAGCACAAATAACAGTAGGTAGAAACATGCTGCAAGGCACTGGAGGTTATTGCTTCATCACATAATTAGAGAACAGAAAGTACAAGGAAAGTCTAGTATTGTGACCCAAGGTAGTCCAAATTCAAGAGCCACGGGTCCAAACTCTTAAGAAGTCTGTATTATCTTAATTGTTGAAGAAAAACATTCAAAAAAAAAAAAATCTATTCACTCCTGTTGGCTGTCCACAGCACAGCATCTGATGAATGTTCTCCCCAAGTCAATGCCACAGTCCTTTTTGGCCCCCCAAATCCTACATTTCACAGATATGGGAAAACAGACACTCTTCATTTATCTTTTTTGAGACATGGCACAGAACTATCTAGAAGTTCAAGGGAATGGGAGCCTCAGTCCATCCCACTGCTACCAGTTTGATGCTAGAGCCACCAAAAGATGCTCAGAGCCTGGAAAGGGATCATAGGTCAGCAGGAGAGCACCCGAAGAGCAGCACAAAGGAACTTCTGCCACTTCAGCCAGTAAGCCAGCTCCACTGGGAGCCCAGCTAAAATGCCTCTATGGAAACACGCACAGCAAAGACAATTAAAAAAAAAGAAGTTAAGAGAGTTAAGAGACATGCACATGCCTGCATGGCTATCATCTTACCAGCATCACTCAGACATGGTGGGATGACTCCTATGACTGGAGTGTTGGAATGGAAGGATACAGGGTGTTTAGGAAGGACAGGCATGGGAGACAAGGAGGGGATGTTACCTTTTATGTCAGTGACTACCAGGAGTACACAGAGCTCTGCCTCAGAATGAAAGAGGAGTGACTGAAAGCTTAAGGGTCAGGATGAAAGGGAGGGCAGGGACAGGCCATGTTATACTGGGGGTCTGCTACAGGCTCCCTGCCCAGGACGACTGAACTATGAAGTCCTCTATAGACCGACAGGAGCAGCCTCATGTTCACAAGTTCTGGTCCTCATGGGGAACTTCAACCATCCCCATATCGGTTAGAGGGACAACACAGCAGAGCATAAGCAACCCAGGACCAGGAGGTGCCTGGAATGTGATAATGGTGATACCTTCCTTCCCTGAGTTAGAGAAGCTAACAAGGAGAGGTGCTATGCTGGGTCTCCTTCTCACCAAAATGTTGGGTCTGCTGGGGAATGTGAGCTCAAGGGCAGCCTGGGCTGCAGTGACCATGAAGCAGTGGAGTTCAGTACCCTTCCTTAGGGCAGCAAGGGTGCACAGCAAGCTCATTGTCCTGGACTTCAGGAGAGCACAGTTGGGCCTTCTCAGGGATCTGCTTGGTGGAGGGGCCCAGGAAAACAGGTTAATATTGAAGGATCACCTCCTCCAGGCTCAGGAGTGAGCCATATCTACCAAAGGAAGTCAGGCAAAACATCAGCCAGCTGCATGGTTGAACAAGGAACTCCTGGACAAACACAAGCAGAAAAATGAAGCCTACAGAAGGTGGAAGCAAGGATAGGCAGCTTGGGAGCAATACAGAGAAATTGTGCACGCAGCCAGGAAACAAAATAGGAAAGCTAAAACTGTGATAGAATTAAAACTGGCCAGGGACATCAAGCTTGATGAAGCTTCTATACAAGAAAAAGCTTCTATAGGTACATCAGTGATAAAAGGGCCCCATCTCAAAGGAGACCCAGGACATGGACAAGACTGAGGTACTTAATGACTTCTTTATCCTGGTCATCACCAGCAAGGGCTCCAGACACACTGCCCCACTCCCTGGAGGCAAACGTGGGGACTGGGAGAATGAAGAACTGCCCGCTGCAGCACAAGGGCAGATTTGAGACCATCTCAGGAACCTGAAGGTACACGAGTCCATGGAACCTGATGAAATGCATCCCCAGGTACTAAGGGAACTTAAAAGGTGCTTGGAAGAAAAATGGGGACAGACTTTTTATGAGGGTCTGTAGTGACAGGGTTTTAAACTAAAAACTGGTAGATTTAGATTGGACATTAGGAAACTATTTTTTACATTGAAGGGGTGAGATGCTGAACAACTTGTCCAGAGAAGTTGTGCATGATCTGTTCAAGTATTCAAAGTCAGGCTGGGCACGGCTTTCAGCAACCTTATCTAAAGAAAGATGTCCCCGCCCACAGAAGTGAGCATCGATGATCTTGAAAGATTCCTTTCAACTCAAAGCACTCTGATTTCTATGGCAAAGCTTCTGGCTACTGAGTCGCTTCAATCAAAACTTTGACACATTGTTTATAGCTCCTTAGCTAAACCTAGCAGGACTGAGTTTGTGCTTCAGCTTTTCCCTGAACGAGATGATAATGGTCCCTCTCTTTTCTATCTTAAGACTTATTTAGGTGACACATTTGAGAAATTCAGTTCTTGAGACCTAAGCTAACAAAATCCGATTGACTTCAGCTGACCAGTTAAAGTGCGTCTTGCTTTTATTAGATGTGGAGGAGAGGGAAAAGACAACAAGAGAGAGACAGATTATAAGAGGAATTATGAAATCAGACAATAAAACTTCTGTAATTCTTTTGCACTCTGGCTTTTTTGAATACAATATTCCACTACCTCTTTTAACATTCAGTTACATGATATAAAACCTGGAAATCTAAACAAATTTATTAAATATTATTTAAGAATTCTCATTTTACAGCTCTCAAGTACTTTGTTTCACAGATGGTCTTAAACACTTCTATTATGTTTTAGAGTTAAAATTTCATAGAGTATTTTTTCTATCCCAGTACTAGAGAGACTTTCTATATCAAATTAATACAAGTCACTGAAAGAGCAAACATTTCTGTTGATAGATGTGAAGCTTGATTTTAGAGCTAACACTTTCTGACAAATAAGTTATTATCCCTCTTAAACCTATTTCACACTGTCTCACTAAAAATAATTTCTCCATCCTCACAAGGCCAGGACTAATCTGAACAGAGTGAGCACACTACATCTTAAATAATTAGTGGAAGCCTAGTTATTTTAACTAAGACAGAAAGAATTCTCCATTTCCAGCTACAAAATATGACAGATGGACATGCCTTATATCAAGAATTACCAAACACAAATTTAAACATCTGTATCAATACTTTCTGAAAACTACTTTTATTTACAAAGTAAAAAATATGTGTTAAAACTATTTCAAAATAATTTCTCCTTACTCCACTTCTTAGTATACTTTTTCCTTTAAAGTAACCTTCAGTTTTTGCAATAGTAATCAATGACCTTAACAAGGTCACACTAGATAAACTGTCAGCAGCTTATCCAGAAGAGGTACAAGAGCCAATATATGAAGCATCTTCTAAAGGAGTGAGAATACAATATTGTATAAACAGTCAGATTTTTCAATTTAGACTGTCTTGAATACATGTATTTCTCAAAATTCTATTCAGCATGATAGACACTAAATACTCTTTTGATCTGCAATAGACAACAGAAGAAAATAACTAAGCCTTAGTCTCCTTAGATCCAGCTATGGTAAAGCAACAACTTTAAATAACCTATAGCAAGCACCAGAAAGGAGGATCAATGATATGGAAAGTGATGCTGGAGCTCTCCAGGTTTGTTCCCTACACCACAGTTGCTCTTGAATAAATATTAATAACCTTTTAATTGTATTAAATAAATATAATTTTAATAAATAAAATTATTTATTTTAAATAAATAAAAAATAACCTTTTTTGAAGGCTAAGTAATCTAGTCTTCTCTGTAAAATAACTGGAATATGGGTACTGTAATAACAAATACACAGGACGTTTTTTTAAAGTGTCTTGGTACTACAATAATGAAAATAACAAAAACAAATTCTTGTGGCAGTTGTGTCTACGGGATACAGGATGACAGCACAAAATGAGAGATTACCAAAGAATGCAGTAAAAGAAAGGTATAATTAAATCACTCTTCAATGAAGTTGATACAAGCACACCAAGAAAGTGCTAATGTATGGATTATCAACAGAAAGATTAACTAAAAGTTCATGCCAAGCAAGACAATTCCACGCCTTTAACAGCCTTTTTTCTCCATATTCTCTTTCATACTGTTAGAAAACAGTAACCAAAACCAAACCACAAAACCCACTGAATTAATCTAAGGTAATCTAATCTCTATTTTATCAGTACCAAGAGGCCTCTGAAAATTGTGTATCCATGCAGCAAGGTCCCAAATAAACATTATTTTGTAAATTACAAAACCCCCAAACAATACAATGATTTAACACTCTTTCAAGTTTTCTTAAATATCAACTTTTAAAGCAGTAGAAGATATTGGAATAAGAAAGTTAAAACTGTACCCTTACAATTGTCCTATCAGGTAAACTAAAGGTCCCCAGACAATGTCTTGGGGATCATAAAGGGTAACTTTAAAAGGAAACAAATTGTCTGCAGGCTTAAATTCACTACATTGGGGTCTATACCATCATTAGAAAAAAAAGAAAAGTTACTGGATTATATACTGAAAGGTGTTGAAAACTAATATGTTGTTTACTTATACAACCTGCAAGTGAGTCTCTAAAAACTCAAATTTACTCTTTACACATTTTGAGACATTTCTACAGAGAAGCCAATCTCTTGGATAATCCATAGATAATGCCTTTCCTTCCTCCAGTTCTCAAGAGGGAAAACATCTGAGTCTCCAGTGTTTCATGCTGCCTACTGCTACATGTTAACAATTAGACCAAACACATTCTCACGCAATAGTTAAGTCAAAACTGCAGTTTTATACAAAGTTTCCTCTATTAGACTTTGAAATACACCAGTGCATTACAGTTTAAATTAACAGCTCTCATTTACAAATCTTTTTTCATCCATTTTGACACTGTTCATTTATTCAATGAACAGAGGAAAAAATAGATATTTTTTTTTAATGTGGATAGAACACATTTTTGTGGATAGTCCACAATTTTTAACCAGGACAATGTTTTACAAACTAATGTTTTTTCCCAGAATTGTTTCATTAAAAGCAAACAATATGTCCTCTCTCTGGCAACTACAGGTAGGGAAAAAATATGAAAGTCCTAATTAATATTTTAAAAAGTAAAAACTTCATCTAAAGTTTGGTCAACAACATACTAAAATCACATACATAGTGCAGTAAATTTCAGTCCCCTTTAGAAAACTGTTAGTCAAAAGCATGACCACATTATATGCCGGCAACAGAATTCCAAATTGTTCTTATATATTGTGGAAGAAACTACAATTTTACCCTAATTTCTCTTGTTTCTTTCTACAAAAATGCTCAACAAATCCTTACGAGACAAACCAAGCAGCTACACACTGGGAAAGGCACTGTCAAAGCCCAAAACCAAAGACTATTTAAAGTCTAGCAAACAATGGAATTTCTGTGCTTAATTTCACATGGTATTTAAAAGACATATGAATTCAGAAGAGAAGTTGTTATTTTTTAACCACATTCCTTGATAATCTAAGGAATTTGGCTGTGTAGTCTTCAGAGTGAGGACAGCTTTTTATGCACTGGTGATGTTTGATGTTACTGCACAACAAACAGCAAGAGCAGCAGCTTGATTCATGACCAAGGCACTGAAACACTACAGAAATATTGTCCTGCCATGAGAAACAGAGATTAAACACCTGGCTGGAATCAAAGCACTAAAAGTGCTCAGAAGCATAAAAGCTGCTCTGTGAGTCAAGTTTAAATATACGTAAAACCATCTTTTTTAAGAAGCATTACCAAGAGGTGCAAGAGTGATACAATCTTATTTGTAATGGGTTTATAGGGAACTGATGTCTAACAAGGCTGGGCTTATGGTTCTAGGGTAACTGGAGTCGAAGAACCCACAGGGGAGACAGAAACCAGTGTGTGGGTGTTAGATTTTTTTTCCTTGCAAATCTGCAATCTTATTTTCATAACACTTATCCAAATAAAAACCTGAAGCTGCTAATCCTGTATAAAAGCTTAATGGAATTACTCAAAGGATTCAAGACCTACCATGTAAGCCCTAGTTACTCTAGGTTAGCAAAGAAAAAGAACAAATATAATCAAGATGACACGAGGGGAAGTCACAAACACAGTTCTGAAAGATTCTGCTCTGGGACCTGTATTACCTAATAAAGTCCTAAGTGGCCTGGAAGATGAGATTCATGACACAGTTTAGAAGGTACCAAAGGACAGCAAGTGATGAGGAATAGTGACTTCAAAGCCACTGAAAAAATACAGAAGGCCATTATGAAACTGGACTGGGCAACAAAAGACAAAATATAGCATAGGCAGACTTGAAATAAGGCAGAGGGGCAATAACCACCTGATGCTATTCAGGCATAAATCAATGAGTTGTGAGCTATTAATCAGTATCTCTCCATGTACAGAGACTGACTGTTCAAAATCTATATTTTGTTACTAGGAAGTACTAAAGAGCTAGTAAGATCTACATACAAACACACATCAGCCAGTAGAATTTCTTGCAAGAGACATTAAAGACTCAAAAAAAAAAATCAGAAGGCCTTCAATGGAAATTGAGTAAGAGGGCTCCCTTGAGAGTTTTCAACTAGACGAACTATATTGGGGTCAGGAAATCCCCTAGGCTGAAAACAGTGCATGGCTGAGGGAGAATTTAGGGGAGGTATCATTCTCCCTGTCTCTGTTTTTGTCCCTAAAAGCGTTTTAGAAATGATGTTGCAGACAAGTGCAGGGTTTATCAAAGCCTTTGTCTGAACCAGTACAGCTGTTCTTATAAAACATTTATGTTTACCATCATACAAGAACAACAATTCAAAAAAACAGTTGCTGGAAGAGTGCAACAAGCTGATCCACTCACAAGACTGCACATTATTAACACACAGGAACTTTGTTTAAAGATGTCAAAACATCAATCCTGTCAGGGAGCAAAACTGAGCTATGGGAAACAGCTGTTAACAAATGGCAGAATTAGCAGGTGAGACACTTGCACTAGCGGGTCAGTTGTGTATCAAAGACCCCAAATTCTTGTCACCTGTGTATTCTTCACTTCTGCAAAACAAGTATGTACATAAAAGTAAAATGCTTAAGCTAAGGAAAAAAGGCAAGACAGGAAGGGGAAAAGCATGACCTAGCAACAAAACTCGCCAACACTGTGTACACCCTAAAATTTCATCATTTCATAGAATTGCAGAGTTTGAAGGTGCCTTCATGAACAAGACTCTTTTGGAAAGGTTCTCATTATGTACAGCAGGCTTGTAAAGAGTCTCTGCAGAGTGGAGACTTATCAAGTAGTCCTTCAGTATATATAATATTATTTTTAAAAATTCATTAATAAGCCTAATAGTTGGCAAGTTTTGCAGATCATGGTTCAGTGCGAGTCTTGGTAATTTGGGAAGCAGATTTTATCTTCAAGATGGAAATATTTTTATTTCACAGAATGACTCAAGAAACTGCTTCAGGAGGTCAACTTAATATTAAAGCTGTATTTAAAAACCCCAAAAGCAAGCATGTCATTACGCAGGACATAGATACCATTTTAATAAAGAGAATGAGCTCAGAGCATTTCTGACAAAATAAAAAACATGACAAATAAAACAATCTCTGATAGCACAGATTATGCAATTGCACCAGATAAGTTATAGTACAGCACATCTGTAACCTGCAACCACCTCAACCCCAAGAATTAGATCTCCAAAAATTTTGCTATTTAAGAAAAACTTAAAACTGTTAAAAATACCTCCACTGATCAGATATAAGAAATGGGAAGATATCTGTAAATTGTCTGAATCTAGAGAAGTGAAATGCTGCCTCACAATTCTCAAATGCCCAGCTGCCATTAATGATGGCAACAATTACATTATTTAAGAATTTATCCAAAAGGTTATTCAGCTAGCAATACAGTATTAATAATTCCATTCTATCCTTAAAAAACAACAAACATAAACTGACATGAGAATTTTTTTTCCAATTTAGTTTAGTTTGTTACTGTCTACACTCGTGTTTGAAACAATTTTTATTTGTTTAAACATGACTACTTTTTTTTTTAATCTTAGCTGAAAAAATGTACACATACAGCATAACTTCAGTGTATGATAACTTTTTAGAAATATAAAAATACAAATCACCATCTAATGACAAAGAATCTTAGTAAATATTTTTCATATTAAAAATTAATTAAAACAATGTCACACAAAAACTTAAAGGAATTACTACTGCTGCTAGCACAAGTACCAGTTTGCAAAACCAGAAGTGATAATTTTTATAGAAGTAGTAGCTAACTTCCAAGAGAACAACAGCAGCATTTTGACAGAGAAATGGATGTGGATGACTTGAAGGTGAGTTAGTATAACAGGAACTGCACCACCACGGCACACTGCCACCAAGAGAGGACAAGGCATTCCACTGCTTCTCTCATCCTCCCCTCCATGCTCCCACTCTCTTGTTCTTGTACTTAATACATCCACTGTGCAGCTGCAGAGATGAACTGCATCCATTTTTTGTTCCAAATGGAAAGACTTAATTTCTGGTAACCCAGTCTTCAAAAAATACAAATCAGTGATAAACTCACTCTCTCGCCACAAAATTTCTACATGTGGCATAGGAGAGGAAGTAGGGTTACCCATTTCAGCAGCAACCCGCTATTAGATCCACTTAAGAATACCAAGAAAACATTAGGCAGGCAGAATGCAGAAGCTACATTTTAGCTAATTCAAATCCAAGTCTTTCAGACAACAATTATTCTTAGGAATATGAAGTGTGGAAGCCAATTCAGGTACTTCAATAGGTATGATATTTATTTCCAATATTTTTACAGAAATTCACTAGGCACCTATGCAACCATACCCTGTACTTGTAATATCCAGCAGACTCAGTCTCAAACAGTAGCCTGGTGATGACAAAGAAATTACTGGCTCCTTCAGATTTGCTGGGAGAGGCAGGTGTTGCTCTGTAACTAACTGAGAATAGAATGGATCACCCAAGTGTGGAGAATCCAAGAGAACGAGAATGTGTAGTAGTGCAGAAGACTACATGTGCAGACCTCAAGCACTGAGGCATTGCCTCACCTCACACTTTACCCTCCATCCACCAGTGTAATTTCAGTACCACTAACATCAGCTTTTAGACCTTTCTGCTACATTTCTTTTACCACTGAAAACAGTTGTATTATTTAAGTTTCTCAGTTTAAACTTGCAGATCTTAACAGTGTGCCAGGGCAATGCCAGAGACAAGCATCTTGCTCTCCTTTGTTTACCTCAGTTTATTACACAGGGATTGCCTGGATGGGCTGCTACTGGACCTGAGAGATCCTGGCGTGAAATACTTTTCTAGATGCAACTTCAAGGAGGAGAAAGCTAAAGTCTTTTCAGTTCAGTCCCATGAGAATCTTTACATGGACACTATTCATCAAAAGCAGTAGCTTTTACAATGTACACAAGCAACAAACTACATATCATTGATTACCATCATCATACTTCAAAAACACTTCCTCAGATTTAGGGAAACATTAATGGAGTTAACAGATAACAAAACCGAACAGAACTGCAATCACACAGATGCACACATTTTGAGTTCACCAAGACACTTATCTTCAGGATTTTTGGCAGGTGAACTCTGTAAGCTTTCTCCTACTTGTATTTCACTATATTTACTAGCTTTAGTATCACTTAGAATATATGAAGGACTTAAAAACACAATACAGGATACAGTCAAGTAATAGAAAGATTAGATATATGCTCTTGACTATTTGATCATTTTCTTTCCTGCCCTCTTGATGCCCTTTATTTACTTAACTTTTAGAGCAGTTCAAGCTATCAGCTACCAACAGGTACTTGCCTGTGTTTGAACTCCATTCCCAAGTGGGATGCTAATGCCTTGAGGCCCGTGCACCAAGTTACACGTGTGTGCATTAAAACAGACGTGACCCCAGTTCTGAACACCTCAGTGAGCAGACACAGGCACCCACCCATGTACCCCAACGTGTGCTGCAGACTCCCCCAGGGCACAGGCAGCCACCAGGTGGAATCATCCTCCAGGCCACCAGTGGGACCACCCCGATAAAATATTCAGTGCTCTTCATATCAGCTGGGATCCAGGTGCCACTCTTGTCGTGCAACCATACAAGATTTGGTTCAATTAATACACAATTTACTCTCAGGCACACACTGTATCTTTCAGTCGGGCAAGGAAAAGGATATGAATTATGAATGCCAAAGATCCAACTACCACCAGTGTTCATTTAAAGGCTACAATATTTGTCCTGCTATTTATACTTGCAAGGTTAATAATCCATCTGTATATAAACAGCTAACTCATTAAAGACCAAAACGCATATTTTACTACAGTTTATTAATTTCTTTAATTTGTATGAAGGTATTTTCTGAACACTTACTATTGATGTTTTCTATACTTGGTCTGCGGCTCAGGGAGTTAATTACTATCTTGCTGAAAAGCTTTAAATAGCCTCATAAAGAGTTTAAAAAATATAACTTCACCTAATTATATAGCCTTTTCAACAGTTATTTTAATAAAAAAAAAGTTTCTATAAATTCAGTGGGAAGTCATATATAGACAATGTTTTCATTAATAAGAGCATAAGAACTTACAGGATGTGTCAGCCACAGAAGGCTCAGTAAACACCAAGACTTCTGACAAGTTGAGTTCTACCACTTAACCAGCAGGGAAGATACTGACTTTACAGCACATACAATATGGTAGGCCTACAAAGGAAATAGTTTCAAATACTTTTACCCTGCCCCTCTACCACCTCTGATTTTTATTACAAAATATTAGCAAATTAGCTTTTATCTATTTATGAAATTGAGATCCAAAGTAGGACACTCAGCAATTTTGAAGAGAACAGCAAGTCAACATTAAATCATTTCTATTTTAGCATTTGCATGAATTTGCATAGGCATTTATTGTTCAGTTTATGTTGTAAGGCTTCCAGGCTGTCTTTTTCCATTAAAATAGTGATGATATTTGTTACCATGTCTCCATGTTTATGATTAAGTATGTTGTTTAAAAACACTACTTATTAAAAAAAATAACTAACTAAATAAGTAGGACAATTTAATATTGTTCCTAAAATAATACATTTGTTGCTTGATACAACAATGACAGCTGATACTTCAAATGACAGCTGAAAAGGTCATTTTACTAAAATGCAACCAGAAAACCTCTTACAAAAACAGCAGGTCAGCATTGCATTAATTCTCTTAAAGGAAGTTACTGTACTGTTAACCAAGGCATTTCTTTCACAATTCAAGAACAAAGTTACTAAAAACTGGAACTCTGAGGTCTCTCTGAAGTCAGTAAGATATTCAGTTCAAAGAGGCTGGTGAAAAAATCATCTACATATCATAAACTAATATCTGAACTTACAGAGGCATTTTAAAACTTTTGTGTCACCTCACACAATTCAACATGACTTCCATCAAAACCGATATAAAAACATCAATAAAACAAAAATTACTAAAGGTAAATCAGTTTACTGTCAAATGCAGTGGATTGAACTTCTACCCCAGAAAACAGAACCAGAAGAGGAATTCACTGAACAGTATAGCTAATTAGTAGCAGTAATTAGCTCAAAATCTTCAGAGAGCAGAATCAAATATCATGAAACAGTAAAGTTTTAAAAGTACTTTTAAAAGTAAAGATATGAACCCAACAAATAACTGGAAGCTGGCTCCATTTCTTTCAGGACATCCTAGTGTCCTAAATACAATTCAATATTTAAAGTTGCACATCCACTCAGCCAGTCTTCAATTTTGGTTCAAGTTCATAATAACACATTGCAGTGTCATAAGGATCTAGTGAGAATTAATTACTCATCCAGTGGCAGCAATATGCATTACTGATTTCTTCATTAGTGATTCCTCAAGCAGACCTTTTCCTTTAGGCTAATAAAACACACTGTTTTCTTAAAAAGTACATATGACACATGCTAAATTAAAAAAACAAAAAAAAAAAAACAAACAACTTCTTGAATCAATCTGTGTGTTTTAGCATGTTTTCCCATTTTACTGTAGATGATTATTATCTCAATCTAAGCCCTGACTACACTAACACTACCTGGAATAACCCTGCAGAGAATCCAGATCTTGCAACTCCGCTCTGCTGCTCTGATGTTAAAGCTGTGCCATCTTATGTCACGTTGCTTTATTTTTTCTGGCCTTCAGCTACCCACAGTCTCTTACTCCCTTATCTCTCTCTCTCTCTCTGTACTTTCTTCCACAGTCTATAGATGCAAAATCTCATCAGCAAGGCAACCATTTCTGCCTTCAAAATTCTTCTACAACCAAGCTAGTCCATCTAACCAAACCATAAAAACAAACTCACACAATTTAACAACCTACAAAAGGGATAACAGCTACTCCTTTCCATACAGCACCTTAAACTCAAGCACAGGAAAATGAAATTTCACTTGAATTCACTCAGTGGCACAGCTGATAGAAAACTTCATGTAGGTCTCTTTTGTCTAGCCCAACACTCTATCCAGCAGACTTTATTCCTCTGGTAATTCAAATAGTAACTAGAGGAAGATTTTTAAAAGCTGTAAAAACCCTGCAAAATTTTTCATATTTCATCCCTGTTACAATTTATTTTTATTTATTAACAAACCTTTTAGCACAGAGTATAAATTTTCACATGCAATCCTTTGTAGAATAAGGCCTAGAAAGTTACAGCTACAAGTAACATTAGCATGGACTGCATATTTGAAATTTCTTCCTCAATACAGCATAACCCAGAAATTTAAACATTCCTCAAATTGTATTAAAAATGAAAATCACTACAGCAAGCCTGAGCACAGACTTAACAGGATATAATTAAACTTACATGTAATATCAGAACCAAAAAAATGAATTTAAATACATCATAATTTTTATTTCCACACTAAAAAAAATAAAATATTATATATAATATTACAAGAGTGAAAAAATAATTTAAATACTTCATTATTTAAATTTCCACACTACTACCTCAGAAATTAATCTCTTGGAAAGACAGGTTCCATATGTCCTCTTTGGTATCAAAGTTATGAACAGAATTGAGATGCAGAAACAAAACAAACAATGTATAGTACTATGCAGGTAGATCCAAACATCCTGTATATGAAATTATAAAGGAAGTAGATAATTCAAGAATTTAAATACTCAGTAGCTTCCAATAAAGCTACAGAAATAGCTGCTAGTAAGATGTCTGTGAAAGAATAATCTTTGTACTGAATGTTTAAGTGACTGAACCATTCCTCTCATCCCCAACCACCTCCATGGGCCAATAAAATACTCATTCAATCTCTTAATATCCATTAAAAATGTACCCAAACAACTTCAGGAAAGTAGAGCAAGACGGTTTTTAGTAAAAATATTATAACTAGCCCACCTAGATATTTTTCTACTAAAACATTCTGACATTCCTGCAGTTATGTGGTACTTCTGATTAGAAAAATCTAGTAAACTCTTTCCAAATTAACAAAAAAACATAATTTCCCTTCCAATCAGACAATTTTCCTTTTGTCTGTGTATTGAAACATCACTGAGACATCAATACTCATTTGAACATTTTTCTTTTGTATCATGTGATTGACATTAGTTGAAAAAAAAAATCCTGGGGCAGGACTATGAGGATGGACAACATAACTTATTTCTGCAATTCCATTTACAAATTATCCAACCAGCCTGTCACTTTTCTTGGACAAAAATGAAGGATACCAATCTCTGTTCCATGAGACAGAAGAATATCCTAAAAACAGACTATCCCAATACACAAAACATATTAAATAGCTTCTAGAAGATCATTTGTATTCCAAGCTCTATTAGCAATGCAGATAATGGGAATATTTCCTGCTAACTCTCCAACTCTACAGGAATTCTAAGTCTTACAGCCTTCACCACATTCTGCTTTACCAGATATTATTGCCTATCCTATTATAGCACTAAATTGTCACTTTTAGTTATTAGCTATTGCTTACAGAAGCAGCAAACTAAGACATGATTTTGCTAGGATTCCAGCTAAGTATATAAAGTGTCCGTTCTGACTCTACAACACTATGCCTAAAACCCAGTAAAATCCTTCAAGAAAATTCACCTGTGCAATCTCTTGGCTGCTTCATTCCCCCTATTTGCCTAGAAACAAGATGCTCAAGATGAACAAATAATGAAGTTTTGAACAGTATCTAGAGGTTCCTCTGACCCTATTCCTGTTAGAATGCACAGCAAATGAGCAAAGGAAATTGCTAACATCATTTTACCCCTCTGGAATTTCTCTTACTTGGAAGAATAACAAATAGCAACAACAAAAGCAGGGGGGAATGCCGAAATATGCTCATGAAACAGGAATAATAAGGTATGAGAAGTTCAGGGCCTTCATTTTTACTTCTTGGGTCATACAGACCTCCTTGACCTTTATTTTCCTTCCAATTCCACTGCTCATGAGCAGTAAAGCTGGAGGGCCATATACTCAATCCAAATTTGCAGAATCTCTGGACTCAAAGGGTCTTAATCCCAATGGTGCTCCAAACAGATGGATAAAGTTCTGTCACTGTACATGTGTTAATATTTGTCAAGCAGAACATGGTGGGGATATACACTGCTGAGGCTTTTAATGACCTGTCTCAGGATTTCCCCTATAACTGTCAAGTCTTTGAAAATAAGTAACATCATGAACATATAATATACTACTAATTTTATTCAAATCACTTACATCCCCTCTTGTATCTCAATGATGAAAAGAGAAGATTTTGATACCTATATGGTATGCTTTATTGACTAGAAGAGAATGATTGTACACTACCATTTTAGCATATCCATACTAACAAGGAACAGCAGATGGAGGATTAGTACAAAATAAAATCTCTACAGTTATATGTCAAGTAACAATCAAGTTCCATGTAATTTACTTTTGTAAGGCATATTTTTGTCTTAAATAATAAAGAAAAATGTCAGTTACAGACTTCCATGGATTGTGAGGAGTTTGCAATACCTAGGGTTTAAGCACAGCGGTGAAGTACTTTGTTTTACACAATTATCTACTGAATCATCACGAGTTCACTTTTGACAGCTAAGAAACCAAAGTCAATCGGCAATTCCCACTTCATTCCAGGAATACTGAAGAAATATATGGTGTACAAGAGAAACCATAAACACTTTAAAGGGTTTGAATGAAGAAAGGCAACTACACATACCACAAAGGCCTCCGATCCCAAGCTTATAAATTACTGCCCAAATCACTTATACACAGAAAACACCAGAACAGAGGAATGCGTTTTATTTGAAAGAAAGACAAACATTTTTACCCTTCAGATCAGTATCAGGTACTGCAACGAATAATTAAAACAAAGACGAGACAGATAAAAAAGCACCGCACTTTCGTTTTTCTCAAAGTTTCGTAACACGATTCAACACGTGTATACTTTTAATCGAGACGACACGAGGAGAAGATGGAAAGGAGTTTGCTGGAGCGAAGTGTCAGTTTGTGTCACTTCTGCATTCAGCTGTAACCTTCGCCAAACCTTGTCCCCCACCCCGCCCATCGCCCGCGAGAGGCCGCGGCCGGCGGTCCCGCCCCAGCGGCGCCCGGCTCCCAGCGCCCATAGGATGCGGCTCCCGTCAGTCTCCCATCAGCCCAGCTCCGCCTCCTCAAACAGCAGCAGCCCTAGCCTTCCTATCCGCCTTTTGCCTTCAATAGGCCCTAAAGGACAATGCTGCTGGAAGGGGAAAAAAATTTAAAAAAAATTTAAAAAATTAAAAAAATTTAAAAATACAAAAATAAAAGAAGAAGAGGGGCGCGAGCCGCGCCAGATCGGCCCCCGGGGCAGCGCTGTAACGCCGCGGCTCAGGCGGGGCGGTTTCCATCGGCCCCAGCCCGTCCCCAGCTCCCCCTCCCCGGTGCGCGGCCGCCGCTGCGCTCTGAACGCCCGCACAGGATGAAAGGTCACGGCGTGAGCACCAGCCGGGCCCGGCAGCGGTGCAACCCCGTCACCTCAACCTCGGGGTCAGGCGGGGCAGGCGAGGCGCTGCCCGGATCAGGAGCTCCCTACTCCGACCCGAACCGCCGCATCCTCCGCTTTGCCGTCTGCTGGCGCCGGGTGACACCGGCGGGGGCCGGCACCCGCGGCGGGCGGGTTCTGGGTGCCACCTTTCCCTCCCTCCTTCTCCTCCTCTGCTCCCGGGCGTGACCCAGCCCGAGGGCACCGAGCCGCTGCTCCCGCTCCAGGCTGGCGCCTCCCTCCCGGCCGCGGCACAAGCCGCTCACCTGGCGCCAGGTCCCGCCGGGACGGAAGAGCGCGGAGCCGGCGGCAGCCACGGAGGGCTCGGAGCTGCTCCCGGGCAGCGCTCTGACCGGGGCACCCCGGCCGGGCCCCCGGCCCCGCCCCCGAGCCCTGCCCGCCGCCGGCCGGCGGCCGCCCCCCGCCCGGCCCCCGGCGCTCCTGTCACCCCCTCCCCGGCCCCTTCCTCCCGCGCCCCCGGCACGCTCCCGCCGCCCTGCGCCCGGCGCAGCCCAGGAGCGGGACGCGCCGTCCCGGGAAGCCGTCCTCCCGGCGGGACCAGGCCCGGCCCCGCAACTCCTCCTCTCGCCGGGCTGTTAGCGGAGCGGGCAGGGATGCGCGGGCCTTCCCGGCCGGGCCCCGAGCCACCGGCCCGGCGCTCCCGGGGGTGCAGCCCGCCCGTCCCAACGCAGCGGTGGGAAGGAAGCGGGGGAGGGGAAGGGCGCCCGCCGCCGCCTCCCGGCTCCGTCCTCCCGTTCCACGGGCAGGGCGGCTGCCACTCTCCCTCCCTCCCTTCAGCCCTGCCCCTCCCTCTGCTCCCCGGGCCCGCGGCGGGCATTTACCTGCCGTGGTGGCGCAGAGCGGGGCCCTGGGGCCTCTGGCAGCCGGAGGAGGCAGCGGACTCCGTCCCGCTGCTGCCGTCCCCGAGTGAGGCGGGCGGGACGGAGCCGGGACCTGCCCCGGGAGGCGTTACGTAAACCGGCGGCGGCGGCGGTTCCAGCGCCACGGGGAGGGAAGGAGGGAGGGAGGGGGCCGGGCCGGCCGCTCCGTCACCCGGCAACGGGACTCAGCGCCCCGGCGGACCGCGCCGCCGGCTCCGCCCCGTATCCCTCCGCCCAGGGGCGGCCCTGCGCCCCGAGCCGTGGGGTGCGCCGGGCGGGTGCGGAGGGGCTGGCGACCATAGCGCCGATGGGCGGGAGGCGGGGGAGGACCGGACCGGTCTATCCCGTCCCCCCATCCCTGTCCCTATCTCTGCCGTCGTGCTTCGGGCCCGGCCGCGGCGCAGGAAGAGCGGGGGGAGGAGGGGAAGTGTCCTTTGCCCTGGTTGTACAGCCTCCCGCCCGCCGGGACAGCGCCGCGCTGTCCGCCGGCCGCCTGAGGCGGGGAGCGGCGGGCGAGGCGCTCGGAAGGCTGCGGGCGGGCGGCGGGGGCCTAAGGACGGCGGCAGAGATAGGGACGGGAGAGAGACAGGGAGAGCCGCCGGCAGGAAGCGCCCGCGCCCCCCGGGAGCGCTGTGCCGCCGCTGGGGAACACCCCGGCAGGGCCGGCGCAGGAATGCGAGGGAGGGAGCGGGGGATAATGATGGAGCGTAGCGGTGTTTGTCATGTGAGGTCCTTTTGAAATCCTGAACGACTCCGAGAGCAAGATTAGCAAATAAAAGTTTATTTTACTGCGCAATGAAAGCCCGTCTGGAAGGGAAGTCGTCTGTTAGAAGATTGTTGCCATTGAAAGTCGGGTTTAGTAGGTGAGCTCCTCGGGAGCCACGGGGATTTTGTTCCAATTGATTAAATGCCAGTTTAATCACAACTGTTTACACAACCGTGGAGTAATGAAAGGGCAACATTTTTAGCATAGTAAATGGGTGAAAATGGGCTACTGTAAGGCTGAAAATATGACAAGACACACCAAAGTACTCATTAAGTTTCTTAACTGGGAAAATAATGATGCTCTTCTGCTCAGGTGTACACTACCACCCACATTTCTCAAATGCATGAACACATACGGGCCTGAGGAAAGTCAATATGTAAGATGTCAAAGTAAGTCTTCTCTCTTGTGTAATCCTGAGGTTTTCTTCATTTTGTTCACTGCTCAACCTGTGGCTCTTAGAGTTCCAAAATGCAGTATGTCATCCATGTTGGCTCACACTGCTTCTTTTGTGCACATCTTCAGTCACTGGAACCAAGATTGCCTTTGAAAACATTATCCCCCAGTACTGGATGTGGTCCCACATTTAGGCCTTTCAACAAGTTAAGTCTGTATATAAAAAATACATCTCATAAGAAGCATGAATGCAAACACTGCTTCCCAGTCTGTATACTCATTTCCTGATACAGAGCAACATTATTCTTATTTTTGTTTTAGCTAGGGTTTGCCAATTTTGAACATCCTTAGCACCTAATTTAGTCATAAATCTGACTTAGGCAAGCCAAAAGTTAAGTATGCAGGATTGTATAGCTACAAGATTGTATACTACCAGCATTCTCTTAAATGTCGCTGAGGCAGTAATTGATGTCGTATGAACGTGCAGTTAATCTGTTACTTTCTCCTAACCTTGCAGGAGCATTTTGGGAGAAATCTAAAGAGAAAGTAGTGCTTTAAACTGTGTGCTAAAAGGACAGAATTATTCTCTGAACTATTTAATTACTGTTCAAGTTATTTTCTTGTCATGAAAAGCTGAAACTGAAAAGCTTTGGGGAAAAAATCCTGCTGACTGTTTTCTGCTGAGTCATTCCCCGGGTTTATCAGAAGCATTTCACCACCACTGTAACACAACTCGTGCCAATCACAATCAAATCTGCTGTTGTTCAGGAGCTCAGTATTTGAATTCCCCTTTTCAAGGTAGAATAAGATACACTAAAGACGAGGCACCTGGGATCTGTCTGTAGTAACAATTGGCACCAGTTTAAATCACTCTGTATAGAGTGCTCTGCACATATCCTTAATGTATTACTAATGTATATCATCAATACAAATCCACTTACTGCATTTCACCCTTTCTAAACCTTTTTTCTCTGAAGGTTTGTAGAAGGAACAGATGCTCAGAACGTTGGTGTTCTCCTAATGGAGCAAGTCAGAGCATGGAGGCCAATGATAGATTATTCTGAATATTCGCATAGTTGCTTTGTGACATTTCAAATTGAGAGTTCTGGTTTTGTGGTCAGATCTCAGGAATCCTGACAGTAGAACTTTTTGTTTGTTTGTTGGGTTTTGTTGGGTTTTTATTTTCCTAACAACCAACCCAGTTCTGATCTCCATTTGGCAAGCATTTCAGAAACAGCTGGTACATGACCATATGCCGTGCTGGCACTGCTGTGAGCTTATTTCCCACTTGTCCTCCTGGTCAATCAGAGGAGCTCCATGTGCTGAAGGACAGCTGGTCCCTTGGCATGCAAAGCAGCTAATGAACTTTCCCTCCAAAAAGCTGTAGGGATAGAGCATGTGAGCTGCAATCAGTGGGTTTTGCTTTCTGCATTGCTATCAAAGATTGAAATTTTCTGTGGGAACCCTGTTTGTTGCCTCTGTGTGACAACCTTCACCCTGAGAACAACTATGTGGGTGTGCATTGTAGGTGACAGCACTTGTTTGGAAAATGAAGGCTTAAATGATGTGTGTTGAAAAGAATGCTAAACCGGAACTGAGTGACTGATGGACTTGTGCCTTTAGCTGTCAGCCTCAGCAAGTAGCACCATTTCCCTTTTTCATTGTGATCCCTGCTGAGAGGGTCTCCAATAAATGTTTAAAAATGTATCCATTTCATAATATATAATTTTTTCCCTTAAATAATCTACTGAAGGAGAAATTGCACAGCAGTTCAGTATTAGATAGCCACAGTTTGTAAGCATTTTATTGTCAGCCTTCTCTTACTTCCTTAAAACCAGTCAGTTTATAATATTCCCTAAAATTTACTTGTAGGTGCAATAAAAATCCCCTGATTTTCCCTGAGCAGGCAGGGATTATGTATCAGTTAGCTTTGAAATTCACAATAACCAATCAGTAAACAATTCTCTTGTTCACAGTTCACAAACTGTTCATATGAAATGCTTGATAAAAACAATCTGCCCATTCAAAATTTTAGAAACAGAGCTACAGTGCCATTTGTGAGGGAACATAGTCCAAGAACTTAAAAGATCATTTAAATGTGCAGGATCCAAATATATACATAAAGTTATAATGTGTTTTTAAAATCCAGAAAATGGATGGATGTTATTGTAAGCTGAAAGAGGGAATATCCAACAGACTCATGATGAGTTTTATTTCAAATTTGATGCACAGATTCAAACTTATATTTATCTCTTTGAAACTATTCTTAATTCTATGAAGACTTGCCTAACTTTTTTACTTCTTTTCAGGATCCATTTCAAGTTTTAAGCAAAGACATTCACACCTCCCAGAAGTAATAACTCGGTTCAAATGACACATTCAAAAGGCATTCCTCAGCACTAGATCAGGTTTCAGATTCCTTTTTACTGATCCCTATTTCCTAATAATATCCCTGTGCAGTGAAAAACCAAGCTCTACATACCCACAGAATCAGAGGACCACTCTGTTGTCATCATCAAGGATCTCATCTACTGCAGTGGATGGAATGTGACGTTGAATTTTAGTGGGGCTTTCATTAGGCCACAGTTCAGCCCTTTTCCTTTCAGACTCCTCTCAAAGAGGTTTCAATATCTTTAATAGGAGCACATTAGCATGGTGAGCTTGGAAGATCTGAGTCATTTGAAAAATCAATTACATAATTCAAAGTAAATTTATTTTCTATTCAATCCAACTTGATCACTATAACCTCAAAATGTATTTTTGTTTTCTTTGAACAGAAACTGCATGTAGGAAACTATCACAGAAACTGCAGGTCAGGCAGTGCTGCTCTGCAACAAGTGTCTGGGCTCAATGTTGGTATTTCTTTACGACTCTACTTTTAAAAAAATTATTTGGCTTCAGTGTTACTCTTAGCCTTTTTCATCCTGCAGCACTTTGAGAATTGAGAAACCCTAATAATACCTTGAGAAACCCTTGGACTGCCCAAAGGAATACACGAACAGGACTCTGTCTCAACATGGTGCTGTGTGCTTAAAACAGACTACCTGAGGTCTATTGTAAAAAGTACTTAGAGAAAATTATAAAGAACCATAATAATTGTCTGTAGCCATTTGGACAAACTGCCAAGCAGTTCAAAAATATTTAAAAAATAAAAATGTTACACTACATAATGAATGTTAAGGTCCAAGTACCTAGATACAGCATTTGAAACCATACACCAAGGAATAGCTTTCACTTGTGGTGTTATAAAAGGACTACAGGAAGTACAGTGTTACAGAAATAAAATAATTTTCACAAGTGATGAAATACAAAGCAAGTATTACATGCAATTGCATTTTAAGGACAATTAGTCACCATTAAATATACCAGTGTCTCAAATTCTGATCATTTTTGTAATGCATGTGTAGAAGAAATTTATATCATAATGAGGTATGAATTTAATTGCATTTTATTTGTTGCTACATCAGCTATTGTCAAGCTATTAAGTTAATTACATGTTAAGTTTTAAACTAGATGAAACACATTATGACATCTGTTTTTTCCTATATACTACAGCCATTCCAGAATTACCATGTTGGAAATGTGTGAGGTTTTGGCAGATCACTGTCTTACAAATAGTTCATGAATACAATTAACCATCCTTGAGTAGCCTGCAGCATCAGCATCCAATCCTTATCCTGCTTCTCAGAGATATGATATTGTTCTACACTAATTCCACTGTTTTTTTCCTTAGATATTAACCATATTCTCAGTCAGTAAAAATGCTGAAAACAGAGTGGAATGCATTCTCATAGCTGACAATCTGGCCACAGATTTTGGAATTAATATACTACCATCTTTATTAATGATCTATAAACAATGAAAGGTGAAAGAAACACTGGAAATTTTATTGAATTCTTAAAGCAATTGCACTGAATGTGCAATTATTCTTTTCCTTAGCATTTCTTAACATGATATACTGTTGCAGACCCTGGTAATAGAAAAGTATTCCTTTGTGTATTAATGGCTTTTTGTCCTGGAACTTTGACATTATGTTTTGACTGTTCAAAAAGTTTTCTTATCTGATCCCGTAGTAAAAAACTGCAAAGCAAAAAGGTTGCATGTTTTCAGATGCTTAAAACAAAAAAACACCCTCAAACTTGGTTTGAAAGCTGAGATTTGACAGTGAAGGAATCTGTATACACAACTTACAGACTATAAGAAGATTATTATTGTTGTTCTTAATAATAAAAATGTTGATGTTTTTATTTGTGTACTTTTTTATCTGTGTGGGAGCAAAAGGCAAAATGGCCATTGCTGCTTTCTGATAGAACTGATAGTCTGGGAAGTGCTGCCATTAGAAATAACTCATTCTGTAGATATCAAAGGACTGTTAAGAGTGGCTGATTAATGCCAGTAGCCATTACAATGAGGGGAAAAAGTAAAGTTTGAAAAAAGCAGCATTTAAAAACGGGTATTGAATCCCAAGCAAATATACTGCTATTTTGATATTAAGGGAAAAAGAAATTGGCAGTACATGCGGAGCTCTAGTATCTGCATTTCCAAAGCTGCTCTAGGAAGAGATTTCTAGCTGGTGTGATTGACTACAAGGCTGTCAGCCTGAAATAGAAACCATTTGAGCAGCACGAGAGAAGGAGAGGGTATTTTTCTGTCAAGAAGTAGCTAATATTTCAATATTTTCCAACTAGACTGATATGGTCTCAAAAGTATATTTCATGATATTTTGGCTTGTAATTCTAACTGATTTAGATTAAATGCTCATTTGAAGAGTTACTCATTGGAACTTGTTAATGGGAAGAAAACTACCCCACTTTCCAAGGCTGGTTTATGTGTTTATGCTAAAAAGGTGTTTTCTCTCAATAGACATTGCTGTTGAGATGAAAACTGCTTGTTTTCTGGTTTCATTAGGATTTTTTTTGGTTAAAATAGGGTTGCCCTTTGAGTTTGATACTATTTCAGTATCAACTGTGAAGAAACAAAAAAGCAGGCATAGCTTTAACTGGATGAACAGAAAATTGCTATCTTGGTGTTAAAACACCCCCACACGTTTTGGCAGTTGAAGAGGTCATGAAATAAATGAACATTTAAATCCCTAAACCCAGTCAGCTTTTCCAGGTGTAGAGCATTCATTTGTAGGGGTCATTTCCCCTAAGAAAGTATTTTTTTTTCTCTGAGGCTGACAGCAGGCCATACTGTGTTCATATTACATAGGGAGGAGGCACTGAAGACCAAGCTAATCAAGCTGTGCAGGGTGGTATAGCAGAGAAGAATATTAGATGGCAGGACTGGGCCACAGGTACAGATCACAGATGGGAGTATAATCCTACAAGATGGATTGTTTGAACATTATTTGTTAAAGGTGTAAAATGTATGCAGTAATATTAAATAAGAGAATAGTTTATTTCTCAGAATAAATTTTTTCCTCCTAAATGTAGATGTCACTATTCATGGCATTAAATAAGAATTGATAGCCAAAGTCATCACTTTCTGTCTTAATGCAATGTTTTGATTTTACAGATTTTTTTTTTCCTGGGAGCATACTTTCACAGATGCATATGCTTCTGTACAATGAGCAGTATTTGACTTTGAACTTTTCCAGGTAGGAAATCATATCCTTAAGAAATCAGATGAGAATTCCATGCTTCACTATTGTGCATAAAAGTGATTTCTGTATTTGGAATTGAAGAATTGCTGTGGCAAAAATATTATGACAACATTTCTTCCATAGTCAATGAAAACTATAAAGTCCTGTAAAAAGGAATTCAGGGCACCTGTGTGAGGCACCAGCTTCTTTGCTCTGACTGCCTACGTCTACCAGCTGATCCAGCACTCCCACATGCTGAAATGGAGCACTGCTTAGAGCTCATCAGTGCAAAACATTTTTGAAAATCATCTGAAGAGTCAGCAGGTCTGGCTTTGCCAGAACAAACTTTTGACACCAAGACATTTTTACAAATAAGTAGGAGCCATGAGAGGCTCCCACTTCACATCCACATGACTGTCCTTCCCACTCCTTGAAGCCAGTGTGGCTCCATCCAGGTTTCCTGTCAGGGATGGTTCTTGGCTTGTGCTTCCTCCTGGTGA
The DNA here is from genome assembly GCA_003676055.1 of Chloebia gouldiae. NCBI lineage: Eukaryota > Metazoa > Chordata > Aves > Passeriformes > Passeridae > Chloebia > Chloebia gouldiae. The sequence goes on along the minus strand of QUSF01000005.1, from coordinate 36,453,471 downwards.
TGCTGGGCTGCTGTTGTTGGCCAGCTGTGCTAACAGTTAAGTCCTGTGTAGTCCTGTGCAAAGGTACCTGTTGATTTGGGCATTTGTCCTGGAAGACAGAAATGTGTTTTCTAGGTCTAAGACCTTTTCAGTTTTGAGCGAGGTGAACTCACCAATTCTGATTTTCCCAAGGAATAAGCAAATGGTAGAATGTCCAAGGATACAGGCTACTCTCCATCCCTCTTGTTGCAGCTAGGTTATTGTTCAGAAAGGAAAGACAGAACCAAGAAGAATATAAAATCAGACCCAAGCTCCCTTTATCTTGTTGCTGAAGATCCTCCTTTGAAATGACAAGACTAAAAGTGGTGTGATTCAAACTCTGTTTCCATTTGTATGCAGTTTGCCCAGTTCTGCAGTGCAAACTGTGAGTAGTGTCTCTATCTCATGAGCGAGTTACTGAGAGTTGAAAGGAGGGAGATGTGAACCTCATCCCAAGGTATTCTCTGGTTAGACACTTCTGGTTAGAGCAGTCTTCTGGAAGAGCTCACTCCACATGCAGGTTAAGAGTGCTAATGTCATCTGGGAGTACTAAATGGAATTTGGGCTAAATTCAGAGCTACTCATGGATGTTAGGTGTGGGAGTGGCCTCTCTGGGGATGAACTTAGGCATTTCTTTCTCAGTTACAACTTAAAGAGTTCAGTTTGGGATACTTTTAAGTATCTGGGGGATGGGGTCTATAGAAAATTTTGAAGTCCAGTATGGAGACTCTAGTAAATTTTCAGCTCTTCCATGGATATTAGGTGACCTGAATAACTCTCTTGGATTTCAGGCACTGTGCAGACTGGAACTGTTACAAAACTGACAAGAAGACCAATGAGCAGAAATAGGCTTTTACGACTGAAACAAGTTTTTTGCCCTCTCATCTTCAAGACATGCACATCTGGGAAAGTAAAGAAGGCAGTTTCCCTGCTTATAATCACCCAATTTTAAATGAGGGAGAAAATTTGTGTAGGCTGGATTCAACTCCTTAAGATATTTGATACATTTTCTGTGTGTTTGTGCAGTTTTCCTTTTGTGAATGAAATTATCCATATATATCCAGATACTATAGTCCATGTTCCTTGTTTCATAGATTCACCACCAACTGCCTGGTTATATATCATGCAGTGAAAGTGAGGTATTCAGCTGCAATTTCTTTTCAGCAAACTCATTAGCTGACTTTTCTAGACAGTTGCTGCTTGTCATTATTTGTGACAAGGGAGTTCTGAAGACTGTTCTGTGAGCTAGTGGTAGAAAGTATTTCCAATGTACATTAAAAGTACCTCCTCATTTATTTTACAAAGAAAATCCTGGCAATAGCTCAGCTGAAATTTAATAACTGCCTGGTTTCACTGCTGCTGCTGGTCTCCTCCAAAGTCTATGATAAGTGCTTACATTTTTTTCGGTGATTGGTCTCAAATTTGTGATTGTTTGCATTAGCTATTCTGCTTTGTATGGAATTATGTACAGTAATGATACAGATGTACAGATGATAACAAGCTCCCATGACTTGGTAATTATTTTTTTTTAACCGTAGATGCAGAGAACATTTTAATTGCTTACCAGCCCATTTGAGGTGTTTACCTAAGTCATGTCTCACTGGGGGTAGGCAGGTTTTGAGTTTATGCAGTTGTATGTTAGATCAACATTCTTCTTTTCTTGTGATGTGGATTCAGATAGATTTTTCTTTTAATTCCATAATTATTAGGTTCTCCAGTGCACTGCTCTTTTTTTCATGGTGGCAGATTTTGTAATGTCAACTGAGATTATATTCCTTTGGCACACTTATCATTTGAGTACACATAAGGCACTGAAGGTGCCCATTATTTTCAGCTAGCAAGTAATCTTGTTCCCACTTAACTTGAAATACATTGTTCTCTGTATCCTAATTTTGGCCTTTACAGTTACTTGCTTAATTGCTTTTGGATTACTCTGCGCCATGTTTTAATACATTATATTTAAAATCCACAAGATAAAACATCACCATAAATAGATGTATAGATACAGTCACAATGGAAACATTATGGCAGCTGTAGAGGTTGACATGATTTACCACCTGTCAGGGGTATGTCATCAGTGGCACAGTGGACAGTGTGGTGCTGCTCTGCTGGTAAAATCTCTGTCTTTCCTCTCATCCTACCAGGCTCTCAGACTACCCAGGGCTGAAGAGAAAGGTACCAAAACATTTCTGCACCCACTGGAACGGTGGCAGAACTCTCCACAGACAGGGTCTTGTGATAATATCACTGCAGCAGCAACCCATTCTTAGAAGGGGAAAAGATTTATGAAGGCTCATGCTGCATTCTTCACTTTTTTAATCCTTGAGCTGCTGGACAATTATGCCAGTATCTCCTTGCAAAGCAATGGCAAATCACTCCTTTCTGTGGGAACAACCTCTTCTGAGATTCATGCACCTCTTGAGTTAGTAATTTCCTTTCATCTCCAGCCCAAGATTGTACAAGGTGGTAATGGTAGTATGACAGGAATTGTCTTTTTTGGCTGGAACAACACTCATGGTAGTGTATGATAATTGCAGACAGTATCAGTTGCTCTTTGCAGTGGCTGAATGTCTTGGTAAGAAGTTAATGTAGTGCCAATGAAAAAACCTAGTTGTCTCTTATCTCTTAAAATAATTTATCTCTTTGGGAAGGTTTTATCACATACAACTGTGAATGCTCCTTTCATCTTGCATTAGGGTTGTTTCTTTCACTTTCAGTCCTTTTCCATGTCATAAGATAATGAAAATAGACCTTTATACACCTACAATATGAGACACTTCACAAGAAGCCACCACAGAGTATTTCCATTTATATGACATTGGAAAACCTGCTTCTGAAGATTAAGCACTAGTTAAAATATCTAGGTTGCATTAAACAATGCGGTGTACATTTGGTTCTATCAGATCAGAATGCACCCTGTAAATCCCTATACCTGGAAGGTCACTGTGGAAGGACCATGTGAGCTCTGCCATATTTTGACAGGATATAGCATATATGGAATACTCTCCCACCTTCATCATGCTGACAACTAAGTTAAGGACTCCTAAAAAGCACAAAATAACATTGATGCAGCCAGTTTACAGTTCAGAAAGATATCATATAAGGTGCTACACAGAGATTAATCTATGTTTACTTGGTTAATATACGAAGTCCTTATTTCCCTAGAAAGAAGAAAATACTGGCGTTTCAAAGTTTGTTGCAGAGGTGCATAAAAGTGAAAGCAGAAATCCATAAATATACATGTATATGCTACTATATATTCATGTCTATAAATTATATGGGTTTTTCAGGAAGGAGCAGTAAATGGTACATCCCTGCATTTCTCAGTATAAGTGTACATCATTTCCATGCATGTTTCAAGAGATAAACTGAATTCTTGAAGGTGAATGATAAGGAGTGGGGGTTGTGGAGGGCTGAGATAACGCCAGGAGTCCCCTGTAGGGTATGGAAAGGGTGGAGCTACCAAACTTACTACGTCAGACCTCACAAAAATTGAATATTCAAGTGGTCTCAGTGTTACTTAATATATTTTCAAGTGTCTCATGATCTCATAGATTTCTTTCTATCAGGGAAATAACGTCTTACCATGATAAATATTCTTTCAGGAATGCATGTTATTAATCTGCCCCTTTAAGCACTGAAGGGTAGGCTGAGCCTTAACTGTGTGCTAAAGTCTTGATTTCACTGGGATTTAATCACAGGTTAAAGTGATTTTCTAGTTAGAGCCAGAAAGATAGTTTACAGCTAAAGGACAGGAAGAAAACCTGTTTAGCTCCTAGACTGTTCTTGTCATTCATATATGCATATTTAAAACTCAATTTTCATACAAATCTGGGCAGAATTCGAGCTTGGTAAGAGAAGGGATTACATCAGAGCCTGTCTCTGAACTTAATTGAACTGAGAAATCATCGAATTTGGAGAATTGCTCCAAACCCATCTCTTGCAAACATGATTTGGAATGACTAGAAGATGTTGGGATGATATCCAAAAGACTATTAGTAAAACAAAAGCTATTAGCATATATAATGATGTGCATCCTGGAAAACAGCTCAACAAAAATTCATATTGATAAAGCCAGTGGGGTCTGGTCTGGATCGCAAGTGTTCAGTATCATGCTTTTAAATATTGGAAAGATTTACCAGGAATTGTGTAATGAACCATTTTCAGACCAACAAAGTTTCTATATTGCAGAAAATAATGTATTATTATAATGCATAGATTTGATGGCATATAAAGAGAATTTCTTGCACTTACTAAAAACATTTCTCTCATTTTGTGAAGGAGAAAACTGAGACACAGAGAGAAAAGGTGGTTTACCAAAGGTTTTACAGCAGGCCAGAGTCAGGGGCCCAAGCAGAAGCCCATTTTTGGCTGCCTGGTTCTGCCATCTGTCCAGCAGCACCATGGTGCTCATCAGTGATCACTAGGAAACAAAAATCTTCAGACAGTATTAGCCAGCTTTTGCCATAGCAAAGAACTTTTCTTGTTCATATATAGGCATTACTTTATCTGACTGGAAAAATGAAAATGGAAGAAAAAATGAAAGGGAAGTCCCTTCCATTTTCAAGATGAGAAACTGGAACATTAAAGTAAAATTTATGCTACCAAAAACATTTATTCCTCTGTGATCTTTTACTGTTTTCTTAAATGAGCAGCTTCACTCCATCCAGCCATAGTGATTCCTTCTTCATTCCTATGCAAAGAATCAGTTTAGACTGATTCAACTACTTTTACAGTCAGTCACTAAATGAATACATTGCATTTCACTGAGTTTGCAAATGCTGGTTAGGTCACAAGTTGCTCAGACAAAAAGGTTCTATAGTAAACATTGGTGATTTTCACTTCTCTTCCTTCTCCCATGCAAGAGGAGTGAGATTCATCCATTGACATTTATTTGTGAAATAGAGAGTTTTGTCTCTTCATATATCATATACCAAATTAACCATGTTATTTCAGCTATGTGGATTTTTTTTCACCCCATTTAATTATACTGTTTAAAATTATGTATGCTTATACTGGTATGAAGGTGTTTTGCACTGACACTGGTTTTACTTCTGCTAGGGAAAAATAAGCAATTCTTACACAGCTCCTGA
>QUSF01000005.1:36412739-36448350 GCA_003676055.1 Chloebia gouldiae | reverse complement strand
TTTTACTTCTGCTAGGGAAAAATAAGCAATTCTTACACAGCTCCTGAACTGGAGATGTACAGCTTTAACTGTACTAATGTAGTTAGGTCAGCACGACTCTACTGTAAACAAGGTGTATATTGCACAGCTAAGGCTAGATTACTCGAGTTTGCACAAGCTCTGCCTACAGAATATGCACAACCAGTGTAACTAGTTGGGCTTTAATAAATACTAATAATACGTGTCTAATTACGACAGTTCATCTCGACATTTCCTGCCTGCCTCTCACAGAATGACTAAGCGCTTCTCTCTCACCACCGAGCCAATTGCTGCCTGCACACTATTATTAGGGGCAGTCCTGTATCATTTTCACAATTACAGGATATGTCATTTCATACTTGTGGACTGCCAACAAGAGAGCACTGTCCATCTAGAAGAAAAATACTGCCTGCATTCGTTTTCAAGGGCTGAAAGAGGCAAATGTTTACTCACAGGCACAGCTTTTCTGACCATGAATAGTCCCTGTGCTTTCAAAGGGATTAAGCCTGGTAGTAAGTATTTGCAGAATCAATGCCTTGATTAGCATGCTCAAATGGTTAATTTTGCTCTTTGCAAGCATGTTTGAAGGGTGCTGAAGTAGTCTTATGGTAGTACACATGCAGGTTAGGTCCTGGTTTAGAATTGCATTTCAGTTTTTAAAAAACTTTGGCAAGCAAACCCCCACTGTCACATTTACTCCAAAGTGTGTTTTGTGAGGAATGTAGTGGTCAGAATGTCACACAGACAAGTACTTCAGTAGAAATGTGCAAATAATTAGATGTGCAAGTAATCAAATTACAATGTTACAAAATCTCATTAAATAATGGGATCTAGAAACTATGGGTTAGATTTATTACTGGAATGAACAGATACCGTTCATGGAAATTGTAGGATAATTCAAAAAAATTGTAGGATATGTGGATTTTATAAAAAGAAAATTTACATTAATATTTTTTTGCCTGTTTTTCCATCTCCTCTTAATATGCAGGCAGCTCCTACTCTCTGTTTTTGATCTGTGTCTTGCTGTCATATTTTCCTGTCTACACCCTTTCCATAACTCAGTGCAGCACTAGATCCAAGAAATTTGCCTGCGACTACGAAATCTGTAATGTTTTTGAGTGCTCCTCTCAGCCAAAAATCAATTCCTCAACTTTGGCTCTTCTTATTTCACCCTACAATTAATCCTTTGTAGGTCACTAGGGAGTTTACCCACAGAGGAGCTCACTTTCTCTCTGGTAAGAGAAAATGCCCTTGAAGGTGCCTTGAGCCTCTTCCAAGGAGCTCGGGGAAGATAAATAGCATGTCTGTGCTGTCCACATTGATCAGCTGCAAACTTTGCACCTACTTCTTATCTTCACTTGTCCACAAAGCCTGCCTGTCACTGTGCACATGCAAATGCTGCCTCAAGAGCTGGCTCTGTGATTGAGAAATTCAGATATATGTGATAGCTGCACCCATACCTCAGCTTCACCTCTTTCCAAGCATGGCTGATGCCCCTCCACTCCAAAAAGTTGTTGAGACCCCCACACTGAAGATGTGCTTGGTGTTCAGCACCTGAGTCATGTTCTGTATTTTGTCAGTGCTATTAAAACCGGTCACATCGTAGGGAACTGGATTTGTAGAAGATTTTGCAAAGAAGGTTAAGTTATCCTACAGCAGTTGTGCATTGCATGAGCTTAATGATGTCTTTGTTGTATGAACTGTAATAATTAAAATCTAATCCACAGTAGAATCAATAGATGTTGCCATTATTTTCATTAATGTATGCACATAAATAAGAGTATAGGGAGAAGCTGTAAGTATATGTGATGAAGCCTTTGATAATGCTTCACCTGGTATTTTCATAGTTTAGGTACATTTAGATACTGATAACATAATTTAATGTTGCTAAATTAAAATTAATAATCTGAAAATGAAAACTGCTTACCAAAAGTAGTTCAGCATAAAAATATTTTAAGAAGGGAAAAAGAGCACATATAGGTAAGCAATATCATACTGCTGCACAAAAATAAACATCCTATGAGGATGTCATAGAAGAAATGTTGTATGTCAATAAAACCAAATAATCCTTCCACACTACTTAGCTTTCTGAACGTTTAAACTTCAAAACTGATCATGTTCTTGGTTTTTTTTGCAGATCAATGAGAGCAGGAGTCCAAGGACAAGCAACAAGATTGATTGATTCCCTTCCTTGATACCTCAGGACCAGAACCACTAACAGATGCTGTAGAGAAGCTCACTGTGCATATTTTTGATCCACATAATGTACATCAGTGTAGCACATTCATAAACTAAGGGATTAGGATATTGTTGAGATGAATGCCACTGAAAGCATTTGCATTCACAAAAAATATAATGATCTATGTTTAATAAAGCAACACATGACTTGCATAAACTGGGGCTGAAGATTTAGGATTGTGAAATACTAGAATATCCTGAATTGAAAGGGTCCCACACAAGGATCATCCAGTCCAACTCCTGGCCCTTCACAGCACTAGCCCCAGGAGTTACACCATGTGCCTGAGAGTGTTGTCCAGAAGCTTCTTGAGCTCTGGCAGGTTTGGTGTTGTGACCACTTCCCTGAGGAGCTGTTCCAGTGCCCAATCACTCTCTGAATGATGACCCTTTTTCTAATATCCAACCTAAACCTTCTCTGACATAATTTCAGGCCATTCCCTGGGGTCCTGTCACTGTCACCACAGAGAAGTGTCTGTCCCTCCTCTTCCCCTCATGAGGAAGTTGTAACTGCAGTGAGGTCTCCCCTCAGTCTTTACTTCCCCAGGCTGACCAGACCAAGTGACTTCAGCCACTCCTCACATGGCTTCCCCTGAAGGCCCTTCCCCATCTTTGCTGCCCTCCTTTGGACATTCTCTAATAGTTTAATGTCTTCCTTTCATTGTGGTGCCCAAAACTGCCCCCAGGGCTTGAGTTAAGGCCACCCCAGTGCAGAGCAGAGCTGGAGAATTCCCTCCCTTGCCCGGCTGGCAATGTTGTGCCTGAAGACCCCAGGACAGGGATGTCCTTCCTGGCTGCCTCTTCACTGCTGACTCTTTTTCAACTTTCTGTTGACCAGGACCCCCAGGTCCCTTTCCATGTTGCTGCTTTCCAGCATCTCATTCCCCAGGCTGTCTGTATATCCACAGTTGCCCCATCCCAGGTGAAGAATCTAAAACTTTTCCTCGTTCTGTTCATATGGTTGGTGATTTCTCAGTCCACTCATTTCTCGAGGTCTCTCTGCAGGGCCTCTCTTCCTCCAAGGGAGTCAACAGCTCTTCCAGTTTAGTGTCATCTGAAAACTTAGTGTACTAGGGGTATATAAAGGTTTTGCATAGCAAAAACAACTTAAAAAGAGACTATTTGGAGCAATATTGAAAGAGTAAGGCATGTCCCTCCTGACCAAGACTGTCACAAGCAGCAGCATATAATAGAATACTAGACTAGGAGCCCACCACCTGAGTTGAAATCTTTCTGTTCTTGATCTGCTCAGCAGAGTGAAGAGGTCAGTGTTTCTCTTTGTTTCCCTTCCCACTGAAGTTCTTGGTTTCTCCTTTCTGTGTTTTGACCTATTTGCCACCTTTGACTTTTATCTCTTTGGAGCCAGACCATCTTTCCCATAAAGTTTTGTAGTATGTGTCTCTGGGTCTTTGTGCGCAACTTCAGACACTGCCGCACTTATAATTTGTCAGGAAGGAAATTCATTTTTTTCTTAGGCAGGGAAATGATCCCAAATATATATTAACATCTGAAACTTGAATTTCAACAAATGGCTGTTTGCTTCTGTGGCATCTACTTCAGCATGCCATTGACTTCACAGAACACGTACTGGGGACTGGAGCTGTGCATATGCTGCACACAGCTTTCCTTTGGCTGAAGACTACAGAAAGCTAGAATGGCATTAGCAGCTGCCTGAAGCACAGGTTACAGCAAAGTATATCATGTTCATATCATCATTACATACCTTGGATTCCACTGTAAGCCTGAAGTCTGGGAGTGAGGAGAACTCTTTGGACCATAAATACATTAGCTCGGCATGATGAACTATGTGAATTTGTCCTTCAGTTAAGGGTGAAGAAGAAAGCACTTTTATTCCACAGTCATATTCTTGAGAATGCTATAGTGCAAATCAGGACAGGATTTTTTTCTTGTGGCCTAGAAAACTTGGAGACATTTCTGTCTGTAACATATACTACTGAAATTCTCAATATATATATATATATCTGAAGCAATGTGTTAATCTTCATTCACAATCAAACTTAAATAATAATTTATGAGTGTGCTCACAACTATGCCCGAAATAATAGTTCTTTATTATTAAATATGCATTTTGTAGAGTACTGGCATTTTTTTAAGGGGGAATAGAAAAAAATTTCTAGAAACTAGTAAGAGATAATTATTAGAAACCCAGGGAAAAGAGAATTTTGGCTTTTATAATGCTTGGACACTGTGGAAAGGAAATGAAACAAAGACATGGAGGATCAAAGGTAAGGTAAAAAAAGGCATGATGCTTTTATGAGGGAAGGACTTGGTAGCAAAAGAAATGTTTCACCTTCCCTAATACTGAATTTTTCATATGGCCAAAATGAGCATAAGGAGAAAAATAAAGCCAGAGGTAGAAACCCACCTGACTGAGAATGGATCCAAGAGATTCTTCTGTTGTTGTTGTTGAAGTTCAATACATAGTTGGAAGATACAGATTTTAAAAATAATGCATATTTTAAAGTAATTGTATGCACAGCTACCAGAAACAAGTCCAGCATAAGCAGAAATGCTTCACTGCTTTCCCTAATAAGGAAAAAAGGGCATAATATGATGTCTCTGATTGAAAACATGTCCCCTTTTCTCTCTCATTTGCTGTCAAAGTCTAACAAACTTATTTGCATTCACTTGTCTCAAATTTCTGATAATTTTGTCACTTGCAGCCAAGCCTCTGTGCCTTGAAACACGACATTGTCAGATCATCCAATCAAAGTCTTAGCTGCAGCATTACCTGTACAAAAATTGAGATTAAATAAACAAATTCTGAAAATAGGGCATCAGGGTGTTTATTTGCTCTTGGAAATCATTGTTGTTTTTATCTTACCAGAAAAATTGCCCCACAAAGCGATTTCTGACCCTTGATTCAGCACACTGCTTCGGCATCATTCCCAATCCCTTTTAATCCTGGGCATAAAAACCACCCGAGGCTACTGTGTGCTGCTGCAGAACACTACACTGGGGTCAAAGGGACAGCCCTTCTCACCTTTCTTTACTGCCCTCTATCAAACAAATAATTTTGAGATGTTGAAAACATTTGGAGCTAATAGAAGACGCCCTACCCCCACATGCAGAGCATTTCCAGCGAGCAGCAGGGGCTGTGCAGGTTTCACCTGTGCATTAGCTCATCCGTGGGCAGTTCCAGCAAGGCTCAGAACACGAGGCCTCTCTAGCAGGGCTTGCAAAAGCTAATCCACAAAATGTTTCTGCTAACTGAGTCATGTGCTTGAACATGTGGAAATTAGAAACTAGCTGAACCTTTTTATCTAACTGCTAAATTAGTTTTGTGTACTTCGACTGAAAGTAGCGGAGGGGACCTTCCCACTGCACAATGTAGTTGGACTGTGTGTGGGCTGAATGGGCATTTTAAAACAGGTATTTCTTTAGTGCATTTCTCAGATAGAGTATATTGAGTGTATTTCTTTTCTTTAATTCCCATACTGTATTTCTCTTGTATTAATATATGTATAAATCTATAAATATAATATATATGTATAAATTTATATATGCATTTATATATGTATACATTTATATATGTATTTGTGCGTGTTCCAGTGATGCTTGGGCATGAGTATCTTGAGGATATTTTTATACAAATACAGGAGCACACATATTGACAGAATGGAATGTTGAAAAAAAGGAAATATTAATGGAATTTTTTTCTGTAAATATAAGTAATTTACAGAAAGATCCTCTGTAAGTGTTATCAGCTTGTGCTACTGTAACTATTGCTATCAAATTAAGTAGGAACACTGCAGCAGCTCCTGAGGGCACTAGTCATAAATCTGTAAACCGTAAAGTCTGTGATACTTGCTGCAAGAGTATCAGTGGCTCTGGAAAAATGTGTTCTGCTGGGGAGTGGGGGAGGCCGCCAGAGATAGCTGCTTGCTCTTTCTGCTTGATTAGATGCCCAGACCCTGACGAGTACAGCTGGCCTTGTCAAATGCAACGTGCCAAGGCCAAACATGGCTGAGCATGGAGAGCTGTTCTTAACTCATGAAGTATGGCCCCAGTCCTGCAAGGACTGCGAGCACAAGCTTTCTGAGCTGTACAAGAGTATATGAGTAATGCCCAAGTCATCTAGCAATAGACACAGAGTTGGATTCAACATTTAGGTGCCCACATGCAAGTTTTTATCTGTTGACAAATCTCTAAAATTTGAGCAGGAATTAAGGATTAAATGTGGAAACCCTTTTATAACAACAACAACAACAAAAAAAAAACCCAACAAAAAAAAACCCCAAAAAAACCCCAAAAACACCCCCACAAACAAATAAAAGAAACCCCATCCAACCAACCAAACAAAAAAAGGCATTGACGTAGCCTGAAACAGAGCTACCCAGAGTCCTGCCTAAGCACATGGTAGAGCTCAAGCTGAAAGATCAGCCCAAGCACAGAGGAAAGTACTCAGTGAAGGGCCATGCACTTTCCCAGTGAGTTATCACTGTGTTGCAGCATTATAACTGTAGACAAAAATACCACCCTGCAGCAAGCCTGCGATGAGTGAAGCAACACAGTTATTGATGCAATCTTGGAAGTGCCAGCAGTGCCTGAGGTTTTCCTTTTGGTTTCTCTGTGCAGAATTCAGGTTTGAGAGATCCTGACATTTAATTCTGGAACTCCCTCAGTGATATTCATGCACTTCCCTAAAGTGGATATTGCACATACTGAAACAAGTGTCTGTGCTTCACTGATCATTCTGTGGGAAAATTTGTCTGATAAAAAAGTTTAGTTCCTTTTCCCCCGTCAATTTATTTTGTTTGTACCAATTTTGCGTAAACAAAATCCCAAACATCATACTCCCTTGAAAATATTTTCACCCCAATCAGACCTTAAATTTCTACTCATGGCCCCTGATTCCTGTTCGCATGTTCTGTGAGGAATTAAGTATCTAAAGCGCCGAACCTGATAAAACCAGACTACGAAACACCGGCAGTTTCCACAGCTGTTTTTGCAGCTGTGGGCTGCGTCCTTTCCGCGCTCAGGAAAACACATTTTATCCTGTTTTATTGTGGCTACGCTCCTGCAGCCTGTGCTCTGCAGGGAATGCCGCCCGGAGCTGCAGAGTCCCGGCGGGGATAACCCCGGCCCGCACCTGTCCTGGGGCTCTCCGCACGCAGCCTGCTCCCAGCCCCTCCGCTCTATGGACGAGTAAGCAGGAGCAAGCCCAGCTTCACACCTGCTGCACTGGAAAACCTGTGCAGCTCTCCGTGGTTACTTCGCGGAGCTGTTCCTGTAAACACGCAGCCTGAAAATACTCGGTTGCAAACTCCCATCCGTGCACAGCTATGGCCGGATTTGCAAAAAAGTGTGGAAAAAAAGAGATGAACATTTTCAAGATTACTGCTGGTGAAAATGAATCATCTATACATGAAAATTATGAAAATGCAAAAAAAAAAAAAAAAAGGCACATTAACATAGTTCTAAAGAAGAACTGGATAACAATTATATAAATACCAAGTCTCTACCAAGATCTAAAATGTAATTACAGGCTCTGTTTTCTGACAGATGAAAGAGACAATTTTACAGAAATTTGGTTCTGTCTATGCTTGAAAGATACTGAATAAAATATTTCTTTCTTTTTTTTCTTTTGTTTTTGGTCTTGCTACATTGCTTCTACTAATCAGTAAAATTCCATATTTTTTTCATAATGACTTTAGTAATACAGTTGATACTTGGAGAAGTATGGCAATAACATGATATTTCAACCTTGATGACTCGGTAAAATTAAAATACGGGTATGGTACAATAATCCAGGTTATTGCAAGTATAATGAGAGATTTTCTTATGGTGTTTTAAAATTTTAACTCTTTCTTTGTTTAAGTTATGTCTTTATGGTAAAGGTCTACTAAATTTCTTTGCTACCACTGCCTTGAGCCTTATGACTTTGAGCCCAGTTTAAGGGAATTTATTTTGAAAGTAAAACTGATGACAGTCATATCATTAAAAATGTTTTCTTGGAGGCTTTATATACAACTTTCAAGGGTTAGTTTCCTCCCTTATGAGCAAGTGAGGGTGACAGAACAGGATTTCAGTCTTCAAATAAATGTAATCAGTTCTCAGGACTTGTCACAAAACTTAAGATCTTCCTGTGGATTTTCAGCCTTCTAGGTGTCCTTCTGTCTGGGCATTCTAGCTGTCCCCTCCTCATGTGAACTAGTAGGCTGGTGATCACTAGAATTTTAATTTGTTTATTGTATTCTATGCTGCATTTTGGTTTCTTTTGTGATAGATACAGCAAAAAATGTGTCAGTCCAGGTTTTGCATGAAACAGCAATTAGCCATTCCCAGGTTGGCATTAAATGGCTGTGTGGGCTGGATTCCTGAAACACTTGAGAAGTGTGCTGGTGCCTGATGTTTAAAATGTATTTATGTATATCTTCGCTGAGCGTGACGAAGCTCAGATGAGCTAGAGCAGTAAGTGGCATTTCTGAAGCAGTATGGATGCTGCCAGGTCTGAGGATGTAGTGTGACAACAAGGTACCCAAATTAGAGGCAAACAAGGTCACAACTGGAAAACGAGCCAGCGCTGCGACCGAATTAACGCCCATCCTGCCCAGAGCAATCGGCCCTGCTGAGAGCGAGTGCTCCTCAGGCCGGGAGCAGCAGCAGCCTCGTACCCTCTGAAGCCACAGGGACAGGCAGGGACAGGGACACAGTTTGGGACAGGCAGCTCTCAGCCAGGCACACGTGTGCCCATCTGCACAGACTCCTGCTGCAGCATGGCGCGGCTGAAGGGGACAGCGCTGCGGATCCCTGCTGGCCCGGGGACACCGAGGCTCCTCAGGGCCTGCCCTGCTTCAGCCACAGCGGCACGCCAGCCCCAGAGGGATTCAAGACCTGCTGCTGGCAGATCCTGACCTGATGAACTCCACCAAGGCTGCCTGCCTTGGCTCCAGCCCTGACTGCAGGAGAGAGGGGGGAGCAGGAGAGGTGTGGGACAAGGCAATGTGGCAGATGGCAGCAAGAGGCTCAGGGCAAAGAGACAGCAGGAAGGTGCAGAGGAGGCTGTGGAGACAGAGATGTGACAGTGATGGAACCTGAGTTTAAAAAGTAAAATCTTAGAGGCTTTTCAGAGCCTGGTGAACTCTGCATGGATTATCAGGATTCATCTTCTCTGTTCATCAAAACCAGGACTGGGTTATTTTGAAAATCTGTCCATGCTGCACTGGGATGGGGTTTTCTGATCAGCAAAAATATACTTTGATAATTCATCTGATCAGATGGAGAAAAGCAAAAGGTAGTGAAATCTGAGAGATAAAATGGAAAGACAAATCTGCTCAGGAATGGGGCTAATCTGACAGTCCACCTGGTCAGTGGACTTAAACCTGGAAAGAAAGGCTGTAATCTTAAAATTATCCTGGTAAAGTCCCCAAAAAAGTGTCACACAGCTGGGGCTGGTCATCACCTTGACTAGCAACTCTGCTTCTTCATTAGATGCTTTTAAAAATAAATAATTAATTCTAAATCCCATCCTAATATATTAGGAAACAATGTTGGAAACTTTTCAACATCATTTTATCCTGTTGTGGAAGCACATAGTAACCATCCAACTACTAATAAGACATTAGTTTGATCCTCTTCTGACAAAGGCATCCTTGTACCTCTCAATAGAGAACTTTTGAACACCTTAGAATAATTTTTTTCATGGTATCAGGCTAGAATTTGCATTTTAAATTTTTTTCTTAAAAATTAACTCTTTATTTCCTTGAAGTACATATCTGTACATACATGTCTGATGGGTCTTAGGTCTCTTATAGATTGTCCTTTAAATCTGGATTACATCTGTGGCCGGAATGATCCTCTGAAGGCTGAGTTCCACATTTCCCTGTTTGTGTCACACAACCTTTACCATTATAGGGGTTTGCTGATATTCATTAGAAGCTCTGTGATTTCTCTAAAGTCATGCTAAACTATTCCAACCCAGTGAATATGCCACTGCTAGAGGTGCAACCTTGAGACACTGAACAGGATCTTAGTGTAAATGAGATACTTGTGCCTGAGAATGTCTAGGGCAACATGCTGCCCTGAGTTTCATGTTTACATCAGATATGATAAAAGGATTTCCTTTGCACTTTAAGGGAAATATATTTTGAGACATACTTTTAGATTGGTCTCAATTGAGAAGAGACTGTGGGAAGGATTTAAGGAATATACAAATCTGTTCTATAATATTTCATTTGTTTTTCATACCTGCCTTTTATGACATGTAAAAATCCTATATTTTTGTTTTATAAGTCACACTCTCTGAGTAAGAGGTGAAAAGCATCTGTAGCACATTGCAAGACCATTCTGTCTGTAGTTGGCTGTTTCCAAAGGAGAAAAATTACCACAACAAATGTTGGGCTGCCTTTACCCCTACACACTTTGGGATTCTAAGCCTTGGTAAGTGCAGTGGGGTGAGAATAAGACTTTTGTGCTAGATAGTGCTTTGGCCAAGCATCTGTCCCACACAGAAATAGGAACACAGCTGGAAGGTGTGTATTGGAAAAGATTTGTGCATGCTATAAGACATGCACATAGGGCAGCATGTCAGCATGACTTTCTACCTCCTAAAGAAGCTTTTCCTGCCCTTTTGTAAATTTGCATATGAGTGGTGTATGTTTTCTAAGCTGAGGCGTAACAAGACAAAGCAGTCCCTGGGGTGATTTTTTTTTCCTGGTTTTGTAGGGGACCTTCTGTCTGCTTGTTCATCTCTCTCTCAGTTCCTATGGGCTTCTGGAGCTGTTAATCAGATTTGATTGAAATTAGCCAGAATTTAGTTTGTTAAATGTAAATTTAACAGATTATTCCAGTCTCACCATATTCCTGCAGTACCTGGAGTTTATGCCATTTAATTTGACTTGAGACTTCCTCAGTTTCTTTCTTGGTCCTGCACAGATGGGAACACTGAATGCAGGACCAGCACTGGCAGTGCCTGTTCTGCAGAAAAGATGCTGATACGTGCTGGGGAGACAAATGGGGAAATCTCTGTTAGAAGAAATGGACTTGGTATGTGCCCACAGCTAAACCTGCTTAGAGCTGAAGTGCTCTTGTGCACTATAAAGGCAGCACTTTGATTCTGGCCTCTGTAGTTCAAGAATTGTCTGGACCACAGACAACAAGAGTCAAATCAGAGTGGAAACCTTGATGCTGATCAGCCATTTATTCTTGTTAGCTTCTTAGAGCACAGGTGGCTTTTTTCAGCTTAAAATGATGAGATTAATATAGATTCTTTGGCTTCATTTTTCAACCAGCAAAAGAGCAATATATTTACCTTGAAGGAAGAAACTATATTGGTTGTGAAAAATATTCACTGGAGAGTTTTGGAGAAAGAAAACACTGTTGCTTCTTGTTCTTTTATTAAAGGCAGTAAAGCAAAGGCTTCCTTGCTTCCCTGTCACCAAAAATGGGTTTACCTCTAATTTGAAGCACTATACTTATGCAGAATGTTCTCAGCTAATCCAGCCAGCTACCAGCAAAGGAGTTTCCTGCGGCTTGGATATTACTGGAGTTGAACAGGTAGTTTATTTGCATCTGCATGATATATGCGCATTTTTGTTTAACTCTGACATATAAAATAAACTGTCTTGGAAAGTGTGATTAATTGAAAGAGACATCAGCAATCAGGCTTTTAAAAAGGTCTCCTGCACTGGAGCTACACCATAACTGTTTTCCCAAAATGGAACCCCAGAATTTTCAACCTAAAGGAATTGAGTTTTAGATGTCTCAAAGATAGTTTGATTTCACAGCCTTGCAAAACTTCATCAGGGAGGCAGATGAAAATAAGCACTCCCCACAGAAAGGCAGATTGTACTGTGAAAGCAAATGTGTTAGTGAGTACCAGGGAGCTCACACGAGGGAGGAGAGAGCTGCAGGAAATGTTTCAATCACTGCCTGCGCCTTATTACACACATAATAACCCAGTCAAGAACACAAAGCCCTCTGAAATCAACCTTCATACGATCTGTCATTTAAAAACTCTTCATTTGTCAGACATGCCTCGATCCCTGCTCACAGGCCAGGGAAGCTGAAGCATCCTCTGGAGCACAGATGTGTTTTTGTGTTGTATTCTGCAGGCACACATGCAGCACCTGCTCTGTGAGCAGCAGGGAGTTATGACAGGTTGCCCAGGGACCAGCAGCCTGCTGTGCAAACACAGCAGGTCTCCTGCATTTTCAGCCCTGTGTCCCCCTTTCTCATCATGTTTTTCCATGGGGTTTCAGCACTACAACAGTCAGATATGTCCAAATATTTTCAAGCTACCTAAGAATTATTTTAGATCTCCAGGTGACACTGGAAGCAACTTGATGAATTTCCTTTCCCAGCAGCTGGCCAGCAGTTTGCTGTTGAGAGAGAAAATGCCAGGCAATGACTCCTCTTTCTAATCTGCTGTGCAGCTTTGAGAACTGGAGCTTTCTGTCCTCCACTGAAGACATTCCCCCAGGTCCCAGTCTCCCTCTTTCCTCCAGCAGGACCCATCACTGTAGTCACTGGGAGCTTTGCCCCTTCCCCACTGCCATCTGCCCCATGGGGTTTTGTCTCTGGCCCCAAAAATGGGCATGCAGAGGATGTGCACCTTTCCAACTCTTCTCAGACAATGTTAAATAATGATTGGGATCATTGTGAATGAACTTCAACCTGTGAGCAGTCCATAATTTGGGTAGAGTTAGCTGGGCAAGGACCACAGGCACCTTGACTTCCAGATCATAATATTGTGCAAGTTTATCTGTTCACCTCCACTCCTCTACTCCTCTGTGTGTTTGTGTGTGTGTGTTTGTGTTTCAGGGTAGAGGCATGTCAATGTGAAAAACCCCACAACCTGCAGAAGGGAGAAGGACTGGTCAAATGCATCCCTGGGATGGAGGGGGAAGCCAAAATAGCACTAGCTGATTCACACACAAATCAGCAGAGTCCACTACCACCCAGCCAGATTACTGAATTATCCATCCTGAACCTGGACAGTTTCCAAATTCTACATTGCAGATTCAGCCTATCTAATTAAATGTGTTTCAGAGGCTTGCCTCACTGCATGCCTTTATTTTGCAAAAAATGTAGGAAAAGAGGCAGCTACCATGCACACCAGAAATCCTGATTTTGCTGTACTTGGGAAGGTTGTATAACCCTGGCTGATAATTAGTTAATAGATACTTCTATTAAATAGCAAAGCCAAGAATATATTCAAGGCAAGGTGTTTGTCACTTCTGTTTGAGACTTGGCTGCAGATGCCATGTCAGATTGCAGTTATTTCTAGTTACCCCTTTCAGGGAACAGCTCCATGTCCCTCAAAGCCAGGCAGGGGTCCTCTAAGGCAGAATGTTCCTGGAAATTGCTTTAGCTCCTTTCTCATACACCCACCCCTCAACAGAAGCAATTATCTGAATATCTTGAATCAAAAGGCCTTAAGAGCAGGTCACAACTGCTGTAAATATTCTGTAGGGGTCTTACAGCACAAGCAAGTGCTGTCACCTGCCATGAGCTATTCTCAGAACCATGTTAGAGTGGGACACTTTGACAGTTCTTTTCCCAAGGCTGGGAAGGCTTGGGCACACCTCTCTCCTGCCTTAGCCCGCTGAGCCTGCAAGCTGTATAATGGCTTGCTCCTTGCAGAACTTCAGCAAAGCCCATGGATGTCCCTTGAACATATCCTGTGCTTTCACCAACAGCAACTTGCACAGAACCCCTCTTTTGCACTTCTGCATCACCCCTTCACAGAAATAGGGCTGCTACAATGTATTCTGAGGAGAGAAATATTCCATAGTTGTGGTGTCCCAGGAGAAAAAGCATGTCCTTTAAATATAAAAGCAGATTATTACATGAGAAAAAAATGCAGGGTGCATTTTGTCACTATGTTTTTATTGCTTTCTGATCCAGAGGGAAAATATTTTATTACAGCAGCAGTTGCCAAGTCAACTGTTGTGTCTCAGCCATCCCCACGGAGGGGGCAGCATGTCACCTGGTTGTGGGCACACAGTCTGAGGGGAATGAGAGCTTTTGATAATCACATATCACCAGTTTTAATACAGCTCAGGTTTTCAGCGGTTATTTACAGGCTGGTTTATGACCTGTTGTGACACTGCTCTGGATTTACTCCAGTTTTTAGTAGACAGGAACTCACATGTTTCACTTTCTTTTTAATTGTCAACCACAAGGTCTGAAAAAGCATGGAAGGTGGATTCACAAATTATCACAGCATGGCCTGTGCCTATAAGTGATGGGAAAAGACTTGTCATCCCTTCCTCATTGTCTTGGAAAGAAATCCTGGTCATTCAGTTATTGTACCCTCTCAGATTTCATGATGTATTCACCAGGATTTCTGGCACATGTTGTGTGCCAGAAATGTTCCTGCTTAGCAATGTAGCAGTAGGTACAGGCATTTGCTGGAGCTTTACTGTCTACCTTCTTATTTATGACCTTGTCCTCATGCTCAGCACTGGAAATTCTTTCTCTGACTCTTCCATACATCAGCCTGAAACAAGTACTTTAAAAATGTCTGATCTAATTTCTGTTAGCACAGCCTGGCTCTGCAAGAATAAACCTCTTCCATTCCCAGACCACTACAGAGTATAGGTCCAGGGCCCTCCTAGGAGGTCCCCGAGCATCCAGGTTTAGGATTTGTTGCCTGAGTATCCTTGCTTTGTTATTTCTTAGCACAAGCATTGTAGATGCACCCCCATTGCTTCAGCACTGTTTCTGCACTCACATCTGTTGGCAGCAGTGCACCTGCAGCAGGTGAACTTGGCCCAGGGAATGAGGCACTTCAGTGCTTTCCTCTGAGCTGGGGGCATGGAGGGACAAGGACAAGGACAGCTATGTCCTGCTAAGCATCCTGCAGCCTCCACAGCTGTTCTACTCCTGTTCTTGCCTTTGGTGAGGCCCCAGCAGCAGCAGCAATGCTATTGTGGTTTTAAGGGGTCCACAGCTTGTCTGGATGAACTGAGGACAGAAATGCAGGGTGACCAGTGTCACTTATGGCTCTGACTAGGATACTGCTGTGATGCTACAGTAAGCCATTCCTCCACCATCCTGAGGCTTCAGTTTACTAAGCCCAGCATTTATAAGTGTTACTTTGTAGTTCTTTCCCCACTCTATTAAAAAAAAAAATCCCAGACTCTTCTCTTAAACTTAATAATGAATGAAAGCACTAAGACTAAGTAGGGTCTCCTCAATTTCTCTGGAAATCTCCTCTGCATGAACCAGGAGAATAACTGAAAATTTGTTTTTATCCATCTTCTTTTAGCACTAGAGTTTGCTCAGTATATATTGCTCTGTAGTGAATATGCCTGCTTATGACCAGATATTTCCTTTCCCCCTCTGCTGCTTTCTATAAAAGCAGAGTCTAATCCTATCTGCTACTAGAGAAAAAAGTTATCCTTGCCCCCGGAGTACAGGCTTTATTCTGGGCTGAGATAAGTGGGCTGGAGAGAGCCTTTTGTGAGGAGAGGAAAGGTACAGACAACACTTTTGGGCAATATCAGTATCAGAACTGCTAGTATCCAAATTTGTTTAATTCTCTAGTCTTTTCTTTTTGTTTTAAAATCACACAGATCACACAGGGGGATCCTAGATGATGGGCTCCATTTGGGAAAATAATCAGCTGTTGCTTAAAGTAGGCATGATTACACAGTGTTCCAGCAGGCACCTGTTAGGAAAAAATGGTGTGTGCAAGTGCATATACCCAAAGCACATGAGTGCAGAGTCTGGGAGTCAGGGCAGGAAGGGAGGGAGCTCCTGGATGGTTGGACTTTCTGGCTGTAACACTCCAAGTCCTGTTTGCTCATTGATTGACAAAAGGGAGAAGAGCCTGAGGAAAAAGTTGAAGTATCCCAGCAAGGCACTGGGAGCCACAACATCCAAAGAAGTCCTGTGGTCCATAGTGCCGGGAGCAGCTTCTGCTTTGGGTTGGGAAAGAGCAGTGGGATGAACAGAGAGCATGGCTGCTGACCAGGGAAGAGACTCCTGCCCTTTCTGATTAATTTTAACATTCTGTTCCGAATATTAGAAAGTACATTTGCAGCAGATGTTTCATGGGGAGAAACCTCTTTAATCCCTTCCTTCAGGCTAAATAGCTTTACAAAATCCTCCCCATGGCTTTGAAAACACAGTGAAAATAACAGCTGAGCTACAGATGACAACTAATCTTGCTGTATGTGTTTGATCACAAAATGGATGGCCAGTAATATGTCACATATAAGGGCTTTTTTTGATGAGATATGTTATGAGTTGCACTTCTAAAATCTCCTGATACAAATAAAGAAATTATATGATTGATTATGTGCTTGGGTCATCAAGCATCAACCACTTTCAACAAGAACAAGATGAACATAGGGTCTACCAAGATAAATTATATGAGGGATGACAGAAGATTGACTAAAAGTGATTTAAGCATCAAAATATTACTCCATGAGAATAGAAATAAATTTACTTCCACCTCCCAAATTATATATGCATATTGGGATATATTTTGAATGAATCCTTCAATCACTGGAAGCAACAATATTGGAGTTAGACCAACACTGAGGAGTTTGGAAGATTCCAGCTCTGAAAACTTAGAAGATTTGTAAGCAACTAGAGGCATAATGAGAGATATTATTAACACTTTTTAGTTATCTTGTTGCAATGCCTGGGGACCTAGATCAGGAATTTGAACTTCCTTTGAGCTGGGCATTGTGCATAAATTAGAGCAGATCTCTTCAAATTAATATAAAATACTACATTTAGAAACTGTTACATATTAAGAAATATGGTTGCTTTGTGCCTCCCTCTACATCTGTGCCACTCAGAACTAGTAACTCCTTAAACAGGGATTTTTTTTAGCTGGAAAATCAGCAGCAGAACACTATATCAGCATCTAAATTCTTTCTAAACTTAGATTATTTTTAAAAAAGTAGTCTGGCTTTTCCTTTTATTTCACTGAGTTTTGCTCTCTATGTAGGTCAGTGGCCAGCCTGTTGTAGCAAATAGTCCTTGATCTTGCAGAAGCCAAGTCTGGGAAGAAAATGAAGGCTCAAGCCTTGGTTGGAGGGATCATGTTAAGTGGAGCCAAAACCTGTTGGCACAGCTGTTAATTATAATTTTAATTCCTGAGTTTTCAGAAGGTCAAAGGCTTTGTGTGATGTGTATACTAACATTGCCTTTCTTTTGCAGAATCTTCACTTTTCTCCAAGCCTCAATTTTCTCCATATTCCCCAAAATGTTTGCTTTCAATATTTCCCAGGCTGGACTGGGAAGACAGAGTCTGCTCCTGTCCAGTGCAAGAGGCCAGAACTGATTGCAGAACAACACAGGCATCACTGTTAGTCCTTTGTCTGCTGGTTCATTGCATTTCTTTTCCCATGGCCAATGGAAATTAATACATCTGGTTTTATTTGGAAAACAGTGAAGGGTTTGGATCCTTCCTGCACTGAAAGAGTAACTTCAGGCTTGGTTTAATGCCCTGAGAGGTGATTTCTCCACATCCCCCTCCCTGCCCCCTGCCATCCTTTCCCCATGCTCTCTGTAAGAGTACTTTTCAGTCTTCCCACATCATCTTCTGCTGTCCTCCTGGGGGCTGCTGTGATTCCCAGCCCAGCTGAGACTGTTCCACTCCAGCAGAGGCAGATAAGCACTCGATGGCACAGGGAGAACATGGAGGGGAGAACAGTGGTTCCAGCTCTGGTAGTGGAGGGTGGGTAATGACAAGGGTGAGGCAGAATCCCTTTGTGGAACAGGAAGGCAAAAGGCATGGGCAATCTGGCTGCTTGAGGGACAAAAACAAAGCTAAAATGATTTTGCTAAGTACTTCAGTGCTTCTCAGAAGACCAGATAAATCAGAGCAAGGTAGGCATATTCTAGATAATCCAAAATTTGTGGCAGCCATTCCAATGGGGTATTGCAGACTTAGGCACTGTCATGAGCAAAGCAGAACACTAGAAGAGGTCTAAAAGAAAGGTAGGCATCGTCTCTGCTTCTTCCCTCAAGGAGACGTAGCAAAAATGTATGTGAATGTGAATTATCATTCACAATTTCAGCTATAAATACAGTCATAGGAATCTGTTTCCTTCATTTTATGCTGCTTCTCCCATTGTCTTTATCTTTTCTTTTCCTCTGTAAGTCCGATCTATTGTTTTTGCTTGAGGTCCAGAGCTGATGACTTGTTTGCTTTCATTGTCAAGTATTGCTTTCTGTTTCACTACTGTTATCCTTCACTTGTACTTTGAAACAAAGGCTCTATGCAAACAGAGAACAAACCACGTCCTATAGCAAAGCATTTAAGGCTCTTTTGTGTGTTATCATGAATTGTCTTTTATAACCCCATATTGCTGACAAACTGTGAAACTTAGTACTCTTTGCTATGGGGACCCAGCACTTTTATTCCAAATCACATTAAGGGCTATTCCAACCAAAAATCTTAATCCCCACATCTTTATGCCAAGGTCCAAAGTTTGATGACCAGCTATCAGCATTCCTGTAGCCAGGCAGGAGGAGGGTCAACACTTCTGGTCCAAGTACATCTGACTTTTGATGCTGTTTGGAAAGATCATGTGGCTATGAATTGTGACACATTTACCAGGTCCATACTTCTGTTTTTCTTTTCATGTTCTTTTCTAGAACAGTAGAATGTTCTACTGTTTTTCTTTTCAGTACTATGTACATTTTCAGAGATAAAAAATTTTTTTAAAAATTTTATTTTTAATTTATTTTCCAACCTATATGAAGTCCAAGTTTTTAACAGACAATAATTTCTTAATTTTTAAAAATTTGAAATCTAAAAAAACCTTTTAAAACCAAAATACAATAATAGTAAAATGTATGTACCACAGGATGGTAAAATATATTAATAATTGGTTTATTTTAATTTGAAGATTATTCTTTCCAAGAAGAGGTAGATTTAGAAGAAAGGGTGAGGTCATACCAGCATCTACAGAGTGCAGCAGCTAGTGACCACCATTAAAGCCTTTATGTTATAGATGACCTCCTGGAGTTACAGGTGGGACAGCTGCTGAGTCTCAGTCCAGGCATGGGGCCAGTTTACAGCAGGCTCTGGACATCTCTCAGGACAGCAGCCTTGCAGAGTGTCTGTGATTCTCCAGCTCTGTGTCTTCTACTGCTCTGTATGAGATGGTTCTGCCTGTGCTGGTGCTACAGGAAACATTTCCAAGCCCAGTTAATGTGAAAGCCCAGAGATGCTCTCATCTCTGAGAGGTGAAGTATTAATGTGGCCAAAATTATGCTTTGCAATAGTAGAAAGCTATGTAAACCTACCTCCTCTTACTGTCATCTTGTTTGGACTCAGACCTCGTATGTGAGGTGGGTGGTGGGGGTGGCTCCTTTCTCCCCTTCCTGTCCAGGGCTGGCAGCCTCACTCAGCTTTTTCTGAAGCACGTGGTTATCACTACCTGCATGTTGCTGTCAGCAGCTCTGGTCCTAATCCTCAGAGAACTGGTCCAGAGCCTCCCCGTATCTCTTTAAAAAGCCTTTCCCCAGCTTTCCCGATTACCTAAAACATTCCTGTGGAGAAAACTTAATCCAAAAGCATAATTGCAGGAGGAGACAGAGCCAAATGGACCCTGGACTTGCTTGGCACCACACTTCCCAAAATAAAGATTAAACAGCTATTTAGTACTGTTGAACTGTCTCTTGAAGAGCCTTCATTTCCTAATTAAAGGTGTCAGGAAAATAAAATTATTTTTCCTTCTGCTGTCATTAGCACTGAACTCTGCAGAGGACAGGCTGCCCATGGAGAGATCTTTAGCTCATGCTTCTGTAGACAATATCCTTCAGAAAGAAGGTTAACATTGCTTCACTTTTATTGCTCTAAAACTGAGAGGGCTGCAAAACCCAGCCTAAATCACAGCTTTGTTGTATCTGAACCCTGTTGCAAACCAGCCCATTAATAAAGTAATTTTGCATAGCCTAAGCAAATTGGAATCACACATTGCTTATATTCAGCTCATTCTCTGAGGGCTGAAAGACTGAGCTGCCATGCAGCAGGGTGGGACTCACCAGAAAGGACTACGTTGTGCAGGCTGGCCTTTGAGCCAAAATAGCAGCCGCCTCTGTCGAGAAGAGGACAGCTCATTTGCTTGTCTTTGGGGGACTTTGCAGGACAGAAATGCTTTGGTTTGTAATTTACAGAGTAAACCACAGAGTGGCTTTCTGCTGAAAGGCTCCTTCATATTAGGCATGGAAGAAAATAGGAAGGAAAGAAGGAAAGCATGAAAAGCAAGGGAAAACAAGGATATAGGGGGAATGTCCTGTTCTGCAGGTCTGCCTCACCTCACTCCACTGCTTTTGGCCCTTTGCTGTGTTCCCTGCCTCTCCAGCTCACAGAGCTGAGGTGATGTGCCTGCAGCCTGTGTGCAGGGGCAGGCTGTCAGCGAGGATCTGCTGCTGCCTCAGCATGAGGGAGAGCCAGCAGAATCTCCCCATGGAAAGATCCAGCATCTGGATTTTGCAGGAGTTGCACTTATCCCTGCCAAAACCAGACTAAAAAGAACCTACCCCTGAAAGGATGGCTGGAGGCACTACCAGCCTAAGGAGTGTGTGTCTTGCAGCGTGCTTATGGATTTGGAAGGTAAGGTGGCACAAGCTTGGGCACCCAGCTACATGTTCAGACTAAACATTCAAGCATTATCCCCAAGCTGGCTCTGGAAGGTGTTTTCCAGCACCCTAAAACTGCAGCCTGGGCTTTCCCTTTCTCCTAGCCCCAGTCCTAGGCTGAGTCCCAGGCTGAGCCTTAGGCAAGGCACACATGTTCACCACCAACTAGAGAGCCCTCCAAGACAAGCACAGCATCATCCCTGCCTTACTTGGGGATCCTTTCCAGTTCCTCTACAACTGCAACTCTGGGTTTTCTCTTTCTGTCATCCATTTCATTTGGGAAGTCAGTGATAGGAAGGAAGAAGTTGGTTTTCTCATGGAAAATTAAAAAATTAAAAATTCATTTCAGACAGCCCCCTTTGTACCTGCAGAAAGAACAACAGAGGCACTGGGTCTTTGACCTTTTGCCTGTTCTGCAGATTTTACTGTTCAGTATTTTAAACATATTAACTTGGCACTGACAGATAGGAAATCTCACAGAGAGTATGGGGAGACTGAGGCCAGCACAGGTGGGGAAGTTAATTCAGAAACACAACTTTTACTTTTGTGATGTATTGGTGGCTTCCAGAACATCTCCATCTGAAACTGCTTGGTCAAAGCATCACAGACTTAAATTACAGAGAAGGGTTTGGCAATAAGGAGAAGGGAAGGACTTATAATCACTACAACAAGGATTTTGCAGGCTAAGGGAAATAAATACTTGGACATTAAAATGCTTCCAAAACAAACCCACAATTCTGAGCCTTCATCAGATTTAAACCCTTTTAGGTAGCATGGCTAAAACTGTAGCAGGGACCTGCAGGTTGCTCCATTCTCTGTGTTCACATACTTTCCTCCTGGAAAGGAAGTTTCTGGCTCTCAGAGCATACCTCTGCTCATCTTTCTTATTAATTTGTTTCCAGGAACCTTTTGTTCTTTCTGAAGGCAACAGTCAAAAGTTATCTAATACTACAGAGACCTACTTCTTCTTGTCATGAAACAAAAGAAAATACTATTGGCAGTTGCATCTAAATAGAAAGTTATAAAATCAGGAGGAAAATAAGAACATTTATTTGGATACAATGGAAAACTTTAAAATAGAAATTCAAACTCATGTATAAAATATTCTGGCGCCTAGTCCTGCAGTATAATATAGTGTATGCATCTATTGATCACCTGCTGGAGAGAAGCAGACCTGTATTATTAAAAAAATGGAATTTTTCTCTCTTTTCACACAATGAACAGCTTCCAGAATGGAGCTGTGACCCACAGGTTTAGAGGCTGGTACAGGATTAAGAAAAAATTATTGACTAGGAAGAAAAAAGAAAGGAATTTTTCTGGGGAAGAAAATGGCCTGTAAAGCGGTACAAAAGCATAGACAATTAGCTGCTGGAATGACTAATTTCTAGGTGGGTGGATCTGAGCAGACTGCAGAACCTGTGTTAAGCCCCAAGGCTCTGCTCCCAGCATGTGGGAGAAGTACCTCAGCAAGGGACCCAAAAGCATGAGCTCTGCTGGGGAGCTTTATGACACAGGCAATAGGGCATGGCCCAGAGGAGGCCAGGCAAGCTCTCCTGGGCTGCAGTCATGAACCTTTTTTAGCAAAATAGAGACCTCAATCATTCCCTCCAGGTGCCTGAGCAGGAGCTTTTAATTTTTATTTAAAAGCTTCTCTGAGGGCTGCAGAGTGGTTAAGGCAGGGGAGATGTAAGGCAGGGGAGATGTACCAGCAGGACTTTCTCTCTGCTGGTGGTGGGCTGAGCATCACCTGCTGTTTCACAGGGCAGGAGGAGGAGACACTCCCTCAGAGAAGAAGATGAGGGTAAGAAGGAGGAGGAGGAGGAGAAGGAGGAGGAGAAAATGATGGAGGAGAAAAGGATGGAGGAGATGCTCCCTCTCGTCCTCTGCTCTCACCTTTTCAGCCTGTTGCAGAGAACGTTGTCCAAGAGAGAGGACTAGAGCAGTGACCATACTTCTACCATTCAATGATTTGGGAACTCACCTGGCAGAAACATCTTTTCAACTATGCCAGGTCTGTGTTTTGCATTCAGGAGTCTGTATTAAATGACTAAAATACAGAATGTGCTCTTACTGTATCTCTGGGACACAGACACCTGCAGGACTGGCCATGTGCTCCATCCACCAGGCCAGAGAGATGTGCTGCTTCTCATGCAGCCTTTTCCAGGCCTCCTCAGCCCCACGAGCACCTGCCACGATGGAGGGAGTCACTGTCAGGTGCCCTGGGCTTCCTGCCACTTGGTGCACGCAGCTGGCGTGGGTGGGTTTCACTCAAGGAAAGGTTTGAATACAATTTCCCAGCTCTTACAGGAGCATTTCACAGTGAGGCTGTTACATAAAAGACAGGTAATATCTCCTCCTCCTCCCCTGCCCACCTTCAGTAAGGAAGCCAGCAGCTAAAATGTATTTTATGAAAAGCTTGATCTTGACACTCCAGGTCAAGTGTTGAAAGTGCATGTTGCTGGTGTAGGATGCTCCAAGGATTTGGGGAAAGAAATCTTCCTGTTTTCAGTCCCAAACTGAGGTTGCTGGGGAGATAAACTGTGTACTTAACTGGATGACTTTTTTTCAAAATTTTCCTTGAACTTTAAGGTAAAATAACGAGGAATGTTTCCAGACAAAACAGCCGCATCAGTGGCCACAAGTGAATTAAGGGTTAGGTAACATTATGCCTATTTTCTCCTGTATGAACACAAATATCAGATTTCAAGATGTCATTTTAAAAACTGACGAGTGTTGACAGTAGCCCACTAGATTTCAAAATGGCAACTACAGGTACTGGAATATTTTAATCCGTATAATTGATCTGATGTTAATATAAATTTATAATGTTTTTCTGTATTACAAAAATATCTATTGACTGATTTGCTCCTTAACTGACTTTCTCACCTTTGCCTTTAAGACTTGCTTAATTTGGAACTCATCACAAATTATGATTTCCCACATTATCATTTGTTAGAAATATATTTTCCCATCTATTTTTTCCTTTCAGATAGCTAGGTCAAATGTGCACAAGCCACAGCTGTTAGTTTATATATTCCAAGATGCCTTTTATGTTCTTTTCCTTTCCCCTACAGCTGCCTATACAGTTTCTTAAATTATCTCATCATACATAAGATGTTGAGGTCTAAAAGTTGAAATTAAGTGGAAGGTTTAAAACCTGGTCTACCATCTCTGTAGCTTGAACTTTGAGTTGCAAAAGTTTACTGAGGGAAGGAAATACACAGTATATTCTGTGTGAACTGTAGGTTCATAGTGAAAATCAATAACACTGGGAAAGAAAATTAATGGATTGAAAAATACTGAAGTGACTCTGTTCAAATGCTTTTAGGTTAAATAATATATTCTGAAAAGTCACTTTTGTTCTATGGTAAGGTGGGAGCTATATGTTAATTTCTTTTATTCCCGGATCATTTTCTCTCTGAGGTGTCATCAAGTTGAGTTTTCAGTACTACATTGAAATGAATATTCATCACAGAGTTACAGCTTTTCAAAAACCTGTAGGGAAAAAGAAAAAAGCCCCAAACCCCTCTTCTTCCCCCTCTTCATGCAGCTCTGAACAGGCACAACTCCCTTGGGTTAACAAAGCAGCCCACAGCATCCGTGGGCTTCTGGGCACGAGCTTTGAGCTCTCCAGGTGTCCCCTCGTGTGGGACCAAGAGGTCAAGACAAATGTAAGAGTTTTGAGGGTTGGGGCTGCAGGAACAATGAGAAAAGTGAGGGGCAGCCCTGGTCCTCCCTCAAGGAGACAAAGGTACTTGAACTCATCATGGTCAGCCAGAACCCCTTTGGGGAGGTGGAGCAGTTACCGAGCAGCTTTGGGCTGCTGCGACCAGGACTGCTGTGAGCAGTCCTCCAGCACTGAAAAGACCTACAGATTTTCAGGAAAGTGGACAAAATGGCATTAATGGGTGAGTGAAGTGTGGGTATTGGACTGGGGGCAGGAAGTTCATGAAACGAGTGAAATGTGGGGTATGTCACTGCTCTCACTGGTCAATAATGTGGTTTTAAAGATCTGATTGATAAAATGGAGTAACAAGGTGAATTCCTTAGCTCATCAGACAGGTAGAGCTTTTCACCAACATTCTTTTTAAAAGCTATGTTTTAAAAGCCATTTCAATGCTGTGGAGAACAATGCTGCAATAAATTGCACAGGAGGTTTGCAATTTACAAGTAAAAGGAAACACTTCCACAAGGATAAGATTGGGAAGGTGCAGCTAAATCCTTCCAAAAGCTCAAGAGATGGAGCCTCTGCCTGGCCCTCAGCTCCTGCTGTTTCCACTTCAATCAGTAAATGCCCTCGATGGGACATATCGTGTTTGTCCAGACAAAAAATTGCCATTTTATTGACATGTTATGAACACTTCTGATTTATTTTTTCTAATTTTAACATAGATTCTTGTAATTCTATATTGATACATGCACTTTTAGGCTCAATGAGCAATAAAAAGGCTACATTTAGTGCCACATAGTGGTAAAAACAAAAAAAATTCAGTGAAGCTGGATATTCTGAAGCAATGAAGAACATTAGGTGTTAATGCTAAACTTGTAAAAGTAAAAATACATTTCAAAAAAATTAGGATATGCCAATCAATTTGTGATACCTATCACCAAGATTTGATTGCCTGAGGATGGTTTATACCACTCGCTAGATAAATGTGCAATATAGGAAATTTTTGACTCTGTATTTAGAATTAGCTTGCTTTGTAACAAGCAGAGTATTTTGCTCATTTTTAGCTTGACAAAATGGTGAGGGATGTGACAGTGGAATCGGCCCTTGCAAGTGGCATAGCAGTCACAGGGCAGAGATTAGAGCTGTAAAGCTATCTCAAAAAATGGCAATAATACAGAGCAGCCTCTGAAGAAAAGGCTAATTTGGGATCTCTGGATAGGGAAGACTTTTGCACATTTTGGTGATAAGTAATTTTCTTGCTCAAGTAATGCAGAAAAATATTACTCTTGTCAGTAACACAAGTAATGGTACTTCTGCAAGTGTAAGGGATGTGTTGCAATTCATCTCCAGCCATCCAGCCCCAGAGCAAGCTAGATGAAACAAAACCTGTAATGGTTAAAACAGGCTGAAACAAACTAATAAGACCAAAATTTCCCATCGACCTCCCCAAAAGATGAATACACCTAAACAAGGTATGTTTGTATAGGGTTATGAATGGGCCAAACCTGTGATGTAATTTCAGATTCAGGAAACACAGTGAAACTGAGCTCCTGTTCCTGCTTTTGCTGTGCTGCACGATCTTTCAGGGGCTTCAGAGGGACTTATGACACCTCTACCCACACAAAACATTTGCACACGCAGTAGGACAGGGTATTTCCCTTGGCTGCTGGCATAGCATACCATTGAACAGTACTGTTCTGTAGAAAAAGGAAGTAAATTTAATGTTTTTGCAGTTTGTGTTGGGACGCACTCCGGCAAAGTGCTTCAAGACATAGATTTGATTCTGTAAACAGTCTTGCTTCAGTTGCAGAGTTCAGCTGATGTCTGTTGCCTGCTCCTCTGAAAGCAATTTCTTCCACTTCCCACACAGACATTTTTCAAGTAAGGAAGCAACAATTGCTGCCATTTTTGCTTCAGGCAAATATACTATGGCACACTATTTGGGAGGGTATTTAAATTTTTTTTAAAGCAATATCAATATATTGGTACAAAAGTCTTATGGTGTCATAGAAAATAAATCTGTGTGATCTGGGTGAGATGGCTCACTAGCACACAAAACTGTGCATAATTGTCCATGCTGGAAAAAAACAGAAAAAGTGTTTGGGATTGTTTTGTTGTTTTAACTAAGGAAGAACCTACAAGGCAGCCCTGCAAAAACCACATGGCTGAGGGTACCAAACAGGCTCAAAGGCAGTGCCAGTGAGGCCTGTCCTGTACAGCTGTGGTGGCACATGTGTGGGTTTGAGAGCATTCCAGAGATGCTGGTGTATAAAAACAGCCTCCAACTGATTCATGGCTCCAGCAGCCCTTATTCTTGTGCAGCTTCTGCAATGGTATGAATAATGAACCTTTTGGCTAAGGAAAGAATTTTAAAACCAGAGAAAGGGAGAAACTACTCAGTGTGAGTTAGTGGGAGTCATTAAACCCAGGCTGTTCCACAAATGAGAAAGAAATTAGCATTCAGGATAGGAAATAAGCTCAGTAGGGTTTATTTTTACAGTCCAGCGTGCTTGCAAACTTCACGGCAGTACATGGAAGGAGTGAAGGGATCCATATCACTAGCATATGGAGCACAGGCAAAGACAGCTTTTGTGAGTAGTTTGACAACTATTTGGCTGCATTCTGCTCAAAATATTTGTGACAGCAGCAAGTCAGAGCTGCCACAAAGATGACAAATTCTTTGAAGTCCACTTGGGAATCTCCATTTTCATCCAGGTTCTTGAAGACTTTATCAATAGCATTCTTGTCCTTCCCAGACTGCAAAAGAAAAAGAGCAGGTTGAGGTGAGAGGATGCACAACCCAAATGCAGCAGCTTCTCCAAACAAGGTCCTTGGTTGGGCTCTGGGCACCTGGTTAGATGCTGTGTGTTCCCACTGTCTGCACAGCAGCAGTGAGTACCAAACACATGTGCTCCTGGGTTTATTGCACCTGAGAGCTGCACTCTTGCACTGTCACAGACAGGCATGTTTGCTGCATTTAAAACAGCACTTATCACCATTAAAGCTGTGTAGCACAAAGCCCTGAGGATGAATTAACTCCTATGAGTTCTCTACCCATTCCCCTGGGAAGACTCAGTTGGAGCACAGGCAGTTTGCAGTTTTGCAAAAAGATGCTTTCCTGGGGCAAATGTAAAATTTAAGCTTCATTGAATACTTCCACCCCAGAAAATATGGAAACAGCCTCAAAAGTGTTTTGAGTGCTGCCACTGGCCCTATGACCCAGCAGAAGCTGCTCACAGGAGCTGGTGGCTGAGAAGGTGCCTCCTGAAGCCTGTGGGATGCTGAGCTTGAGTTAACACAGTAAATCTTTTTCTAAATTGTCATTATTCTTCTAAGTTGCCACTATTCTGATGGAATGACTGAACACCATCATCAGCTACAGCCAGCATGGCTTCATGAAAAGAAAATGCTGCTTATAAAACCTGACTTCCTTTTATGATAAAGTAACCCACCTAGTTGATCAAGGGAAGCCAGCTGATGTCTTCTTTTTGTATTTCAGTAAAGCTTTCAATACTGTCTCTCACAGGATCCTTCTGGACAAAATGTCCAGCACACAGCTGGATAAACACATCATGGCATGGCTGAGCAACTGGCTCATGGGTGGGGCATGATGAGGGGACACCAGACTGGGGACCTGTCACTAGAGGGGCTCCACAGGGCTCCATCCTTGTCCCTGTGCTCTTCAACATCTTCACAAATGACATGGGCATGGGACTAGAAGGGATTCAGAGCAAGTTTGCAGATTATAGAAAACTGAGAGGAGCTGCTGACTCTGTTGAAGGCAGAGAGGCCCTGTGGAGACACCTCAAGAAATGAGAGGGCTGGGCAATCACCAACCATATGAAGGGAACAAGGAAAAGTTCTGAATCCTCTACCTGGGATGGGCAATTCTGGATGTACAGACATAGTGGGGGATGCTCTGGGGCACAGGGTGGGACTCCTGGGGTGTCCTGTGCAGGGCCAGGAGCTGGACTCAGTGATCCTTGTGAGCCCCTTCCAGCTCAACTTATTCTGTACTTCTGTGACTCTGTGAACCACTACATTTCAAGGCTGATGTTAAGAACTGCATAATCAAATTTGAAATGTGGTCTTGGATGTTTTGTTTATTTTTTTTTTCATTTTGCCAAAATAGATTAAAAAATAAAAGAAGCTTACAGGAGGGCTTTTTGGCGCTCCTAATAATCTACAGGGATTTTCGAAGCTGCAATTTTAATATTAAACAGGGGATGGCAGTACAGACCTGTTAAAGCTAGGAAACAATCGTGTGGCTTTCGTAGAAGGTAAAAAAAATTATCTAATATTAGAAAGAAATTATATAAACTTTTGAAAAATTTCCACCAATAAAATTATTGCTACCTAAATTTAAATCTGAAGGCATTTTTTGATCAGGTTCTAATTAACAAAATTTGTCATCCTGCAATTTAATGTTTCACTTTAAATGCAGATATTTTAAAATCACTAAAAATTGAACCATTTCCTTAGATTTGACAAATGAATGTATCTGGAAAGTTTAATTAATTTTAAATTCGTAAATTCAAGTGTTTTAATTTTATAAGTGAATATTTCAAATTATTTAGTGAACTATATGAACGAGTTGCAGCATCTGAATTACTTCTGAGATGCAAAAATGAGAATTGTTTTTTGGAAATTCTTTATAACTGAGTCCAGTCCTTCAGTGTTGTGATATTTATGCCTGATTGATTCACGACCTTTCCAGAAAGTTTGATCTGTGACAGCTATAACCAAGTCTAAGGCCAAAAGTATACACAAGCAATTAAAAAACACGCCTAAATTTTTTAACAAATGAAAAAATAAAGATATAAATGGCAGGAAAATGCAGGTAGAACTTTTTTTCTGAAGTCAGACTTATGTTCTCAGTTTTTTTCTTGCGGTTATCAGTCTGGCAAGACAGGACCAATGAGTATTATTGGTTTAAATTTATTTAAAATACTGGCATTAAAATGTGGGGGTTTTGAGTTGTTTTTGATTTTTTTCTGGAAGAGGTAAAGCAGGAAAGGGAGATGAAGACTAGGATGTAAGATGACAATTAGCTAATTATCTTCCTGAAAAATTTCAGATTTTCCATCAGGTGCAGGAAATAGGTAGAGCCTGTATGAGCAGCTGTGGGGAACTGGAAGAAGTGATGCCAGGCCACCAAACACAGTCAGGACACACCTGTGAGCATCATCCCATTTGGTAGCTGCTTACTGCAGTGCCTCCCCAGCCTTATTTAGACCAAATGCCAAGTGCCTGGGGGATTTCCACGCCATCACAGAATTTGGTTTTGTTGTTGGGTTAGTTTCTCTTTACATGGAAGTGCTGTGGGTACCACACAGCTCCATGCTCAAGAGCAGGACCCTTCTGTGGTGCTGTATTTACACAAGCATGTATTTATCTTACACAGGTTTCTCAGAAACATTGGAATATATCCCCACTGGTCCTCATTATGAATATTGCATCTCTAATTTGTGAACCATAACTCCAGCAGGTGTGGATTTCATATGATAAATTCATATAGCTTGCATGGAAAGCTACTGAATTGCATCAAGTGTCCTGGCTGCAGTGCCCTGAAATAGTTGTTATAAAATTGAACTATGCTGGATACAAAAATTGAAAGGCACACAAGGAGCATTTGGTTCTAGACTTTTGCCATTTAGAACAGTAATAAAACAGTACAAATAGGGAAACATTACTCCAATGTGGAAAGAACAATGTATGTAAAAGTATTTTCTGTATTTTTAGTGAAGGGAAACAAATTAAAAAAAACATTTGAAATTGTCTCCCTGGCATCTAAAACTTTTACTAGAACATATTAAGCACTTTGAATACCTACTGAAATGCATTTTATGATTACATACAAATCTATGTTGTACAATACAAAACATATCTTTCTTTTGCTGTTAAAGACAAATGCCAAACAGTTTGCTTTGAGTTCACCTGTTGTTCTGGTTTATGCATCATTTTGATGAGCATACTGAGTATGCAGTATATATACCTAGAGAAGGTAAATGTATAAATATTTAGAGAGATTCCCCATCTGCAATCAAGATCCTCAGTTGCTGACAGCACAACTACCTTCACAGAAGTTGTGACATGAAGTGAGATGATAAATGCAGGGATAAACAGAAGTAAGTGAATTCTGAAGTTGAAACAAAACCTATTTCAAAATCATTGTCCTGAAAATCCAAGTGATGAATTTAGCAAATAGGGAATGGCCCTGCATATTAAAACCAGTTTTACACAGTTTGTGCAAAATCTTTTTTAAATTTCATATTTTCCTACAAGCCATTGCATATTTTTGGATATAATTTCCCTAAAAATGTACTAAAAACTGTTTTTGCAGGCTGCTCTTGCGCCTCCTACACAGAAATGGTGCCACACTGTTCTCTTACCGCAAGGAAATTTGGGAGCTCCTTTTCCAGCAGAGTCTTTAGTTCTGCTTTGCTGAGGGTTTGCCTGTTGCCATCAGCCCTTGCATACTGGTCAAAGACAGCAATGGTCATTGCCATTGCAGTTTCCAGCTGAGACATGTTGCTTCTGGAGCCTGCCTTTCTCCTGAGCAGGCACAGCCCCAGGGCTCTCTCGGAGGATGGAGCCTGCTCTGCTCCTGGGGCTCTTTATGCATCTGTCCCCTCCAGTCAATGGCTGCACACCCAGGGGACAGTTATCCATTAGCAAACACCTGTATCTGGAGTACACACCTCCATGCCAACACCTTTTCAAAACTAAAGATTTTTTTTTAATTGCCCTGGCGTGACTGGTACAACCAGTCGCTCACCAGTACAAACCAGCCTCTCCTTCAAGGTACACAGTGTGACTAACCAACAAAAATCAGATTTTGTTATTGGCTGTTTGCTCAAGATTTTTTCTTTCAGATATCCCTATGGGAGCAGAGAGTTGGCAGACCAGTTTTGGTCTTCAGGAGTGAGATGAGCATCTCACCTTTCCCTCACCACCACAGTTAGGGACTGTGCTGCAGGCTTGGACTGCCCTCTCTGCCACACCGAGGACCCTGTTAGAAACCACAGAAATCACTCGCACACACTTGGAGTGGGATTCTCCGGATGAAAAGCAGAGATCTGCCATGCAGACAGCTAACACAGTCCTCCTGGGCTTGTGCTCAGTCCACAGCAGATGTCTCAAACAGGTCTTCTGAACCAGCATCTCTCCAGCAAAAGGAGTCCAGGGGCAGCAAAAGGAGCCTTGGACAGCTGCTCCACAAAAACGTGCTCAGGCAGAGATATCTGAAGCAGTAAATCTGATACTTGAGCAAACAGCCAGTATCAAAATCCATCTTCATCTGCAGTAAAATTACTTGCTATTTACTTTATGCAGTACAAATTTTGCAATAAAATGACTTGTACTGAAAACAAAAGGTCACTCTCAAGTCCTGTGCTCCTCTATGGCCTTTGATGAACTTTGTGTTTTGCTTGGAAGCTGAGGTCCTCCATCATTAGACACTGGCTGGGCTCACACCTACCCAGAGCAGAGCAGTTTGAGGGTCTGTGCTGGGAGCTGGGTGGCACCTGGGCAGTGGGAGCACAGCTGGTGCTGAGTTTTGAGCAAGTTCTGATTTCTGGCCAAGCACAGGGTGACTTGGTCTCTGCCAACTCCAGACCATTTGAGGCGAGTGACATCTAGAGTATGCAGAATGGACACATCCTGAGCAAATTATTTGAGGGAACTCATGAAAACTGGGGCACTGTGCATGAATAATGCTGATGCACCCCAGGGTGCACCCAGGGTGCAGTGCTCTCTGTATAAGACCCTGACTGTGGATTACCAAAATTAAACCTCACTTTGGATGTCTTTGGACATCCTTGAAGATGCTTGCAGATAACTTTCCACTCACAATATACTAGGGATGAGTTAGCAAAAATTGGTTTTTAATTAAGCAAAATGTTAAAAATTAAACTCCTTTCTCTCAAATGCCTACAGCCACCTGTTGCCCAGGCAAAATCTGTCCTCTAACATCAACAATATCTCAGAGCAAGACTACATATCCCATGTATGTAGAAATCTAGAACTGTTCTGAAAAAAACCCTATGATTTTCCATCTTATATTTTCCAACCAGTGATTTTGCATTTCCCAAAAATCAACAGCACCTCAGGCTGTATACTTAATCCAAACTGTTAATGGAAATTATTTGTTCCTGACTTCAGCCTTATGATTGATTATAGTTAATAGTTGCAACAATAATTGCAACTGTTTTGTATTACAGGGATAAGGGTTGTAAGTGAAGTTTCAAACTTTTACATTGAAGTGCATGTTGAAATCTGTGGGGTTTCTTCTTCAGAAGAAACAAGAACAGAGCAAACAATTGGCCCTTGTCAGCTATGAACATGATCTGGTCTTTACACACACCCACAAGTGCCAGGAACTTTGTCCTTTTCTGACATGTGTCTGCAAAATGAAAATTAAACATGGTAAGTAAAGAAAAATTGCATTTAAAGGAAAAAAACTAAAATGAAAATGTGTATTTTATGTGTTTTTATGACTTTGAATCATGAACATAATTGTTAACTATACAGAAGGAAGAAAGTGTTCCCAAAAGGGCAGAGAGGGAGATCAGCTTCAGTCAACAGGATGTGTCAGTATGTCCACAACTCTCCCACGTAATGTGGCAGAAAAGGGGTTCTCACACATTTTGCTCTGCAAACATAGGTGACTCACAGTTTTTGATGATATGGCTGCAAAAGTGCTAAAAAGCAAAATAAACCACAGAGCTTGAATTTCTACTAACAGGAAGGTCACTATGGTAGTGCTGCCTGGTTGGGTTTGTTTATTTTTGATGTGTATTTTATCTATATTCATGCATGTGCACACACATTGGTACTGCTCAGAGTTTTTAATTCACACTTTCTGTACTGTTTAAATATTTTCTTATGATTTGTTTGTCATTAAAAATAGCAGCTTTGTGCACACAGCACAGACTATTACAGTTGTTTGCAAAACCAAAACAGAATACAAATAGAAGACCCACATAGGAGACCTGGCAGTATTTTGATGCCAACCCATCTGTCCAGCTCCCCAGTGAGAGAAGCTATTTCTGTGGGCTTGTTTAAATTTTTTATTAAAATTATAAATAATACTCATTATTTGCTTCTTTCAGGTTTCTTTCTTTGAAGAATAATATAGACAACAGTTTGGATGAGCATTTATTGAGTGTTTATACAGAATTAGGTCTTACTGCTCCTGACTTGGACCAAAACTTTAAATTATATTTGTGATACAGTTGTTGGACTCTCACATGCATAATTTTCAAAAACCATTCAGGTGTACTTCAATTTTATGGCATTTGGTTAGATATTCAGGCTTACATGAGATTTGTGTGACTGTGCTGATATTCTTGTAGAGAAAAAATTTTATTCCATGCTCTTTGCAGCAGTGTCTGTTTTAAAAAAGTCTGAAGAATTAAATTTTTCAGTTCTACTGTAAAGGCCCATTTGTGTCACAGCCAGATGAATAGTTGAAATGAGATAGTTGAAATGATAAACTTCTACTAGAGCTTTTCATCCCTTACAGCTTATCTTATTCCTAAAGGTGCAGGAAGGTACATGAGAAGGACTTTTTGACAATTTCCACAACTGTGTTATGTATCTGGGTGGAAGAAGCACAGAAGGAAGAAAATAACTTGAAATTATGATCTTGTTATTTTTCTGGTTTCTTAGCAGCAATATGAAAAGCAATTTATCTTCCTCTTAGCAAGAAAGTAACATTTGAACAATAAACAAACATTTAATATTCCATATTGAGCTAGAATTTTCAAACTCCCTGAATTTTCCAGTGTCCTGGACAGTCTATTGAACTTCAAGCACAAACACACTTCATTTACTTTGCACAGCTTCTCAAAATTTTCTATAAGTCTGGTTAATGGTCTTTAAAGATCATTTCTGCAATACATGGTGAATTTATTTATGTCTAGTGATGATGCAATTACTACATTGCTAAGCAGAAAAAGTAAAAAAAAGGTCAGACTAAACAGGCACTACTGGTGAGGCACAGGCAGAAGAGGAATTTGTACAAGCACAGTGTGATGTTCAGTGACACACTGGATAGCTTCTGTTAATTATAGACAGATCAGTTTACATTGTTTTATTATCATTTACTTCTCATTGCATTAAAAATGCAATTAATAATCTCACATGTCATTTCAGTGAAGTTTAAAGGCAGGTGAAATGGATAAGATTGAGGTCAGTTAACTGGCTGTGTGATTTCCTGAGCTGAGAGTTGGAGTAATAACACTGTCATCTGGCAAAGCTGTGCCATGGGAAACACATTTGCAGCACTGCATATTGACTCTAATCAAACACATTTATTAGAGCATGAGATGTAGCCACATTAGACTGTAAAATCAATGAATATATTTACAGCCAATAAATTAATATTTGCAGGGTAAATACTTCTGTCTAGTTTTCACTCCTTGTTTGAATAATTTCCTGGATGCCATTCTTTGCAGGGTTCTTTTATACTTCAGTTTTAAGGTTCTTGATATTAAGTCTTCCAAGAATACTTTTTATTTTTAGTTGTAATGACAGAAAAAGAGATCACACCCTAAGGTAACCGAATGTTGTCCACACAAGTGCTGTAGTTTCTAAATCCATGTTTTCTCAGCCAGTCTCTCACCAGCAGCTCAAGTGCCATTTGCTCCACTTTAACACTTATGTAAAATCCCACTCAGCTATCAGCCAATCCTGCTGAGCTGTGATGAGCATAGTAAAAAGTTGGTCTATGGCATGGTCAGAAAAAATAGGGGAAAAAGAAGAAAAGGGAAAGGAAAAGAAGGACAAAGAGGAAAAGAAAAAGCAAAAGAGAAGAAAAATCATAAAGGCTCAAAAAGAGCTATGAGGGAGGATGGTTGTTTTGTAAAAATTAAAGCAACTGAGTAAACCTTTTAAAGGAAGTTCCTAGTTGTTCTAGAGAGGTACAACATGCAAAAATGAATAAGCCAATTCCAAGAAAGATCTCAAGAGAGTTCTGTTTGCAAGGAGGAATATTTTGGCTCTGTTAGCTGTCATGCTTAACTATGAATTAAGCAATACACTTTTTCCTTCATTGTACAAAAAAAATTTCTGAGTGGAATACCTAAGAGAAAGTTGTTTAGCGTT
>QUSF01000005.1:36243482-36412729 GCA_003676055.1 Chloebia gouldiae | reverse complement strand
CACTGCTAACGGCAGGAAATGCTGGGCTCAGAAATACTGGAAGCAGCGGTGGGAAATGGAACTAGAGCCTGCTTTTGTAACAGATCATTTAATATCAGATTTCACTTATCAGAAAAAGAGAAGGCTTTCAACAAATAGGAAAATAAAAAATGATCTGCACAGAAGTGGGAGAATCCTTGCTTTAGAGAGGGGAACCCAACCATGAATAGAGTCTCACCTAGAAGAGAGGATGCTTGACTGTGTTGAGGAAATCTAGTCACAAATACAATACAGGAGCTGCATTATTTTGGCCACAATTTATCCTTTGAATGTGCTTATACCTATCTAAATGTCCTACCTGTTATGTGTCTTAACTAGAGTAGCCATTGCTGTGCCAGGACACTGGTGATGGTGTCTTGGGAACAGCCTGTACCTGTGTGATGTCCCCGTGCTCAGCACCCTGACACAACACTCAGCTCTTCCGGCCACACTGCTTATCTGAAGGTGAGCTGAGAAAGCAGCTGCAGCTCTTTCTACCCAGGGGCAATCGGTTTGAATTAAATGGTAACTACTCTTTCCATTTCCTTTCTTGCTTGATAGCAGCCCCTCTTTGAGATTAGATCTGCAGTTTAGATTAAGTTTAGTCTGTATTTAAAAATAAACTTGAAATGACAACTTTTAATATTGTACAGCTGCTAAAGTGAAAAAGCAGAGCTTTTCTATCTGAGAAAAGAAAAAAATTTGGTATCTTTGGAGTGTCTTTCACCCTACTACTCGACCATTTTGTGCTATCTTTGTTAGAGAAGCTTTTTTACTCTCTCCAGAATGAAAAGCTAAA
The DNA here is from genome assembly GCA_003676055.1 of Chloebia gouldiae. NCBI lineage: Eukaryota > Metazoa > Chordata > Aves > Passeriformes > Passeridae > Chloebia > Chloebia gouldiae. The sequence continues at coordinate 36,411,912 of QUSF01000005.1, read as the reverse complement.
AAGTAAAGGAGGGAACAACACCTGCTAGTTGCTTTCATGATTTATTTCCACAGCAGTACCAGAAACCCTAACCATGGACTGCAATTGTGTTAAGCTTGACAACTTACAGATACAGCATTCCTGGCTTGAGGAGTTGAGCATTCAAATTTAGGACAAGAACATCAGCAGATAAAAGAATAGACAACATTTCAGAGTAAATGTACATGACAGGCCTAGTTCCTTGTTATGATTTCAAATCCTTAAGTTGTTCAGTTATATCGCTGATCTCTGGCTGTCCTAAGTCCATTAATAATACCTAACACAGACCGTGCACTTGTTGCCTCTCTGTCTTACCCTTTTTATACTCCTCCATCTCTGTGGAGTTGAATACTTCCTGAAACAAGGTTAGGAAGGGCAGCTTTGGCTGTATAAGATATTGCCCAGCCCTGCCAACAGACTGCTCTGGAATAAAAGACAAGAAACTAATTTTTGTCACATTCTCTCGCAGCACCAGATCACAGCAACCTAGCCAAAGCTGTTTTATTTGAATGATCATAAAAATCCTTCCTCCCATCTCAGCATTTCACATTATGTAGAAACATTGACAGATGATCACCTGCCCTTTCTCCTAGAGAAATTGTTTCACACTCTTTTGATCTGTGTATTTATTTGTCAGTTGTATTTGCAGTTTCCTGTTTACAAAGAACTGACAGAAGAGCACTTAGCAAAGACAACGATAAGAAAAAGCCCTTTACAGCTGCCCTCGTTGTAACCACCCGGGGGAGGAGGAGAGAGGAGTGGCTGTGCAGAGCTCAGCTGCCGGACAGGGTTAACCCAGAGCATGGCTGCTGTTCTGACAGCCCCATTAGGCACAGGAAGATCAGTCACAAACAGGCCTGTTCTGCAAATACATTCATTCAAATGTATTCAAATACACCCCATCATCCTGCCTGCCACTGAGGGTCCTCGGTGTAAGGGGGCTGGGAATGCCTGCTCCATAGCCCTCTTCCATGGATGTAACGAGAACAAGGAACCCCCGTCCAGGGCTTGGAAGAAAATGTGCAGGTCCAGCTGGATTGTACTCAGTCACTATGGGTGGCTACCTAAGTGCTAGGAAGAGTAAATAAGATGTGACTCCTTGCATGGTTTTGCAATGGATTGGGAAGAGCTCTGTAGGAGCTCTCCAAACCAGGGTCAGGAGCGTGACAGAAGCAGAGAGGGAGTCTCATTTGTAGGACTGTGACTAAGCCAAGTACATCCGTGAGACATTAAAAGCATAGAACACACACAAGGCTTTTGAATTCATTGTGCCAGACTTGCTCCTAAATCAGCATGTTTCAGCCTGTGCCCAACACAAGACTTTGGACATCAAATTAAATGGAATGGAACCATCATTTTTCAGCAGCTTGCTCAAAAAGGAATAACCAATAAAATGGCTGAAAGCAAAGGCCCAGGACTCTCTTCTATTATTAGACAGATGCCTTCATTATATACTCATCAGCTAAACAGACAGTTAAAACTGAGATCATACTGCATGCTAGAACGTGACCTGCGGTTAATTACAGAGCAGTCTTTTGTTTTAAAGCTAACAAAACACCAAGAAGTAAAACACAGAAGGATTTATTGCTTCCCAAGTGGCTTCCCAAGAAGCAGGGAAGTTAATATATTTGAGGCAGAGGTGTCAAAAGCTGGAGCTCTAAAAATACTCTGCTGGCTCATAGCCACCACTGTCAGCCACAGATAAAAATAGGTCATGATAAATTGGGTGTAGGCTTCTACAGATGTTGGAAACGACCATGTTAACATGCAAAATGTGAGCAGCTGTTAAGAAGGCAGCATTCTTTGCTGTTAGGAGCCACATTTAATCAAAATGTAATGAAAATAGGATTTGGAGACTATTAAGCTGTAGTTTCCTTTAACATTTTCCTGAACTCATTGTGATAAAACAGAGAATTAGCAGCAGTATCTAGAAAAACCAAAATTTACTGGGCCCACTTACAGCTCTGGTGCATAACAGAGCTTCCTTGAACAGAGACTTGGGCTGAAGGTCAGCATTTTGCAGATTATGACTTTCTTGTGTAGCAAACAAAGTTAAAAGGTTTGGGGGAATGCAGAGCAGCCCCATCTCTGATCCTTAAAGGAATATGGCACATGACAGTGTTTAACCATGCAGTAAAGGAAATGGATCTGCAATAGTGAGTTTCAGGATTTTAAAATATTTGAACTTTAAGAAGAAAAAAAGAACATTCTTTTGCTTTATTCAATTTACACATAAATACCATGAGATGTATTATAACAGTCTCTCTCATACAAGACATAATCACAGAACACTGATTACAGTCTAGTTCAGACAGCAGCATATTTATTGCAGTAGGGAATTCAGGGCAGGTTAGAGAACAACCCAAGAAAGAGGATCCATAGCACAGAGTGAGACACAGCTGAGTTACAGTAATTTGAGAGGTAGCTTTGTAAGCTGCAGTCAGTACAGCACAGACAGAGCCACACCATGAGCCGTGCTGTATGGCCACAAATATTTCATTAACAGTATTTAGGAAGAAGCCAGTCATGCATTTAGACTACACAAGCAGTTTTGAAGGGCTCTGGAGAGCTGGTTTGTGTCTATTGCTCTGCCCAGGTACAAGCTGGACAAAAATCTCGACTGAAGTTGTTTCTACCCACACTGATGGCAAGATGTTCTAACCTCCAGCTAAGCTCTGAAAAAAAAATATAACAGAAGATGACATAATCCTGGTACATAAACATATTCACATTTCAGATATCCACTCTTGGCATTCAGTAGCCCTTGGACAACTGCCATTAGCTTTGCTGTCAAAACTTTTCCCCTGTGTTCTTACCTTGGAAGCCAGATTCTCCTTCATTTTTCAACTTCGGTTTTTCTTAAGTGATTTTAAAATAGGTTTTAAAGCTGGTAAAAATGGAACAAGCATTACCACCCCTATCTCTTCCAAGCAGCCTTCCTCAACCAGTTAGATAATAATCATACATTCTATATAGATATATATATAGCTTCATTTAAATCTAATATTCCATTGTGTGTAGGAGACTTCTTTTTCTGGAAGACTTTTCCTAGTTTGTGAATGAATTAACAAAAATAGTCCCTTTCCACAGGAATATAATCCTTTCTGGCATACCTCTCTTTCAATAATGTGGTCAGAACTGGTGACAGTTTCAGAGCTCAGACTCCATGCATTGTTTTCTCTACCATCTCCTGTTCATACATGGGCTTCCTGAAGAAATGCTTGTATTGGAGAATGTTGCTCAGTTCAGAAGTTTTTTTCAAAGTATGATAAACACAGTATTTCTGGACACCAGAGGAAGAGCTGAAGACAGTCTTCTAAATTACACATCCTTCAAATTCAGAGACTCCTTGGAGTGTTTTGTTAGTGACAAAACATTCAAAAACTGCTTAGAGCCAACTGTTTTTCTTGTATATTGTCTCACTGACAAGCTTTTCACAGGAAGCACGTAATCCATTTTGCAGCAGCAAATTATCATATTTTTTCAGTTTCATAGTTATTTACCCATATTTTGTTTAGTTCTGAATGTCAAGGTAGATGGCAGATCTACCTTGGCAGATCTAGATGGCAGATTCTTGTTTCATTCTAGACTTTTCAGCTGCCCTAGTTTGTGGTATTTGCTCATCTTCTCCATTAGATACAATAGTCGCAGTGGATTTGTCATCTTTCCCTCTTGCTTCATTGCAAAAAATTTCAAGTGATTCATAAAGCATAGACACAGCCTTAAAAAGCAAAGAAAATGCCAGTCAAGATTTTTACCTGTAAAGTAGATGTAAAATGAACTTTTACCCATGACACAGCACAGCCCCAGGAAACACAAAGGAACACAAGCCACAAAGTTAAATTTACAGAGGAAAAGTATGTCTCAGTAGTAATGCTGAAAGGCAAAGCCTTCTTATGTTCAGATTCAATTATCTTAGTTAATTAGGCAGCAGGCACAAAATGTTTTTTTAGCATACTAAAGATGTCAAGTTCCAGTGTAGCTCAGATTCTATGAAATCTGAAATGGAAAACATTCTTACCCCCTTAATCTTTTAACTCTGATATGTCCAAAAAACTTCATCATACTCTTCCCTCTGGATGGATGCTCTTTTGATGCAGGAAACTAGCACACTGCCGTGGTATTCAGATGCTCTTCTGGACAATGCAAAGGTAATTCTATTCCTAAACATACCTAGGTATGTCCTACAAAGACCTATTCCCACAGACATATAAAATCAAAATCTCAAGCTGAGATGGCATAAATGAATAAATGGGTGGAAGTAATGAAGCAGCTTTCTGTCTCCACACTTACACGCTGCTGTGGGGGTTTGCTGTCTGTGTTCTGATGAACCATGTTCAGCACAGAGAGGCACCTGCCAGACAGATGTCAAACAGGAGTCATGGTAGGGATAGCCAAACAAGCTGATCACAATTCTGTGCAAGAATTGCAGTCAAGAGTGAGCATTATGCATACTACCATGAGCTGGAAGTTTCTATTAATGCTACAAAAGTGCTTAGTTTTTGCCTGGAACCTTCAGAATTTGATGGAAAAGTCATCAGCTTCCCTGGGAATTCCCTCAAAGGCCAAATTTCCCTGCAGCTGGCAAAACTGTCTGGAAAACACTCCCTGAGCATCTCAGCTGAGAAAACATGGGAAGATTCTCCAGAGACAGAGACAAGTGCTACATACTGAAAGCACAGCTACAGGAGCCAGCTTTGCCATGGGGATGTTCACTCCCAGGTTAAGTTACTTGCACCTATGTGTTGTCACCTGACCTAATAGCTCAGTGTTGCTGTGACATATAATACAGGTGAGAATAAAATCCATGGCCTGATTCAATTTCTGTGTTACAGGATTGCCTTTTAAACACCCAGAAATATACAAAAAAGCATGAGACTGTAAAGTCTTGCAGAGGCAGATAGAACCTTCATTTCACTGTTGTAGAAATGACATCCAAACTGACTCAGAATATTCACCAAATTTCCAAACTTAAAAAGAAAAGTGTAAATTATGTTAAAAAGCAGTGTGAGACTAGTTTTTCCCAAGTAAGTAGAGACTTTCTCACAATCAGAAAAAAAAAATTAAGGTGATTACATTCTGCAATACAATTGAAAGGCAGTAAGTGCAATTCCAGAGATACCATAATATTGCTTATCACCACTGGCTTAATTTGTTTGAAATCTGGTGTCCATACACATTGTATGTACTGGCTTTACTAACCTACCAGATCTCTTGAATGCTTTATAACATCCAATTATGCTTGAACATTAAAAAAATGACACTATGAAACCATTCTTTCTACTTTCACTAAAATAGCAAAAAGGTCTGTTATAGGAAGGAAAATGCTGAACCTATGTCATGACACATCACTGTGGATGGTAGTTGCTAAATTACAAAGCAGCTGCAAAAGATCATAATTGCATTCACATATCCTCTAGAGTAGTCTTATCCACAAAAATCCTGCGCAGTAACTGGCTACTAATGAACTTTTCACTCAGCTCCCCCTAGATGCTTGTTTTCTCATTCTCAACCTCATTTTCCTACATCTTCATTAAATATTAACAAGCAGAAGAGTAATCCCTTCATAGCTAGTAATTAGAATAATTTATTTCTATGACCAGACCACATTATGACTTGTATTCTTGTAATTTTCTACTATGATATCTCCAGTTAAAGCAAGTCTCTTATCTTCAGGGGCACCCTACTTACAGAGAATTAATTTTACCAGGTATTTTCTTTTTCTTAGAGCAATGACTATTGCTCAATAAAAGATAGATATTACTGTTTCACTACCTGCATGCTGATATTTTCTCTTGCCATGACCACAGTACCAATGTGACCAAATCATGGCTCCAGCCAGGTTCTCTTACAGGAGAACCTGGGAATCTGTAAGCCTGGTAACTGCAGTTGTGACCACAGGCTAGAACATTTTTTATCTCTTCGTGTGACTTTCCCAAGCCTGTCTAGCTGATTGCAATGAAAACTGTGCTTGCCTATGCAAGGGTTAAATTAAGGCTTTTTCCCTTGCCTAATTTATGTTTCAATGTAATTAAAAGATGAATAATTGCATGGGAAAAGGAGCTTGCCAGAAATCTGCTACCTGCTCTCAGCAAGTGCTGCCTGCTCTAATGACCCTGTGAGCTGAAGCTGGTCCAAGCCCCTTGAGCTTGGTACACAATTACACATAAAGGGACTTTCTTGACACTTTTTATTTCTCCTACGTTTTTCTTTCACTCAGTCTCTATATTGATATTCTCTACTTTTTGCTGCCCTCTTCTCCAGACAATCTTAGAGTGTTATTAACTACAATAACAGATTTCAATACTTTCCTACTACATAAATATCCCTCAGTGTGGGGTTTTTTTGTTGTTTTTTTTTTTTTTTTTTTGCTTTAAACCTTTATCATGTGTAGGAAGATGCTGTCCTAGGAACAGCAGGTTGTTGTGTGCTTTCTGTTCCATCCACTCCCCAGTGCTTCATTTTGAAAACCCTCTCATAGCAAGAGTCTTTTTATAAACCTCTTACCCATTCAGCAGAATTAGATGATGAGTTTTCCTCAGCTGCTTCCCCGGTGGATTCATTTCTCCCATGAAGCTCTTCCACCTCAAGTCTCTGCTCCTGCTCTTGCCTTCCTGTCAGCACAGGAAGCCGTGCAGCACCTGATAAAACCCAAGCTCCAGTCAGTGCTTGCTTGCTGTCCATGCCCAGAGTCACACCTGTACTCCACCAGAGCTCAGTAAGCTCTGAAATGGAGAGTGCAGAGCTCTTGTACAACCAGGCTTGATGACAGGCACTAGAGTGGTAATCAGGCTGTAAATGAAATAAGCTGAAAACAAGCCCAAAAGGTTACTTAAGAGGCTCCCTTAGATAATCTCGCTGATCTGAGCCCTCTGCTCACAGCTGCCCTACATTTATATTTGTCCTGCACCTTTGTCATTCACCATTATTTTCCTATGATTTCTTCCACCCTTAAAGTTCTAGGTTTTGAAAAAAAACCTAGACCAAACAACAACAAAAAACGCAAATGAACAAACAAAACTTCCCACCAAAACCCCCTACCAACCCACATTAATAGTTAACTAAAAAGAAATCACAGCTTGAAAAAACAGAACTCTTGTGTTCAAGGCTGAATCTTTCACATGTCAGTTCCAGTTGTCACTACCAGGAGCAAGAGACTGTGTGGCAGAGCTAAGTTCTGGCTCCTCAGTTTTTCAGTCAGAAATTAGCAAGAAATTATCAGAACTGATATCCTTGAATACCCTTCAGTTTAAGTCATGACTCTCCTTAAAAGGAAGGACACTCTAAGAACACTCACCTGAACTACAAGCTGTACCTCTGATCCCTCCTGTCAGCTCCAGATGCCTCAGCAGACCAGGACCAGGTGAGCAAAGTTACACACTGAAATTCCTCTTAAGTGCGCCTCTCCAGCCATCCCAAAGCAAACCCATGACTTCTATGTGCTAATGGAAATACTGTAACTCACCAGATAGGGTGGAGAGCTGTTTCTTCTTGTAGCAAAGATATGTGCTTCCCACTGCCACTAATAAAGGAAAGATGGCCCATGCTTCTGAACATCTCCTTTCCAGTGAGAGAGCTTCTGCAATTATAAATGTTAAATAAAGTGATGTACTGTTTAAAGATAAAATAGAAAAGGCAGGTAAAATTAAAATTATTTCAAGAGTGAATCAGGTGCAAAGTCCCTTTCCTGTTCCTAAGGGATGCATCCTGATGAACAGTAAAGTCAGTACCTCCTACAGCTCCTGCAGATTGACATCCCCCCTCCCCCAGTATTTAACACAAGTCTTTTCTGCTTGTACTTGACCACGTAAGAGATCAGATTCCCTAATTCATTTTAGGACATTAAAACACTGTTAAAGAGTTAAAATCATCTACATTCATTTCCCACCATTTTGAACACTACTTCATTGATTATCTGGCACTGATATTTTCTAAATCTTTATAATTTTTGTGCTTCCCTTTGAACCAGCTGACACACAGTATAATACTGTACAAAACTGGAGTGTACTGCATGATTGGAGAGGCTTCCTGTGACGGGATCAGTCAGCAAGTGAGTGATGACTGATAATACTAAAGGTCTAATCATAGCTAGTCCCCTAGTCTTTCTCTGCATTTGAGAGGTATAAAAAGAGCTGAAGATCAGCATCTTCCAGAACTGGTGGAAAATGTCTTCAGTTAGTTGTAGGAAGCAAATTGTCTTCTGGATGTCTCACATTATATTAATAATTTAAGGTTAAACAGATGTCACTCCTATTGCTGAAAATTTTAATTGTGTGTGAATACTAATTGAATTCATGCTTTTCAATGCTTAACTTAGAATTGGGATCTTAAATTGCTCCTCTGTAGAAATTAGAATATGACTGGTAAAAAAAAACCAGGGAGACGCAGCACATATAAAACAATCAGCTACAACAACTTTACGGACACAAATCCATATAGGGCCCATACTGCTCTATCATCCATATTGATTTATTTCTCACTTTTCATTAAGAATTTGTAATAAAAAAATAAAATGGTTAGTAAAGGTTACAGACTACTGAGCAGAGTAACCTTGTGATGACTGCAGCCCCCTGTAACCACACAGCAGATTCACTCAGTGACTCGCATCTATCCTCCTCTAGGAGGAAGTCTGGTTGGGTCTTGTGTGAAACACAGAGCTCATGCACAGCATTTTTGTAAACCTAGGTAATACTTCCTATTAACAAATCCTTATGGAAGAAAACAAACACTACAGAGGTGATACTAAGGCAGAGAGTTTAAGTCAATTGTCATTAAAAGTTGTTCAGGCCCTCTTTGTGTTTTCCAAGTGTTGAGGAAGGAAGGTGGGAAGGGCAGGAAATGCATAAAACAGTTCAAACAGAAGAATCTTTCTGATGGCAAGTGATATGTCACACGTATGTTCTTGCTAGCCTACCTTTCTCTTCAACAATCACTGTTGTCCCATTTCCACGCAGTTTCTTAAAGCAAGGTATTTCAATAATTATCTCACAGTAGTAAAATCCAGTGTCATTCACACTGGCAGATTTGATGACTAGCACGTCCTTGTTTTCATGGGTGATGTTGGATGAATAAAGAAGTTTTGATGATATACTTTTACTGATGTTCGCTTTATTAACAAAATACCAGTATGCTCTACACCTCTCAATAGCTTTTTCCCAAATACAAGTGATTTCAGTGTTGTCTCCAACTGATAGATTTATACTTGTTGGTGTTTGGATGACTCTTAAATTACTGGAACCTGTAGCTACGGAGAAATATACACATAGATTTAAAAGGTAAAGCAACAAAGAAATATAATGAAATCTGTATTTTAAATAAATAATTTAACATTAAATAAGTGTTGAAATATTAAAATAAGCATTTAAAATAACAATTAATACTGCAAAATCATTATAACATTAATTTTCAAGCTTACTACTCGTTTTTCCCTTGAATGATGGCAATTGTTTTCTGGCTAAAGTAAACTTTTAATCTGACGTGTCAAAGTCCTCCATCATTGTGTGCAATAAACAAGTATTTTCTGCATGCTTGCTGATAAACATATTTTTATTTTCAAGAAAAAGCTTTATAAAAAGAGATTGAGTCTGGAGTATATTAAACACTCTCTGCCAGATAAAGAAGGAACAAAAGGAGTAATTCAGAATGATTCGTTAGTCAATAGTGAAAAACTCATCAAGGTTAAAGAAAAAGACACTGCAACTTTTGTCCCCATGTAGGAGTTCTTGTCCAGCACTACTTCTAAAGAATAACAAGTGTACAGCATTTTAGAGGGTGTTCTGTCGTTTGGTTTCAACTTCTTCCATGAAGTTCTTGCTGACAAGCAGTTTACAACATCAAATTCACCTCCTTCATTTAATAAGAGGTTAAATGTTCTGTTACCCTGTTCTTTCATCGTGTCTCTTGTCTGGCTTTTAAGAAAAGGCTGACTTGGACAGTATCAGTAGAAATCAAACTTTGTTTCTTCCTGCTTTCAAAACATTTTTCTTTCACTGCCAGCATGCAAAGTGAGTGATACGTGTGACATTGTGCAATATATGCACAAAGCATTTTCTTCTAAAGTGAAACTACTATGTGAGTATCAGATAACTCTTTTTACATTCTAATGGCATTGATGCTCATTACAAAAGTGCTAATCCTATAAAATCTATTCCCATGACTGCTGAGACAATTATTTTCATATGCTATATGAAGAATTGTAATTCCTTTTTTCTATCCTTTACAACATTAAAGGGAAGAACTAATAATAAGAGTAAATGGCATCATTTTCTTCTAAATTTTATTCTGTTTATCACTCAGGCAAATTTCACAGCAAGACATACTAATTAGACAATTTTTTTCATATCTCACACTAAAATAGCATCTGATCGGTTTTATCAAAATATGCAAATAAAATTTTCTGGTTTTTCTCAATAGAAAAAGCCACACATTCATCACAAGTAAAGGAGTCAGGCACCTCCATCTTTACAATGCAACACTTAAAAACTTGTAGAAAACAATATGGACAGTATAGAGATAATATAAGTAGCAGAAAAAATAAGGTAAATAATTGATGCAGTGTATAAATGACAACCTAACAGAACAGACAGAACAGCTTCTAAGTTGTTCGAATTAAAGAAATAATCACCAATTTCAGGTTTTCTGTGCATTAGATTTGTTGTTTAAAACACAGTTGTGCCATTGACTATGCTATATTTCCATCTTAACTATTTTTCTGAAAAATATCACTGAAAAAGATTTTTAGCTAATTTTTAAACTCATATGGAATACCTTCAGCATTATCCACTGTGATTTGTATTGAATAAGAATCATGAATCCTTTTATGCTTTGTACTTCAGAATCTGTGATCTAGAATAAATTATCCTTAACATTTTAAAATTCTACATTCAGCATTTTTCATAATAAATATTCAAATCAGAAGTCCTAAAAAGATGGTGCATACATTAACCTAACAATTTTGGGTGTTGAAGTGTTCAATTTATTCCGCTATGCTTTCCCTGAAACAATTTCTTTGTGAAAATGCTTTTTGATTTCTCATGCTATTTAATCTTGCTTTCACCATTATGAAAAAAACTAAATACTCTCCTTTTCTCACATGTGTATTTGAGGTGGATATACCACCAGTTTTTTTTTTTTAAATCCAGCTCAAGAATTACACGCAACTAACTAAAAACAAAACAAATACAACAAAAAAACCCCAACACTTACCTAAGCAGCCAAAACACACTGTTAAAAGAAGTTTCATTGAAATTGTGATCATCATGCAGAATTATTAGCATTTGCATCAGGCTGCCTTGGTTGGAGAGCAGCAAAACACCAAATGAAAGTGTGTCAAATTTGCAGCATAACTTCCTCTCCCCTCATGTGGTGATGAAGATAGAACCTAAATGCAGCCCAGTTTTTCCCTGCACTCTGAAACTGCTGTTTCTTCTTTAACATTTGAACTGTGTTGTAACTGGTTGCTGTTCAGCCTGGATTAGTCTCTCTTCTGGTATGACATAAAGAAGAGCTGGTTTTCCATATGAAGTTTCATGACAGCATTTGCCATTGTCCTAAAATTCTTCATTTAAAAGCACTTTACAAAGGTGAAGTTTCTTCAGCTGCTGTGCATGTGCTTGTCAGCAGCCTCTTCCAGCCAACCAGATGAATCTTATCCAAAGTGAGGGACATTGACTGCACATGGGTTACACTGAAGTCAAGTATTGCTCCTATCTTTATCATACATTTCATTGCCTCCTTGCTGAAATGTTGCCTGAGTTCTTCCCTCCTGTGAGAAATACTTTTGTACTTTTGCCTTAACGGCAGCAGAACTCTTCTGGCAGGAGCAGCAGAGGAAGGCTGAGTTCCATGATCACACTCAAAGTGGCCCCAGCATCCTGCAGCACCAGTGGGGACCTTTCACTGTGCATGTAATGCATCAACCATCACCTCTATGGGTGCAGCTGCATTAATGCAATACCACTGCCGTGTACATGAACTAAAGCTCATTTCAGGAGATTATAAACATGGGTTAAAAGAAAATGACCTACGCTTACATCATCAAGGTAAAGCTTACTTGCCATCAACTATTAAAAAATTTTCTGCAAATGTGGGTAAGTGTATGCTGCTTAATATTCTCCAGTACTGATTTTTACTCCAACCTAGAAACACTTATATGGCCTGGCCAGAGACATTCCCTAGAAGACAAAACATTGAATTTGTTTCTTAACTTATCCATTTTATTCCGTGTTTCAAATGTAGTTACTGGGCCAGAAAAAATTGTCCCAAAAACATGTTCAGTTGGATAATTACAATGACAGGAAAAAAAAAAAAAAGAGAAAAAATAAATCAAATAGAACATGCTGAGACTATAAATCAGTTATATTAAAATCTTGATTAAGAATCTGTCAGCCACTAATTTCCTAGAACTAATAGCAGGTTTTAGTAGCACTGGGCAGGTGCCCAGAAACAACTGAACAAGATTTTTTAATGATGACACAGTCATATGTAGAACCTAAGGCACTGTTCCTTTCCACTTATCAGCAACAGAAGCACAGTGCACTAGCTCGTCTGCTCCTCTCTATCTACCTTACAGATATAGTTTCAGTGATATTTAGATTGCCATGTAAAATTAAAAGGAAGAAGATAGCAAAGATAAATGTCACAAAGTGCTGCAGGCTAGCCCTATTTCTGATGGCATCCAGCTGTCTTGTTTATCATCTTTTAGAACTAGTAAGGACACAAAACATTCCTTTAAATTCAAATGAATAAAAGGATTTATTAAAGCAAATTATTTATAGTTATGGATATTATTTTATTATGTAAATAATTCTGCTCACATTCATGCTTTGGTAATACTGATTGAAGATGTAGATTGCACTAAAAATTTACATACACAAAGACACATGTGTAAATCCAAAGGAAAAAGTATTTTATTTTGTATTTAAATAACTGGATTTCTGAATTTAGTGTCAAGTTGTGCAGCTGGCAGCTCCAACATGCAGAATAATTTGTCTAGAAACTAGGTGAAGCTTTTTCCATAGTGCTGAGAGCAGCTTGTATTTACTCTAAGAGATACTTTGGTTCTAGTCCAAACCATCTACTGTCAGAGATAAAATGAACTAGCACACCAAAAAAGGGGTTGGCTGAAGGGTTTATTTTTAACCTTGGTAACTTCTTGGTACCATTTTACAACAACCTCACAAAGTCATGACAGCACTACTGAGTGGGTGGAAAAATATGGTGTCAAAATTTCTTAAGTGACCTTTGCTGCCAGGATAAGTGTAGCACACAAAATAACTATGTGGGTCAGAAAAGAATCTACAACAGAAAGAAAATAAATACTAATGGGATCTTTCTGCAACTCAATCATATTTAACCTTGGAAACTGCATTGATGAATTTGGATTCTCTAAATTCTCTATGCTTACTCACCTGTGTGCTGAAGATGATTGAAGAGCACCTGCTTAGTGCAGAGTCAGTCTCCTCCAAACACTTCCACAATCTCTCTTCCCAAAACTTTTCTCTGTTACTTTCAAGGAGCACCAGCATACTGAAAATTACCTGAAACTTTTAAACGAAGTGGATCTAAACTCTCTTCCTTTTCTCTGACCTGTATGTCAGACTTGTTTGAGAGCTTGTAATATAGGTATTAATGAGACAGCAGCTTTTTTGAGGTGTAACTGTCAGCTGGGAAAATTTATTAATAGATAACATCAGTGAGGAGAATGTGTGTGGAACTGAAACTAACACCAAGGCTTCTCATAGCACAAACATGCTGCACATGTGTGACTTAGTCCTCTGGTTAGAACATTACCTCAACCCTCTTTCTTTTGGAGGTCCTGTCTGATGTATGGTTTGAAGTAGTATTTGAGTGGCTTGATTTCTATAAATTTTTTATGTAGCACTGCAGTATTCTTCCTTACTAGATTCATATATGTGAGGGAAGAAAAAGGATCATTAGTAAACAGGTCACTCTACAGAGATTTGAGTGCCTGCAGGCTTCCATTTGCTTAGGCTGAGACTTCTCAGGAAAAAGAACATACAAAATATAGAATGACATCTTCTAGCAGGAATGCCATGCTTTTTACAGACCACAGTCTGGGATGCCTCTGGTGCAATACAAGATTTGACTCTGGCAAATTATTCCCTGATGGCCAATTGCATTGAAATAACTCCAGATAAAATATTCCTTTTAATGTTATTTTTCTTCCTTTGAATCAGAAAGCTTCGACTAATCAAAACAGAAATTCCCTCAAAGAGATAAATCAGCTGGTAATGAGGTATTCCTGCTTGTATTAGCCTGTATAAGAAGGTTTCTGTAGGCCTAGTTCAATCTGCCACCTGGGAAAGCAGCACCCAGAGGTAGCAGCTGCAGGATCCTTTGCTGCTTGGCCAGGATTGACCATGAAATTGCTCATTAAAGGAACAGCTCAGTTTTTAAAAATCTATCAGCATGACTTGCTGTTACCATCATTTGTATTAGCAAACACCACTTCAGTCATACCTCTGTGCAATCATATCTGTGTAACCTATACATTATAATCCACAGCAGAACCAAGCAGGGAATGAAGGAAGGTGTAGAATTAAGGAAAATGACCTAGTTGAACACATTTCATTTCCCACATACATGTACAAAATAAAATGAAAACCACCTGCCATCATGCTTTACTGCATCACAGTAACTGTTTTTATGTGCTTCCCCTTCCTACATTGCAGGAAAATGGCTTCTACTACAGTAGGTCAGGTTTGACTGGCACATCACAAAATATTTACAGCCTGAAAATATTACAACTGAATGTGACTGCAGTCATTTCAATGAGATGCAAAACAGGCTGTCTGCACAGAAAAGCTGACCACCAGTGCAAAACTATTTCCCTATAGGTATTCTGGAAGGGCCTTTTTCACTCTTTGTTCTTGAACAGTGTCTCCATGTGGAGAAAATTATTGCTAAATAGTCAAAGTAAATTAGAACAACTACCACAGTAAAATGTCATTTTTACAATATTCTAGATTTGGGACTATTAATTGGCTGAAAATGCACCTATTCTCTTTTAAACCTATTTCCTCTTTCAGTTTTATATTTCACTCATCTGAAATACAGCTTTGTACAGTGTTGCACCAAGCATAATTCATCATTACTACTGCAGTGAAGTGACTGACTTGATTCTCATCTCAGCTGTGGGCAGCTGGTGAATATGCAAAATAAATAGAGATGCCCAATGGCATGAGAACAGAGTAAGACTCCACACAACCACATTGTCTAGAGATAAGAACCAAAACAGAAAAAATGTAGATTTTTGACAAAAATCCATACCAGCTCTTGGGAAAATTAGTCACTATCCAAGTTTCCTTCTGCTGCTCAATCAGATCTGCTTAGAATTGGCCCTCACTGCCAGTTTAACCTCACCACACAGTACTCCATAGCTAACTTCAACTTGCTGCTTGGAACATTTCTTGCTACCACTGTGCACATCCTCTGAGCCTGAGAAGAAAGTTCACAGCTTCACAAGAACAGTGTTTGTTCCTCCTTCAGGTTACATGATGAGTCAGTTACTGGCCATGGGACAAGACACACCTTCTGCTGTCAAACTGGCTTCAGCTTACCCTGACCACAAGACACACACACATCCAGGACCAGGATTCTGTCAGGCAAAGTTCATCAGTTCTGAACCTTAAAGAGACACAATTTAAATTAACTTGGGGCTAAGGAATACAAACAGAACATTCCATTTCAGTTTACAGCAAAGCAGAAACTTTGCAGTTTTTGTCCAGAAGACAAAGTAGCTGAAAAACAGCAGGCATTTCTCCTTGCATGTAGGAACAGACCACACTTGACAAATCACTATTCTGTGATTTGGAACTCATCTTCTCTGACAATAAAAACCTTATGAGAAGACTCTTGGCAGCACTATTAATTAGAAAGACAATTCAAGACTATAGGACTAATATGATTTTGTTAGTGCTCCAAAGTGAAGCATCATAGAAGCAATCACTTCAAAACCATCAATAGCTAGCAAAATAATGTTCAATATGCTCACTTTGCAACACAGGTCTTTTCTGCATTGAACAAGTTTCAGAAAAGAAAAGTTGTAAATAATTAACCAACGAAAACACAGCTGAGGCTAATAACTCAATTGAACTCAAAGTTTATTCCAAATTTAATTTTTCTTTCATTAACAGCAGTAGGATGTTTTTCAAGATCATCACTTGTATCTTGAAACAAAATTTCAAAGATGTTACCTATTAACCTGAAATACACCATCAAACATTATTGAATCTGAAAGTATACAAAGAAAGTCCTTATTTCCTTTGGGTGAATAGTTACTGTAAAGTCTTCTGAGGTCTCTGTGCTGTTGAAGAATCCTGTAAAGCACAAAAGCATTGGTAATTTATTAAAGCAGCTTTACTCAAATGTACATGTTATTCTATCACATCAGTTTTAACTCATCCCTTCCCTAAAAGCTGGAGTTTGAGCAGATTCTCCTCCCTAAAACTCAAAGTAGTACAAAACCTAAGATGTACCCACTCATAATATCAAAATATACAACAATTTCTCTTCTTTTCACACACTGACTCACACAGAAAATGTACAATGACTCTCCATGCACCTTTTCTTCATCATGAATAAAGAGCAAGCAAGCTCCAAGCTGCAGGTCAAGTAGAGCTCTAAACTCTCACCTAGCCCATTCTGAAATCTCTGCAAGCTTTTTACAAGGCACAATATGTATGTAAGTGACAGTAAGGACATTGTCCAAGCAACTAAATGGAATGAAAAATAAAATGAGGTCACCCACAGCATTGGATCTGAGTGTCAGCCCTAACTTGAATCATATCCATAGAGTCCTTTAAGCTGATTACAGCAGAGATTTTTAACTGCAGCTGTGTGTTTTCCTGCAGCACAGGCTTGAACTTAGATAAACACAACTCATCAGCATCTGACAAAATCAATCTGTGTCACAAGTGTGAATTCATAAAGTAGCCACTTCTCTCTGGACAAAGAAAACTCCAGAAAGATTCCAAGCTTTTTAACATTTCTAAGCTATTAGATAAATACAACAGTCTGGTACTTGCAGGGAATTTTAGCTAAATGTTCCTACCTGCAGGCTGTGACAGGTACCAGGTCTGTCATCCAAAATGACAATGCATTTCTAATCTTGCAATTTTTAGAAATATTTTTAAGTAGACTAATCATCAAGCTTTAACTGTCAACAACAAGGTGGACACCAACCACCTTATCCCACCTACTTTTGCCTGGATATTGTGCAGTCTTCCATTTCCACCGCTCCAAAGTGTTCACATCCCAGGTGCCTGTGAGGGATCGCTCTTCCACTGCCATCACCGATCCCAATCCCTTTAGCAAAGACTGTGAGTAAAGAGAGCACCAGGGATCAAATGAGGGTACACAGACAATAGCATCCACTCACCAGCCTAGTACACAGTAAGACCAGATAGATTTTTCAACTCTAGCATTGGCCTGTTAATTTGAGCAGAGAGACTTTAAAAATCTGCAAGGTCATGCAGCACAAGGGCAAATACAGATTCACCAGGCTTCAAACTAAGAAGCTGAGGTGCTGCAAGCTTCCTCTGCATTGCACTACAGAGTCTATTAAAAGGGCTGAAACTAACACTCCGTTTTTACTAAAACAAAGAATCCTACACATTTTTGCCCATGTTTCTGTCATGACAATCAAAATAATAAACTGCTGCCATGGAGTATAAAGTAATCTATTTCCACAGGAAAGATCAAATAAACATGAAACTGAAAAAAGTGAGTACATGATGGAGGTGACAAAGTTTGAACAACTCACAGAAAAAAATTGTAGAAAAATAATTGTAAAAAAATTTTCCTTTAACCCTGTCCAAGATTCATTAATTACAGGTACAATATTCAATAACTACAGAAGCAACAAAACCAAATCCTACTCTGCACTGCAGAGAAGAGGTACTGCAGGAAGTGTTACACTACCAACTGCTCAGCAGAACCATATTTAGCAGATCTTCTTGTTGTGCCTATGGCAAGTTCATTTGAAGTAATGGCTTCTGTGTTGCAAAGCCAAGTAAGATAAAAAAAGGCTCACTTCCCGCTGAGCTAAAGTTCTACTAATACATTTGTATCCATCTTTGTGTACATTATAGTACATGGGACGTGGCATTCCAGAACCATTTCTCTCTGGAATAAAAACACCTTACTTGGTCTGTCTTGAAGGCTTAGATTTACCTTTAGATCTATCATCACAGGCCGAGACAGCACAGGATCCTCTCCAACTTCATACAAGTGTCTAATTCTTAGCAGGACACGACTGAAATCTGCATCACCTTGCTTCTGTTCACCTTCAAAGGAAATCAAAATGCATATATTTTCTTACTTTAAAATTAAAATCTTTAAACTTTTTTTTAAACTTTAAACTCTCATCATTTGAACTTAGTTCCTATTTTTTAAAGTTAGCAAGAGGACTAATACCAGCTCCCACTTTGAAAGCAATATCAATAACAGGCATGACAAACAGGAGGCGTATTTTACTACTTGAGCAGAGCAATAATACAGCACAATTAACTTCCTTGGTTAAGGAATTTAACACTTTGAATAAGCAAAAATACTAGCCACAGAAGAGAGAAAAAAAGAAAATCAGCTTATTTAAGTGCAAGATCCAGCCACCTTTTGGAAGGCACCTACCCACGTGGATGCTGCGGACCTGCTCTGCATGATTAGAGCTGTACCTCCACCCTGGAATGCTCAGAGTCTGGAGATGAAGATTAGGTGGCACAGTTACAGGCAAATCATGGACTGAATTCTGCTGAAGTTGTCCGGGTAGCTTTGGTTTATCTCCTCCATGCAAAATAAAACAAAACAAACACTAAATATCCAGCACATACACAAACCTGGCTGGGGCACTGTGGAAGGGTAAAGGGCTTTTTTGCTTATTCTACCAAGGCAGAGGCAAAGTAAATGATATGCTTTCTTCTCCAAGGCCTTCCAAGATACTAAGTAGAAAGCAGCATGATTTTAGCTGCTAGAAAAGTGTATCAGAGCTTTCCATTAAACAAATTTCACTTCAGTTTGAAATTGCTATTTCACTACCAGGCTTCAGTTTTAGTTGGCAAGGTGAACAAATATTTTTAAAAGAATAATCCAAAAATGGTCATTAAGGACTCGGCATCCAGGAAGCTGATATATGGTGCACTACCTACCTACTAATTCCCTGTGTGAACATTTTGTTCTCATTAGATGCTTTAAAATTTATTTTCCTCTGCAAGTAGAGATAATTGTATAACAAGATAAACATTTCATATACTTGGATAATATCCATGTTTGAAATTAATGCAAAGTAATTAGCAGGCTCTAAATCTGACTCCTAATTCACTATATACTAACTGTGCCTCAAAGGAGGCTTGAAGTCTGCATTTAAAAACTCAACACCATAAATCAAAGCAACATAAACAAGCCATTCATATGCTAAAGGTAGCATAGGAAACTGAATGATTACCTGATAATGCTCCAAACATTACTACTGGCCTATGCTCTAATGCCAGCCCACTTGTCCGATACAAAGTATTGGTGACAGCTTTGGTTCCTAAAATAAGCCAAATGACAGGGCGAACCACTGAAGAGTCATTCAAAGTGAGATTGTTATTCAGGTTCCACTCAAGGTTGTTCCATAGTCTCCTGTGTAGCATCACCTGTATTGGGAAGGTAAATGTCACAACAGGAATCGGCCATCAGGCTTTACTTACATTATCAGCAGCCATGAAATTATGCCCACATAGCAAAAGAAATAAAAATTTATACTTTACCTCAACTTGTCCATTCCCTTGACTTGATACACCATGAGCTCTTTCTGCAAGCAGCATCAGCCTTGTGGTATCATCTTCAATGTAGGCAGTCTGGACCATAGGGTAATAGTTCTGTAAACACATAGCAAACCATGCAGAGATAATATTAACACAGGAAACAGCAACAGAGAACAAAGATAAGACACAACTGACTTTGGATTCCACACTTGTGCCTACCCGAGCCACTGTGTTATTCACATATGCCTCAAATGGTCTTTTCTGCATCTGATACCCATTGTTGTCAGTGTAGAGAAGTTGTCTGGTATTCAAATTCGTGCTTGTTCTTAGAACAGCTTCACGATTTAATTCCAAAGGCCCAACACTGTATTCTTGCTCTATCCTACGGCAAAGCAGCTTCCCATCGTAGCCTTCTGGTACTGAATATAGCCTGGTGTACACTGCATAGATATAGTCCTGAGAAGTAACATTGCTATAAAAATGAGAGGAAGGATGC
This sequence comes from Chloebia gouldiae, assembly GCA_003676055.1. Taxonomy (NCBI): domain Eukaryota; kingdom Metazoa; phylum Chordata; class Aves; order Passeriformes; family Passeridae; genus Chloebia; species Chloebia gouldiae. Next base: position 36,391,632 of record QUSF01000005.1, on the reverse strand, counting down.
AGAGTTTATAAGGTGGAGCAGTTGACTCGTTATGATAAAACTTGCAAGGCACTCATGATGTCATCCTACACAGAGAACTTTCTTGCACATTTTCTATTTATTTGATGTACAATTATTTTTAATTTCAATTTAACTTTCAAATACACATATATTCAACCAGAGTAAGCGATATCCTGTAAGTTTCCTTCACATTACAAATGTCAGGAGGATTCCTCATTTGATGACAAAGGCTCTGTTTTTCTCAAAATTAACAACAAATTTAAAAATTATTATGACTCTCTAAGCAACATATTTACATTGCACAGAATACATAGATTTTTTTCAATCTGCATGACATCAGCTTTGATGCAAGAATTCCACACTACCTTCCAAAGGTCATTTTCAAATACAATCCTTGAGCAATGCCATGTAAAGCAAAAGACTTCAACCAAACAACCAGATTTAAAAAGAGGTGAAGGGTTTATAGACAGATATAATTTTACTACAGAGAATAGTTAGTTCATCAGGGGCCAGAGTGACCTTATAAAGCATTATTTTCTCCTTTCTCTAATTTGTTTTCAAGATAGATATTCACAGTTATGAAAATGTATCATTACGTCCAACCTCCATCCATGTAAGATATTAGCTGCAATATTCACTGAGTTGTACAGAACCAGTTTCTCAACAGAAGTTGCAGTAAAAAATGTACCACAGAGGATCACCCTAAACAATCTCCTCATCCCTCCCTCCCTCCTGCAGCAATATGTGCTCCAGAAGTGGGCCCATGTGAACCTCATGAAGTTCAACACAACCAAGTGCAAGGTCCTGCACCTGTGTCAGGGCAATCCCAAGCACAGACACGGGCTGGGCAGAGCAGGGCTGCAGAGCAGCCCTGAGGAGAAGGAATTGGGGGTGTTGGTTAATAAGAAACTCAACATGAGCTGGCAAATGTGTGCTCACAGCCCAGTAACCCCAACTTGTTCTGGGCTGCCTCCAAAGCAGCACAGCCAGCAGGTAACGGGGGGCTTTCTGCCCCTCTGCTTCCCCTTCATGCGACCCCACCCACAGAACTGCATCCAGCTCTGGGGCCTCAACCTGGGACACACAAGGACCTGCTGGAATGAGCCCAGAGGAGGGATACAAAGTGATCAGAGGGCTGGAGCATCTCTCCTATGAAGACAGTTTAAGATTGTTCAGCCTGGAGAAGAGAAGGCTCTGGAGAGACCTTAGGGCAGCCTTCTAGTACCTGAAGGGGACCTACAAGAGAGCTGGAGAGGTGCTTTTGACAAGGGCATGTAGTGACAGGACAAGGGGAAACGGCTTTAAACTTAAAAAGAGCAGGTTTAGATAAGATGTTAGGAAGAAATTCCTTGCTCTGAGGGTAGCAAGACACTGTTGCAAACAAACTGTGGATGCTCCATCCCTGGAGGCTCTGGCTCTGGCCCTGAGGGTTGGATGGGACTTTGAGCAACCTGGTCTAGTGGAAGGTGTCCCTGCAGGGGGTTTGGAACTGGCTCTTTACAGTCCCTCTAACACCAACAATTCAATGATTCTGTGATTTACAAGAGGTGCTTCCTCAGCAGTACATTCAGCAGATGTAAGACAGTTCTTTTGTCTGAATACTAAACAGTACAAACACACAGAGCTCACTATTTAGGAGCAACTGTACAGAGTAACCTAATACATATCCAAACATTCCAGTGAAGCTGCAATGGGGCTGTACCTGTAGAAATACTGCCGGACCTCTGTCACCAAGTTTCCAGACATCACTTCCAACCCCACTGCTTTTGATACTGGAACAGCTGAAGCATTTGGAGCAAATAAGTAGTTATCTGAAATAGGTCCTTTCTTTGTATCTCCATTTACATGGTACTCAAGGAACTCCTGGGTAAACTGGACAGTCTGGTTAGTCTCCCTGAAAATCCACAGAAGAGTAAAAATTATATAACTTACGAACACATTTTGTACATGATAAATGCAAAGCTGAACAGCAACAGGAATGAGGCTGGAAATGTAAGGACAAAAAACTGGTTCTTCACAATGGATTGATTTTGTGAGACTGAGTAAATGAGGACAGCAAAGAACTAAAGTGCTTCCCATTAAGATATATGTCAGTTTGTAAGCAAATTGAATTTCTATTTAATTTTCTATTTTTGTAGAAGAGAAACATCTTAAGATTAAACATCATCTATATTGCCTCATTGTTTTGATGCCAGAGCTTCTACAGGATTAAAACTACCCATTTCACAAGAATAAGGTACACTGCACTGCTCCAATGAATAACCTTAGGTTCATTGAACTTTGCAGCTTGGTAAAATCAGCATGATGCAAGTTTCCATCTCTAACAGTGGTAACAATATGATAAACAGGATAGCAACATTTATAATCACTCACTACCTACTGTATCTCCTCCTCTCTCCACTGAAGATTACAGTTTAGCTATTCATAACTTCTTATCACAATTTTTAGAAAGTCGTATGAAGGCAATTTAAGATGCTGCTCTCTGCTACCTGCTCTGCCTTTGGCAACTTGCTGTGAAAACAGGAAAAATCACTTCATCTAGCATATAAATTATACTGCTAAACATTTTATCTCATGTTAATACAGCTACCCACGATTTGTAACACTATCCAAGTGTTTTCTACTACTTCTCTTATGAGGCACTTTTAGTGCAGGGGCAGGATCTAGAAGTTCTAACTGTTGCAGTTGAACGTAAAAGGCCTCCCAAATGAAGAGCCCAAATTTTTCAACCTTTCCCCCCATTCTGACCTGTGAGGCCTCATTCTTTCCCATTATCCCACTGCAACCTTTCTGAAACTCAAGCATTTTGAGCTTGTGAAGAAAGTGAATGTCTCATTTCCCTTACATGCTGAATTCCAGCTCTTGCTGCCTGCCAGAACAGGATGGAGAAAACTGGAATCTGAATTTAGATTTTCTCATTTTTCACTATATTTCTCATAGATCTGGAGGCAGTTATGGTCTGGAGGCACTCTGAGAAAATACTTACTCCAGGGCTCTTAGTTAAGGTCCAGCTATACTTCTAAAACTGATTTTAACTATATTGGACAACACGTTCTTGCTCTAGGAGGAAAAATTATGAACAAAACTGCAAAGGTGAAAGAGATCTAGCCATCACCATGCCAGTGGCAAAGGGGTCAAATATTCCATCAGCATATAACAGGTGACAATCTGAACCTGAGCAGGCAAAATGCAGCACAACTGCACTGAAGCTGAAGAAATTGGGCCAACTTGCATGAGCTGAGAAAGACCACCTGAAAATCTCAAATTTCACCTAAATCTTGATAATTCTTCCATTTTTTTCTACCTGATTAAATGGAAATTCCTTAGTTAGAAGTTTCCTTTTAAACTGTTTTGTAGCTTTCTACCACAGAAAGAGTGATATGGGACTTGCAAAACACTACTTAGTATAAGTAAGCTCTTACTTTATCACTTAAGGCTCATTGTGCAGCCACAGTGTATGTGCTTCTTAGTAATTTTAAATAAAAATGCACATTCATAACCCTCTTTTGTTCTAAAGTACACTGAAACTCTGCTGATATACTGGTTATTACTGTGATATGTCATCTCAGACCAACTGCAAAGTTGAACAGGGCAACACAGAATTAGTATGGAATCATGCCTCTGCTAGTGTTGAAGTGTCCTGTAAAAGAGGGCACATGAAGTGGGGATAAAAAAGAATTTTAAAGACCATAAAGAACATTTTGTTGAGTCTTGGAATTAAGACACATAATACAAATTTTTGGACTTATTTTTATGAAGTGTTTTAAAAAATCTGAAACATTATTGAAACAAGCAGGCAATCTCACCTGTCTGTAATGCTGTGCATCAGGTTTGTGTTTTGGTCAAACACAATCTGGTAGCAGCTGTTAACCACAGGAAACAACTGCTGGCTTTGCTGCCCTGCACGAGTCAAGTTCCTCCGCTTGTACTTGATTGAGCTCCCAATAAAGGCAGACTGTTTACCATCCAAGGGTTTAATACTGTATTTTCTGTAGCTCAGACCACTTATTGCAACTAGAATATACAGATCATAGGTAGACGGGGATTCCACAGAGCTTTGAACCTGTACATTAGCATACACAAAAATGCTTCATTACGAAAATTAATTAGCAAGGCAATTACCTTCATGTGTTGTAAGCCCTAAATTATAAAAATTAGCTTCTATTTTAATAAGATTTTAAACATGCCATTCTTATAATTCTAAATCATAATGTAGATCCATGCTGCTTTTAATTGGGAGCCTGGTGAACTTGGATTAAGCTGAGCCTTTCTAGTGAAGCATGACCATGTGCCAACCCAAAGAGACTGATGGTTTCCAGATAAAGGCAGTATGCTCTTATGCCATCCCATGTACAGGAACAAGGGATAGCTGCTGTGCCTCACCACCTGACTACAGTGTGCCTTCATGCACGGTCACAGTTGTAAGCCACAGGTCACAGAAACCATGCAGCTGGCAGAATTTGCTGAGCTATCTGCCATCTCAGGGACATAGGGGAGCATCTGGGATTGTCAGGCCTCTTTCGGCCTTATGAGCAGGAGGCATTCCTGGAGATTTATCAAGCCACTGATGATGATGCATTCTGTACAGCAGATGCTCCTGAGAAAGGCCAGTGCTAGCTCTCACTTGAGGCCACTTTCTTCCCTCCCATGGAACAGCTGGCTGTGTCCTGGAGCTTGCCTATGACAGAATGAGCCATCAAATGGCAGCTGACTGACACCAGTTTCTAAGACCTACATTTCTTAATTCTCTTCTCCTCCCTCTCCAAGTCAATCTGTCAGTTGTACAAACAGGGCCATCAACTGTAAGGCAGTGCTTCAACATAAAAGGATTTATTTGAAACAGTGTTTTTTACAGAAAGAAAAATAAGGTAAGAAGCACCAGGTCACAGACAGCAGACATGCAAAGGACAAACCAAACACACTGCAAGAGTAGCAAGTCCTTTTGGAGAGTAAAAAAAGTCTCTCTGTTGAGACAACAGGCAAGTAAAAACAACAGTTGAAGGACAAGTGGGAAAATCCCACTTCAACAGGAGGTAAAATCTAGTTAATGAAAAGTGACAAGTGAGGAAAAAAGTAACAGAAAAAAAGAAAGCTGAAGTACCTGTGCTGGCACAGAATATCCTAGTTCATCATATACACTCATTGCCTCACTGCTGACAGAAACCGTGATGAAGGTGGTGATGTTCCATGCCAGTGGGTTATAGACAACGACATACAGGTCAACGTCTGTAGCACCTTTGTGCAAACAAACAAAACTTGCAGTCACTACATTATGTATTTTTAAAATGTGGTATTAAAATATATTTAAGAAATCTGCCTAGGTACAGCTATCTTACAAAATTTTAACATAAAACCCTGCAGTAAAACTTCATGATTGAAAAAAGGAAAGCATTTTATAGTCCTTCATTAAAACCTCTTCTGCTTTATTCTTCTATTCTCTGCCCAATCAAAAAGGACCATGTATTCAGAAAATGACACCTGAGTTAAATGTAAATGCATCATGTGAAGATAAGCTGCTTACAACTCATTGTTATGCAATATTAACTTTATCAGAGTTATACAGAAGATCAAATGAGAAGCCTAATTTAAAAACAGCCCTGTAGAAATCCAAATCGGTCTGTTGCACAGCCCACGGCACTGCTTACATCTGACAGTTTAAAAAGTTTCCAAAGTCAAGATAAAAGGAAGTGTAAAGTCTTTAGAACAGACTTCTTAAAAATACTTTTACATTTTTTACACAAGCTGGCAGTACATTATAGCAAGAACGTTTCTTGACTCTGACTGTGCTCCTTATCATGTAATGCTCTGCTGCAGAGTAAAGTTACTTTAGTGACTGCTCTGATCATCACCTCGTCCTCCCCTTGTTTTATATTTGAAGTCTGAAACTGAGACCCAGGTCTAATATAGGCACTGAGGTAGAGTTCTGTCTAACACCAACTGAGAAATCCTGGATCTTATAAGGCAAACATGATTTTCTAGCTATGGTTCACAGAACTTAGATGTACATAATATGTTGTACTGGAGGAAAACATTATATCTTTCATAAGGTAGCTTGAAAATTGGAAAAGCTGTGCAAAAGGTACCTGGTTTTCCTGAGCTTTTAGTGTAAACAGAAGAATAGACCTCTCCATTCTTCTTTGCATTGTTGATATCAAAGATTATGGAAGCCATTAGCTTCTTTACGTTGAACATTCCATACATCAAGTTATTCATGTACATGTCCTTCACCTTGGGGGACTCTGTGCCTGTTATACCATCGTGGTGCTGGACCTTGTATTTGGAAGTAAAGTGCAACAGGATGACAACTTCAGGTTTGCATTTGTATTAACATAATAGTCAACTAAACTTCTGACACACAACTTAAAACAATAAGGGATGACAGCTATATTCAGAGGGGAAAACCAAACAAGTTACCAAACCGAAGAATGCAGCAAATATACTATCACAAGACAGGTTTTTCACTTCATACTTAGATCTGGTCATTTCCTTAGCAGACAAAATAATTATTGACAGCAAAGGCACTGAGGACTGCAAATGTTTAATGATACAAGGTTAATCACTTAGCTGCTGAACTTTGAAGAAACAAATCTGTCCTTCTTGTTCTAACTAGAAGAAGTAGAGATTATCAGTAGTTTTCAATTAGTTCAATTTTAGTTTGGTTTTTATTTACTTTTAAGAACAATTTTGTAAATAACAAAATTAAAACTAAGAAAAGGAATTTCATATGCAAAGTTTGAAACCACATACTCTCACTGGTTGAAGAAAACATTTACCAGTAACCATGATGCATGGTTAAGGGGCTGAAGTCATGTTTCAAGGCAGTTTTTTGAAAAATTGCTTTATTTTTACTTATGACTTGCAAAAGGGGGAAAGTTATTTCCAAAAATATAAAAGCAACTTTGACATGCTCCAGTTGAAATGCTTATGCAAACTTTTCATTTGGAAAAGAAACATTTTCATTCAAAGTAGAAAATAAATCAATCTTTACCTCTGAAACTGCCCATCTAAGACTCTGAAGTTGCTTTAAGGCTTTGCATTTGCAAATAGAACCTTCTGGGTGTTTCCAGACATACTGTGTGAAAAAGGACTCTCCAGCATAAAGCAGTGAACTTGCTCTCCTTGCAATTCCTTTTAATGTGCTCCGAGAAGTGTAAAACCCAGTCCATGCTTGGAATGGCTCTGTTTAGAGTGGAACAGATCCAATACACATCAAAATACCACTTAATTTCTTCTTATTCTTCTACTACTGCTACTACTGTTCAGCTTCTTACATGAATCCTACTGGGGTTTTATACAGCAGCCATCAAATAGAAAGGTTATAAAGCCTACAAAGAAACTCAGCCTGGAACATGCATTTTGAAAAACTATCATCTCTCCTACAGGCCTAGTAACATGCAAGTTTGATACAAAGCCAGTACCAACCAAGTTAACCTGTGTTTATGGAAATTTCCTCCTTGTGGATCTGCACAAAAGAATTTTCAAAGTTTCACTGAACCATATATTATAATCAGTTGTTAATAAAATAGATTATAATCTTTGGTAATTTGATAGAAACACCCTAAATTTCAACCTTTCAAAGAGATTTAGCTTAAATTTAATTTCTTCAAACTGGAGTAGAAATAGTGATGTGATGACTTCAAACTACTGCAGTACCTCAAACTACATCAAAAGATGCCCTCAAGTGGTTACTAGAAAGTATTTCAACATTCCGTTTGTGTTAATGTTTCAGTAGCCCACAGAATGAACTAGGAAAACAATTTGTTTTTAAAACCTTCAAAACTCTCCTTAGGGGTGGGAGTGCGTGTTTGGGTTTTTTTTTTTTGTTTGTTTTGTTTTTGTTTGTTTGGGGGCAATTTCTTTTAAAATACATTAGTGATAAACAGGTTTTCCAAAAACAAGTTGCAGAAAGTGTTTTCCAAAGAGCATATATGCAAATGTAATAATCTGCTATCAGCCCAAGATCAAAGGCAACAATTAGAAAATAGGATATTTTGCTCAAAAACCTCCAGGATAAATTATTTTTGGACTGAAAGATGCTAGAAGTTTCAGTAGAATCAATTCAATTTTAGCTTTAAATGTTACAAGCAGAAGAACCATACATACATATCAGTACAATGAATCTAGAGTAGAAGGAAATACTTATCTGGGACTTAAAACTTGAGTTTCCCTATATCATAAGTGACACTGAGCCAAATAAGTGACTCAAAAAAAAAGGGCATAGCAAGAATAAGAGAGGATTAATCATCAAGAAGCACAACAGCATGTGGGAGAAAGTGCACTAAAATCTATACTGCAATTGCAAGGCACAGAAAGTCATTTGGGGAAAAAACTACTTCTCTGTGTGGGCACCCACTTGGAATACTGAAGGTGCTGCTATTATGCAAGCTAATAGCAGTTGAATCCTGCAGGTAAATTATGCCAAAAGATAAAGGAAAGAGCTCAGATGTAAAAGGATATTAGTGGTTAGAACTGGCAATGCTTTTATCAGTAAGTTGTTAGGAATGATCCCTGGAGGGAGGTGAGGGAGTCAGGGATCAGTCCATGCCATGATTCACAGGAAGCAATGGTTATTTTTATTCATTGAAAAGTTAACAGACACATTACAGAACAGCCTGAAATATATGTACACAGCCAAAAAATGTGATGAAGCAGTGGTAGCTACAATTATACAGAAAGGTGTTTTAATGAAATCAATGGTATTTTAATAATAAAGCAGGCAATAAAATAAATTAATGTGTTTAGAAACTGAGAAATTGACTGTGTCTTCTCTCTGCATACTTTGATATGAGGTCTAAAAGGGTAAATTTATTGGGGAAAAGAATTAAAGTGATGCTGGGTATGGCATGAATTTGTCTTTTTCTAGTACTTTTCAGCTCTGCTTGAAAAGCTAAATCAGTGCAGCATGTAAGATGCAAGTAAGCAACAAGGAGCAGCAAAGAACTTTTATAACACTGTATTACAAAATTTCAGAAATACTGACTATATTTTACCTTGTTTACACTTCAATTGTAAGAAAATTCTTTCCCACCCCAGAATTTCAAAGTGTTTTCTTTAATGAAAAAGGCAGGACTTTCTCCTACAGAAGACTTTAGGGGTTAATCTACATTAGTATTTTGTTTGGATCAGGTCACCCTTACTTAAAATGCTTTGCTTTATAGAAAAGATTGGATTTGGAGCTCACAAACTGGGTTCCTGATGGATGCAACAAGCATTAATGGGTATTCAAGTCTATATGTCCAGATTATATATTTCCTGCAATTACTTAAGAGTGTGGACACCAAATCCTCAACATCAACTGTTTCACTGTGAGAACCCCCATCCCATGTAGCAATACAGAACTACCCCAAGAGCTTTCAGATTGCCTCGGTCCCTTGGCTACCTGTAGCTTCTCCAGACATTCACAGATCACTTCACATCACATCTTCCACGTCTGGTCTAAGCTATGTATAATCCAGTTCTTTTAAACAGTAAAAATGGGACATTGTTCTATTTGGCCACACACACATTTTTTTTACATAACTAAGCTGGGATCAACTCATCTGTTGATGACACCTCATAGAGTGAACAAATCTTATCAGAAGGCATTTTTCTTCTTTATTGCTCATTTTCCCTTATTAAAATTTTACATACACACATTTGAGGCAGACATTAGGCAGCTGTGAACTAAATTACCTGATGAATATGGAAGAAAGTCTTGAGAGTCCCGAATTTCCCATGTGAGATTCCTGCTATAAACTGCTTGGAAGTATTCACTGACAGTGGCGTACTGGACAGTCACTCCAAACTCAGCAGAATGCTTGTTAATGTAATCCACCAACAGGTCCATGTTAGAGTACTGAACAGATGCATTAAAGAACTGCTTGTCACAGCCCTGAAATTCCAAATGCAGAACAGCCAAATCACTTTGGGTCACATAATTAAGGAGGGTAATTTTTAACTCTAGTTTATGTTCCATGGGTATTTATTTTGATTTTGACTGCCCATATAACTGATATTACTTACAAAACTATCAAGACAGGGCAGGGTTATCTGCACAGATTGTCTGTAATCATGAAAATATAATGAAAAAGCATAGAGTTTTAGAGGAACTGTATACTTCTTTACATACCATTATCACAAGCACAGAAATCCATAAGTTTTCTTACATTACTGCAAAACTGTGGGTTTGCATCTAGATGTTAGGGATTTATTTGTACTACTAAAAATTTCTCCCCATTCCAGCACAATTTTCACTATAGCACAACTACAGAGTGTTATATTCTACTTCTCATTCTCTACAAAAATAATAAATTCAATATCAACAAGTGTCATAAACAAAGGAGAAAAACAAATCAGTGACTCATCAGCCAGAAAAGGTTTTTCTTTGTAACAACGGATATTGTGGTGAAATAGTCCATAAAGAACACACACAATCCTTTAATATTGTAATTATGAGACCTACAGCATCCATCAAAATTAGAAACCAGACTGTACATTCAGTTTATGCAAAGTTATTCTTTCCTAAGGACTTGAAATTAGCAAGAGCACATCAGTGTAATGTGTACATGTAGGATATAATTAACACAGCATATTGCTGAAGAAAAGTGTTTGCGTGACCAAGCTGGGATAAGTTTGCTTATGGTTCTACCTAAAATACAAAGAAAATTATTATACCTCTGTTAGGAAAGACTGTGTATACCTTCTTTCCTATAATGCTATAATTTTGTTAACACGGAGTTTTGTTGAACTAAGCAGTTAAAAATGGAGATCATTTAAATAGACAAAGCAAGGGGTAAAAAAGGAAGCAATACTGTAATATATAGTTATGCAAGAGGTTATCTTTACAGCTTTGTCACTTTTTTCTATCTTGAGTAGGGTGGAAGACTTGATAGACAATTGGCAGGCTATACAAGGAAATTTTATATTATACTAGTCAGTCATTTGGACCACAATTATTAGAAAAACATTGCATGCCATGTGGTTTGTACCAGCATTTCTGCAGTACCTACTGCAGCAAGAACCATCCAGTTACACTCTGGTGTGTAGCTGTCTCCTGTAAAGCAAACACTGACCAGGCACCTACCCATGGCCACAACACCTCCCCTGTCCGGAACCAGGCTGCTCTCTCCTTGATGTTTGCCACCATGGTTTGTGCATACAGGTGGAGGTTAGCATCTGTAACAGGGAGACTCATGTTTGGATAAACACCATCTTTTGGTGGATCTGGGAAAGTTGCAAATCCATTCCAAAAAAATCCCGACCTAAGTAGAAGCAGAAAGCAGTAAGCTGTAAATGGGATTTACTCAGCTGGGAAAAACACATTAAAAGGTGCTGGTATAAAATGGGAATAAGAGGCAAAAAAGAAATCAGCTTATATTTGTTACTACTATTTAGGTTTAAGTATTTATTTGGGAGTGGAGGTATGGGGAAGAGTCTCCAATTTTCTTTCAACACTGTACAACTTTTCAAGTCCCTGCTGCTTGCTGGCACGGAACAAAGAAACCATAGGACAAACCAGCAAGCTTTGTAACAATGAGGATGATCCCCCAAGTAGACTTGATTTTCAAAGAGTATTTTACTGGATAAGCCAGTAAGCAAAATAAATTTTTCAAAAGTTATTTAATTTCTTCACAAAATAAATGGTAATTTTTTGTTGCTTTAGTTTATATATGGACAATCGATAAAATCTCAGCTCAAGATAATGCTGAAAACCTCCCAGAGAAAATCAATTAGCAATAGCCAAGTCCCTACTGAGCTTCCTGGAGCTTTCACATCCTCCAGACAGAGAAAACAGACCTAGTCCTGCTTTGGATATTTTCTATTTACAGTAATTAATTTGTTTCACATTTTTATTCTATTTTTGTAATAAGGACTGATATTGTAAGTCACTGTATTATAAGCAGATGAAAGCCTCCTGGTGTAAGAAAACAAGTCTGTAAATATTTAGAGGTATTTTAATGCTTGTCAGTACCAAGTGTCACTTCTGAGAATTCAACTGTTAGGCAGTGAGCAAACTTCATTTATTATGGTGGAAAGCTGAGGATGCTTAATAACCCTTACTCAGATCTACAGAGTCTAGACATCTCCTTGACCTACCACTGGTCAAGAGAAAGCAGTAGGATACTTTTGAAAGAAAACAGTCAAAGAAAATGCTTAAACCCCAATAATATAAACTCTCAGAAGTGACCAACATTTCTGCATATTTGGGAAATCTTTGGACCTGTTTGAAAAAGGTAAATGTGATGGAGTACAGTAGCTGTACTGATCCATAACATGGGTGAAGATCTCCTGTCTTGCAGATAAGGAAGGAGAGCCCTGCCATACAAACTGAAGCTTCTGAAAAACAAAAAAAAAAGTAGGAAACCATTACTCTTGATGACATTCAAAGAAGTACATAATCCACAACTTAAGACTTCAGAGTTCCCATCTTCCCTTCCACCACTTCTAATACTTGGAAGTGTTTTTTCTGAAGATCCTTGCCAGTGGTATCCTAGGCAAGGTCCCACACTATATACAAGAGGCCCCATCAGTGCCTCTTTCCATTAGAATTGATGCAGGATGAGAGGAGGCAGCACACTGCCAGCACACTAAAATCCAGAGATAAGCCTGGGTTATCACACCCTTTAAACTCAGTTGTTTCAATGGAAGCTGAACACCTATAAGCTACAAAAGATCCAGATGTAGTCTGACTGGGAGTGGGAATCAATGTTTAACTGATGTTAATGTTGAAATTCTACTGAAGTAGAATTTTACTGTTTTGGAAGCCTTCAGACTATTGAGGGCCAGAAAAAAAAACCAACTAGCCGGGCAAAGACCAGAAGGTCATAAAAGATTTTAACAAAAAGGAAGAACTGTAAATCATTGCAAACAGAAGGTGGTAGGTCCAGGCCTCACTACATTCAACATGTCTTCTTCAGAGACACCTGAGTTTTACCCAAGATTCATAAAAACTGCCTAGTGCCCAGAACATAGTGGTGAAAACCCCTTATTTTCACATAATGTAGTGGGCAAAACTCATGACAGATCAGACTCCAACACAGTGATATGAAAAGCATTTATTGTGTATGGGACACTGTGCAAGAGAGGGCAGAACAGGAAATTCAGCAAAACCATGACTACCTGCCACTTTAACTGACCTAGTATCATTAATTTTACAGGCACAAATAAATGTTCCAAGCCTGACAACACTGTGCCCAAAGGTTACACTTTAAAACTGCTCACATAAAGCAAGATTCTATCAGGGAAAGCTAGAACTCTTTAGATGTCTCTGCTTCAAACACTCCTAATTCAGTGTCCATTTAGTCTTGCCCATTTGCCCACATTTTTTGTCTCCTTCAGGCTAGACTACATTTTATCACTGACCACAAGTCATGAAGACATGAATTGACCATATAACACAGATTTAATATGTGCTCACCATTACCACATGCCATCAGAATGTCCCATTTAAACAAGAAATACCTACATTTTCTTGCCCAGATGACAGAGATTCTTATCTTAATGTCATGGTTTAGATTGCAGTAAGTAGAGGCCAGTAATGGTTTCATTCCTAAGGGTATTTTTACCTTGTTTTTCTGCATGTCAGCCTTCAGATCATAGTCAATACGAGAAATAAGATGAGCATTGAAACCAGCCAGAGCAAAAAGAGTTGGTGTTGTAGCTGAAGCTCCAAAAGGATCAACATGCCAAGAAAACTGAGGCCTGAAGCCAAAAGTTTCATACAAAAAGCCATGACCTTCTGCAAAGCAAAATTTGTTTAGGTTAGGAACACTTCTAAAAGTTAATTTCATAAGTTTCATAGGTATATTGTGATACAGGTAAGCACTTGAAGGATAACTTCTTGTTGCTGTTTCCCAAAGCATTCAAAGTTTTGGGAATTTAATGATTCACACGAAATAGTTTCATACTGAGTGTTTATATTGTTATGCCAAGTGTAACTTACTAACATTATACAAGACTATAACAAAAAGAAATTATTATTAGAGACAGGTCTCAGAAAAAGTACATAGCTACAGACTAGGTTAAGGCTAATAGCCAGGTTGGAATCTGCATGAAAACAACAACCTGGAGTTTAGTTTAAGTTTGCTTAAAAAACATAAAACCCATTCTCAGAAAATTTTAGTCTCATATTAATTACAAAGGGACAGGGAATCAAGCCATCCACTAAACAAAACTAGCATGAATATGGTTATCAGTCATATGAAAAGAAAAAGCCAAAGGTTAATAGTGAACTTGATACCTGATGTTATTTACAACTAATGTTACTAATATAGAAATGAGTTTTGAAGAAAGAAACCTCCAAACTGGGAAAGCCCAGACAATAGCATGAACCCAGAAAAATCATTTGAATCAAAGTAAAACTATCAGGAAAGCAGTAGGTTTTATCTGGAGCTCAGGTATATTGCACTTGGATACTCATCCTTTAAAAAAAAAAAAAAAAAGAAAAAAAGAAAAAAAAATGCAGATCATTATTTCATAGTTACAGAATCATGCTCAGAACTATCTGAAAATACTATCATATCTTCCCTGGAATAACTTTATTTCACATTTTAATATCTCATTTGAATAAGTGAGGCTTCAAGGCCTCTCTTCACTTCATCTTCCCCATGGTTAATGTCTTCCCTACCTAAATTATTCACACGTGTTTCAGTATTCTGATAGAGACATATTTGAAACAGTGTTTTCTAGGCTCCTCCAAAACTGGAATTCTGGACAGACAAGAGAAGACATATAATCTAGACCACAAATGTCTGCACCAGCTCTGTTGTCTCAACTAGAACTCCACACAATCAATTTCCTTTTATGTACTCAAACTGAAGAGAGGGTTCAAGACAAACAAATGAGAATTTTAAAATACATTAATACTTTTGTTCCTGGTTAATAAATTACCAAATATGCACCTCTTTCTAAGAGAAAATGATAATGATTACAAATGGGGGTTTCTCCATCAAGGAAGTCTTTCAACTAATTTTAGTTGACCTCAGTGACATTCCCTGTGCCCCATTCTGCAGAAGACCTTGCCTAAACAACTTCCCTGCACTCTGAATTGCTGCCAGGTATTTTCTTGAGGAGTGTTTCATACCCTCAATTGCACCATCACTATCTTCCCAGGAACTTTGCTCTCAAACACACACACACACAAAAGGCCTCTGCTCCAAACAAGTTTCTACCTGACAAACCAGCTTTTGGTAACCTTTGTGTCTGCTGCAGAACTGTTATGTCAAAACTAATGAGTTTTGTTTAAGCAATGATTTTTATATGAATAACACACTAGCCAGTAAAAAAGTAAGAAATGCTTTTAATTAGTTCTTAAGAAGTCAGAAATTAATAGCAATTTTGGAGTGGAAAAAATGAAAACCAAACAAAATCTCCAAGGTCATTACAATGAAAAATAAAAGTTAAATGGAAATATGCATACCCGTCAACTGTAAAATTTGATCATCAATTAGTGTCACAGCTTCATCATGCATCACTTGTCCTCCAATGACAAATTCCAGTCGTCCCTCCTGAAGCAAATGATGGACCTATGATATTGAAATTAAGACACAGAACATAAGCATCATTTCAGTCTTATCCAAGAAGGTTGTAAATTCATTTCATATCATAGCACATTATCTAGACACAGCATTTGTCAAGAAGGTATCTAGGACAAAAAGTGAGATAAAAGTGAGACACAGGGCTGTCTGTACTGAGGCGATCTAAAGGGGAATGACAGAGAAAAAAAGTGTTTCAATGTGCTGCATAGTGCACTGATTTATCCAGCTTATACTGAAACCAAGTAACAGGAACAAAGGATGCCAGGTAGACACTGACCTTTTGGTGTTTCTCAGCAGTGCTGTTATTGTGCCTTTTTATACTGCCTGAACACGAGACACTGCACTGGCAGCAGCCTGTAATCCTGTCTCAAGGCAGCTAGAGCTGGAGGATTGAAACAGAAGATACTAATGCTTCTCCCAAAATCTTCCTCCTGCTGCATTCAGCTTAGGGAAGGCACTTGGTGGCTGGATGAGGGAGCAATATGCAATTCCTTGCAAGCAGCAATGGAGCCCCAGGCAGGCAGTAATATATGCAGGCTCCTAGGATTTTAGCTGAAAACTAGATCTGTGGGATCCAGGAGAGAGACAGACAGTGCCATCATACCATGGCCACAAACATCTCTCCTCTACTCCCTATGCAACTATCTCCCTTTGGGGCACAGAAAAGTTTCTCAACTTGTGACTGACAGAATGCTTTATTAAGAAATAGTTATTCCACAGGTCTGCCTGCCTGAATAACCCACTGCTAACCTTCATATCTGCTCTTTGATCTAGTTTAAAAAATGTCTATATATTACAACCTGCTCTAGTTTTGGTGCTGGCTTTTTTTTGGGGGGGGGGAGGGGGTTGGGTTGCGTTTTTTTGAGGGGCAAGTGGGGAGTTTAATTTCAGCTCCTAGGAACAACAGGTATGCTGACAAGCACAGCCTTCTGCAAATGCTGGATGAAGTGGGGGATGGGGTTTGGAGGGAGGAAGGAATAGTCTATGTCCCTTTCTAAAAGTGTGAGGAGTCTTCTGGTTTTATTTTAGTTACTTCAGAGGTATCTCAAACTTCCCATAATTAAAGTTTATGCAAATACGTATTTTAACCCTCAACATTTTTTTTTAAATCTGTCATGTAGGATGCCATTTTTAGAGCTATTATGTTTATTTTCCCAGGAACCTTCAGTGTCTACTCAGATAGGATGCCAGATTGTCAATTTTGATTATAATCATTTCTCTCCTTCACAATGTTGTGAAAACGCTTCAGGGCTCAGCATTCCTAAATTAGTTCCAGCCGACTGTGGTGACTGATTAGCATGCTGGGAGACCAGATAACTGATATCTGGTGTCAGCACAGAACTGGCCCTGACCTACATGAAAAGAATCTGTAATTATTATTCTCTATTTGGTTGGATGTCCAAAATACATCTCTGATCCAAACCTGAGGCCACAGAATTGTTTTTTAAATGTAAGTTTTGTGTAACCACTGAGAGGCTGGAAACACAAGAAAAGTAATTCAAGTAATTTAAATAATGTCCAATCTTCTGTCTCCCCAAAAAAATAACAGAAAACAGTATCTGTAAAGACAAGCACTTTTTCTGATCAGAAGAAAAAGGAAGGAGGAATGAAGGAAACAAGCAGTAGTACTATAAGCAGCAGGATGCTATAGTGTTAGAACATATCTGTGATCCTTGGGACCATACGACCATCAACTCACACCTACAAACCAGACAGAAGTGGTTACACATTTTTTTTTTCCCACAGTTAAACCACCTAGACATCAACCCACAGTAAGAAGGTAGGAATGGTTCACACAAGAAAATTCAGCGTAAAGAACGTGCTAAGAACGACAAGGTTCCCATCTGGCTGAATACTGCTGCAGTACATATCACCCTTACATATTCTCTTGTTTGGAAGAGGTTTTACAGCAACTTCTGTGAGCCAGACAGAAGTTTGATAAGAGGATCCATGTTTACTCCTGAAAGAATTTTCTACCAAGGTCGCTAACATAGAAACCAAGAAAGAAAGAAGGATAAATAAGAGAAAATTGCAACTGTCTGTTCCAATAAGCACCTTGTTTGTCTTTGGCGACCAATGAGTAAAGTGTAAACTTATGAGTTTTGTAAGAATGTATAAAAAGCATGCATGCTATAATAAAAACAATTTGAAGCCTTCTGAAAATGGAGTGTATTGCTGTGTATAGTGACTGTCTCAACTATGACACCCAGGCCGTACCTTTTACTAGTTTTTAATGCTATAATTCCAATACAAAGCAGACACTTCAAAACAAACTAGAATTACATCCTGTACTCCAAGTAAACCACTAAATGACAAAAAAAAAAAAAGGGAAAATTAAAACCAGAGTGCCTATACCACAGAAAATCATTAATGCTAGAGCTCAAGTGGAAAAAGCAGGGCAGTAACCAGAGTGACCTAATTTCAGGGACCAGTATTTGTAACTTTCTAATGTTAAAAACAGATAATTTATCTGCAAATTAGAGTTTCAAAGTTAGACACACAGGTTTAAGAGAAATTTAGTTTTAAACATTTTAATTTTGAGAGAAGAAATGATAAAATAACTAGAAAACCAGCTATAGAATGCATAAAAGCAACAATTACAAATAATTAGGCTAAGAAACTAAAGCGTGAATCATAGGTACTAAATTTTGCACTACCAAGGTCAAACATGATGCACATTATTCTTCTGGATTCCACACAATAGCAGGAATAGATACTAGAAACATGGGCCTTGACTTTGCATTTGAGTTATAGCAGCAGAACATACTTGAAATAAGATCAACTTACCTTTGAAAGTTGGAGAGCTTTCCTATCCTTCTATGAAGCAGTTTCTATGCTATTTTCTTCCCCACTTACAGCAGTTTTCTAATTTAACAAATCTACAAAAAAATTGTCCTACAACAGGCAACTATGTGCCCGCACAAAAACTGCAAACTGCCTAAGCCCAGCAAAATCTCTCCTGCAAAGATCAGCTGTGCACAGGTTTTATTTGAATTTGGAACATAACAGAAGATTCAGAATAGTGAAGAACTATGTGAAAAAAAAAAATCAGACAAGAGGTGTGTTTTTCGCACGATGCTTCAAACATCCAGAACTTTAAACAAACTGAAATGTAAAGAACTGTTGTTCGGACCTGGTAACAAAAGAGACCATGGAGCTCTAAGTACCCATGGGAAGTTGCACCTGTACACCCTTTGGTTTTAGGATCCAAAATAAACAACCAGCTGCTAGCCTATCAGTCCAGGCTTTGATTCAGCATGTTTGTTCCGTGTGAGAGGAAAGAAGTGACAAGTAAAACTCCACAATCACTGTCATTAAATGTACAGTCACTGCTTTGCTGTACTATGTGCGCTTACAGATGGCAGGTTTTTGAGCAGTACTTAACTGGAAAGAACAAAAAGTTCCTTCTTGTGAGCAGTGATAGGTGTCAGATGTTTTAATGGATATTGGTGCGGCCAGTTTCAGGTTCACCCACATCTTAAAGTAGCATGCCCCCAGATAAGTAAGTTGCCAATGAAACAAGAACTGTAAAGTGTAAAAAAACTTCAGTGCAAAGGTTACTACCTCCTACTGCTCTAATCTATAGCTGGGGTTTAACCTCTTGCAACTGCCTTTAGAGTTATGGCCCTTTAAGTACTAGATTTAGAGGCAGCTTACACTAGACCTGGGTAAAGAGCAAATGGTACAATACTTTGCCCCTATTTATCCCCTGAAAAGAGTGAGAATTCTTTGTTAGTAGGAAGCATGGCTCTAGTCCAATTTACCTGTTGCTTCTGTGTATCTGTGGCTACCATATCCCACCAGAGTCGAAAGAATTCCTGCTCCACCGCAATAAATTTGCGCTGTTTTCCTTTCATTAGCTCCTCTATAACCGTAGTGTAGACATTTGCTGCATAAGCGTGCATACTTTCCTGAAAGGAAAAAAAAAGGCAAATAAGCTCTGTTTTACCTAAATTAAAAGGGCTGTTTTAAGCACTCATTGGGCTTGAAAAGAGAGATACCAAGAACCTCACATTTGTTGCATGCTTCCTTTGTACCCTAAGAAAGATTGAGTTCTGTCTACATATAGCCTTTGGCCCTTCTACTTCAGAAAACACCTTCCTGACTGGGAACCTGACTAGATCAAGGTGCAGCTTCTCCCAAGACCAGCACCAATATAGGCTTTCTTTTAGACACCCTGGGAATGGCTTATCCCATTCCTCAGTGCTCACCTTAAATCACTGATGCCATCAACGATAATATTTTGCACCAGCATAGTTAAAGGTCCCACGTGCACATTTCATTCTCCCATTCCAGCTCTTCTTTTGATGGCCTGAATTACCAGAATTGCTTCTTCAGAGTGAGTATGATGCTGTGCTGTGCATTACCAGTACAATGCAGTGATGCATCTACTGTAAATTATACTATTATGAAAAATAACTCTATTTTGCTTTATGTTTTAGAAGAGAGTAAAACCAAGCTGGTAAAAGAATCTTAGAATGAATTAAACTGTTGACACAGAAAATGTGAGATTTTATGCATCTACCCTATCTTGCTCCTAGAACTACCTCTATTCCAGAATGAGGCCTATGGAATTTTATTGCAATGCAAATATGACAGCTGTACCCATGAAATAATCTGCCACAGTGTTATATCCTATGACATGGTATCAAATTAACAACACCATGTTAAATTTGAAGTTGTGCACATAAAGAGATACCTTCTGCACACTTACCTCCACTAGAACAACTTTTGTTGACCAGATCCAGTCTGCCACCTTTTACTTAATTTTAAAGAGATTGAGAATGTCTAAAGACAACAGCCAACATCCTAGGATTTCCTGAGATGTCTGTCTTTCCTTGTAACAAAGTTATCTGCATGTTATTGGACAGTTGTTCTACGCTAACTATATAACACTTATCTAGTTAAACTACTGGTACTTAAGAACACTCACCACAAAATGTACAGCCTAAAGTGGTTGACACATCTCTCCCGACTGAAAAACTAATGGACATGATATGCAAAACATGAATGCAGAGTTTCAATTTAGATAAATTTCCTACATGAAAATTACCATTTGAAACAAGGCGATGAGGTAATCCAAATCAGAAATTAACTTTTCCTAGCTCCTTGCTTTCCACACCACAAACACACCTTTGTAAAAATACTCATGCCACTAGAAAAACATTTGAGTGTAGGAGGAATAGCTTAAAATACTGTTGGGTTTATGTAAATAATTTCTTCCTCAATTGTTTTCCCATTAGTTCATAAGGGCTTTTTGAAATCCACATTATTAGATACTTAATACAATGTGAAATTTTAACAAAGGATTTGAAGTTTCAGGTTTGTGCTCTCTCATGCAATTTCCAAGTATGAGTTTGAAGTATTAGAGGAGAAATTCATTAATCTTTCCTAAAAAGGGGAGACAAAATACATGCACAGCAGAGATAGTGGGTGAGACTCCAGCTCTTTTTTATTTGTTAGGCCTAATGCCATCTCACTCTAGTGAGTGAAATATTCACAGCATCTTTCACACATAAATGAAAACAATTCATAGTAATGAAGATGAATTCAGGATTAGGATTTTGACTAACAAATGTAAAAGGTATCAGGCCCCACCTGACTAATTTTGCTCTGCATTTCATGTATTTAGCAAAAATTAGTTTGCTACTATACTTCAGAGGCTAGGCTCCAACCTCACCCCAGCCATCGAGGACCTGGGATCTTGCTTTCTTAAGAAATGACAGAAGGTTTCCCTGGGGTTTTGGCTTTGTAACAAGATAAACATAAAGACCATGAAAATGGCCACGTAAGCAAAGCCCCATCACAGAGAATGAAGCCTTTCCTAAGAAAAACCCCATCAGGAGCATCCTGCTGAACACAGGCACACCGAACCCCACAGCTCAAGGGCACAGGGCTCCTAGGCTGAGCATGCCTCCTCCAAAGGAGGATCCCGAAGCACCAGGGGATGGCGGACACCAGGCCGGACACGGGGCAGGAGCTGCACCGGCCAAGGATCTGCGCCTTTCTCCGCAGGCGGGGGCGCCCCGGGAGCCGGCGGCGCCCGGCCCCGTCACAGGGCTCCGGGCAGCCCCGCCTGCGGGCTCAGCCCCGGCCGCGGCGAACCTCCCCCGCCCGTGCGGCGCCCCCGCCGACCTGCACCGTGTACACCCAGCCGACGTCCATGTGGCTGTGGGCGACCACGAAGGCGCGCAGCTCGCCGCCGGCCCGCGGCAGGAGGGCGAGGAGCGGGAGCAGCGGCAGGAGCGCGATGCGCGGGGGAGCCATGGCTGCCGCGGCTCTCCCGCCGCACTTCCGCGTCCCGCGGCGCCGCCTCCCCGCCCGGAATTAAATAAATAAATGAAATAAGGGGCCGGAGTCTCCCGTGGTTCCCGGGCCCGAAGGGTGACTCCGCCCTAGCCCCGAGCGGCGCCGCCGATGCGTGAGGGCGCCGTGGGGCGGGTGAGGGACGGAAGGCGCGGCCCCTGAGGGGAATTCCGGACCCAGTTTGGGTATTTGGAATTTGGGTAACACTGGGCTGCTCAGGGACAGGCTGAGTTCTGCATCTTGGACTTCTATAAATCTTTCTTGTTTTCCTTTGAAAGGGAATTTTGTTTCGTGGTATATTACTTCATTGCGGATTATTGTCTGCATCTCTGAAGTTTTGGACATGAAGAAGGATTAGATTTTATGTAGTTGACCTTCTGATCCCGCTGAAATTGGTTTTGTTGCTTGTTTATTGCTGCTAGGAACAGGTGGACCCTGTGCTGAGGACTGGAAAGGTAAACGCTTCTGTTTAAACTGCATCAAGTCCCAGTGAAAAAGGAAAAAATCCAAACCCAAACTAAAAATACTGTCACATAGTATAGTCCAGTCTCCTCAGAAGTTTTCTTGTAAGCAGATTCACCACTTTCGGCCTATTAATTCATTGTGATATAGAAAGCCAAAACTATAAAACTTTTTTAAAACTTGGATTCTTTAAAAAACATAAACTATAGTATAGCTCAGCTACTTTCCTTAAGTTTTAATTTGGCTAAATCGCATTACTAGATCCCAAACCTAGTTAAACCAGTCATCCCTCTGTGATTGAAGGAAACAATCACAAAAAGCTTAGTAGTGTCCATCTGCAGATTTTCATAAAAGAATAATTCATTCTGGACTAGCTGGCTCCTGGCTGCAAATTAAACCATCTCAATATTCAAGACACCTGTAAAAAAAGGATCACACAATTTGTATTGATCTTCTCATTTTAGAAAGAAAAAAACCGTGCTGCTTTACATACCAAACTTGGTGATTTTTTTTTAACATATGAAGTTTTAAATAATTTTTGTAAATAATTAAAGTCCAGAATGGAAAACACTTTATGTAAATCAGTAGTGATGAGTTGAACACCATAAAATGACCACATTCCATAAAACTTAAGTCTAATATGAATAGATTCTCCCAGAACAGGGCCTTTGTTTGCTAATTCAAAGAGTTTTAGAGTTTCCTGTGAAAATAAGAGACTAACACTGGAATGCTAATATCAGTTTTATTTTTGATAATATATTGTCATGAAGAACAATCAAGGTCTATAGGAAGCTAGTACCACTATAAGCAGCTGGATGAAGCTTTACTTCAATACATTTTTTCCCCTCAAATCATCAACATAAACCTGTTCATTCCAAGAATGCTAGTGCACATCCAGAAAACATATGGCTTGGGGCTATATATACACACACTGTCTAAACACACTGGTGTTTTTACCTCAGAAGGCAATACTATCTTTGTAATTTAGGTGAAGTTCCCAGGAAAGCTTAAGTATCAGTGTTTTGCTTTGTTTCTAAAAGTACCCGAGAATATTTGCTGAATGTTACTCCCATTTTAAATCTATTTCCTTCAGAAACTGTAATTGTCCTCCTTATCCTTTCACAACGGCCGCAGTGCACCACTGTCTTGGATGGAGTGGAGAAGAATGTGAATCAAACTGCCCACAGTTTACACACCTGAAGGTATCAGGAGGGTTTCTACTTGCTGCAAGAAGGGATGAATGGTATGTCAGGTGGAATTTATGCCAAAAACAATTTTTCCCTGCCACTTACATGCCACTTCACAAACAGCAAAAAGATAGATGGAGGAGCCAATGTAGTCAAGCCATGACAGCTGCCTATGTTGATACTTTAGCCTCTTGTTGGCTTCTACTCTCATAATATGGCTTCGTTATAGTCTTCCTCTCTTCTTTCTTAAGCTTTTCTCATTTGCCTATATGAAGTGTGGCTGCTCTTTGACACAAACTGTGCCATACGTGGGCCTCTGACACTGTTACCTTGATAAGACAGAAGCCGTGGGCAGGATGCTGCCAACTACAAGCTAAAAGTCGCAATTTTCTTAAATTAGGTATCAAGAAAGTCACCTGGTGAACAGAACAAATTAATATACCTTTATATTTCCCTCCTGACACGTTTTTGGGGTGGAGGTCTCTAAGAATAAAGGCATTTATTAACATATATTTGCTCTAGCTGACTGTTTCAGTGTTTTATAATTTTCCATTTCTCTAACCATTTCCTACTGAAGGCAAAGGTCACTGCACAGAGCCCTTTAGACTTACTTGGTAGCAGGTTTGCTTTCTTACTAACCTCTCAGGGATGCTGTAAAGACAGTTTGTGTATTCACAGGGGCTCGTGGACCAGAGGGAAACAAACCACTCTCCAGCCTTGCAGTACGTATATAACCCGACTGTTCCATGTGGCATTTGTAGACTTGATCAGTGATAGCCCAAGTGGCCTAGGGACGGTAAGAGAACTGAGGGCAATGTTATGGGGCGAACGCAGCCGTGGTGAAGCGGGAGTGGCAGTGGGTGCCGCTGGCGGTGGGTGCCGCTGGCGGTGGGTGCCTGGTGTGTGGAGTCCCCCGCCAGGGATGCGCGCCCATGCTCGCCAGGCTGCCCGCACCGCAGACACGGGCGGCACCTGACGGGGAGCGCACACGGAAACGGGACGGGCAGCAGGGAGGGCTGTCCTGGGGCACCGCATCCCGCCGCAGCCGCCGTGGCGGGCTCGGCTCTCACGGCGCGGCCCCGCGGCGCTGCCGGCGCTCTCTCGCACCTCGGGGCGGGCGCTGCCGGGCGCGGCGGGCCCGGGCGAGGCTGCGCCGCCTCCGCCGGGAGCTCCGGGCGGAGCCTTCCCTCCTCCCCGTCCTCCCTCCCCCGGCTCCCCGAGCACCCCGAGGCAGCGGAGGCTGCCTGCACCCGCTCCGCTGGGAGAAGGAGGAGGCGCCCCGAGCCACGGGCGCTGGGCGCAGAGAACAGTTCAGAGCAGTGGGCGCATTCCGGAGGGCAACACCCATGTCCCACAAACAGGGTATCGGAAACGCGCTCCTTGCCCCGGCACTCGCTGTCCCCTCTCATCCTCCCTTCCCTTCTCAGCCCCCTCCATCTCTCCTCCGCGCTCTCTTTCTCCCTCCCGCCGCCACTTTCCCTCATCCCTTCCTCAGCCCTGTGCCCCCGCTGGCCCCGTGCCCCACTGACTGTGCCTTTCCTCCTGCCCAGCCGGCGGCCCCCCCGGCGAGAGCGCGGCTGACTGGTGCCTCTACCAGCTCAATGGAGCGGCCGAGCTCGAGGTCTCTGAAGGTGAGTGCAGGGATGCTGAGCGGGCGCGTCCCCTGCCCGCTGTCCCGGCCGGCAGCGGAGACACCGTGGGAGCCGCCCCAGCGTGTGTGCCCAAGGGCAGGTGTGGAGGTGGGCTGGCAGAGGGATATCTGCTGGTGGTTTGCATGTTCCAGGCCTTGTGAAAGTGTCTTGGCTCGTTTTGGTTTTTTTTTTGGCGGGGGGGGAGGGGGGAAGTTTGTTTTACGTGTAGCAGCTTAGATGGCGTGAGATCTTCTGACCTTGGTGTCAGTGGGTGTTGGTGCGAAGTGAACTGGAAAGTTTTCTGGCCTTTTTTCACTTTTAACTTTGAAGAATAAGTCACCTGGAAAGTTTTATTTATTAATGTTCTGTGATCAGAAGAGGAACCGTCTTTGGATGTCAGGACAGGAAAGCCTCTCATACCAACCATACCAAACTGTGTATGCTTTTGAACAAGCAGGGTGTCTGAACTTAGGTGTGAACCTGTGTCCTCCAGGATGCCAGATGTGCTGTGCCCACGAGCATCTTCCAGTATCTGTTGTCAATGAGTTAAGTGAGACTAAGACCTCATTGTGATGTTTTTGGTCTGCTGGGGTTATGGATTTCTAAGAAGAGTGTATTTACTCTTTGTAAACATTTAAAATGCATCAGAAGTTGAGTTAGACTGAAAAACTTTCCTATACAGAGGAAGGTGGCACCCTGTAGTAGATTGGCTTCAGATTCAACATTAAAGAAAGCTTGACAACACGGAAGCACTGGAATATAGGAGTTAGGTAGATAATGAAATCCCATTCATTTGAGATATTTAATGTTTGTTTCACAAACATACATTTAAGAGATAAAGCCTTGGGGCAGGCAGAAAGATTACCTGTTTGGTGTCTCTTCAGCTATTATCCGTGATCCTTTACGGTTTGAAGTTTTGTGTCTTGTTTTTTGCTGTTTGGAGAAATGATTTAAACCCCAGTGTACTAATAATAAGCTATAGCCTGACCAAGGTTTTGGACTAAGTTTTTCCATCCTATTATTCCATGGTATGCGGTGTCCCTATATTTCAAGGTGCACTTAATAGTGTGTGTAATTACACACAATTGTATACTAAAGCATTTATCAAAAGATGTTGTGATTTTTTTTTGCCTACGTGATTTTTTTTGGTGAAACTGCATACCAAACCAGATGTGATGACGATAGATGGGGGTGGAAATTATATCTGTGTGAGGGAGTGTAATGAGTGAGTGACAGCATTTCTTAGGCATCACAGAATGCTGAAAATGAGTTTTAGGTTGGCATTTACTTTCATTTAAAGATTTGAATGAGTAGAATATGCTTCTTAACCTCATTTGTCTGAGTAAATACCAGTGTTTCAGCACTGCTTTGAGATGATAATGTTTTTTCTCAACAGGTGTTTTATTCCTTTGATTTATTGGGTCATCTCTTTTCACAGGGCATATTCTTTTAAATTAATTTGCTAACCCCGATTTCAGTTCTCTTACATGCTGCCAATTTTTGGATTCCCAATTTTATTCCCCAACTTAAATAGGAATCTTATATGTTATCTCTTTACTCAGCATGGAAATATATAAAATTCAGAGACCAGGAAACAAACTGAAGCAATGTAATTTGATCACAAAACCTGTAGAATCAAAGCCATCTGCAGGTAGTAAACCCTGTTTATGTTAATATATTGGATATAAATATGACATGTATTTTCCAGAGTGCTGGCTATTAATGCCATTTATATCTAGGAAAGCATAGGATAATATAATCACCAGACTTTGCAGAAGTGAAAAATAGTTCAAAGAAAAGTCCATGGTGGCAGATGACTTGACCTCTTTTGCTTGACACTGTTTTTGGATGAAGTCCAAACCTTTTCCTTTGCTGAAGTATGCCTCTAAAATAAATTACACAGAGCTAGACAGAATCTTTAGTTTAAAATTGATTGTTCCTATGACTTCCGTCACAGACTTTCTCTTCTCTCTTTATCCCAGTTCTTTTTTTTACTTTTCAGAAAGGCCACAACTTGTAATTGCAACTGCATTGGTTAGCTGCATTGTCCACCTAACTGATGGACAAAAGGACTAGTTTATCTACATTAAATATTATAGTGTGATTTATGTATCCAGATAGATATCTGTGTATATAAACATTTGCAATTTAATAAGTTCAATTAGTGTTATGGGCATCTCTTGCTGCTTTTGCTATTGAATACTTGCATTGACCTTGCAGTACTCTAACTCTGTCAGTTAGACTTCAGAGCTGTGTTCTGCAACATTTCTGTCTTAGGCTAAGAAAGAAGAATTATTTTTTTTTCCAAAAATAGATGTGTTAGATGAAAAACATTCATTTACATAACAGAAAAGAAAAATTGCATATTTCAAATGCAAGGAAAATAGAGCATAGTCAGTGAAATATCACAATCAAAGCCAAGATAATCATGTTTGATTTAGTCTTGCTGCCTTGAAACAAAATCCTATTTCAAATATTGCTACTTTTATAATTAATGTCTAAGTGCAAAATATATTTTATTCATGCTAAAAATCTCAAAGCACTTTGCTCACAGTAAGTGCAGCCTCACAAAAGCTGTATGAAGAACAGTATTAGTGTATCCATTTACAGGCTTCAAGAATGAAATATAGACGTTAAGGATGTAATTTTCTTTAGAAGCTGAATGTTAACTATTAGGCAGATAACAACATGGGACTTCTGAAAAGTCAAATCTTTTGCTCTGTGTCCAATGATCTACTGGACTGTTAACAGGATTGCTTAATCTAGAGCCTTTGCTTTAAGTTCCAAATCACATCAACTTCTTGCAAACTGTGTTGGTTAAAGCATGTTTGAAATATTTTAGGTTGTGAATTCTAAGCTGGCATTATGTTATTCTAGATATGAATGATAATATGTTGAATGAAAAGATTCAGTCAAAATAATATTTTTAGTTTTCACTCTTAAAAGTACCTCATTAAAGACTTGAGATTGGCTTACAGTGTAAATTTTCTTTTCATCTGTTTTGTAACTTTATGCTCTTGTGAGGTTGAAAGCTCTTTTAGCATCTGTTAGCCTTGTGGATTGCACTGTGAACCTTCCTATTCCTTACCTTATGCTGCTGTAACATTCTCTTTCATTTATGAGTAATTTGAAGTGAGATGTGAAAGTACAATTGAACAATGTGCCATTTTAAGGAACTAGAAGACTTGTGAACTCATTAATTGGAGTTTAATCACTGTCAGGTTTATCTCCAATAGCTTTTTGTTTACTGTAGTTTTCAAAGACAGTAAGTCTGGATTTGGTTCAATACTGTCTTTTCCATTATTTCACCAATTCCAGAGAAAGCAATGTGATTGAACAAGCTTACAACTAAAGTAATGTTCTTGTGAGTTATATCTTCATTAGCAAGGTCTGATTAGGAAGTGTCTTCTGTAGATGTTTTCACATCCCACTCCTTTTGTGGCAGAACCAAGTAAGTGATTTTTCGTTAGTCTTGTAAGAAAAAGGCGTGGTAGCAGTCCTTTTCTTACTGCTTCACAATTTGCCAAGATTTCTTTCAAAGGATCTTCACCATGAATGGATGCTGTATTTCCATCTTAGGAGAATGGTGTGCTTTACAGAACTGGGCTTCCAGTTGTCCAGTTTGGAGATCACAGAATCACAGAATATGCCAAGTTGGAAGGAAGGGACCCACAGGATCACTGAGCCCAACTCCTGACCCTGCACAGCAACATCCCCAAGAATCACAGCACGTGCTTGAAAGGGTTGTCTAAATACTTCCTGAACTTTGTCAGGCTTGGAGCACTGCCCTGGAGAGCCTGTTCCAGTGCCCAACCACCAGCTGGATGAAGAACCTTTTCCTAATATCCAGCTTAAATCTCTCCTGACACAACTTCGGCCATTCCCTGGGATTGCTGTCACCGCAGAAGAGATCAGTGTATGCCCCTCCTCTTCCCCTCATGAGGAAGTTACAGACTGCAGTGAGGTCTCCCCTCAGTTTCCTTTTCCACTTGAACACACTAAGTGTCCCCAGCCACTCCTCACAGCTTCCCCTGAAGGTCCTTCACCATCTCCACTGCCCTCCTTTGGATGATTTCTAATAGATTTATATCTTTATTACATCACAGTGCTCCAAACTGCCCCCAGCACTCGAGGTGAGGCCACCTCAGTGCAGAGCAGAGCAGGACAATCCCCTTCCTTGCCTGGCTGACAATGCTGTGCCTGATGTCCTCCAGGACAGGGATGTCCCACCTGCTTCAGGGCACTGCTGATTCATATCCAGCTTTCTGTTGACCAGGACCCCTAGGTCCATTTCCATGCCACTGCTCTCCAGCATCTCATTCCTCACTGTGTCTGTACATTCAGGGTTGCCCCATCCCAGGTCCAGAATCTGGCACTTCCACACGTTCCTTTCATATGGTTGGTGATTGCCCAGCCCTCTCATTGTAGAGATCCTTCTGCAGGGCCTCCCTGCCTTTGAGGGAGTCAGCAGCTCCTCTCAGTTCTGTATCATCTGCAAACTTGCTCTGTATTTCTTCAGTCCTGCATCCACGTCATTTGTGAAGATGTTGAAGAGCACAGGGACAAGGATGGAGCCCTGTGGAGCCCCTCTACTGACAGGTCCCCAGTCTGATGTCCCCTCATCATGCCCCACCCATGAGCCAGTTGCTCAGCCATGCCATGATGTGTTTATCCAGCTGTGTGCTGGACATTTTGTCCAGAAGGATCCTGTGAAAGGCAGTATTGAAAGCTTTACTGAAATACAAACAGAAGACATCAGCTGGCTTCCCTTGATCAAGTAAGTGGGTTACTTTATCATAAAAAGAATTCAGGTTTGCTAAGCAGGCCTTGCCTCTCGTGAAACCCTGCTGGCTGTGACTGATGACTGTTAGATGTAGTGAGCTGAACTGTGATTTTTCTGCAGACCACAGTTCTGTTTTTATTCAAAGGAAATAAAAATGCTTGGAAGAGATTGATACTCCTCTTTCCTCACCTCAGTGCACATTTTCAATTAGGTTGGAAAGGACCTCTGAAGTTGACTCCAGCCTATGACTAAACACCCCCATGTCACCTGGAACATGGCACTAAGTGCCTCGTTCAGTCTTAAACAGCTTAGGATGCTGCCAGTGTGCATAAAGTGTTGTAAGGTGTGTCACAGGGCTTGTGTGTACCCTGATAGCCCCTCTGGTGCCATGTATAGGGATAATGCAGTTATTCCAGTCCTACCTCACACATTCCTGTTTATACATTCGACAGGTATTTCATGCATCCTTTATTTTGCACTTACTTATATTGGTGTTTGGTTGGTTAACTATCAGTGATGTTGGAGAGCTGTTGAGGCACAGGGAAAGGGCTTCTGCTTGAAAGTGGCGGCATCATAATTTATTCCCATTATAACACAGGCCAGACCCAGTAAATGACTCATTACAAGAAAATGTGGGTATTTGATTATACTTCTGGTTGTTGCTGCACAATCTGACATTAAGTTTCAATATTAAAAATTCAACGTGATAGGCAAAGAGGAAGGGTTAGGATATATTGAAATTGTATTTATGATAGCTTTACTTCTAATGATACTTTTCTACAGTAGTCCATTTGTGATATTATTAGATGTGGTTTACACATGGCATTGGTTTTGTAAAAATCATTAATTCAAATGTTTCTGTAGGCTATTATAAAAAACACTGACAATAAAATACTGGAGAGTATATGTACTTGTTATGAAAAGGAAAAGGTGAGTGACTTTTTTATTTGTTGTTTCCTATTTTGGTGTTTTGATTAATTCCTGGTTTGAATTTATGGAATAAATTAAATTTTTTAAAGTACATTAAGATAATTTAATTGCAATGATTAATAAAATCCTTGCCTACATAGTGTTTCTATTGGAATGTAATAAGAGTGCTAGAGTGTGTTTTCTCCTAAGAGTCATTAAATGTCATTTGATCATAAAACAAATGCTTGTTAATTATTTTATTTTGCAATGTCTGACCAAAGACTTTAGCTCTTTTTCAGTAACCTGAAAAGTGGTATTGCTGTTTGGATTAAGCTTGAAAAACAGACTAAGCTATTTTTTTTAACCAGGTTTTCAGATTTCCCTTTTTCAAGGACTTCACACACTCCTCTTAACATCCAGAGAATTCTTTAATTCTCTGGATTTTAAATGCTGTAAGTTGCAGCCTTGATTATCTCAGTTTCCCGAATGTGGTCTTCAGCCAGTTTACTTTTTGCTTTCTAGTCACAGAGTGGCAGACTCATTTAGGTTAAAAACTACCTCTAAGATCATTAAGTCCAACCTTTGACCAAACATAACCATGGTAGCTAAACCATAGCAGTAAATTCCCCATCCAGTCCTTTCTTGAATACTGGCAGTGACAGTGATGCCACCACTTCTCCGGGTAACCCATACCAATGCTGAACACTCATTCACTGAAGAAATTCTTCTGATGTCCAGTCTGGACCTCCCCTGGTGTGTCTTAAGGCCATTTCCTCCTGTCACTTCTTACCTAGGGGAAGAGACTGACCCCACCTGGCTACACCCTCCTTTTGGGTAGTTTTAGGGAGCAGTAAGGTCCCTCCTGAAATTCCTTTTCTCCAGACTAAACACACTCAGCTCCCTCAGCCACTCCTCCTAAGATTTACTCTCCAGATGCTTCAGCAGCTCTGTTTGCCTTCTCTGGACACTTCAGCACCTCAATGTCTTTTTTGCAGTGAGGGGCCCAGAGTAGGAGACAGAACTTGAGGTCTGACCTCACCAGTACAGGGGAACAGTGTGAGTACAGGGGATCAGTCACTGCTCTGGTCCTGCTGGCTAGAGGTTTTGTTTATCATCTTCTTTATTTCACCAAATCAAAAACTTTTTATCATTTCATGGTCACTGTACCCAAGATGACCTATGACCACCATATCTCTCACCAAACCTTCTCTGCTTGTAAGCAGCAGGTCTAGTGGGGCACTGCTTTCCAGTCTGCTCCTTTATATATTTGCTTGGATTTTCTAGTTTCTGTTGGTTTTACTTTTCCTTTGTTCTCTGTAACTCTCCCCTCCACAAATGGGAATTCCAGTCCACTGACTGTTGTACAGTTTGAGAAAGATGTCTCTCCTTTGTGTCATTGAAAGTCTGCCATTTGCAGCAGGTGCCTGCATAGCAAATCTTAGCTTTTTCCTTCTCTCTCACTCTTTCCTGTTCCATAAGGCTTTCCATTTTATAAGATCCCTTCAGTTCCATCCAAATAACTCCTGGCAATTTTAGTTTTATCCATGCTTGACTGGTTAAAATGTCCTTGGTATTTCAGTTTGCCATATACTTTATGAGGCAGTCAGTGTATATATATACCATGAAAGATGAAATCACACTGTTGTGGGCCTGATTATGCAACTATTAGCAAGTCAAAAATCATGTTTTCAAGTAACCTGGTCCAGAATTTAACAGGGGCATCTTTTTTGAACCCTCTTCCTCATTAAACACTCAATAATTTAATTCAGGTAATGATTTTGTTATCAATAATTACACTGATGAAGTAAGCAGTGATTTCATTTGGGATGTAGATTTGTCATTTAGAGTAATTTTTTATATTTAAGTCAAACATTGTCATTCAGCTTGAATAGTAATGGACAATTTAGAGAGTATAGAATTGCCTGTGGTTCCAGCTGAGATACATAAAATTCACCAGGTTTTCACAAAGCCTCCTCTTCAATTATAGGTCAAGTCAGAAAGCCAGGGTACTTTTATGGAGATGAATTTTATATAGGGGAAGAGAGTACCAATTTTCTGATTTTTCCAATTCCAGTTTAGAAATGTGTGCAGAAATTGCCCAAGCTGTCTTGCAGTGTCTGAAGAGCTGATGCCCAGATAAGTTTTTTCTACTGTGCAAGGATTTTTTAATGCATGAACCTGTCAAAGCTGAAAGAAATTTCAAGATAGATTCTTCTGTTTCAATACAGAAGCTTAACTTCTGCAAATATGGATTCAGAAGTCATACCGCAGGCCACACAGTTTAAATGGTAATATTCTCATTGATCAGGTCTTTTCTGAAAAATGCATTTTTAAATAAAATTCCAAGAAATTGAAAGCAGAAGTTTGTTTTTTTCTTTTTTTTTTTTCTTGCATGTTTTTATTGTCTGATGAGAAAATTCCAAAAGTATTTCAAACTATTCAGTTATTTTCAACTACCTTTTCCTCACAGTATGCTACTTGAATATAAACTAATTCAAAATAATGGGCAATAGCCCAGAAGGTTTTGTGTGATTGCCTAATGGTGCATAACAAAACTCACCAACAGTGAAAGGTGTTACTTACTAGTCAGATTCTAGATCTTGCCATCTCAGCTGAATTGTCAGGGTTTGGTGATCCAGAAGAGGGAGCTGCCACATAAATTTCTAGCAGTTTTGAACTTAGCAAAGTCTCTTTTAGCCCCCCACCATGGATTTTTTTTTTTTTTTTAAATTTTAAGACTGACTCCAGGGGTTTCATGTGATGCTTTTTTGGTCACTCAGTTCATAGTTTGCTGATTTCTAGAGACAGCATTAGAGACTTAGTGCTTTAATTTCCTTTCGTTTTTGGTATCAGTTCAGTGTATGTTTTTAAATATTCTGCTTGAATACCATGCTAAAACCTTTGGTTGACTTGATGAATGCAGTCCCTTTTACTTAATCTGTAAAGTCTTTTTAAACACAGATGTTTCTGACTAGCCCACCATGGATTTTTAACAGATGTTTTCTACAGCATGCAGGAATACCTTTGTGGTGACTGGCCTTCCCCAGTGCAACTTCATGTGAGAGAGAGTGACTTCTGAGTCATTATGGTATTTTTTTCTGTGTAAAGAGTCGCTCTTCTGTCACAGTAAGAACATACAGCTGGTGTTTTGAAAATAGCAATATATATGTAAAATAGCAAAACCAATGTTCACACTTCAATGTGCTTCGAATGTGCTTTCTCTTTATTTTTTTTTCTTTAGCACTGCAGAACAATTTATAGTGATTTCATCTATAATTTGTGGGTTATAAAACTAAAGAACAATGATTTACTGGGAGAAGGCATTAAAACACATACTTGTACTTGTGGACAGGAAGGAGGCCAGACTTCCCGAGCATCTTGAGCATGTTTTCAAGGGCATGATTTAACCTAGGCTCTGATATTGGTGGGTGGAACCCTAGATTGCTACTTGCTCTAATGATAGATCTTATCAAAGCTATTATATCTTCAGATTCACTGTGAGTCATTTAGTGTTAAAAACTGATGCAGTGATGTGACTTTTTTTTCATGAGGTAACTGGAGTACTAAGAAACAGGTGAGACTTTTTTTTTCAGCTGCCTGATATATTCCTTGGGTCTTTCTGTCATTAAAAGCTTAGGAGGATACTCAGTATTAGGAAGCTTATATTTGTTTCTCATGAAGAAGAGTGAATACAGCCCTGTGTTGATGATATATTTGTAGGTGATGACCTTATATATTTTGTGCAAATTTTGAGGTTCTGGAACATGTTCAGAGAAGGGAAATGAAGCTGATGAAGGGTCTGGAGCCCAAGTCTTGTGGGGAGTTGCTGAGGGAACAGGGGTTGTTTAGCTTGGGGGAGAGGAGGCAGGGTGGACCTTATTGCTCTCTACAACTACCTGAGAAGAGATTGCAGAGAGGTGGGGATTGGTCTCTTCTGCCAAGTAACAAGTAATAGGACAAGCAAAATGGCCTCAGGTTGCAGCAGAGGAGGTTTAGATTGGATATTAGGAATTTTTTTTCACTGAAAGGATGTTCAGGCATTGGAACAGGTTGCCAGGGGAGTGGTGGAGTCACCGTTGCTGGAGATATCTATGTGTGCCACTTCAGGATGTGGTTTAGTGGAGGACTTGGCAGTGTGGTAGTAGTGGGAATGGATGATCTTAAGGGTGCCTTCCATCCTAAGTGATCCTGTGATTTTCTTTCTGGAGATAAGTACAGGATAGTGGAAGATCTTGCAGTTCCAGTGAAGGGTGAGAATGGAGCATTTCATTTGTTATCAACCTTGAATACTCCTCCATGTGGTAGTATCGTGCTGTTGACTTACTTCATATTTCCAATTAGTAAATCTAGAAATGTGACTGTGTTCATAGAAGGTACCAGTGGATTCCATTCATACCTCTATGTGGTATCATCATGTGGCCTCTAGATTACATATGCAAGCTGCTCTGTTAGACAATTTAAACATTACATTGTGAAGTTGTGCACAACATTCTAATATCGGAATGTGCTAATATGAAGAACTCTTATTTTTAGTTATTTTGTAAAATAGTTTTGGAATTCCTATATTTTTACATGCTCACAAGTGTCCATACATACATTTTTTTCATATATCTATGCAATGTTCATGTAAAAATCAAAAGAAAATTCTGTAAGATCAGTGTAGATGTGTTTGACTTTTCCTCCAGGAGGCTTCAGAGTAAGTATGTAAATAAATACTGGGTTTTTATATTCATAATATTTTACACCTAGCTATTAGAGTTGAAATATTTAATGTTTAAAAATTTTTGTATGTTCAAAAAAATCGATGGCCTTTTGTAAGTTTTTAAGTCTTCCATCAAATACAGTTTCTTTTCAGAATGTTCAGGTTAAACATAATCAGAACATTCCCCAGATGTTCTGGTTATGTTTATTTGCAAGCACATTTTATAGTGGCTCATGTCACAGTGAATAGAGTTGACAGTTGGGCTGATTGCAGGAATATGCAAAATGTTAACCTCATAAATCTTTCTCCACCTATTGTGTTGTGTAATTTTTACAAAATATGCAGAAGTATAGTGCAAGAGACGGTTCCATTATTTTAGTTGGGACCATTTTGGTATTGCAGTTAATGCTGATGCATTCAGTTCAGAGACAATTATGTCTAGATACTAAAAGGGGCTGTTGATTTGACATTCTATTCATAGAGAGGGCATGCATCATTCAAAAGTGAGTTGTAAAACTATTCAGCATGGCTGCACTGTTAGTGATGTTCTTTCCACTTTACACAACTACTATAACTAATTACCATATTTAGTGATCTTGAGATCCTGAAAGGAAAATAACGCACAATTTCTTTGGGAGATACAAATTATGTTAATATTCCTTCTCTTTATAGCCAGAATAAACTTCTGTGTTATGACTAGGCTCAAAGATGCAAAGTAGAAGTGTTATCCTTGCAAGACTTGTTGGTTTCTTGTTAAGTCTGTCATACTGAGTAATTTTTGTCATCTTTGAAATTTTTAATACAGACTAGTTTTCATCAATATGTGGTTTTGTTTTTCAGATAACTCTTATTTTTGAAGTTTCTCTGATAATTTCTTGTGTTAACATTGTAAACTCTGTTTTGAAATGGATTGTTTGTTGTGGAAATATCCCATGCTTCAGATTTCATTTATTTGCAAGAAGCACTAACTTGGTGTCCTTTGTAATGCTATACAAAGTAGATATAATAAATTTAAAGTAAGAAGAATTAATATTTTTCATGCACTGATCTTAAAATTGTGGGATTTTTTACCTTGAGATTTTTCATGTATGTTTTTTCTTTTTCCCTTTAATCTTGGCAGGCTGTTACTTTCTGCAGATTCCTCTATTCTAAACCAGGGCATCACAGCCATATTTCACTTTGATTGCTTTTTCTGGGTTGAGTTTTTTCTCCCCAAGAATACTTGCCCTAGTGGAATGTCCACCTTTCCTAAGTGAAAGCTAGAGAGACCTTGTGAGTCTGCTGAGTGCATTGACAGTGTAGCTGTGCATTGGTGTTTCTTCAGAAAGGTGACACCATGCCTCAGAATCTGTGACTGCTGCTTTTTGATTTCTCCCTCCCCTCATGCTCCTCCACATTAATCAAAAATCTTCCTTAAAGCATTACACCTGTGTTGACTTCTGGAAGTAGCAACTGTGCATTGAAATTTATTTCAAATTAAGAATATTGGAATTTTAACTTGGTATTTCTGATTCCTAGTCTGATGATTTTAGAGGCATAATTGTTCAATGATAATTCCAAAAATGCAAAGAGCTTTGTTGAAGGACTTGACTTCCATTTGCTTGATTATGTCAAATCATAAAATGTATCCATGCAGAAATAGTAAATGGACTATTTTGTGTCAGGAAAACGGACCTCAAAGTTTTAAGCTTCTCGATTCTACTATGAGACAAATCATCTCTGCTAGAGAGCATCTCTAGAAGCAGTAAGAAGGTCTGTTTCTCTCTTTCCCCTCCCATGCTGAGGTGAGTCTCTAGAGCAGCTTGTGACCTGTATTGCACATCAAGTGTTAGACTTGTGTAGTCATTGCTTGCTTTAGCTGCAAGTTCAGAAAGTACCCAGAGCAATGCCTGTGCTGGCTGGGGCTGGGCAGTGCTGACCTGGGCAGTACTGACCCCCTCACACTTGCTAGGATCACTCACTCACAAAGAAGCTTCAAAGCGTCTGACAACTGTGTATCTCTCTCCTCTCTCTCTCTGTGTTCTTTCTCTTTCTATCTCTCTCATCCATGGTTGAAAGAAAGCATATATTTAAACCCTGTGGTTAAAAAGCTGAACAAATGAAGGAGGATTGCAAACCCCCAACTTTCAGTGACATCATCCCATATTGCTGTTTCTATAGGTACCCTGCCACGTTTGATTGTCAGGTTTCACGTGTCTCTATTTTACTTTTTGTGTATGCAGTGTGACAGTAATTGCAGCTCTGTACTTCTCCAGACACGGAGCTGTTTTGTTTCTTTGGTAAGAATATGTAAGTATGTAACCATTCACGTAGATTCCTTTTCCACCAGTAAATGCTTACCTATGTAAATGTAACATTTGAGTTCAGATGAGAGCACAAGTCAAGAAATTCAAAGATATAGTTCCCACAGCAACCATAATTCAACATCATTGCTGTGAAAGCACAAAAGCTCGTACCAAACACCATGCAGAATACTGCATGTATGCAAGTTTATGAGACAGTTGCTAGGCAAGACATAAATTTTACTTTCTAAAGGTATTTACATTCACATTTTATATGTCTTAGAATTAAAATCTGTATTTTTTGAAACAGAACAGAAATGAAAAAATGGAATAGAGGCAATTTGGATTAGTGTATCTTTTTGCTTTCTTGTAATGTACAATTAATTATATTACTATCTCTGTCTTTCTCTTGACTTATTTTTAAGGGAGTAATATTGAATATGAAATATAATCCGGTCTATTTCCTTACCTAACTCTTATTTTTTCTCCTTGTTTACCCCTATTAGTAACTAAACCTGCAGCTAAAGGGGTCTACTTGTTTGCCTACTAAGGATAAATAAATCAGATATTTATCTGCATGTAGCCATACATCTTGCTATTCACCTTCATCTGTCACTTAAGGCTCCATTATAAAATATCCCAAAGCATATGAAATATATTTATTTTCAATATCTTATTGGGTACTTTTGGTTTCTTTGTTTGCCAGCTAAGTCTGCTGATTTTGTCATCTTAAGACATGTTTAATTATTATCATGGTTAGTGAAGAGGTGAAAGTGTCCTTGTTTTAAGTTGATATTTTTTATTTAGAAAAATGTAAGTATTTAAATTATAGTACATAATGAGCATAGCAAATGTTTGTAAATAATATCTACAGGATTTCCAGAAGCTGGTTGGCTGAAATATCATCTATATGAACTTTCTTAGCCTTTCAGATATGGCCAGTGGAGAGAGAGACCATGATGTTTGAAGATTGGTATATTAAGTCCCATTCCCATGAGTGATTATTATATCTGTAGGCTGGATTGAGTATTCATGATGATTTAAAAAAAAAGTCCCTTTGACCGTGGCATATGCTAATACATCATAATTTATTTGGAAAAAAAAAATCACTGCATAGCTAGCTGT
Source organism: Chloebia gouldiae (assembly GCA_003676055.1). NCBI lineage: Eukaryota > Metazoa > Chordata > Aves > Passeriformes > Passeridae > Chloebia > Chloebia gouldiae. The sequence continues at coordinate 36,352,730 of QUSF01000005.1, read as the reverse complement.
ATCTCAGCAGTCATTTAGAATAAAAGAAAAAAAGGGAAATGACACAAGGTAAAGAAGGTTCATTATAAGAGTTTCTCTTCAGCAAAAAAAAATTAATTTAGATTTCACCTAGTTTCTACCAGACTGATTTTTCTCAGCCTTCCATCACATCCTAGCCTGCTATATGAGCCTTTTTATGGACAGTCTGGGCAGAGCTGAAAGACTGATAGGATGTGAAAATGTTCTCCTTGGGAAATCTTTGCATCCTGCCCTTCCCAGATTGTTAGGCAATCTGCTCTAGGACACCTGTTTTGATAGTGGCTGTTATCTCTGCTCAGCAGAGTCCTGTAGGGACCATCCCTGCCTACCTCAAAGCCAGGGTTAGGGGAATTCTCTCTGTAGCCCAGTGCCTTCCCAAAGCTTTATTGTTCTGTTTCATTTTGTTCAAAAGGTAGTTAGGAACTGCACACATAGTACTGCACGTGTGTCTAAAATAAAGTTGTTTGTGTATGTGAAATGCAGGTTTTCTGGTGTAAGAATTTATAACCTGAAATTTGAACTCCATCTGAAAGTTAAAACATTCACAGTGGCTTAGCAGTTTTTTACTAGGTAAACACATGAAGATTAGTTAAATTCTGGCTGCCATCTGATCAAGAGTTGGTCTGGTCTTTCCACAGTGACTTCACTGTCTCTGAATTCTATGAAATGAGGAAGGGGAGTAGGAATTGTGAACCATGGCAATTCTTCAAGGAGCAGGTGGTGACCTGGTGTTTGAGTGGAGTCCTGGATAAAACTTGATTCATAGGGCTCTTTGTCCTGGTGAAAGAAGAAGATGAATACTTTGGATGTAGGTTTTGGGCAAGAACTGTGTTGTGATCATAAGCTTCCATCAACATCCTTACAATATGTCTTTTTCCAATGTATACAGCTAATATTTTGGGGCTTCTCTGTAGTGTGAAGTGTTACAAGGATGGTTTTGTTTTCTCCTTTCTGTCCTCTTACATGTAGTAGTTGTGGTTTTAGTATTTGAAATGAAATAAATAACGGCAAACTTCAGTGGAAATTAAGAAGCGTAGAGGGATGATTTGAGATAACTGGAAAACAGCAAAATGTTCTACTTGAAATTGATCTATTTGTAGTAAATAGAAATACATAAATAGACACAGGGTCTATAAAACACTAAGTTTACATTTGTATTCATTACAAGCTGATTAATAACTATTGCTGGATGACTTGATGTAGTTATTTTATACAATTAATTACTGTGCATACAGGCCCAGGGAAGAGAAATGTACAGTTCAATACTGCCAGGGATTGCTGGTAATCATGACGAGCTCATTTTGTTTTGAGGTGATGGGGGTCCTGTGGGACGAAAATGCCTATATGGGAAACTGCTTTCTGTGTAGTTGCAAAAGTGCCTGGTGTTGGGAACAAGGTCATAGTTTCAACACTTGCTGCCACCAGAGGAGAAAGTTGGTGTAACTCTACTTACACATGTGTTTTTCTCCAACGTGTAACTTCCTCTGTGTGCATGTGTCCGCAGAGACACAGATTTCCTAATGGAACAGAGGACTTCGATGAAAGTGGATGGCCATGTCACCTCACAGTTCTCAAAGGAGAAGAAAATTTCCTTGGTGGGATTAAAACCATCTGCTTGCATCAAAGACTGTTAGGTTTGAGATAGGATTTGATGTTTAATATGTTAGTCACTTTTAGTAATGGAGGGTTGGTATCTAGAATATACTGTCCTATATGTTAAAGATTTTTGTCCCTTCTCTTCATTTGAAAATTGGTATTTTTTTTGTCAAGACAATGAGCTGGAAAGAGGTAATTAAAAAAATTTTTGAGTTTATTTTTTAAAGAATTTTCAGTATTTTCCGTTTATATGCAAACATTTATTTTGACATCCTGTCAAAATTACCACAAATATGTTTGAACTATCTTTTTTTAACTCTGATAAAAGTTGACTGTTCTCTGTTATTGAAGGTAATACAGTTCTTTTTGTAGGATTGTATTTCCAGTTTCCAACTTTGATGAACTCCTAACCATTGAGGCTAACAATTTTTTTCCCCCAGACTGGCCTCAGGCTGATTTTTCACAGAAAAATCTAGTTAAGATTGCCAGCTTAGCTTTGACCTTAAGTGTCACAAGAAAATTCCTGATATCCTTTTGCCCATTAAAAAAAGAAAGAATTCCATCAACCTCTCCTGGAGAAAGCTCTAGTACTTGAATGCTTTGAAGGAGAAACTTCAAATTGACAAGGTAAATATAATCAATTTGACTATGTTCAAGAGTGTCTTTGACTGTCCCTGTGAATACCCCCTCTTCTTTTACCAATTTATAAACCTCTGGAAAATGGTTGTTTAAATAATCTCATGTACGTATTGGCAGAAATGGGTAGATAGATTTTTCCCCCATTTTCTGTCAGCTCAGCATACAGGGAATGTACCATGATGCAGAGCTGAATTGACCTTTATGCAATTGCAATTCTGATCTGATTGGAATCAGAGATGTTTTTTTGGTGCTGAAGTCTTAAAATTTTCTGTTCTCTTTGAATTGCATTCTCTCTGTCTTCTGGAAAGGGGCTGAGTAGAGGAAGAATCACTGTTTGATTTGACATAGAGCAGGTACTGGCCATCAAGAGTATCTTGGAAAAGGATGCTGGAGTTGAAGGAACTGGCACGGGGACTGGCAGAGTGGAGCTCAGGTGTAAAGGAATCAGAGCTCTGAGTGTGTGGAGGACACTGGTAGTACCTGGTCATCACAATTACATGCTGAAGCTGCCTGAACAGAGACTGGGAATAAGGTGAAAACATGGGAAGAGGGAGGAGAGACATGGAGATGAATCTCCTGCAGGGCCTGGACAGTAACACAGCTTACTTAAGAACTGCTGCACTTCTGATGTAGAAGGCTGCCTGGCATCATTGCTGGCATTGGGAGTGAAGCTGTACTCCACCAAGTGAGTTCTTGGTATATACTTTTAGGCCAGGTCTTCATTAAAAGCACAGACTGATAAGTTTCTGTAGCAAATAGTGACCTACTCAATTCAAGAAACAGGGAATTTTCCAGTAGACCTTATGATTGCAAAGTTACAGATCTGTGAAGGTATTAAGTTACCTGTCATCTAATGGAATATGTTTCTTTTTTTTTTTTAAGAACTTGGAAATTTTTTTACCTTTGAAAACCTTCTCAGAAACACTTCAGAACTGCCGTTATCAAGAGTGCAATTGCCTGTGGAGCCTAATTTAAATGCCTGACATGTATGCATTGTAGTATAATAATTATATTATGATGCTGGTTTAATTTTCACCCGGTTGAGCAGATGAATCAGAGCAGTGAAATGCAGAATACTGTTCTATGAGCCGTGTCTGATCTATTGCAAAAATTGGAAGACATGTTGTTAGCATTCTGGAGAGCTGGAATCTCTTCCCTGTAGTGAGGTTTCTGTGCAAGGTAAGAAGCACTGCACTTTATAATGTGCTGTCCCTAATGGTGTGGTTTTAGTTTTTGGGTATCTAGGTTGGTTTGCTGAATTGCTGAATAGGCACTCTTGCACTTGGCCAGTGGAAATCCTGTACAAAAAGCTATAAACCATAGAAAATATAAGGGGCTGGGCCACATAATGAGTAGTATGGAAAAAACAAGTCAACTACAGGCATGACATTAAGTGAGTTATATCCTTTTAGAGTGTTGAATAAAGTAAGGTTAAAATTTTGATGATCCCAGTGTGCAGCAGTCATCAAATTACATACTGTAGATTTTAATTTCTGGTTATTTGCATTTGCACTGCTGGCAAATAACTTTTTAAGAATTGTGTGTATGAGGGAGAAGGAAAGACTTCACATAACTACAGAAATAAAAAATAATTTTGGATTATAATGGCTTGCTCTACAGAAATATTTAGCATGAAAAAGAGTACATTAAGGAAATAAGTTGAAATAAGTACAGTATCTTCCCACATAGTCTCCTGCTAATTAAAAAAATACTGTTTTAGCATCTTAAAATTTTTTCCAATTGCCTTTAGCTGCTTCAAGGGTATGTACAAATGCAGAAAAACAACTGTGTGAACATAGAAAATGAAAGGGACTGGAGGTTTTGGATAAATACTTACAAGTTGCAATAAAAGACAAAAGTAAATGAAAAGGACATAATTTTTGCATATTTCAAATGTAATTATGTTACATCATAATTTTATAGGGTATTATCCTTATAGAAGTAGTTGTGAAAAATAAAGTAAAATACAGAAATCATATTCCACTATTAAACTATATTTGATAATAATAATATATAATAATAATCATTTTATGTAATATTTAAAGTTTAAAAAATCAAATTTGTGAAAGTTTAGTTGCTGTGACAGTCTTGTGGCATTGGAATTCTAACTGACTGCAAAATCAAAGTGTTGTGAGCAATGAATCTGTGGATTTAGGTGAGAAATAAAACCTTTTTACTAGGTTCAGGAGGTTGTCATACTTCCTTGGTATTCCTAGTATTAAGTATCATTTTGCAGTAATGATGCTTAATACATCCAGGAATGAACATGAAGGATCTGAAAACTGAGATGCAACATATCAGATTGACTAATACATTATGAAGTGCTATAAACAATTTTAACTAAACTTAGTAAATTTCTGTTGCTTTCCTATTGTGTTTTTCCAATTGCTTAATTTGCAAAATTGAAAAAGTCTCATCAGGTATCTCTATCATTGTTACAAAGTCACAAGGTTCTACTGTAATTGTCTGCAGGTGATAATAATTAATATTTTAAAATGCAGTTACTTTGCTCTTTTTGAAAAGAGGAGAAAATCATTAAAAAAAGAATTCTATCCTAATGGGACTCAATTTAGAACCCATTGAATACTACAGTAAAACTTTCATTGACTTCAGGAGGAGCAGAAATCTGACTTTTCATATCAGTTTTTGCTGACAAGGTGATAGCTTTTTTCCTGCAGGGATCAGTTGTAAAGTATCGCTTGAAACCATGAAGTCGTAGCTGCTGGCTTTGTTCCCCTCTTTCAGGTGGGATTTGGGGATATAGAACATAGATACCTCTCTTTTCTGAAAATCCTGAGATGTCTGCTAAATCACAGCTTTTCAAATCCTCCCAGAGGAGATTTGCTCAGGATTTTTTAAAAAATACATGTAGCAGATGACAAGTAATAAAACCAGAAGGGTTATTTGTTGTATTTTTATGGTTGAGTCTGTCATTTCACATTTGCAGACCTGTCAGAGGACGGTCAGCACTGCCCGCAGCCTCAGAGGTCAGCGTGCGAACGCTGTGGAAGGGCTGTTAGGAGTGCCGAGAGGGCTGAGGCTGCATTAACGGTGATTTACATTCCTCAAAAGGGAATTCTGATTGCTGCAGCTCAGATGACTTCTAACGTGACAGGCCTGTCATGGATTTAATTATGAGATGTGCTGATGGGGAAAGAGCTGGGGTGGCTGGAGTGTGACACGGCTCCGCAGCGCGGGACAAACTGCGCTGTTCTGCTGGCCCCTGGGCCCCTTGACCACCCCTTTCTGGTGCAGTTGCTCGGCTTGTGTGAGATTTTTTTTTCCTCAGATCAGGTCCAGTAATTCAGCTTTTAGCAAAGCAACAATAGGTCATGTATAGAAGAAAATCTAACTGGTAGGTGGCCAGTTTGGGGTAAGGTTAAAGTCTGTGTCCTTGAAATACTGAGAAAATACAGCAACAGATGTGCAGGATTTAAACTGGTTATTATTCCAGTCCTGTATATATAAATAGATAATTAAAATGTCATTTTTACAATGTCTTCATCAGCAAAAAGTTTGATCTTCTACAAATACCTTTTGATACAGCATTTGTTTTTTGTTCACATATGCTGTTAGATTTTTGTATTCCTGAAAGCATTTCTCTTCTGAATGATGTAAATATTTTTCTAGGATCTTACTTTTTTTTATTTCTCCATCTTCTTCATTCTTTATTTAAGATGGTTAGAACTGTTCCTGTAGCTACTTCTTTTTTCCATGTTGTCATGTAGAGTGTATTGTATTTTCTTAAATGTCTGATTCTCAACAATCAACAATTTATTTTCTTTATTCCAAGAGCTATGGAAGTACATTTTCAGTGGTACAGGACTTACAGAAAATGGAAACTGCTGACCTAAGCCTGCAGTTATACAGCAGCCTTAACTTACTATACATTTTAACTTACTATAAAAATATTTAAACTTTCCTTGAAGACAGGACTTGGCAGGAAGATAGGGTGATTAAAAACATATATGCAGGCAGCACCCACAGAAATTCATCCAGCTGTGTGAAGTCCTGTCAGTCTTTGGATCTAGTCAGAGTTTAGCTCTTGTCAGTCAGTGACAGCTGTGGCCAGGTGAGATGGGCTTTGTGCAGGTGGACCTGCAGAGATGTGAAGCAGCTGTGCTAAGTCACCACCCAGTCACCTCCAGCTGTTCAGTGTGATTGAAGTTCCTGATGGAATCATGTGCAGTGAATTCTAGACTAATTGTAACTGTAATGAGCACTATTCTGACAGTATTTAAAATTTTCCTTTTAGCATGCTGCTGTGTAAATGTACTAGTGTATACAGACATATCCAGTATGTTAATATATTAGATTTTGTGCAAAAACTCAAGGCTGAAGCCTCCTAAGATTTATGAATATACTGAATTTCAAATACACTCGATGCAATTGTCTGTATTCACTATCATGGTGTTCTAAATATCAGGAAAAACCTTTAGTAGATTCAAAACAGTAACTGATTTTAAAAGGAAATATCACAGCCCTTATTTTACAGCTTTTTTATCTACACTGTACACCTCTGCGACTGTACAATGTTTTGTTTGTTTAAAGAAGTGGCATTCGCCTTCAGCTTTTCTTGGTTGTACACAGAATAAAAGAAAGTGTTTGCCTTTTATGCTGGTAAGCAGAAGAAGGTGAACCCTTTATTCTTTAGGGAAAACTCTAGCTATGTCTAGCTTGAAGAGTCTTTTAGGTCTGTTTATTTGTTGTGCTCGCAGTGCCTTGCCTTGGTACTGAAATGTCTGACAGAATCATCAGAGATCAGGCAGATGAAGCCTTTGTGGATGTGTACATTTCTTCCTGTGTTAAAAACGGAGTAGTTCCTCTCTCAGGGCTAACAGCATTTATAACAACATTGTAACACTGTCTGTATGCATTACCCAAGTCTTACACTAATTTGTGACATGCTTTTTATCGTTCCTTTTATACAGCATAGTAATCTTCTGAGTATATATATTTAATTTTGCAGTCTTTTACCTTTTTCTCCTAGTTCTGTCTCTTGTAGCTTGACTAGACATGCAATCTTTTGCTGCATTGAATGCAGTTTTTCCATAGGATATTCATGGGGAAAATTTGGAAAATATGCTATAACTGTAGATGAAATGTAGAGTATGAGAAGAATTCAAACATATTTTATAGTTTTGATTTTGTACAATTTAGATTTCATATATATATTTAGGAAATCACTTGTTAGTCTACCTAGGGGAGATGCATATAAAATTAAAGAGTTGGAAACATTGTACTGTCAGTAATTACAAATTGTGACTACTTTAAAGTTAATGTTTTTTGTTAGACAAGTTGAAAAAGCAACATTAAATGATCGTAACTCACTGTTGTAGAGAGATATTCAGTAACTTCCAGGAAAATAAAAAACCCAATATTCTGTTGCCATTATGTGCTAGAGAAAATATGTATTTAGAAAATACCAGTTATTCTGATACTTCTTTATAAAGTCTTGCTGACATTTTTAGGGTATATGCAGTGAGTGATCTTTGATAAATTAGAGACTATAGCTGGACTTTTTTGCTGAAAGCTGGTGTGCAATTGATCTAGTTGATCTCTATGATTAAGTCAATACTAAGGTAGTTTAAAAATAGTTAATATTTGTAATATTTATTATTTTTGTTTCATTATTTCATTTGTAAAAGTTTCTCTTGTCAAATATTGTCACTTGTTGCTTTGATGTCACAGCATCAAGCACTCAGAGAGACACTGATGATCAAAAAAGGTGATTTCAGCAATTTAGTCTGGCCTACTTCATAATGTAAACTGTAGATTTCCTCACAGTGATTCCAGCATTAAATGAATAATTTTTGACAGAACTAAGGAATAATTATCTTTTTATGAAGACACCATTTAGGCCCCACAGTCTTTTATTCTTTCTACTTTCAGTAAGAATTAGGGATCTTAGTTTTATTAAGGGGCCTCTCTGGGGAAGAGTAGTTCTCGTGTAAGTTTTAAATTTTGTAACTAAGGACCATGATGAGTAAAGTGTTGTTTGCTCTATTCGTAATTTCCTTGCGTAAAAATTTAAAAGATTTGGCTAATTTACTTTCACTACTCAAATGTAAGGACATAATTTTTGGTGTGTTAAGATGCTTTTATCCTTTCTTTATATTCCATGCACATCTGTTCAGTACAATTGCACATCCTGATTGGCTAAGCCTGATTTAACACCTGTTGTTAACATTCAGTGATCTTTTACTTGAATTAGCAATTTTCTTTCATAAAAGGAGAAATTGTGTTTCATAAATCAAGAATACCGCAGAATTTAAAATTCTTAAAATTTAAAATTCTTAAAAGAATTTAAAATTCTTAAAAATTCCTTCTGAAAAAAAGGAAGGAATTCTTAAAAATTTCTTTTGCTGTAATGCCAACTGGTACAGTGTGTAAATAGTGATGGACAGGCCCCATATGCCACAGTCTGTTTCTATTTATTGCACACCACATCCTTGTGGACAGAGCCTGCCTACTCTTCTTCATCCCATTGCTCTTTTGCTCTTTTCTTATGTGCTTGAAAAATTAAAAGTGTAAGTCATACAGCTGTGTTGTGGTCATGAATTTAATTTGAAATATTGTTGTAGTAAAACCTAATAAAATGGTTTTTAGTTCTGTAGGGATTGAATTGAAATTTGGAACACATGCTGAGGACTTTGGGAAAATGTCATGTGATTTTTGAATATGTTTGAGGCCAATTTGTAAAATAACCTAGGCTGTAGATCATACATGTTTATTTACAAAATCTGTCAGATCTCAGTCAACAGAACATGGATGTACAAATTATCATCTTCCAAAAAAAAGCCCAAACAACCCTGGTGGTTGGGATACCTCTGCCAGGTATCTCTGATTATCAGCTGAAACCATCATATCTTTGCTAGGAAGGTCATAAAAGTCCTTTTATTGAAGGCTTTTGCCCACAGCCTGAGTGCTTCCACAAATGAGTACTGATGTACTTATTATTTTTCCTTACCAAATGCTCATTAAATCAACGAGCTATTTAATTACTGTGCACTGAAGCCCTTTGCCCTTGCCTTAAAGCAACTTACTGAGGTATAGGGTGATTCTTATATCATGGAAAAATGCCTTTACCAGTCACATTTCTATTGCAGAAGCTTTTCACATCTGGTTCCAATTCCATGCATTATAGTATAAAAATTTTAGAAATACCACATGAATGAAACATCTGTCAAGATTTATCAAAGTTTGGTCTAGCTGATACTAAAGCCACAGTGGGCCAGTAGGATGTTAAGAGAGAACTATGCTGTTTTCCTCATAGTAACTTCTTCAATGCATTAGACTCATAAATGTTTTTTTTGTTTTTATTAACTGTTTAAAGGATGAAGAGGAAGAAGACCAGGCTTACTGTTGTGTTTCTATAACTGTTTGTTGGTTTGTATTTAGAGCCTACAGTTCTGTAGGCTGAACTTCAGAATGAGAGAATCAAGTTTTCTTAAAGTAGTGTTGGACTAATGTATCAGTGCTAACTGAATCCTGTGCTTAAATTAGCCTTTCTAAAACAAGGGAAAAAAATTTACAATCTGACAGGGCTCATATTGCTATTTCTCAAGTGTGATAAAAGGAGAAATTATACTAACCTGTTTTTTATAGTGCAGTCTAGCTACTTTACATTTCTACTCAGAAACCAATGAATAAATCATAAGTATTACATATGTGTTAATTTAACCACATCCTCAAGGTGTTATTTTTACAGCTGTATCTCATAATTTGAATTCTTTCCATTTAGCTAAGTATCCAAATGCTGTCTTTTTAAATATAGTGCAGAATTTGGATTTGTGATAAGTGCATTGATACAATGCATCAAACCTCTGTTTTTTCTAGAGCTCAAATTTAGCTTTTAAACTAGTTTAAAATTAATTTGTACCAAGATCCCTTTGGAGAAGGCATGTCTTAAAATGTTCTGCAATGCCTAGTTAAGTTGTCAAGTTGAAGCTGAGTTATTCTCTCAGAACAAGTATTAAATAAAAATGTTAAGATCTGGTTTATGTAAAGATCTCCCTTCCAAGGGTGTGGCTTCACTGAATTCTCAAGCCTTTTTTCACTGACTTGAATCTTGAGTTCTTCAAGATTTGACCTCATAGATATTAAGAAAAGTTTCAGTTATTCTCCACTAACTCATGGACAAATTTAGATACATAGAACACTTGTTGTTTTGCATTAGGAAATGTTTGTGTTGATAATTTTTTTTCACATAAAAAGTAAAAATTTCAGTGTTTTGGCTAGGCTTTTTTTGTTTCAGGATTTAGATGGTGAGATATTTATGAAATCTGAAAATAAAATCTGTGTGTGCCACATATCGTAAGTAAATATATTGTTCTATTCAGTTATGTATAAAATATTATTATTAATGTTTTGGTTGATATTTCATTTATCACAAGTGAAAGTTGTCATAAATTACGCATTAAAAAATCACTTCCTAATTGTGTCTGTCCTCTCATAGATACTGCTGTTTTTTGGAAGTACATTCAAGATTTTAAAGGAACTATCAGTAATTCTTCTTCATGGTAGAGATAAAATGCTTTTGTGTGTTTGAACAAAAAATTATAAGTTTTGAAACAATTATGCCAAACTAAAATTTTTTATTAATTAAAAAGAAGGAAACAATCCATTATCACAGCGATGAAGTAGCCTGACAGAGAGATGCTAGAGAAATTTCTGTTTCAGTTTGGTAGCTGGTGGCATTATGGTTATAATTCTGTTAATAGTCAAAGAAAGACTGGTAGCTATCAATAAAATCTAATTTGGTAGAAAATATTTTACTGAAGTACAAATGTTCTTTTGAATGTGTTGATTTGGTATTCCTCTGCTCAAGTATATATGTCATTTAAATATAATTAGTAGTTCTTCATTCTGCAGGAACTCTTTGTGTAACCAAAATGAATATTGTCATGATTGCTCTTGAAAGATGAGGATTTAGAACTAGGAAAGAGGGAAAAGGCCCTAACATTTCCTGTGGCTTCTAATATTCAACCAGGTAGCACGAGAATTTGTTCATGAGTGATGCCCTATGTAACAAAGGGAGGAAATGTAGCTGATTTCAGAGGGTTGGTACTGCACTCTGAATATCTTTAGAAGATATTTCTGTGCTGGGCCCATGAATCAGTAGCCTCAGGAGGAGCTGCAGTGCTGACCAGGCTCTGTCTGTGATCTTCCCTTTCCCTTTCTGTCTCAGACTGTGCACACAACAAAGTCTCCTCATGTCCTGGCATTCTCTAAGTATTTATTAAAGACAGATTTTCATGTTGCTGGAAGTCCTGGATTTTTAAAAATTTAATTGTTGAAAAAATCCTGTTAATATTACATCTATCTTGTATAGTTCTGCTTCTATTCTTCAGAGTGGTGACTGTTTCTGTGCCGTCCAGTGACTGTGGAGCTCTTGGCTACTTCTTGGCTTTGACTGAGCCACTGTACTGAGAGCCTCATGGCTTTTAAGCAATAAAACATGTGAAGGATAATTCAATGGATGAGAAAAACAAAATTTGTTGAAAATATGCTGCTTGTTGGTCCCTGATTAGATCTCTGGGGTTATGAAGCCTTCTTCCATATAGAGGCTCTGAACTGAGCTACCATCTATGAAGGTTTTTGCATTAATTCTGGCCTCTGTCATGGGAATCAATCCTTGCAGCTTTTACTCAGGTGCTCTAAAACTGCGTGGCCATACTGGGGAGCTGGATTAGGAAAAGAGGATGAGACTCCTCTATGCTCATTTTGCCTCTGATTTATATCAATGCTTTCATCATAACTATATTTTTCTGCAGCCATTTTTAAAAGCTGTATCTTCAGTGATTTTTGCACTTTTATAATTTCATGGGGAATTAGAGTGTAATGAAATGTAATTTTTAAGCCCTTGAAAGACCTATCTCTGTCTTTTTGACACCAAAGTTTAAAAAAGTAAAAAAAAAAAATCCCACATTAAAAATTGCATCCCTTTGAGTACTAAATGTTACTGTTCCCTTGGTGTGATTGTAGGTTGTGATAGTCATTATTCCACAATATGCCTTGGCAGTTTACAGTGTTTGCTCTACCACTGTGCTCAGTGTTACATGGTAAAGTCCAGAGGAAGCTGGGACCTTAATGGTCTGTCTGCCTGATAAATGCTGAGATTCACAGAGGTTTTATACAAGGTTTTGCAACCAAGGCTTGGTTTGTGGGTCATGGAGGGTTGATTTTGTCTTCTTTTTACTCTGAGGGTAAAAAGGTCAATTTTTAGGCAGTTTGAATGTAAGTTTCTGTACGACTATTTTTCACAGCTGCCTTAGAGTTTATATAATGTTCATAGAAGCAGAAATCTCATCTTTATTTGGATACTGAGTAATTTTGGCTATTTGGAAACAGATATTTTCACTGTTGTCTGTGTTTATTTGATTTATTCACAGATATAATTATGTATGTTTGCTTGCTTTTATTAATTTAGTCCTGTGTGAGATTCTAAATATGTATACTTCTTTAAGAAACTGAAAATATAGCAATGACTGTTGCAGTGTTAAAAACTTTATTCAGTTTAGTAATTTCAAGAAATACAAAGCAGTGGAAAATATCAAATAAAACTCTAAATGCAAGTGGAAACATAAGTTACATCTCCAAAATAGTTTCTTCTTCATAGAATTTAATTCTGATCTATGGCAGATATATATTTTCCCTTGAAGGTAAATAAAAAAAAAATATAATCATGTAGGTTAGAAAAGAGACTTAAGATCGTAGAGTCCAAATATTAACACTGCCAAGTCCACCACTAAACCATGTCCCAAGCACTACATCTACTCATCTTTTAAAATGCCTCCAGGGATGGTGACTCAACCAGCCTGTTGCAGTACTTCACAACCCTTTTTGGTGAGGAATTTTTTCCCAATATAATCTCATATTTTCTTGCTTCTATGTTCCCTAGTTTATAAAGGAGGTGCAGGAATTTTTGCATGATTTTGACTGTTTAATTGAGAGTTCATATTTTCTCTGTATAGATTTAAATGATTATCAGGAGAGTAACAGATCAATACCATGCTCAATAGACAAGTCTTATGATGCCATTAATATTTATAGGTTAATACTGTGCTCAATAAGAAATGCCTTCATAATTGGACTGTAGGAAGATTAAGATTTAAGTGTGAAAGGTTAATTTTAGAAAGTAACTGTCAAGCTAAAGGAACAGTGTTGTCAGGTGTGGTGCTCGCCATTCTGTAAAAGACTGTGTGAAACAACTGTTGCAGGACTGTTCTGGGGAAGGGATGAGGCTTTTTCCAGGGTTTAGTTTAGGTGAGAATAGAGACAAATAAATATATTATACATAAGTTCTTATACATGTGATATCTTGGTAACCATGAGGAGTTAAAAAGGTAATTTTAGTTAATCTTATGTTTTCTGTAGCATGAGAATGTTTTATGATTTCTCACTTAAAAAAAGAAAAGAGGAAAAGTTATTATTATCATTCCCTCTAAACACAAAAGAAACACCTGTTGTTGTTAAGAAAAGAGGAAAAATTATAATTATTATTATTCCCTCTAAACACAATAAAAGTACCTTTTGTCGTTAAAACATTTTTGCTTGTTTTTCCTTACATAAAGAATACTAACAGTCACAGACAACTGCCTAAGTGTTAAAAACACATTTGTTCTGAATCATTGCTTACCCAGGGGAGAGAGTAAGAGAGAAAACATCACCTGACATGACAAAGGATCTAAAAACACACTATAGAGATGTGTTTCAGATGCTTTGGTGGGGAGGGTAGAAGATGACCTCTACAGATTAAGGGAACAGTGCTCTTTCCACCTTGTTTCCCCAGTTCTCTCTAGCTTCCTTGATTGTCCTTCACAGCACTGATGCAGGGCAGTAGGAGTACAACAGGATAAAATTATCAGCATTTATGAGCAGTTAAAATCTAGTGGAAACATGTCTCTTCAGTTTTGTCTTGATTGCTGAGACAGGTTGTGTTCTCTGGAACCAATCTCAGGCTCTTATGGTCTGTTTTACTGTTATGATTTTAAACTGGCTGTGTTTTCCAAGAATTTACTAGTTTTCTCCTAGGTCTGCACCGGGTAGGAGCTGCCAGGCTGTAGCATGGAGTCTGCATGTTTCCCTGTCAGAACTGGAAAAACCAACTTCCATTTAAAAGCTATGCTCAGCAATAGTGACTGAGCTGGACTGGAGTATCATCCTGAGGAGTTTAGAGGATAAATTTATGGAGAATTTACAGAACTGCTTTTGTGTTGTGCCTAGCACACAAGGCTCTGATCTGTCACATGAATCTCTAGGCATTAATTAAAACCAGTGCTAAAAGTCACTATTTTTCAGGATAGATTTCAGGTGTTTCAGCTTTTCGTCACTCATTGGAGTTCTCAGTGGTGTTCTAGAGGCCTCTTAAAGCCTTTCAGAACCTGCCTTGTGTAAGACTGTGGAGGTTTTAGAATTCAAGGATGGCTTTTGGTTGAGATCTAAAGATGTTTCCCTGATTATGAATTGAAAGTTCAGCCTGCTTCTTTAAATATTTTATAACAACACACAATCCTGTAAAATTACTTGATTTTTTGGCAATATGTAAATTCAGCACTGTTACCAAGATTAAAAAACCTGTATAAATAAGATGATACTCAAATTATCTTTATCTACCTGAAACCTTTTCCCTCACAGATGGGAAAAGATCATAAATTCTCTTGTTGAAGTTGCTTGCATAATTTTTTATTGTCTGTATGAAAGGCTTTTTGGAACTACTTGGAAGGCAATAAGTTAAATTGTAATACTTACAGACCTAGCAGCTAAGTGTCCTGACCTTGAGGATGAACATAGCAAAATGGTATTTTAAAATAAATGAATTTTTATTTATTTATATGGAAATAAAGAGGTTTGCACAATTTATAGATGAAAGAAGTTGACACAGAACTTCAAAAATGTGAGATGATATTTTAGCAGACATATTTGGTTTCAAGAAATAGCCTGACTGAATAAGACAAAGTCAGCCACAGCTCCTTAAAATGACCAAAAAAAAACCCCAATAAAATATTTGAATCAGTGTGGATGGGCAAGAATTTTAGTTTTGGAAAATGGAACTAAATGTGATGATAGGGCATAAAATATGAAAAATGAGGGCTCTCCTATCAAGTAGCTTCAGTAGAGCTGGGTGCCTAAGCTGACACAGAGATGAGTCTAAACATCCTTGACAGTTTTAATGGCAAAACAACAACAAAAGTATTTTGTAATTGGAAAGTGAATGATGGATGGTTTGTTTCTTCAAGTAACTGGGGATAGAAAAGCAATTTGTTAGAAAGATTAAATGGAAGAGCTGTGTAAGGACACTGGAAGCTGAAGGGACACGTTAAGCTGCCACCCTGCCCAGTTTAGTTTGTTCAGTCCGGATTTGTGTGGTGAGTTCAGGAGGTCAGGCCCAGTCACCTGCGGCTTGGAATCTTGGAATCTCTGAAACTCAGAGTCTGTATCTTTCTTCCACTGATCTTTACAGAATCAGAAGAATGTCTGCCATGGTTAGCCACATTTTCCAGTCTCTTGTTCCCTTTTAGGAAGCTTCCCCTTTTAAGAAGTGCCTTCCACGTGTATACCCATTACAGATATTAGATACATTTAGTCCAGCTAGTTTTCAGAGTCCTCTTGCCCAAGATTTTTAAAGTTGTAATTAGATTTCTTTTTTTTTTTTTTTTTTCTTTTTCTGAGGGCTTAGGTTTGAATCTCTGAAAAAAACCAAAACAAAATGTGAGTGTTGCTGTGAATGAGCTGCAATGCCTGGATGAAAGCACTGAAATTGAGAGCTCAGGCAAATGCTGACTAGCTTCTATATTGTTTATTAGAGAGCTTGATGTTTTCAGAAGCTTAAAAACACAAAACTAAGATAAGCAAGGCGGTATTGCATAGAAAACTCCAATTAAAAGGAAATATTGGTTGCTCATAGATCTCCTCGTTTTTTTTTTACTTCATAAGGGGTCATGCAAGGTGTGTTTTCTGGGGGCATAATAGACTACTCTGTCTTTCAGCAGTAAAGTTTTTGCCAATTACCCTATCTGTAACCTTCCTTTTATTATGGAAAATTAATTAGAAGGTTCTGGAGGAAATGGGGACTAACTGGGGTCTTTATTTTTTATGGCCTATTTAGCTTTGAAAGCACAAATTAAAGTATTTTTCTAATATTTATAATGAAATCTGTCCACTCATTCTCTGGATTTGGTGATTACAAAACAAAAGCCCAGACTGCAGGGCTTCAGCCTGTATAATGAAACAAGCAGCAGCTATGTCTCCACTGTGCCAGCTGAAAAGAAGCATGAAGAATTTAACCAAGGCAACACGAGACCTACTGAATCACAAAATGTACTTTTAAAACAAAAATGTCGGTGTGCAACATGTTTAAAGCTGGGTGCAATATAAAATGGTGAGAACTAGTATTACATGATCTGGCTTCACCTATAGTGTTGAGTGAGGATATAATCAGAACAACAAAATAATCTAATGTAATTCAAGTTAATCTTGCAAGGAATACAGCTTTTAAATATTCTGAAGTTATTTTAAGTGATTGAAATTGCATTAATTTTCATCCTTTTAGTTCAGATGTAGTCATCTCTCTTCAAAGAAGTTTACAAAAGCATTAGCAGCACAGTTTCAGTCTTACTGCCCTGTGCAGGTAGGGAGTCAGTCTGTCTGCTTTCATCTGACATGGCACCTCCCTCACAGTCTGAGTCCTTGCTGTGAGGTGGCGTAGCACAGATTGATAACCACAGACCAGATGGAGCATAGGATGCCTGGGCAGTTATTTTATGAGACAATCAGAAATTATGACTTTATAATCTTCCCTCTTGCTGTTTTGGAGAGAAGCCATGTTCAGTGCTTTTACTGTAAGCATTAGCACAGGAATTGGTGCCATCAGCTGCAAGGAGTGGTGCTGGTGGGAGAGGGGGAACTACTGAGATTGCTAAAGACAAGCCTGAACCTGAGGAGCTGAGCTTACTGACTGGAAATAAATGTTCATTGTTCAGCCTGTGCATGGACATACAAATCTCTCTAATGGCGAGTTGAGGCTGCTGAGAATGGAACCCTATCCTGTATTTATTTCAGCAACACTGGCAGACAAACTGAAACAAGAGGCCTTCGTGTTTCATGTGCTCTTGTTCTTTGTGAAGGTCCTGGACAGGGGGCATTAAAGGAAATTAGGGTTTTTCTGCAGAAACATTTTGTTGTCATTGCTCATTTTTAAATGAATTTACTCAGCTTCAGTTTCAGCCTTCAGGAATAAATTAGGAAGTGATTAATTTTATTCCAAGTGTGACATTTTACACTTGCAGAACCAAGCTGCAGTGTTTGCACTGCGTCAGACATATTATTTTTTTCTTTATCTGTGTGAGCTTTTATTTTAAAAGTTTTTTTAATAAATTGCATCTCTGGAATTGTAATTAATGTCCTTTACATCTCCATCATCTTTTTTTTCCCCCCTGATTCTTTCTTCAGCCATTTCTATTCCTCTTGCAGCTCCCCACAGCTCTTCCTGCTGAAAAGATCAGTACTGAATGGTTAAAGTCAATAGTAAATGTCTGCACAGCACGTGGTACAGAGGAGAGGTTTTGGAAAGTTTTTGTTAATGAACTTCAGTTTTGATAAATGGTTAAAATAAAAACATCCCTGAAAGTTGTATCTGTATATAAACAACAACAGTGGTGTAAGTTTTGCAGTTTCTATAAAAAAAACCAGTAAGGGAAAGGTGGTAGTCTGTTGTGTTGCATAACAAAACAGAGCTCTTTGTGATTTTGTTTCCCCTCTCTAATAGCAGAGGAGATTTTCATCTTCAGTAAGAGTTCAATATCTTCCTACCTTGTTCACTGCTATTTTTACCACTACTTTTCTATGCTGGATAGGAGTTCGCCTCAGATAATAGACTCCAATTAAAGCTTTTTGCAGGATTTTGCAACTATCCATTGCCACTCTACCTACCTCAACCTATGGGTTATAGTGGGGGAAATAATTCTGGAAAATGGCTTACCTGAGAAGAGGTTACATTTAGCAGGTTGCCCAGAATAGCTGTGAATGAAAACAATACAGATTCCCTTAGTAGACATGATTAGATACATGGCTGTGTTTCTGGAGATCTGTTCACATGCCTAGTCACTCTGTTACCCTTTCAGTCTCTGCCTTTTCCGCTGTGGATGGGTTGAGAGATACCCACTCTTCAGATGGTTTGTGTGTGATGTACCAGCTGGTTCAGTCAACAGCTGGTCTGAGTTTGTGAATTTTCCAGATTACATAACAGTTGTCAGCTCTTAAATACTGCTGGTGTTCAACAGTCAGGTCCAGATCTGGATGTGAATGCCTCCATATTTCTTTTTGAATACTTGTGCTACTTTTCAACTGTTTTGATTTATAACTGTTTTAATTTTTCACTTCTATTCTTGCCTCCTTTTTTTCTAAAGCTTTTATAATTAATTCAAAATACAGTCTGCTGAAATGCATTAATTTTTCAAAGTAAAGATATTTCTTAATAAAGTTTTTCTGTTCTAAAGTTTTACAGGCCTATATTTTCAGACTTGAATTTCATGGTTGTTTTGTGAAACTATGCAGGATTTGGTTTCAAATAGCACAGCAGGTAATTTCTCTTTTGGAAGAGGTCTAATGCTGGCCTTTTGTATGTGCTAAAACACAAGAATTAAAAACATATTTATATTTCTCCACTGTGTTAAGAGAAAGTTGCTTAATAATGTGGTATACCTTCAAAGATTAATCACCCAGTATATTTTTGTATTGTTTTGATGCATTGCATTGATCAAAATCCAGGGTTAGTATTCAGTGTAACATTCTTCCAGGATACTGAGCCTGTTTGTTTGAATTCTTTTTTCTATGTCTTTATTATGATTTTTGAATATGACTGTTTTTGGTAAATGCTAATGCAAATGTTATTTATGCCTCAGAAAATGTAAGTTCAAACATCAATCTGAGCAAGCCTTTGGGCAGTGCCATGGCAAGATGAGAAAAATGATAACAATCAAATAAGCAAAACAACCAACCAGAGGTTAGGGATGAATTTAAAAACAGCAAGGATTTTTTTTTTTATTTAAAAGCAAATTCTATATAGATTTGCCTGGATTGTAAGGTTCCTTTAATATCTAGAGACTGCTTATTCACTGATTTACTGATAACTGATTCAGTCTTATTTAAAACAGGATATTTTTGATTAACAGTAAGTAATAGTGTTGATTCCATTCTTTACTACAATTTTGTTGTCACTGGGGAACCAAACCTGCTTTCTGTTAGCTACAGCATTTTCCTTAATGGACCTGTACTCTCAAGATCCTTGCAACTACTGAAAACTTAGTTTTCTGGCTATCTATGTATAAGGAAAGGTATTAAATTCTTGGTTTTTACTTGTTGCCTATTTCATGTACAATAAAATGTGTCCTGAGTTTGAGAGGTGTCTTAGGACAGGAGTTCAAAGCCAGAAAAAGCAGAATTTACAATGCTCTCTACTGAAACATAATTGGGGGGGGGGGTTCCTAGTATAATTAATTCATTAACCTAGTATAGTCAATGAAGGTCTTGAGTTTATTTTTAACTAAGCTATTATCAAAGTACGTGTATGCTTTGACCTTACTTCTGTGAAAGGAAGGAAGGAAGGTGTTGGAAGGAATATGATCTTACCTTGAGCTCCTAGGTGATGCTGAGCTAGGAATGCAGATGGCTTTTGGTAAAGAGACAGTGCTAGTAAATAAAAGGGACCAGGATTTCTTTGGCTCTAAAGCCAAGAAACATAAAAATTTACATCTTAATGGCTAAATGTTTTTCCTCTCCAGAGCAAGGTTGCATGATACATCTGAACTACCCACTGGTATGGCCCTTGGCCTGTGCTGTCCTCAATCCATTCCCAGACTCTGCAGGAGAGCACTCGCTGACACAGACAAAAGCTGTTGTAACAGCTTAATGGGACATAAATTGCATGCCAGCACCCAGCCCCATGCTCTGCCTCTAGCTCAGCCGTGTAGACAAAGCCACAGTGTCTCCATGGTGCCAGCTTGGCTTGACCCCACACTTTACTCACTTGATGTGATAATTTAGCTCCTGCACTTCCTTTTGAATTAGTTCCCTTCAAGAGAAAACCCAGGCACAAGAGGTGCAGTGTATTCAGGATCTGCTCTGGGCAGTGTAGATGTGAACCTTGGCTGTGCTTGAGCTCTGCCTCAGCAGTATTTGAATCTTTGTGTACCCTAACCCAACCTACTTCTATGCATGTGCCTGTGGCATCATGCTCTGATTCTGGGGTTGTGCAACACAGCATTCTCATCATTTTAAGCACTTTGAACTGAAAAAAAACCAAACCAAACCCAGCAGAACAGCAGTCCTTGCATCTTGAGGCCCAGAAGAGTTACAAGCCGGGTGTTGTGCAACGTGGATGTGAAATGAGGTGACTGAAAGGTTCTCATTCACAGCAGTGAACAGCTTTAACTGGAGTAGGACACTAAACTGTCTCCATTTCTGGTCCACAGGCACACTAGAAGGATGCTGCTAGTCATATCATGGTTCTGTGTGAGGCAAACTGTTCTTGTTAGTAGCCAGCAGCTGTTCTGAATGCTGCCATTTCTTACCCAAAGTTTCAACATGCTAATATTTAGACTTAAAAGCCCTAACTGATCTTGCATTTAAAAAGCAATGCATTACACTCTGATATAGTCTAATTCGAAAGCATTTCATTTCAAAAAAATGCAGCCCCAGATTTTCTATTTTCTGATTAAAATATATGGAAGTTGGGCTATAATTGTTCATGCAGAAATATCCCTGTACACTGTTAAAAATGCCCTGACACGCAACACTTTGTGGAACATTCCTGCCATGGAGACATCCATAGTTTTCATAAGCACAAGAACAATTGGATACATTCATGGAAGAAAGATCTGGGAGAGACTGGCTGAAATCCAAAAGCTGTATTCTGAGGAAGTCCCTGACCTACAAATTTCTGGAGCCCAGGAAAGGCTTTTCTGTGCTGTCCCTATTCTTTATATTCCTCCTGAGACTGCTGTTCCTGTCAGGATACTAAGATAGAGGGATCTTTGAGCACATACTGCTAATTTGATGTTCTTATTTGCAGTTCCCAATAATATTTGCTTTTGCAAGTGTTTGTTGAATATTCACTCTTCTTCATGCTCAAATATATTCAGTCTCATTTTCGTAAACTGAACAACATCTGTTTAAAAAAGAAACTGCTGTAAATGACAGTTTCTGAATCTACATCTTGTTGACATTGTCTTTTACAGAGCTGGAAACTTTGTCGTACCAAGCAGTATTATGTAAGAAAATGATGGTGCACAAATGTTGCTGCTAAGCATAGAAATATTGTACCCTTGTCCCTTAGGGCTGATCTTCTGAAAGACACAAATAAAGGATGACTGTGGAATGAGAATGTAACCTATGCAGTGCATATTAAATAATTTGCACATATGGGTTGCATTGAAGTGGTGGTATTCGTATTTTCTTCTTTTTGCATGTTTTTTTGCATAAAGCTATAGGTAGGTAAGGAGGTTTTATAATGTTAATTTATATGTTTGATACTTTGGCTCTTTAAAACACAGGGTTTGTGTCCAGAGCTAAGTGAGGAAGTAGGTAGGAGGGAGAATGTGCCAGCACTAGAAACAAGAGGAATTTCCATGAGGGACAGAAAGAACATCTCATGGCTTTCACCATCCCTGTGCTAGCTTTCTACATGATACCAATTGTAGCACCAGGAACTCTGGCTTCTAATTGCAATTGTTGATTTTTGATTTTTTTTTTTCCCCAACAGTTGTGACTACAAGGAAACTGGGAATTGTGGCAAAACTTTGCTCTTAGGCTTGTGCTGCATCATAAATATGATGAAAAACATTTTGTGCCTTATATGTTGTAACTTCAGAAGGAAATAGCATTTGAGTTACACTTGCAGATTTAAGTATAAACCTCTTCATCAGCCCCTTACCTTTCTGTTACTGAAATTTTATGAACTTAAATTACTGATTTTCTGCTGAAATTATTTTCTGCTTAAAATTGCAAGGCTTGCTGGCATAACATCTTATACTTTGGTAATACTGTGGTGTTGTGAATTACTGGTTCTGCATTTTTGAACCTTTGCTGAACACCTTTTCCTTTCTTTGCATAGTGGTTATTTGCTTACTACACAATTGTTTTTGCTAAACTCATCTTTTCATAATGCCTATTGATTTTGAAGTGATGCTTCTGCTCTTTTCCCTCCAGTTTTTTGACCTAATTGTATCTCTTGAGTATTGCTATGGTAATAACTTCTATTTTCTTTGTCTACTGTGTGTATTAATTTTAGTCTGTACTGATTTTAGCTATAACAAAAAGAACTAGAACAGAAGCACTGACCTATTTGTATTGTATTAGATAATACATATTTTCAGTAGAAAGCAAGGTGCATCTTCAAAATGGGTCATGTCCTGTAGACCTGAGTAAAGTTTATGTAAAATTTAGTGTATTTTTAAAAATTAGAAAAAAAGGCCTCACCAACATGATATGAAAGTGAGAAATACACCTCTAATTTTGCTGTCAATTTAAAAATTGCATAAAAGTATTTTTAGTCATGACAGTTAAATGAGGGTCTGTTCTTTTTGCTTTCTCCCTATGACAGCATTTCCACGTAATATTGCTATAGCTGTTATTTAGTTGATGTGATATGAAAGCCAACTCCCAAATCTGTGCATGTAGTAAATGCTCAAACTTTTCTACAATGTCCAGTTATGTAATGTGCAATTTTATAGACCTAGCTTAAATGCTACTGCAAGATAGCATTCCATATAGTGTCTAATGTTGATGCTGCTGTTTTAATGAATACTCCATAATCTTCCAAAAGTGTAGCTGCTTTGAAACAAGTGTTCTATAAATAAAACAGTGTGTTCTAAATATACTAAGTTAATTAAAGATGCTATATAAATAGTGTTAGTAAGGTCAGTGTCCTGTCTGTCCTTGCAATATTAATTCATGTCTTATCTTTATTTAATATTAAATTCTGCATTTTTTTGCCCTTTAAAATGTCTTAATGTGAAGTGTGTTACTGAGAATAATAACTGCAGAGGCTGCTCTCAAGGCTATGAGTCCTTAGACTTACTGTGAAAACTAGAGGCAGTGACTTGCTTAAACTATGCTGCTTGCTTTTTTTTGTTCTTCTGTTTAGCTGTTAACATTTTATAGCTGTGCAACCATGTCATGGTTTGCTCTGGCTTCTTTTCCATTCTTGAATTTCCCAGGGGAAACTCTAAATCTCTGTTCAAATGTGTTATGAGTTAGTTATAAAATCTAAATTTATCTTCATCTTTGCAATGAACACTAGAACACCTAAGCACTCTTACTAAAAAGGAGGTTTCCATTGTTCTTCTTAAATTGTCTTTGAAAACTACTAGATACATTCAGCTGCTCCTTCTGCAATTTTAACAAGCTTTAAACTAGATTTTATTTTTTAATTTTGTCATTATGATACAAATATATTTATTTGTATAAGTTCTATTGTTATCTATTTTCTTCAATATAGATCTTTCTCTAATCACTAGTATCTGGAAATGTATTTGGAAGCTGGGAAGACTTGATTTTAGAGAATCTGTTCATATGGTAAAACTCAGCTGCTTCTTGAGATAGCTTAATATCTCCATGGCAAATATGTAAAGATACATATGAGACCTTTTATTGCATGTTTGTGTTGTGTATTTTTAGTATTATTTTCAAGACTTGTCCCTGTAAGTCTCTGTAGAAATAAAGTGCAACTTGACTAGAATTTATTTTCTATTTTCCATCATAAGTTGCGATTTGGTGCCTAAAAGAATCAAAGAATCACAGAATTAAGTGGGTTTGAAAGTACATTTGAGATTATCAAGTCCAACCTATGACCTAACTCCACCTTGTCAACTAGACTATGGCACTAAGTGCCACATCTCTTATAGAAAAAAATCTTGAAGAAGTGATTTAGTTTATGTACCAGACAGTCTCCTTTAGCATGGTTGAATTCTGTGCATAGTTTGTGTTTCGGGGTTTAGTGCAGTTTTTGTTTTTTGTTTTTACAGGGAGTAAAATTGCAAATTTGACAGTTTATGATGTATAAGAATTTTCAAAATTATACTTTCAAAATAAGAAGTTATGCAACTTTTGTAGTTTTATTCTATCTTTTGTTCTCTTCTGGGCTAGACACAGGCTCAGAAAAACACTTGAATTTTAGAAATGTGGGGTTAGTGCCACGTAGGCCAAATTGGATTCTAGTTTCTACAAGAACAAAGCAAGAAGGGCCCCAATCTTCCACAATCCATGCAAAGGTTCCTATAAAATCAGCCTGCTTCCAGAGGGAGTCCATTGTGAAATCTGTGAAGGTCCTTGGGAAATTAGTAAAGGGATCAGTCCATGGTGTGGTGCCTTAATATGTTTGTCATCATGCTGCTTTGTTGTGATCAAGACAGGATAAAAGCCTGGATAAAACATCTGGTGTAAAAAGTAGGACAAAGCACTCATCAGCTTTGTATAATTACAGTTGCTTTGTTACAGTACAGTTTGAAAATACATTTCTATTTAGAATATTTAATTCTTACCAAAAATTAAAATCAAATTTTAAAAAAATATTTTTTGACAAACCAAATGATTAGGACTATTTCCCATACACAAGAGTGTTTAGAGCAATCTCAGTTCTAGTTGTGTGTTCGATGACCGTTCAAATGTTTACAACATTTACATATAGACGTTTTTCTGAAAGTCTTATTTGACAGGAAATACTCCTCTTTGAATATTACTTCATTACATGTAACTTTTAAACTGTTTGATCTGGAGACCTTTGTGAAGAGTCTGCAGAACTTGACAGAAGCCTACCAAGGAACACAGAGGTTAGTGACAGACTTTGGGTGGAGAAATGACCAAATCAATCAAATTACCCTAGGGACCCTTGGCTTTTGAAGAAGTTGTCTTAGCACTGTTTCTTCGATGTGTTTCACACCAGTGAAGGGTTTCATGCTGTTTTTCCTTATCAGTTGTGAAGTGGTTAAATAGTGTGCCCTGAATGAAAACCTAATTTGCACGCTGTTTTCGACTGGGCAGTATTTCCCCTTTCTATTCTGTAGATGGGCTCTTGAAAGCTGTTTCCATAGATAAGGCTCCCACCTCAACAAAAGAAAATCCTACAAAGAAGAAAATTGATTGGCCAGTTCCTGGTGCTCTGTTTGGCAGGTGTCAGTGAGAAGCTGCTGGATATGGAGAGGAGTAGAGAAAATACAAGATCTTATGAGAAATAAGATAATATGAGAAAAAGATAAATAGCTTACAAAAATGTAGCAATTTCAGAATGTTTTCATATGTAGCAATATAAAACTTTGAACACCTACATGCCAGGGAACACAAAAGTGTGCCAAAAGGCACTGGATATTCTGTGTAACAGTCGTTACCTTCAAAATCCACTGTGTGAAGATTATGGGCTGCAGGTGCAGCTTTGGATCCTCATGCATAGCTTTCAGTGATGTAAAAAAAACCCCTGGAAGTAACTGTAAATGCACTTCGCCATTAAAAAGCAGATCAATTACATTAATTTTCTATATTATAAAAAAAGTGTGGCAGTTGGCTGCTAATTATGAATAAAGACATAGCATTTTTTAACCTTTCAGTCTTCAGGTTTGAGTATTTATTTTAGGGATTAAGCTGGAAGAATTTTGGAAGCAAGCCAAGTGTTAGTGGTGTTACTCTTACAGATTTTATCACAGCATCCAATCCAAAGAATGGATCTCAGTCTTCTTGCAGTCTTATTTTAGAAAAACAAATCCAAGTGGTTTCTCAGGTTTTGTCAGTCTACCTTGTCCATTGTTGTATTCCTTTTTTTCCTTCATCATATAGCAAATTTCTCACATGAAACTCTTGACTCACAGATGGTCATATTATCAGAAGGAGGCAGTATCAGAAACTGGTTAGCTTTAGTTTTGGAATTTTTGTGATTTTTTTTCACATTAGCAGCATATGGTTTAAGTCTTGTAAGTTGTATTTGTGAGAAGACACTATTCACATGTCCTGCGAAACTGAGAATAATCAGAAGAGTGAGGCCTGTGAAAGGTACAATTTAGTATGAGAGAATAAAAATCTTAATATTCTTGTAATGGAATGCAGTAATCCATAATATATAAGTATTGCTAGAGAATAAAAATACAGAATCAAAGCCAGAGCAAAATTGTTTCTAAATTCTGAGAAATGATAATATTCTAAAACAGTAATATATATATAGGGGGTACTAGATGACCTTTAAAGATCGTTTTCAACTCAATCTTAAATAATACTCATTGAGTTCAGGGATTTTTTGAAATATAATTTTAATTAGCAGCTACATTTGTAATTTGATACTGTAAAATTGGTCTCTCTTATTTTGGTACAGAATAAGTAATTAATGATTCATCTGTTCTTACAGCTAGCCAATTTATATTTTATGTTGCCAGCTGGTTTATGATATGTCAGAGAGACAGAGAAAGGTATCATGGGTGTACTGTATGAAAAATACAGGTTTTATCTACTGTTACATAGACACAAACTAATCAGAAAATGAAATTATGACCTTACATTACTGAAGATATTATGAAAACTGCATGTTCTGAAAATTATGAGAAATAGATAGCTTGTAAGCAGAAAAGACAAAAGTATTTCCACAAATGAGTAGATAGTTCTGTAACTGGAATTGGAGTATTAAGTTACTCTCCAGTGATATTTTTACTGGCCCCCTTAACTGGATCGTCAATGTCATATGTTGGAGGTACTTATATTACTGGGTGTTCTCTTTAATTTTATCATTTTTACTGTGTCAGCTTTTATTATCATTAACAACTAGCCTCACAGGCTCAATTGTGTCCCAGCAGGATTTCAGATTATTCCTCAAATTACAGCAATTTGTCAAAATGTCAATGTTCTTTAACCTCTAACCCTAGGTTACCTACAGAGGCTGTGGAGCCTGGATTTTGCGTGCCACAGATTCAATTTATATTGTCTGTAAACAATTACAGGGCCTCACAAACAAACAAAAGGTAGCTAAAGTCAAAACTAAAGGTCAGGGTCTAGCTTGTCATGAATCCATTCTAATTGCATTTTTTTTCCAAATGGAATATAGGCAATGCAATAGCATTGGCTCTCGGCCATAAAATGTAGAGGTGAGTTAGGTTCTTGTTATGGCAGAACCTTTACTGGTGGTGGCAGAACAGAATTTTGAGGAATTGCTGTGGCAAAAAGTATGTCTCATTATATGTAAAAGTTTTCAGGGGTTTTGATGGTATTGTAAGAGAGAAACAAGCAAAACGACCTTGAAGCTGAGAGAATGTTCTAGTTCAGGAACACCCAAAGCTGGGGAAGGGGAGGGAAGAGAGTGACTGTTCATCCTCTGGTAGCTCACGTGAGTTCTCAGTGCTGGGGAATGTGGCAATGGGTGATTGAAAGTGCTGAGCCAGCCCTGCTGCCTGTGCTGGCCAGAGCTGTCTTACAGGACCCAGCAGTGCTGATGTTTGCCCACTGCAATAAGCTGTGGGACAACTCAGCTGCAAGTGGAGGCTGCGGCAAATTTACCATAGTCACAAAAAGTGTGAGAGATGTTGGAGTGTCAGAGAGAGAGTTGGATGGTTAAATGTAATGTAGAATTGCAATTTTTTGGCTTCTCCTTTTATTCCTTTGTTATTATTTCAACTGTTGTTGAAATATGTTGACCTGCTTGTTTATCCTTGAGCTTTTCCTGTAACAGTGTGATATTATAGAATATATAGTTTACTGTGCTTCCTCTGAAATGATACTTTATAAAATTTGTGGTCTATTCATGTGTTTTCTGGTGAACATGAAAAGCTCCCATTATTAGCACAAATAAAAAGATTCTTGGTTTATTACAGATTAATTGAACAATTAAGAAGCCACTCTTAATTACTGTTCCAAGGAGTTAGAGAAATTACACTTCTCAGAGTGCTACTGAGGAAATTTTTAGATTAAATTACTTTAAATAGAGCCACACAAATTGCGTACTGCCAGATGTTTCTGCCATATCATATTTAAAAGATTTTTTTGATCATATAGCTGCATGTTAAAATTTGTAAAAGTGCTTAACTGATATGAGGATGAGATTTATGGTTAGATACTAAACCGTGCTTAGCTGTATGCTTAAATACACTTGGATACATGTAGTCAAACTCATAGTGTGCCGCTTCATAGAAATGGCTAAATTTACCATGTTGTTCCCATTTCTACACTGAGTTTCTGAAATGAAGAAATTACCCTGAAAACTCAAGCCAGGCTTAGAGTATCTCTTGCATGCATCCATTTAGCCTAACAGAAAATGCATCTATATTTCCTTTTTTTTAATGTTTTTGACACTGTGTGTTAGCTTTGATGGAGGGGGTGTGCAGTAGAATTATCTGGTAAGGAAGAATAATTCTACAGGGAGATAGGATTTTTTAAAAGCTTATGCAAGTTGACAGTGTTTATGGGCAAAGCAAAGCAATGACAAGTAAAAATCAGTGGCAGTTAGCTATGGGATAATCAGAACAAGTGAGGATCACGAGCAGTCTCAGCAATCAGTGAGCAGGTTATGAGGTGAGAGTGGCAGTGGGGGTGTTGATGGAGGAATTCTCTAACTAAAGAGATTACATAAATGACAGTGGGTTTGAGGAACAGCCTATAGTCATTAGCATATGTAATTTCATCTCCTCTGGAGGTCCTCAAAAGCTGTTTGGATGCAATCCTAAGTAATGTGCTTTTGGGGACCCTGCCTGAGTTGGGAGGTTAGACCAGATGACCTCCAGTGCTCCCTTCCAACCTTAACCATTCTGTGACTCTGTAATTTAGTGATTATGGTAGACACCTTTACTTCAAGGTGTTTATGCCCTCCCACCCCATAAGATACACCAACCCCCTCTCTTATAGCCTGCACTCATGGCATGAGGGATAAAAGGATATCCCTCCTGGTGTATCAAGTTTTTTCTCTGAAAAACCTTGATGTCTCTACAAAAGGTCAATTTTTTGCTGCTGGGCTCTGCAGTGTTTATCCTCTTCTGCTATGCCCATCATGTTGACTTTTGAATTTGCCTTTATTCCTGCCAAAGTGCCATAACCACAGCTCACTTCCCTGCTTTCCCAGACTACTCATTTGTTTTACTGCTTTTGTTCTGTGCCCTGGTCACTGTGCCCTCAGGTATTGTATCTCATAGATGCCTTCTTCATGCCTTCCCAGGTAGTTAGTCAGTGAAACTTAGAGACATCATTCTCTTTTCTTTGATATATAATTGTCTTAAGCATACCATTATTTCATTACATTTCT
Source organism: Chloebia gouldiae (assembly GCA_003676055.1). Classification (NCBI taxonomy): domain Eukaryota; kingdom Metazoa; phylum Chordata; class Aves; order Passeriformes; family Passeridae; genus Chloebia; species Chloebia gouldiae. The sequence goes on along the minus strand of QUSF01000005.1, from coordinate 36,323,215 downwards.
TATGGTTTGGTCTTTGCCTTGTGCTGGCTCAGCAGTTCATTAGTGGAAATTAGTTCATTCTCTTACAGACTACAGATGTGCTAAGGCCTAGCATTTATGCTTGCTCAGCAACTGTGTTAATCCCTGTCTAGCTGTAAGTAAGGTTAAATACAATTTTGCAGAGTTCAGCAAAAGTTGTACTATTAAGTGGACACACCCCTTCTTTTTTTTTATTTAAGTGGTTAGTGAGGCACTGGGTCTTGGCTTTGCTTAACAGATCTTTCTTCTCCAACAGCAGGTTATTGGCCTCTGTTTAGTGAGGGTTCCTGTTTTCCCCTTTGCCAAGTTGAATTTTCTCTTACACACTGTTGCATGCAGTTGTGGTTCCAGCTCCTGTTCAGGTGACTGCTTTTCTGTTACATAAAGTAATTGTCAGTGTAAAATCTTGAAACTGACCTCAGGTTTGGCTCAAAAATTTCAGATTTCCTAGCCATGATGAGCATCTCCATCACAAAGACACAGATGTGTTCATTTTGCTTGGGATAATTTCTGGTTCTACAAGTAATACATTTTTTTATTATTGCTTGGGACAATATAAGCAGGAAATATGGTAAATGTCCATACTCAGTTTTTTTTTTCCCCTGTTGAAATAAAGGGAATGATACTGTATTTCCCACATGACTTAGCAGCACACAATTATATAATAATGTAGGATTGTCTTCAATTTTTTTCAGGAAATTATACTCAGTGTCACCACCTATTTGGGCTATATTCCTTCTCAGGGTCTAGATCTTATATCAGCAAGCATGTCAGCTTTGTGACCTTACTTGAGATCTCTGAGTTCTGCAATGAATGACTGAACATTTGTGTTTAGTGTTCCTGGGTTCTAGGGAGCTCCCTCGAGTGGGAGGTTTCCACACTGGGTAGTCAAAGCACTTTACCCCACATTTCCAAATCCTCCTTGGGGCCAAGCACCGTGGTTGTTTTCATTGCAGCACTTAATTTGCAGGTGTTTAGTCCTTCATTAGGTTGCAAAATCAATTAATAGCTTTCCACTTGTACTCTCCCTTGTAAGTTTTCCTATAATTTAATTTGCACTTGCTATGTCTTGAGCCAAAATAAAAATTATTTCATTTGATGTTTGTGCTTCCATTCCTTTCAGCTGATTCCTACAGGAGTCTTGTCAGGCATTGTTTCCTTTGGAATTCTCAAATTCCAGTCTCAGATCACCTCTGCAATTTTTGTTTTTCTGAATTTTGATTACTGTTGTTGGTATGAAGGTGGCCAGAATTGGAACAGAGCCTTTAGGTGCATTTGCTGTTTACTGCAATGTAGTATGGGATTTCATCCTCCTCAAATTTCTGGGTTTAATATGTCTTGCAAATTTCTAATGTAATTCAGAACCATCTTTCTTTCAACATTTCTGCATACAAATTACTTTTTTTTCTCACACCATTGAGTGCTTATGTATTTGTTTCCTGTGGGTTGGTGTTTTTTTTTTCCCATTTTAAATAGCTTGAATTTATTTTTAGCTTTTGTTTTGCCAACTAAGTATTATTTCAGAAATCTCAGCTGTACAGCAGGTGCAGCATTTGTTATTGTACATCTGATGCTAAAGTAGTTTAAATATTGGATGATCTGGGGGAAAGGCTAATAGCAAAATCATTGTTTATATTGACACAGCTAGTTTTTTTTTCCTCTCTCTTGAGGCTGTTTTAGCAATATTGCAGTAAATATTATGTACAAGAAAAAAATCTACCATTGTATCCTTTTCTAGAACAGCTTTTTGTTTTGCTTTTTGTTTGCCTCTGTGGCCCAAGATGGCCAGGATCTGCAGGTGCTCAGATGGCTGGATTTTCATGTCACCATAGTTATTGGAGAACACAGAAATGTGCAGCTATTCTTTGTGGTGTAAGGCAATGCTGGAGAAAAAGCTCCTTGCATTATACCTATCTGAATTAATTAATTACACTGGTGAAAGGAAGGAGTCAAGTTGAATGCCCTGTCAGATGCCATGTCATTATTCTGCAGTCCTGTGAAAACAGTCTTTTGGGCTAAGTCCCTTTCAAACTGACATCTTTGTATGACTGTGTACAGAATTCAAAACCAGTAATAAATGATCCTGTTGATTTTATTTCATAGACTTGCCATGGGCAGGAATTGTTCCTGAATTAATATTACCTGAAGTATTTTGAGGTCTGAATTAGTAAAATGTTATGAAGAGTTCCTGTGGTTTGCATTTTAATGTGAGTGTGAATGTAATCTGCTAGTTTGATTTGTTTTTTAATTTTTTTTTCTGCCTGAAAAAATCATAGAATCATAGCATGTTAAGGGGTTGGAATGGGCCTTACAGATCATAATTCCAACCCATCCTGCCATGGGCAGGGACACCTCCCACTAGACCGAGCTGCTCAAGGCCTTATCCAACCTGGCCTTCAACACTGCCAGGGATGGACCAGTGACAGTCTCCCTGGGAAACCTGTTCCAATGCTTACCCACCCTCACAGTAAAAAAATTCTTTGTAATATCTAACCTAAATTTCTGCTCTTTCAATCTGCACCCTTTTCAATTGCACCAAATTGCACCTGCAATTACTCCTTGTCCTTTCACTATAGCTCCTAATAAATACTTTAGAGTTGTTACAAATTCTCAGTCAGTTTCTGTTATTTTATGATATCTCCTCACTTGATTTTGTGTGGAAAGTTTTTTTCTTTGTCTTTGCTTTGATCTCTTTCCCCTGTGTCTTTTTTTTTTTTTTTCTGTTGAAGTTGTTCAAGCTCGATCACTCAAGATTTCTGTATCTTATTGGCTTAATCTTTTAAGAATGTTGTCTTAGAAAGTGTTTTCCTTCCTCTGTGGTTTGACTGTAGTAGCCTGGCCACCCAGATGCCACACTGGGGTACTGCTGAAATGTGTGTTTTGGTCCATTGCTATTGAGGAAGGAGGAATATGACCCTTAGCATAGGTTTGAAACTGTTCTCACTTGCTTTTCTCCCTCTCTTCCCAGTTCCTTTCTTGGATAAATATGCAAACAAATATGTCTACACAGTGTAATGAAGTTCTGACAGTGCCTGTATCTGTGCTGTAAATTCCTTTATCAGACCCTTTCTGATCTGTGTTTTCAGCAACATTTCTTTGGATTGTCCAGTGCCCTCAAGTGACAACTTTATAATTATTTTGCATGTATATATGTTTAGGTTCTTATTTCTTTCCAGGTTTTTCAGTCTCAGCAGGCTTTATGTCCCACTCCAGAGCCTGACATCTACAGAAGTTATTTGGGATGTGGGTCATCTTGTCTTAGGGTATGAAGTTAGTTCTGTAATTGCAGCCTTGCCTGGCTGTGCAGTGATAGGTGTTGTCTGGAGGGCACTTCTGGCAGTGTGCTGGGTGACTTGCTGGGGAGGCAGCGCACAGCTCTGTCCTGAAGCTCCACTGTAGTGACAGCCCCATCAGCAGCCTCTGGCGCCGTGTGCTCTGATGCCTGTGATCTGTTCATCATGAACAGCCACTGAAACATTTCCTTCATGATTTCCAGCCCTTTCCAGCAGAACTTTAACCAGCTTTCTTTGGATCTACTTCTGTTTTACAAATTCATAATTTTTTACTAGTGTGCTTTTTGTGAGCAAGAAAGGATGTAATATAAAAATTTTACTTTGCATAAACTATATGCATCATGATTTTAAAGTTTTCCATAAATTTAAAGATTCCATAAATTTCCTCCCCTGCCCAGCAGGAGAACACTGTAGTGAGCTTTATTGAGGTGTAGGGTAATTTGGAGAGAGGATGGTGTCATAGGGTGTGCCTTTAGAGAGAAAGTGACCCATTCACACCAGACAGCAGTAACAAAGTATATGGTGTCTCATACATTAGCTATGAGGCAATGTGCAAGTGATGCTGTATATGAGTTAATTAATACCTGTATAAAGTATTTATAGAACTAAACTAAATTAGCAAAACTAGTATTAGGCTTTCTGCAGCATGCAATGCAATGATACCAAACCTAATGTATTATTTCTTGTTTGGAATATATTTATATTTGTATTAGCATTTCAATTTGAGAAACTTGGGAGCAGAGTAACCTCTACTGAAAGTTAGAGGCCTTGGAAGCATTTGTTTCAACACTTGTCCCCAAGCCTACTTTCTTCCTCAGGCTCTGTATTCCTTTGTCCACCAGGGTCCCTGGCTCACTTGGCACAGTGACAGGCCCTGTCACTGAGGGGTTTTCTATGTGAAACTCATCTTGAACCATTCTCCTATGTTTGTTGGTTTGTTTGGGTTTTTTTTTTCCTCTCTTTTACTGTGGTGTTGTTTGCAGTGGAGTAAATAATCTGCCTTGTGTTTTAGAAGCTTGTTTTAGAAACAGATGAGCTTTAGCTAGGAGCAGTGTCTCATAAGCATCAGCACTGCCCAAGGGTCCTGCATCAGTCTCCATGTGATGACTGCAATAGAGAAGACAGTGTTTATGCTCTTGTAATTTTTGGTTTAAATAGGCAAGGCAGTGGAAGAGGCAAAAAGAATAATGAAGATAAATGATGTGGCTAAAGCCTCACAGATGGCATTAGTGCTTGGTCTTTATTCTTCATCCTGTGCATTTCCCTTAGACCACTCTTCCCATTCCTGCTGCAGTCATTGAATAGGCTTAACCTCCAAACTAGTAAGTTCTGGGAAAACTTCCAGCATGTCCTTTTGGCATCTTGTCTGTTCCTTCTGCTTTTCCTTCCACTATGATTTTGCAGCCTTGCTTTCCATCTCTTGCTAAACCTAGATGTTACAGTATTCTGAAATTTGCCAAATTAAAACTTGCCTCTAGAGTGTGCAGAACTCCTGGAATTTGTTCATGCTCTTGTTATTTGCTTCCTTGAGCTCACTAGCTGATAGGTTGCAGGATTTTTTTAGATGTGATTTTAAACCACAGAAGGACCAGGCAAAGGTGCAGTTGCTGTTTGTGGCACAGCTCCAGCTCTTTGGCTGCAGGTAGGGAACTGCTTATGTTTCCAAATTCTTCCTTTTTCATAGCAAACACCTGAAAGCAGTGCCCAGGGCAGGTCGCCAGACTGGATTAACATATCACTGTGGAGCACAGAGAGGGCTGTGGTGTGCAGCTGCTGTGGTAGGATAGGGAAACCTCCATTGCAGCCAGAATGATGCAGTGGTCCCAGAGAGGAGCAGAGGGGCATCCTGGTGGCACAGGAATGTCATAGTTCAGGAAATCTGTTTTGCTTCAGGCAGCCTTCTTGCAAGCTCCTTATGTCCAAATATCATGACTGCATTCTCTCAGGTTGTAAAAATCATTAAATCAGGCCCAGAGCTCTTCATATTGTTGAGTTTTAGCATTCACAGAACATCAGCACATCACAGAAAAATAAGAGCAAAACTGCTGGGTCCTCTGTGAGAAACTGCGAGTCTGGTGTGCATTCAGCTCATCCCATGCTCTGGCTTTCTGCAAACCTTCAAATGGCTCTGACTCAGCCCAGGATCCTTATGCGACCTGAACAGAGAGAGTGAAAGACAGTGACAGAAATTGTCTTCTGTAATTTAAATTACTCAGTGATAACTTTTAATTGCTTGCTTTCCAGAATCAACAGCTGCTGGGAGGCATTAGTTTTACTCTGTGTCTGGAGTATGTAGGCTAAAAATAAATTACTTCTTCTGGGCAGGTTTTATTTTTGGATTTAACACAGCAAAAGGTAGTGTGTTGAAGAAATTTTCCCTTTTTGAATAATGACATATTTTTCCAGTTGTGATAGCAGCCATTAGCTTTTTTCCAAATTGCTGGGCTGCATCATATTTTTAAATAAATATTAAATGTGACCGAAGACTCTAGCAAAATATGAATTAAACGCTGCATATGTAAAGATTCTAAATGATTACTTATGAGGTGTTAAAAAAAACAAAATCATTTTTTACTTGAGAGCTGTGATTGATATGATTTTTCTTCTATTGCTTTTTATGTTAGCTTTTGGCAGTATCTATTTGCTTTTGTTTAGCTGTCAGAAATAATCAAAAAAGGAACTGCATAGTAGCAAATATAATGTATATTGTATTGGCTATTAAACAGATACAAAAAGGACTTCAGAAGGACTTGAGAAGGAAAACTACACAAAGTGAAGGGAGTGAATTTGCTGTCTTATACTTGGCTGAAAGCTCTGAGTCCTTCTCTGTCAAGCTGAGTAGAGCTGGAGAAAGACTAGGGCAATAGCTTCTTATCACATTTTAATTCCTTGCTGCTTTGTCCTTTTAAATCAAAGTATTTTGAACAGATGTATGACTGTACTGTAAATGACCAGCAAAACAAATTTGCCAATGGTCTAACTGGAGAAGTCAGTAGCAGGTCATTTTGAATCTCTGTATATATGTTAAAGGGAGACAATATATGTCTTACAAACATCTTTTGTTGGTAAGCAAATTCAGATTCAATGACCTGTGATTGTTGGGGGTTGGCTAAATATTTTGTTGTATTTTTTCTGTGGCTGACTAATTGTATGTGTTGCCTTATTTTATTTGAAGAAACTTTGCACTGTTTTGCACAGTTTGCTGATACTAGGATATGGTTAGAAGCAAATGCTGTCAAAGCTCTTAAAACCTTCCTCTGATGTCACAAACATTAAGTTAAGGTAATATTGAATATAGTCTGCTTTTGGTGAAATTTGTGCAACTTCTAAGTTTTTTTTTACTATCACATTCTTTAAATCTCGTTCTTTACAAATAATTAAAATTCTGTGGCAATTGAAAATTGTTTCATTTCATTTAAAGCCACTGTTAGACAAAAAAAAATATTAAGTATTCCACTACTGTTTTTTTCAATTGCAGCTCAAGCTTAATTATTCTAATTCAGATGGAGTGATGAATTTGGGGCTATAGTGGAGTAATTCAGGGGTAAAATGGAGACTTGGACTACCTGATGATCTTCTGTTTCAGATACTAAGAGTTTTAATTATTAAAGGTTGTGCTCTTAGTGTCTGCCAAAGCTAAATAGAGGCTCTTCAGGAAAAAATGTTTAAGAGAAGAATATAAATGTTCTGCAGGAGCAAAACAGGATGGCCATATTCGACAGGTGTTTATAAACAGGATTACATAGTAACCTTCAAGACAAACTGCCTTCTAATGCCTTATTCCTCCCTCTCTTATGCTGCAGAGCTTCTTGCTGGAAATGCGATGAGCAAACGTGATCAACAGTCATTCAGCCAAAGATTTGTTCTCAATTCCTCACTGTTAGACTACACTATTTCCAATCCTTACATTCTCAGTTCCATTTGTATCATAAATAGTTTTTGATTCCTTCCTCGGGGTACTGGCTGTCTCTGGCTACCATTTCTGGCTTTTTTTTTTTTTGATTGGTTGGTTGACTGTTTTTTTTGTTTGTTTTTCCCTTCTACCTCACCCCTTCCCTCTTCTTTGATTCTTCTGCCCAAAACTTTGACAAAGGAAGATGTAGGTTTATTACTCTCTTTAAATATTTTCTTTCCCTGTCCTATGAGATTTTTCTCCTCCTGGCACAGACCCATTTTTGTTTGTTTTGCTCCTTTTACCTCTTCTTTTACTGACACCCCCAGTCTGTATTGGCATCTGTGTCATGCCTGCTCTTGCCTTTTACTTTCCTCCTTGACCTGCTGGCCAGTTCTCCTCTTTTTATGTCTAAGCTTGTTTTATTCTTGTTATGCAGTTATTTTTCAACCTCTTGAATCCAGTTTATTGCTTCTCTGCACAGTCTCTAATGACCTTCTTTTGAAGAAACTGTAAACCAGGACTCCATCCTCATTACTGACTTTTTACCTAAATGTCACTGCTGATCTGTATGTAGCTCTTCTATTTTATAGTTTACTTATAAATTCTTTAAGATAGGACACACTTTTATTTTTCTGCTTGTACTGTATTCAGCTCAATTAGAGGTTTGTTTTATGAGTTGGATTGTGAACTATTATGAAAGTCCAAATAACTGATACACTTTTGATTAAAGCTTCCTTCCTTACCACCTTCTCCCTGGGTATTTGACCAGATCAAATTATGTAGGTTATAGGTGGGATTGATAATAAGTAGCATTTTAAAATGGCACAGCTAGTTATCTGTAAATGTTGGCTCACAAATTTGCATTGTGCTACAAATTTAGAGCATAGTTTTGCTAATCTTTCTCATGTGAACTGACCTACTTAAGTCAGTGGAGTGCTTATATTTGCCACACAGTAAGGATTTGGCTCATAATCTTAGGGAAGGCATTAGCATGCACACTGGGAATATTGTCTAGGGTTTTTGTTAGAGGCTTCCTCCTCATTCCATTCCTCCTTATGAGATTGTTTTTAACTTAAAAATAAGAAGAACAAGGTAAGTGTGATTTGACCCAAAGTTGTCCATGAGCCTCTCTAATGGTGAGTGGAGAAAATTATCTCTGGGTGGGAGTTGCAATTTTGACTTCACTAAAAAATATCTACTTTGTTCCTAGGAAAAATGAAAAGACCTCTAACTGCTTAAATTACAACTAAAAATAACCAGTGTAGGCTCTAAGTAACAGACCATAGAAATTGTAACATTTGAGCTGATTGAAGACAAATAAAGGACAGTTACTGGTGAGTTTACATGAAGATCAGGAACAAGAAGGCCAGAATTCTCTCAACCACCTTGGTCACATAAATGTAGAGGTATTTACAAAGAAAATGGTTCCATTAGGTTTTTTTTTACAGACCGTCAGTGTGACTTTTTTGAGATTGTACTCATCATTTGCATAATGTATTATCTATTTCTTTTCAATAATAAGTTTTCCATATGATTCTCTTTCTCAGAAAGGACAGGACACATGTTCATTTTCACATTTACATGTGTAAATGTGAACATTTGTTCATTTTCTGCTGAAATGAACTGCTGCCTTTTTTCATGTTCATTTTCACATTTACATTTGAAGATAGAAGTTGTTCCTATGCATTTTTACTCAAATGTGCTTCTTGATTTTTGGAATCAAATGTCATGCAGGGTGACATTTCTTTCAGTTTCATGAGTCATTACAGTAAGAGGAGGAAGCTTTTCATTGTTACCTTCACAAGGGAATCCACGCTTTGTAATATATCAGGGGCAAAAGGAAGGCTAGGGAGAGCTTCCATTCCATACTGGATGCAGGGGGAAACAATAGTGACAAAGAACAAGGAAAAGAATGAAGTACTTAATGCCTTCTTTGCCACAGACTTTAACAGTAAGGCCAATTGTTTTTGGGTACCCAGTCCCTTGAGCTGAAAGACAAGGAGGGGAGCAGAATGAAGCCCCCATTATCCAAGGGGAAATGATCAGTGACCTGCTACACCACTGAGACACACACAAATCTATGGGTTGGATGGGATCCAGCTGAGGGGACTGAGGGGGCTGGTGAGATGCTCACTGGCACCTTCCATCCTTTACCAGCAGCCCTGGGTAAGTGGGTCCCCATTGACTGGAGGTCAGCAAATGTGAAGCCCCTCTATCAGGTGGGTTGGAAGGAGGGTCCAGGGAACTAGAGACCTGTCAGCCTGACCTCAGTGCCAAGGAAGGTCATGGAGCAGATTGCCCTGAGCAATATCAGGCAGCACATACAAGACAGTTAGGGGATCACACCCAGCCAGCCCAGGTTCATGAAAGGCAGGTCCTGCTTGGCCGAGTTTATCTCATTCTGCGGTGAAGTGACCTTCCTGGTGGGTGAGGGAAAGGCTGTGGATGTTGCCTACATGACCTTTAGTAAAGCCTTTGACTGTTTGCCACAACATTCTCCTGGAGAAACTGGCAGCTCTTTGCTTGGATGGGTGTGTTCTTTGCTGGGAAAAACTGGCTGGATGGCTGAGCCCAGGGAGTGGTGGTAAATGGAGTTATAGCTAGGTGGCAGCTGGTCTCAGTGGGGTTTTTGATTTGCTGGAGGGCAGGAAGGCTTTCCAAAGGGATCTGGACAGACAGTAAGGCCAGGCAGTTTGCACAGATGCTGAAGGGATGTGCCTTCTTGACCCAGACTGGTGTAACTGTTGTGTTAAACAGTTGAGAGTAAACTGGCTGTTTGTTGTACTATTTGCCAAGGTAGAGTTGGATTTTGTGTGCAGTGCTCATAGACCCTTTTGTCTTTGTTAAAACAAATCCAAGGTAAGAACATAATGTGTCAGGGAAAGGCAAAATAAACTAGCTCCATCACATAGATTAGAACTATTTTGTCCAAAGTAAGTATCAGCATTTGCAGAGCTTCTTTCCTCTTTTCTGAAGAGGATAGGGCAGATACTGGAGACCTGTGAGTACCACCACAGTAGTGACTGATGCTCTCCATGCAGAAAGAACATTTCTAGTATTGTAAAATGTGTTCTGTACAGGTGCAAGTACAGAGTAACTTCTCTTATTTTCCCACCTGCTCAAATGTGAAGGTTTTACAGTAATTACTTGTTAGTCTGGAGATGGTCCTATTTTGCTTTATTACTGAGAAAAAGAAGGTAATTCTGTTGCTATTCTTCTTTCCCTACCAGCCTTACTTAATCCTGAAATTTCATGTTTATCCCTGAGCAGGTTTTTATGTAGTCCTCTACTTTTTTCAAAGTCACATGCCAGTTTATAGGAATAGCAGGGTACTTGAATTTTACTTCAAGAACTATATGTCCTAAATCATTAGAAAGGAAGAAAAAAAATACAAAAAAGAAAAAGATAAAATTGATCTAGTGTTACCCAAAATACTGTAGTAATGCTGACAACTGAATTGGACTTTCCATCTTCAATTCCACGGACTAAAGAAAAAGATTCTCTTTCCTTTATTGGTTTTGTGGTTGTGGACTCCCTTATCATGCTGTAGTGGTGGTTTTGGTATACAGCCATTTGTTTTCTGTTCAAATATTTAAACTTCAGTGGTGCTTACCTTTTCTGAATACATACTTTCTCCAGCAGTTTGTGGTTTCTTGAATAGATACTGAAAGCTAGAGGAAACTGCTTGTCTGTTCAGGTGAAAGAATTTTGCTGTAATAGAAACCATTAAGCATTTGGAATGAAGAGAAAGCTTTCTTTTATAATGCAAGTGAGTAATTTTCCTCTTTTACTTATTTTCATATTTCTGCGTGTATGTATTTCAACAGTGCTTTTCCAAGGTGATGGGATAATGAACTGAAAGAGTAGCAGGTTTAAGAAAACCAATAACCTGCAAACATTCCCTTTGTCCAGCTTTTTTTTCCTGTACAGGGAAGCCAGAGAGGTTGTTTTTAAATACTTCGTAATTTTACATTTATCTACAAAACTGGGGGTAATAAAGATGAATAACAGTTATTTTATCTTACGTCCTCTGAATGATTGCCTTGCCTCTGACGCATCCGTTAGCACAGGCAGATATTTGGCAATTTCGATAATATTTATAGAGGCTGACATTGAACGACTGTTGCTTTTGCTGCAGATGACAGCGAGACTAGCACAAAACCGTGCCCGCATGTTCGTGTGCAGTACGTGTCGATGCAAACGCGTTTCATCGCCTTGAAGTTTCTTCTCCCTCATCCCCTCCCTCCGCTCTTCTCCTTGCCCATCTCCCCGGCAGAAGAGCTGAAATAATTACCTGCAGTGTCATTTTTCACTTTGCTCCATGCAGATGCGGTGCGGTTGGGCCGCGGGCGGGGAGGGGCCAGCGCTGATGCGGCACGGGCGTGTGACAGCGGCGCGGCCCGGCCCGCTCCGCTCGGCTCCGCTCCGCTCAGCTCCTCTGCCCTTCCCTCCGCTCCTCTCGGCTCAGCTCCGCTCCCTTCAGCTCCCCTCCGCTCCGCTCGGCTCCGCTCCCCTCCGCGCCTTCCCGCTGCGGGCGGCTCCGCTGCAGCCCGGCCGCGCCGCCGGGCGCAGCCGCTGCGGGAGCTGCCGCCTGTGCTCGGAGTACCTGCGACACAGCTGGGCTATTCTTTAACTGTGCGAGAAGTGTTCCCTCCACGCAAGCTCCCTACTGGCTTTCTGCATCCGTAATTCCTCGGAGCCGTTTTTCCCTCCGCCGTTCTCCCGCTACTTCTTTCTCCCTTTTCCCCGCTTTTTTCTTCTTCTATTTTTTTTTTCTTTTCCCGCTCCTTATTCGCCCCCCCTACTCCTCCCCCCCAAAAAAATCTGTGCTGCCTCAATAGCGCTCATTATGCTGTGCTCAGTGGCCCGGTGTGTTCCCCGCCTCTGCTAGGCAGTGGCAGCATGGATGGTGCTCTTGTGACGACCTCTGCTGATGCTATCAGTCCACTGCGGATAGGCATGCTGAGTAATCCTGCTGTAAATGGGCGAGGACACGGACACACGGAAAATTAACCACAGCTTTCTGCGAGACCACAACTATGTGACTGAAGGTAACATAAATACTGTCGTTTCTCTCTTCTTGCATTGCATATTCTATGCTAGGAAGGCACTGTCATGTTTGGAGACGTAGGCTGTTCCATTTTTTCCTTTTTAAAACGGGGGGAATTTCAGGGCGTTTTTCTGTGGGATGTAGCAGCAGGATCTGTCTGAATTTGCTAAATCCCGAAAACATTCTGTCATGCTACAGCAGTATATGAAAGTCCAGGGGCTGGAGAAGGGCTTGCATTGTGCTGAGTTTCTGCTAGTGAGGTGTGCAGCACCTGACATTGAATGCACAGTAGCTGCAATGTAGAAGATTTGAAGCACCTGATTACTTAAAAAAAAAAAAATGTTTGAGAGCACCAAAGTAAGAGAAATAATCTGTGAAGTTAACTGTTTGCTGGTGTAATGAAGGTTATGCATCTCATTTTGGTAATTATATCCTGAGTGTTACAGACATTGCTCTGTTGATTGTTCCCTAGAGAACCGTATACATTTAGAAGGCATTTAGAAGGGATATGCAAGCACAATCTTTTGAAATGCTGCTGCCTTCTCTCTGTTCCCTGTGTCTGTGCAAGGTACATGAGAAAAGGCACCTTCATTTTAAATCATTCAGTGACTTGTAGGTTATTGCATAAAAAGGCATTTTTCTGCAGGTGACATATGTTAAATACTGAGAGAATTTGCCTTGAGATTCTGAAATGGTTGGGTCAGGTACTGGTCTGTATTTCCTTGCCAGAAAGTTGGTTTAAGAGTAGGCCATTTTAAGATTGATTAAAAAGGAGGAAAGCATTTGTAGGTGCTTGACTTTGCAAATATATCTGTATGTGCAGTTTTAACAGCACTTTTCAGCAGCAGAAACAGTAACTCAATGTAGGCTTATATAATATGAACATACTTAACATCAGGGTCAACCAATGCTCCTTCAGACACAGTCTCCAGATTCTGTCGTCATTTGATCAATGCTCAGTCACTTAATACTCCCATGCTGCATCCTGAAACGTGATCAGCTTATGCTCTCTTGATTATTGATGATTTGAATTGTTTTAGATTGGAGAAAACAGTAGGATGATTTTTGTCATACCAGGACCACAAGGCAGATTTTTCAGAAGAAAAATTAAAAATGTTGTGTGCTGTAACTGTTACCAGTGACTGGTGTAATTGCTTGCTAATCTTGCCTCTAGGACATTCTTTGCACTCTGGTTCATATTGTGGTGCATTTTCAAATTTGTTTTGAAGCTTTGGTTAATTTTTTTTTTCAGAATGATGATTTATGTTTTGAGATGTGGTCACCTGTTTGAAGAAACTTTGTTTAAATTTGTAAATTCATGCCTTGGAATCTGCAAAATTCACAGTATAACTGCAGTGTACTTGATACATGGTAAATTTCAGATGTGCAACTATGTTAAAAATTGAATTTTCAAGTCTCTCTGTTTTGTGATCTGGGGCAAATAATGGTGGATTTTTCAAATCCATATTCTCCTTTTATATGTCATGAGTGTTCTAAAAATTAAATGGAGATTTTTAGTATTTTTGTGACACTGCTGGGGCAAGTGTTAGATTTTTCTCATAGTTTATCTTCACCTGATACTTGGATCATAAGGACTGGATGTTCTTCTGTCATTGCACATGGAGGGGCTTTTCTGAAATGTGTAAAAATACACTTTGAATATCAATGCTGACCTTTTTTATATTTTTCCTGTGATCAGAAGCGATAATGAAATATGTTGGCATCTGTTCTTGAAATCTTCAGTAGCAAAGTATTAGTTTTTCATCTCAGACTAGTGTAATTCTTGTTGGGAATGCAGAGTTTGTCAGGTGTAATAGAATTCTTCACAGCTGTTATATCTGACATTGCCACACCTTTTAAAAGATCTTGGAAATCATGAGGGAATGGATTTATCTGTGAAATTTTTCCAAGGAGACCTTCAGCTCAAAGAGGAGCATCGTGAATTTTAATTTCTCATTGATACACTTTGATTAAAATGCATAATGAATACATTAGTTAAACTGGTGCTTAAAATTTGTTTGTTCTTCTGTGGAATTTTGTATTTTTTTGTTTAAAGATTTGGGTCCATGAAAGAACTTTAAGACTTCTCAACTGTAAAGGCCTGCAGTCCTTTCACAGGCCTTGAATTTGGTCCTGTGACATGTGAAGTGCAATAATACAAAGGCAGTAACTTGTTACCTTGTTATACTTCTTTGGGGTCCAATCCAAGTTTTTCTTAGGCTTTTGTAATCCACCATTTAAAATTAAAAAAACGCTTTATGTTGTATCCAGTGTATTAGAGAAGTTTCCAATTCATTGTTGTTTGTGAATAACCAACATTTTATCTCATTTTCAGAATTTTAAAGTCTTGGTAAGTGAGTCCTCTGTCCTTGCTATTCCATGCAGCAGACTAAATTAATTTATGAAAGGAGGTATTTCTAACCCTTTCTTCCTCTAACTATTCACTGAGGAAAGTAAAGCCAGTAATAATCATGAAGATGTGGGTTAACTATAGCATTGCTTTACTTTTCTTCCTGGTTTAGTGTTTCAGTGATTTAAAAAAGCCCAGAGAATCAGATGACACAGGAATTTAGGGTATAGGAAAGCTGTGAGCCAAATCTGATTTGCTCTGCTCTCGCTAGTGGACTGAAGGTGTTCCTAACAAAACTGCTTTGCTTGAGCAAAGTCAAATTTCATCTCTTCGATAGGTTATTATTTTCTAACATTGGGATTATCTGTAACAAATGTGGCTTTACCTTGGCTATGGAAAATTGAATTGGTTTTTAAATCTCAACAATTTTTTGATTTGTTGTTATACTGTAACTGTTATACTGTAATAGGCATGACAACAGTGACTACCTGGCCCTGTTTCTCCTGTCGCATATGCACAACTACAGTGTGGCATGAAAACAAGCAGAACGTGAATAATTTTGTCTTTTAAAGTCTTTAAAATTATGTTATGGTTGCACGATGAAAAAAGGTGATTTAATTCCAGCTTCAATATACAGTAATTTTTTCAATGATCACTTTCAAAAGTAGGCTTTGAAGCAGACTGCTTTAATTGGAGTTATTTCTGTGAGGAAAATAGAAAAGATCTGGTTAGACTTGTGAAGAAAGAGAGAAAAAATATCTGAGGCTTAGAAAATGTGAGGTGTGAGGAAATATGGAACTTCTTTGCAAAGATGGTGAAACACTGGGATATATTGCCTAGGGAGCTTGTGTAATTTTTATCGCTGAAGTTTTTAAAAGCAGGTGACATAGATGTCTGCAAGCAATGACATGGGGATAGCTGAGCCTCCCGTGGGGCAGAGGAATGGACTAGATGACCTCTGAGATCTGTTCAGGCTTGTGATTCATTGCAGGGCTGTGTTTTATCTTAATTGCCTTTTGCACCACAGCTGTGGGAACCAGTTGCCCAGGAGGTGTTGGGTCAGTAAAATGTGTTATTTGCACAGCAACTGCAGGAGGGAGGAGAGACACGGGAAGAGAAGATGGGTTGGATGGGAGAAACGTGATCCTTCACTACTGTACAGATTGATTCTGTTGGGGAGAGGGCAAGAAAATTGTGAGTTGGGGGAAGGGGGATGAAAGAGGCTTCTGCTTTAGCTGGCAGAGGATGTCCTTCAGTCCTGGAGTTCCCTTGCTGTGCTTAAGATCAATGGTAAAACTGACAGGGCTGCTGGTACACTTTGCTGTCTCAGGGCCTTGGGATCAGCCACACAGCGTCTGATTCTGAGCAGTGAGTTGCCTGCTATGGTTGCTGTCTTCCTGGTAGGGGCAAAAAGTTGCAGGAATCAATGGTGCCACTCTCTTACTCAGCTGCCAGGTTAATTCTGTTACTCTGTGTTTTACTGATTTAACAATTAACAGAAATAATGAACAAAATTCACTATTTCTGCCAAACTGTGTTAAAGGATGTGTTTCACCTCCATGATCTAATTTATTTGGAAAAATTCTCTGGTGGGTGAAGGCATATTGCAGGTTGCATGCAGACAAGTCTAGCCTATGAACTGATGACTTTTTATGGAATATCTCTGTTTTGGGAAGGAATAAAAAGATGTTTAAACTTCCAATTTCTGTAGAGACACAGGCTCCTCCCTTGGTCTAGGCCTGCAAATGCAGGTGGAGCCAGTGGAGTTGCACTGGGGCAGAAGGTGACCTGCACTACCTCGATGTTTATATGATCAGATTGTGCTGTTTGGTTCCATGGCTTAACTTCTGTGAAAACATTAATCATGTTAATGGTGCATTCATGTCCTCAGATATGATATTTTAAGAATTACGAGAATTAGCAGTGCAGTATAAAACATATTGAATCATAACCATGTGAAATGTTTATTGTAGAGGATAAAGGAGCCCCTTTTGTTCTTATTGGTTGTTATAGAGCATAAGGGAGCCCTTTTTACAGATTTTGGGGCCTTTTTTTTCTTTTTGCCTTAATGAAAGAAATATGAGTATCTCTCTTCTTCAGTAATCAAAATTAGAGGAAATTATCAATTTTTATCTGCCAAAAATAAATTTGTTTATGAGCTTTCCTTTCATAAACATCTCAAATATAACCTGAATTAGACCTTAATACCTGAGGTATTAATTGGATGAATATAGCAAACAAGTAACTCTACTGGCTTAGGCTCACCACTGGTCAGTCTAGTTCGCTGATCTCTCCTTATTAAGTACAAGAGGTAACTCTTCCTCTCAACCTCCAGCAATTCAGGATTTATGTTGTGAATATTGATGATTTTAATTGTTTTACAGAACTAATTTATGAGCAGCTTTAGAATTACCCTGGAAATCATTGGTTATTCTTAGTGTAGTTCCTTGTGTTATTTTTTTCCTTGAGTTGAGGGTGAACAGGGGTAAACCTTGTTCAAGCATGATTTTGTCCCTTGTTAAACAGGATATAGTTATGTCTTTCTGTGCACGGATTTTGTTCTTTTATTCACAGTGATACTCACATGAATGTTGTGAGTAGCCTTGAAGATTTGGATTAATAAGGTTTATTCCATCCAAGTGATGTTGCTGACTTTGTAATCTTTATTCATGCAGCTTAGTTGAGTGCAGCCATGGAGGCAGAGCTGGAGCACTGCTGTCACATTGGCTTGCACTGCATCCCTTTGCTCACTCGCTCAAACCTGCAGCAGTGTGGGGTTCAGCATCCAGGAAAACCAAACATTGGAACTGCTTGAAGCTTGGATCTGCACAGCACAGATATTTAAGGCAATGTCTGTTGGGGTGTCGTGGGCCAGCAGTTCCCTCCAACAAGCCCAGCAAAGGCAGGATAGATTTAGCCAGAGTGAATTATGCTGTCAGCAGCGCTTGCCATGATGCAGCATCAGCTACACATTCAAAGTACTCCATTCATGCTACATTTATTAGGCTCATAATATTGTTGTCTCTATTTTGCTTGCCAAAGGTACTTGATGAAGAAATCATAAATCAGGATTTGGGTTAGGATGTTGATCCTAGGCTGGGACTTTGGAGTTTCTCGGTTTGCTGTTCCCAGCATTCCCAAAGAGCAGGATTGTGTTAGTGTTAACTTGTTACTGCCTCCTCAGAAGAGTATCTGCTTCTTCAAGGGGGAGGTTAGTTTTAAGGACTGCTTGTTAGATCTTTCTAAGAGGGCACTTACAGCCACTCTGAGCTGCAAGAAATGTTTCAAAGGCATGCAGTTAACTTGGTTTGGATCTTCATTTTATGTCATGTTCTCCGCGTGGCAATTATTCACCAGTGTCACGTGTACCCATTAAAGCTTTACCAAGTGTGATTAGGCTGGGCTGCAATCTTTCTGTTTGCAAAGGAATAAATCTCTGGTGCTGGATCAGTGATTTTGGTGGGTTGCCCTTAGGGACTGATGGCAGCATTGGCTTTCTTTGCATGCATATGTAATCAACAGATGATCTTGCACTGACTGTCTAAATAATAAATGTATTTGGTTGCTGTATAGTGCTAGAGGTCCTGGAGAAATGAGTAAGATGTATTAACAAAAGAAAGGGACCGTGTAGAATATTAGCTAAAACCAAGCTCCTTCCATGACAGTGACAACAAGGAGCTGAAAAAGAACATGCAGCAATCTGGAGCTTTTCCAGGTGCCAGCAGACTAGAGACATTATAAATAGAAATGTTGATAGCATATTTAACTATATAGCTGTTATATATAATAGACTGAGCTACATATAAGCCTTAAAACCAGAAGTTCAGGACATGAACTGTGCAATGTGTAAGATAAAACGTGGGCATAGAAATATGATCCATGCAAGCTCGCTGTGTCTGCCAGAGTTTTTCTAATTGAAACTGACAGTTTAAAAGTATTGAATAATGTAAAACTAAACAAAATTTTGCAGGTAGAGTCAGTGTTCACCATGGGAGAAGTTTATTTAGTGCATGTGTCATTATGAAAACTGTACTTAAGAGTATAATTTCTATATGTTTTCTGTGTAAACCTCAGGCATTTCAGCAATACATTGTATATTTAATGGTGAATTTAGAGAATGGTAGATGTTGCTCTTGCATCAGTTTAAAATGTGAAACACTATACAATAACACTGAATCTTTTATAACGAAGAAGAACTGGCTATCTTTTATTACAGCCATAAAAAAGGTAACCCATCCTTACTGTTTACATTGTGTTAATACATCATTACTAGTTGTACCCTTGAAACTTTTCATCCACAGTTTATTTAATCACCATTGCAAGGCTTTGTCTCAAGCACTGTCTGCTAAGAGAACACAAAGTATTTGCTCAAAGTATAATCTCAGTGTCATTTCAGGCTAATTTCCCTATGGCCAGGGAAAGGTAATAATCTCAGAAAATTATATAAAGTTATTATGGGCACTTTTGGGATTTTTTAAACAAGAAAGGGTTTTAAATGAACTTCTAGCCATGTTGAGGCACTTTCCTGATCAACTATTTCCATAGTTCTCAGGTTAATGCTGAGTTTGCCTTTAGTCATGAGTGTTGTCTATTTTACTTGTTCCTGTTGAAAGTTCCTCAAGTCTTTACCAAGAGCAACAGTCCCACTGAGCAAAGCAGCCTTATATATAGTAAGAGAGTTCCTATTCTCAGGAGTGTTACCTTGCTGAAAAGCTCTTGTTCCTGGTTTTATTATTGCTTCAATGCAAATAAAAGCAGACTGTATTTTGCCACTGAAAGACAAATAATAAAAATGTACATGAAGAAATTTGATTCCTAATAAAACCTCACCATGATATGCCATCCAGTTCAGTGACTTTTGTGAATTATTAATATGGCAGGTTTTTGGATCTGTATTGTTAAATATAGCAGTGTTTGTTTCTCTCCTAGTCACTGGTCCATCTGTTACAAAAAAGAGAAGAAAAGGATGTAGACATCTGTATTATAATGACATTTATGTGTTTTACTTAGAGTACAGAAGAAAGTAAAAGACTAAGAGTTGGTTTATTATTCTCTAGTTCAACGCATGTCTGATTAGAACTTAGTTACTGTTTCCATACTTCTTCCTGTCTGCAGTGCTTTTATTGTTCCCATGGCTCAGGTGTTGCAAATAGTCAGTGACAAAATAACATCATTTGTGTAAATTTTGGGGCTAATGCTGCCTCTGGTAGCACTGTTTGCATTAAAGATAATCATAACCTGCTCTACCACTTTCTGGGCCAGTTTCTAGTGGAAATAAAGATCATCTGGGTTGACTTAAAAGTAAATGATTGTTTATTTCATTATCGCAGATTTTAATGACTCCATATTATTTCTCCTTATTCTAAGATGTTAAATGAACATTTCAAATAGAAATGAAAAATAGTTTTCGAGCAATGAGCTGGTCACCAATTAACAATAATTTATTTCTAGACTTTCGTCCAATCATGTACTGTTTGAGAGGTTTCAATTTATGTTAGAACTTGGCTTGAAGTCTTTAATAAGTGTATAGCTGTAAATCAGAATCTGTCTGCTATTATTTCATAAATAGTTTCTGATAGAATGTATTTATTTCTACACTGTGCTGTGATAAAAAGAAAATTTCGACTAATAAAGTCAATAATAGTAGATTAGAAAAAATTGAACAAATAGGCACAGTGGACTGGTGAGTGTAGGCCTGAATTGACTGCCAAGGTAGCACATGGGACTCCTCATCGTGCTACATGTTAATTTAACACCCTGCTTGATTTGATACCTTTTATTGCTGCATGCAGATCTGTGATATGAGAATAACCAGTAAACGATGAAGTCAAATGTGTATTCTACAGTCTTCTTTTGAATGGAAGATTTAGGTCAAGTATATTCTCTTCAATCAACAGTGAAGATCAAAGTGGAATTCACATATGCAGTCTCTTTGAAATAGGTAGATGTGAACATCTTACAGAATTTCCTGGAAAGCCTTACTAAGAGTGAAATAAAGTCATATGGATGGTGGTTATTCTCATTGCTCAGGTACAATATGAATGCAATTTTGTGTGTGTTGTGTGCATTTGTAACACAAGTGTATGCTACACTCACAGAAGTTTTGTGGATGACTGCTCCTGCATGTTTCTGGTGGGCCTGTATTCCTCCCAGCTGCTATGCTTGAAATGTGAATCTAGAAATCCTGGAATGGCTATGGAGAAGTTTCAGCATTGAGAGGCAGTAGGAGCTGGTATGTAGGGCACTGTCCTTCAAGTCTCACATGATTCACAGACTGTTTTGGTCTGTGTGTGACAGAGCTGGTCAGGAGAGTGACACTTTCCAGATTAATGCTGAGACTGGGGCAAAACTTTCCTTCCATCATGGTGAGAAACAGTGTCCTTGAATTTCTGATTTTCATCTCTGATGAGCTGTAGCTTTCTGAAATATTATTTCCTTGAACACAGATTTTGTTTTCCATGGTTAATTGTGGCCTTACTTGATAGAGTAAGGAGACAGAGGAGACATTGCTTCCACATGCATTTCAGAAAAATGAGGGAAATGGAGAACAGGCCTTCTGTGTTACTATGCAAATGTTACAAAAGGTGCTAGTTTTAAAACAAATGAGTTGCATCTGTTAGCAGTTATGATGTTGCAAATCAGCCAATTATAGTAAAACTTCAAGATTTACTAGCTGCGAGAATTCACGTTACATCCCAGTAAAGGGTTTTGGTTGCTTTAACTTTGAACTATGCTGCAGAAATCACTGCTGAATGTGATTTGTACAGAGTACAAACAACCAGCTCTTTGTTGTGTTGATTTTTCCCAGCTTTTGCTTAAAATTGTTTCATTGACAATATCTTTTACTTTTTCATACCTTCAAATTAATTTCAAATTTTAAATTGAGGATTAGGTTTGAAATTGACATGGATGCCATTTTTGTCAGCAAATTGCTCATTCTCCAGAGGAATCTGTAGCCTGGGATGGCCATCTTTCCTTCCCTGCTGCTGTTGGAGCCACTCCCATCGCATGAGAAGTGTCAGAGCAGAGGGGAAGAGGCTCTGGTCAATTTAGGCTTCTTCAGGAAATGTCAGCAAACTTGGCCTGGTTTGCTTTTGTCCCTTGCTGGCAGGGAGGGAACCAGCACAGCTGCCTGCTCGTGAGAGCATGGGGACTGTGGACAGTGCTGTCTTGTGCTGGTGCAAATTTGCCATCTGCCACCAGAGTCCCATTGCTGCTCCCTGTGAGCTGCTCAGTGGTCAGTGTGATGAAGACTTCCAGAGTAGTGAAGCTTACTGCTGTGCTCCTTCAAAACCACCTTCTTATAAAGCTTTTGCAATATTTATACACAGTAGAAGGAAGGGAGGAAATACAAACTGTAAGTGTATTGAGAAAATGTCTGACAGCTATCCTGGATGTACCTGGGAAGTAGTAGTAATGTAGTAATGTTAAATGTGAAAGCATTGATGCTTGTGCACTATAAATAATTACTAACAAAGGTGATTGCCAGCGTGGAGAGTTGTTTGCAGAGGGATTCATTTTTGATTGTTAAGTGTAAGTATATTTAGACAGAAAATTATTTTTGTTCCTGAAAGCCAGGGAGGAGTTGTAAATGGGAAGAATTAGCAGTTTGAATTCCACAGAGCAAACACCAGCCTGGTTATTACAGATGAAATTTGATGAATGTAGTTCTACTGAGGTTAGCGCAGGAAGCTATTCTTATATTTTATATTTTAATATCTGAACTCAGTAATTTTATTTTTAGCAGTTGAATTTACAGAGTTTTCTTGAAAACTACTCAGTTTGGCAGCCTTCTTTTCTGAAATGTTGCAGATATTTAAAAGCCTTTAATGTCCCTTTTGCTAAGTCACCTTTGATCAAAAATCTTCATTGATCAATTTGTGCATATGTGTACAGACGTAATCTAACACAATAATAGAATCCAAATAATTATAATTGAGGAAAGGACTTAAGAGCTTACCGGAATCTCCTATACTTTGCCTTTAGTGATTTTGCACAGCAGTCCAGAAATTGACTCCATAATCTGAGATTTTATTGTGTAAGTGAAATCCCGCAGGAATATATTTTGGCAAGGCAAGATGTATTAGGGAAATAGTGCTAATACCTGCAAGTTTAAAAAAAAAATACAAGTAGCTAGATGAGACTTGACTACAGGTGACAGCAAGAGATACTTAAACATTTTAACTAGGGCATGCCATCATAGCTGGAATCTGACACTAGGAGAACTGCTGCACAGTTCAAGCAAACTTGAGGACAATTTTTTCATATAAAAACAGTAACTTCAGTAGTTGACATATCCTGGACAAGGAACTTGTTAAAGTCCTGTGTTTTAGTTTTTAAGTGATGCTTCTTGTGAGTTTATGTAGAGTCATTGAGTTCTTTTCTGTTCCTTGTTTTGTGCCCTGCTGAGAAACCTTCTGATAGAGCATTGAAAGATTTTTATTTTTTTCAGAACCTGCTTTTATTGATGAAAGCATGAGTAGAGTTTATTGAAAGAGTTCAACAGTAGCACATCGGGCTAAGGTAGAGATGGGATGAATCACCTGTTCATCATAATAGTTCTTAAAAGCAGTAGTCCATTGGCTCCCTTTAACATTTCTACAAATAAAAACCCCCAGAGCTCATCTCTTCAGCTCTGGGCTATTCTGATAATTTCCATAGATTTCCATTTCTGTTTTCAAAACTAACTTATTTAAAACCTGTCCACTTTTTATGTTGTGTTTCTGTAAAGTAACTGATTACTCATGCCTATATAAGATATTTACAATAATAAATGTGATATAAGGCATGAGGTATAGTTTATATGTATTTAAGATCTTTTAATTCACAGATAGCTGTCAGACTGGCTATCAGGTAGTCTTTTTCCCCCAGTCTGATTCTCAGATCTAGTAACAGACCACACTTGAAGAACTGAAAGATGTTGATCAGTTCCTATAGGTAAAAATTTGGGCTAAACCTAAAATACATCTGTTCCCCTAGATAGCTGACATGTGGTCAAGACTGGAACTTATGTAAGAGAGCATGAATATTTTTGGACTAAATATCTCCCAGGAATAATTAACATTTTCCCCTAGTTCACACAGCCTTCTACCCAGGCAACAGATGGGTAACTCTTAAACCTAATGGTCTTTCTTGAAGTTCCTTTTCATGTGCTTCTGGTATGTGTCTTCATACTGCTAAAGTTTATTTGATTTCCTTTTGGCCACTTTCCAGAACATCTTTTAATTCCTTTTGTGAAATTTCCATGCCAGCTTTAATTCCTGCCAGAAGGCAACTGTTGCATCTCTGTTCAAGCAGGAATCTAAAGCTTTAAATTCTCAGAATTTCTCTCTCTGGAAGGACTACTCCCTGCTCAGACTTCAGAGACATCAAGAATATGTACATCAAACACTGCTCAGGAGAGAAATAAGGACACAGTATTACTTCCTTGACTACAATTATTCCGTTTCCATTTCCTGCTTGACTTGATTGTAGTGATATTTGGCTTTTATCTGCAGTACTTGCTACTGTTTGAGTTCCAGGAATCTTTATAAAAAAAAAAAAGAAAAAGAGGAGTCCAGACAAAACCACAACTCATTTGGTACTCTGCCAAACCAAATTCTTTCTGCTCTCTGTATGTATATCCATTGAGTCTTGTGAGGGCAAGGCCTGGAAGTGTCACTTAGTACTATTCTTTTACTGTCATTAAAGGACACAGATGTGATTCAAAAGCATCTCAGACCTGATTAACTGGTCTGTAGATGACCCTCAGGTGATGGGGGAAGGTCTTTTTGAAATTTGAAGAGTCCCTTCTTCTGCACCATTGTACTGAAAAGGAGTTTTTGGGGGGAGGTCTGGCAGCCTTCTTGGGTAAGATCCCAGTTAAATATATTAATATCAACGGACTTGGTTGAAGGACAGGGTCAGGATTTTATCATGTTATGATAAGGGAAAAGCTAATGGGGTTTTCTCTTTGTTATTTGTTATTACTCACCCCTGAAGGCGAGGGTGGCTGAGGTTCTTGCTAATAAATCTCTTGCAGCAGATTAGAATTAAATGACACTGAATGAAATTAGAATGAAATGACACTGGCTTTTTATATATATTATGTATATATTTATGTAGGGCTTATTTAGAATAATGTGCTTGCCATGGAAAGGAGGTATGTAGCCCTTTTGGTTATTATCTATCTGTAGTAATATAACAGTACAAAAGTATAAAGACACCACTTCAGAAAATATATAAAGGAAAGAAGGAATGAGAAGGATAAGAGTAGATAGTGGAAAGATATCATCACTTATCTAGCAAAGAGACTTAATTGTTGTTATTTGATGTCTGTTGGTTGAAGTTATGATCTCCATCTTGATCAGTTGGGAGTGGAGGAAGCCCCCAAAACACAAAGTTCAATGGGTTAATAAATGTTCAGGTGTATGTCAGATACCTCCTCCCTTACTGAGGGGTCAGTTTTACACTGTCTGATGTAACAGTGTGGATCACATGCAGTCCTCTGGTGGAAGGCCTCAAAAATTAGGGGATACTCTGGGGGTCTTTGATGGTTTCTGACACCTTCAAAGACATGACAGCTGCTTCTCATGACAGAGTGGCTGAGCCAGTTGTGTCCCATCAGAAGGGATGAAAACCTGCAGGCCTGTGTGTGAATGCCCTGGTTGTTCCTGGGGAAAAGTTGTACAGCTGGGCCTGTTATCTAAGGGCGATAAAAAACATTATCTGACCTCTGCTTCTTACCTGCCTTCTCCCTCACATGGCTCAAACCTCAGCTTGTGCTCTCTGCTGGTGGGTGCTCACCCCCCCTGCACCTGGGCTGTGACCTTGCAAACCCAACCTTGGCAAAGCACCCACTGCTATTGCAAGTGGCTAAATGAGCCACCAACCATGTACATTTCAGTCCTCCATGCCTACAGAAATGGTAGTGGCTAAATAACAGAAATTTTAATTTTAATTTCATTTTTTTTTTACTCTGGTAAGTTTTGAAGAATTGAAATGCACTACCTAGATTTGTTGGGACACTAAGGTTACTGTACATGTTTTATTAAACAGCAGCAATGTCATCTTTAATATCCTGACAGGTTGTTAACAGCCTTTGTGTAATTGTGATTTAGTATCTAATGAAGTCTATTGAGAAACTGCCACTGGCTGGAGCAGGATTGGATCCAGGTGCTTGGCTTTGCATGGCTGTACTCTATGTACATATTGTAAATCCAGAAAAATATATGTATGTATATACAAACCACATATGTTGTTTTGAGTCATGATTTTAATCTTATAGACGCATAGAATGGATTGGGTTGGAAGAGACCTTAAAGACACCTTCCAGTAGAGCAGGTTGCTCAAAGCCCCCTCCAGCCTGTCTTTGAACACTTTCAAGGAAGATACACAGCTTCTCTGAACAGCCTGTTCCAGTGCCACCTCTGCATCTATTCTGCATCTGTTAATCTGTCTTGATCTCTGCATCTCTTTTTGCTAACTACTTTGTACAGTAACCTGAGTTACTTTTGTCTTCACGATGATGTATAATGTGGGGATGTCGTTTATAACCCCTGGTACTGGAAGAGTTGTTTTTTTTTTTTTTAAGAGTTTATCTCAGTGCTCACCAAAAACCTTTCTGGAAATTTCAAGTGTGCTAAATCTTCAGAGATTCAATTCCATTGCTGGCTTTGTTTTTAGGACACCAGTAGATAAAGATGAAAATGTGGCTGAATTCCATCTACTATATTCAGAATTGTTAAACTCTACAAAGCTTAGATTTTCCTACTACTGTCCGGAAATGTAAGTACATTCTGCAGTTTAGCACAGAAATTTCTGGGAGCTAAAATTATGTGGATTTGTTACTTTTCTTAGGGTTTATTGCAATTCTGTTCCTCAGTAAACCACTACCTTTAACCAAAAGAACAGATCTTCTGTAGCTACTATAGCTATTTAGAGTTATCATTTTGTTTATTTGCAGAGTGAGTTAGGAAATCTACTTGGAAATTCTCATGCATAATATGATTTATTAAATTTAAGGTTAAAATCAGGGTTAAAATTATCCAGTTGAATATTGTGCCCTTAATACTCTCTTTGCAAGTTTCCTTGGAGCTTAATGCATTCAGATTTATACTAACTATAGTACAACCCATTTATTTTTCTGTGACCCTTTTGTCTGCTACATGATTTACTCATGCTGCATATTGTTTTCTTTTAAATACTGTTAAGTCTTTGCTTGAAGCAAAACTGCTCTCCAGATTTTCTCTTGCAGGTCATTTGATCCAGGGTGCTTTTGAACTTTCTGAAATGTAAAGTAGTCGCAGTTCAGGTTTTAATTGTATGTCTTTTTCTCCTTTTCAAGAGTATGCTGCCTGGACACATCACTTTGTTATTTAAAGGGCTGATAAATGTGTCTAAGTTGTATTAATTTATCTGGCAATAGAATTCAAATTAATGCTAACCAGAAGATCTTTAAATGCATGAGTAGTATGAAAGGTATAATTAAATTGCTCTGAAAAAAAATTACAGGATATTTCATGAATGTCAGTAACATAGTTTTAGCCCTTAAATAATTTTTCTTTGCTGCAGATACTTTTGAGGGTTGTGTCTACCAGGAACTTAAAAATGTGTGTCTTGAGAAAACAGTAATTTTTTCCCCTTCATTTGTCCGTTTGGGTTTGTGCTAATTTTTGAGGTTCATATTATCCTCCTAAATTATGCTTTTACAGATTCCAGGAAGTTCACAGTGTCATAATGAGAGAGAGGGGTTTCTGAGCTATGTGCAGAACATTTAGGTAAACACTTAAGCTGATGAGGAGACTTTTTGTAGCTGGTGATTCCTATTAAGAGCATCCCAGAGTCCCTTGGTTGAAGACAAACCTGAAAGATTAACCCACTATAAAGGAACAGACTGTGGCTGAAGAATTTGCACAGTTGAATTTTTTGGAAGAAAACTTGTGTGCTGCATGCAGAATTACTTGCTTCAATTAATCAGTGTTAAAAAAATGATTAACTGCATCATAATGTGGTTCAGTCACTTGTGGAAGAGTGTTGAACTCTTGCTCACTGCATGACATGTTAGCCCCATCAGGGATGAGTGGGGCATGATTTCCCTTTCTGCTGGGCACTTCCTTCCTAGTGCTGGGCCAGCGTGATTTGCTGATGTCAAGCCACTGTTGGCTTGTATGTGGCCTAGCATGCAGGATGGCCACAGTCCTTTCCAGACATTTGCTTTTCAGCCAGATGTCTGGAGCTCTTCTGCTCCAAGTGCAAATTTTTGCTCTTCTTGCTGAACCTCCTGCAATCTATATAGATTTTTTTTGGCCATTTTGTGCCTTCCCTTTGTAACTCGGAAGTGAAGCACTGAGATTGTAATGTTAGTTATCACTGTGGATGTTTTAGGTGTTTTACAGTGCACAGTGAATATACCCTAAGCTTGGCTGGCACCAGAGTGAATTTTCTGTATAGTTTTTCATTCATTTCAATCAGTGTATGTTTTTGGCTACCACCAGCTGCCAAAATTGTTTGAAATATACCAAATAGCCTTAGGAATTTTTGCTTCAAGAAAGACTTGTTGATTCTTTTCTTAGCGAGAAAGATGGTGTTTTAATCTGATAACTCAAATAGCAATGGTGGAATTTAGGGCACAGTGGACTTGAAAGAAATCAATATTCTTTTTAGCTTACATAAAAAAAAATCATAGGTTCTTAGCAAAACCCATACCATGTTGAAACTGCCATTTTCCTTTCTCTGTGGAGACTATGAATTAAAGTTCAAGTACCAGCAGTATCATTTCTGGATACTGGGATTTAAGTATGGGCTCTGTAACGGTGATGACTGACATGATTCAGCTGTAGGCTTTGTTTTATTTCACCAGCTGTAGGTTGGTTGGAGAGACCCAGGTGGGACTACAGTCCTCTCACACCTGCAGGGAATGGGAAAGGTTATGTTCAAGCACAACCTGAATGTTGTCACTTGGGAATACACTGCTGCAGCCATAGATGCATGGATTCATTCATGCAAAGGCCCACAGAATGTACTGCTCACCATTTCTTTTTTCAAGTCATGGAGACTGAAAGGTGGATTTTCTTCATTTTTCAAAGGGAAGATGAACTGTAGAAAAATGAATGATTTCTATAAGACTCTCAGGAAAGTTTCTGGCAGAGGTGATACGTCAGTCTGGGAGTTGTATTGCTTCTTATATGCATGATAGATTCTACATAAGATTTAAAAAAGGAGGGAGAAGAGGTAAGAGGTATTCTAGCTTGGATTTGGTGGCAGGATGCATATTCATCCTAAAAATAGCTTTCTGTCATGGAAGTGCTTTCTATTTGAATTGGACTAATCTCTGGAATGTATCTTCCTTGAGACAAAGTTGTTCTCTTTTTTTTTATTCCATGAATTACTCTCCCAGACAGTGAAAGTGATCCTACCTATTAGAAATACCCCATATGGTTAAAGTGCCTCTTGAAGTGCTTGGTGTATGTAGGTCAATGTAGACTGTATGAGGCTGGAGAACATTAATTTGTGGGGAGAAAATCAGGATGATGTAAGCTAAGAAAAGTCTCTTTGAAGCAGTTAATGCATAAGGTGTTTGTTTTTGAAGACTCAAGGCTTGTTTTTGAAATAAATGTATGGTACCCCCAAAGTGTGAAAAGCATGGCACGGATATTTTCATAGATTACTGAAGAAAAGAAACAAAAATCCACACTGTGACCAATTCAGCTCTTGCTTTCAAGTGTAGAGGTTCTCCTCCCCACAGTTTTAGCATTTCCCAGTTTGCATTTACCAGTTTGCATTTCAGGGAGGGTAAATGTATTAGAAGTTTTAGTGCTTTCTATGATTATTAGAAGATATTGCCAAATATTTCTAAGCATTTGAAATTTTTTCTCTGGAGGACTGATCAGTACTATCAATGTATTGTTACTGTAATATCTAGATTATTTATGTGTCGTGACCTTTTGGGGACTCTGAGAGGGGTTTAGGCAACACATAAAACCTGAAGTTGTCGGATTCTTTTCATTTTTGCTTCTTTCTGATAGTCATTGTTTTTGTCACACAAAGAAGAGGAGCAGATTTACTAAAATTCCTGTTAATGCTGAGAATAATCACTCTCTCAGAAGGTGAACAGGACATCGATCTGTAGTGCCCAGAATAGAATTAATCAGTAATATTTATTTGATCCAACCTGCTGTATCTTATTTTGTATTTAAATATACTGGATTTAGTAAATATGTTATTATATATGTGACCAGTTGTTATTATTTCTTTTGGAGGTTTCTTTCAATTATTTTGGCAAAGTCTGTTTATAGTCATAGTTCATAGACAGCTATAATTATACTCCAATTAGCAGATATTGAAAGACACAAACTGTTTCATTGCTTTGAATGGGTTGGTATTTTGGAAACTGGTAACTTTGGAGAAAAACAGTATGCAGTTGCAAATAAAAAAAAAAGAAGAAAACAAGCTGTCTGGCATTCTTTAAAGGAAGTGATTGATGCATATGTCTGTTTTGCCTAAATAAGAAGTGAACAATTCTATTTCCCCTTACTTTTATCTTTCAGTTGAAGTATTATATGCAATTTTTAAGGGGGGGGGGGGGTTGTTTTTTTTTCCCCTTAGTAGAGTTTTTCTGCCATATAATAATTATGTTTTTCTTGTCTTGATGTCCATGCTTTTCAGCAGTTCTGAATTATGTATAAACCTCACATGTATGGGCTTTGTCTTGTCTTTCAGTTCACTTGCAAGATTAACATTGCTGTTGACCAAAGTTAAGCAAATGCAATGAAGGCTGATATTTTTCCAATTAATTATTGGAAATTGTTCCTGCCTGTGAACATCAGTATTCAGTGCACACTCATACCAGAAAAAAGTGGTTGGTCATTAGCTTCCAGTCCTCGGTGTCTAAACTTGACATTTCCTCAAAAAAAAAAAAAAATGATGGCACACTGAAAGATACAGAGATCACTTTTGGAACAAACACACTTATTTTAGTAGGGCTTTAGAGACTTGGTTTGGAAATTGAAAAACATTGCATTCATCACTACACTCAAAAGAATGATTTATTCATGTGTTTCAGATACAGTTATTTTTCTCTCTCTCTCAAATGAATTGCACTTTGTGATATACAAATCATTTGAATGTGTCATACTAAAAACTGGTGGCCGAAAACTCTTGTCCCATCTGGAAACCATGAAAACTATGGAAAATTTCCTTTTCTCCTTTAAAAAAGAAAAAAGGTCTTTGTTAGGATTGATTCCTGTGATAAGCCTATGTAGATTAATGTGGAAGTAAAATAAAGTGTCTCTATTGAATGGGTTGGACAGGAGAAGCAAAATAACTGTTCCTCTATTAGGTAATTCACATAGTAATGGTTTCTGGAAAGGAAATTTATAAAGAGCAGACAACTGCCGTTTTGAAAAGGAGGTAGAAGGAGAGCTACTCAATGGATATTTGTTCGTGTCAGACTTGAGAGCTTATTTTAAATATGATTTCCTTAGTTATTTTATTTAGGTTGTCTTGTTATGTTGGCTCTCAATGACCATATCTCAGCTTGCTGCATAGGTAACTGGCAAGAGCATCATCAGCTCATGAACCAAAGAATCCAGCTTGCTGCAAACAGAGCTCCACGGAAGATGTGAAAGTAATCCAAATACTTCTGTAGGAACTGGGAGTTCTTCACCACACCCCAAAATGTACTTGCTCAAATCACGCATTTTCAAATTATTTTCTTTTTCCGTCACTTGTAATGTGGAAGGTGCTGTCTGACAGCCCTGGAAATTAAGTCCTCTATTTCTCCACAGGACAGGTATAGCAAGGGCAGCAGCAATGCAATCTTCCCCACGCTGTCCTGCCAATGTTCCTCAGCCCAGTTCTGAAGAAGTCACTTCTGGAGGTGAGTGGGTGGAAGAGTCTCTGTGCAGAGACTGCTGCAGGGCAGTGGTTCCTGCAGGATGGGCTGCTGGATGGAGGCTGGCCCCTTGTCTCAAGTGAGCCACCAGTCTAACAGCAGTTTATGTGTCATAAAGCAGCGTGGGCTGGATTCACTGAGGTTGCATTATTCTGCTTGGCTCTTGTCACATTTTGCTATTTCTTTGTGGTGGGGTGGCAACTGTACATTTTTTTCTTTTTGCACTGTTGTTAAAGGCTTTGTCAATGCTTTATGTACACGTCTCCAGTGTGGCATGTGAATAACTGAATGCAGCCTGGTTGTAAATGTGGCGCAGAAAAGCAGTTAGTGGTGGCAGCCATGTGTGCAAGAGGAGCTGTAGGGCACTAGACCAAGAGGCATGCTTTGAAATGCACCAGAAATTGATAAGAAAGTGTATGTTGGGTTCTAGTATCTAAATGAACAATTAGGTTGCTGTTGCAAAGCCGTATCTTAACCATTTCTCTTTACATAATTACTATGTAATTTAGATATTAACATCAATTAAGCTGGTAAACTAATGTTCTTTTTTAGATTATTTTACAATTAATGAAATCTGCCTATCTAAAGCTAGACATGCAGCATTCTACACTATATGAAAATAAAGAGTATGTATTGCAGTTACCATAGATAGTAGTCATCCAAACCAGAAATATGTGATAAATTATGTGAGAGGAATCAATGACTGATGCAAGTTTTCAGAACAACAATAATGAGTGCTTGCCAGTTTGGCAAATTAATCCTCCTATACATTCCTGGAGTTACTTGAGCACTACTTAAAGTGAGTACTTCAAATAAAGTGAGAAGTATTCAATTTTCAGCCAAATTTACATCTCTTTAACACAGAAAGAAATCTGAGAAAATGGGAAACAAAGGCTTAGCAAAGCTGTTAGGTCATGGTGAATTACTTTTCTAGTTTTGAATGCTGTGTGAAGGATTTGCATTGCCTTGATTGTCATTTGTAGTTGGCCCTTAAGTCTGTTTAACTCTGCTTCTATGGCTGTTTGTAAACAGGAGTGATAACAAGAGACCATAGTACAATTCAATAATTGTATAAATTTAGCGTTGTTTACATCTGCTCCCATGAGATCATAGAATAAGAAGAGTTAATTTTCCTAGTTGAAGTAGACTTCCTGAAGGCATTTTTTAATTTTTTAACTTAAAAGGATATGAATAAGAATAGTATTCATTCTATATACAGCTAAAACAGTTCCTGGCTTTCACTTTATTTATTTTTTTTTTTTTTAGTTTTATCAGGTAGCAGGGCTATGGACTTCTGTTCATAATTAAAATTAATGACAAAGTCCTGTTGAGAAGTCATTTGAGACTGATCCATAAAGTGGAAAACAGTTTGAGGATCCTTGTTGTGAGAATACATGGCATTAGGACATTCTCTAATAAGTCACGTTATTCAGTGGTTGTATGGTGCCAATAGATCACGTGGATTTGATTTTTTTTCAGCTCTTTTGAATGCAGGGCAGAGTTCTAATCTCTTACTGATGTTGACAAAGCTGTAGGGAGGTCCAGAGTTGGCCTCCCACACACCTGAAGCCCAGAATTTCAGCTCAAACCTCCCTCTCTGCCATGTGAACTTTTGAAGATAATTATATACCTTGTCACAATTAAACCTTTTTTTATAATAGTCATTATTTTAAATTCAAGTACAAAAATACATTTTCAGGATGAGCACAAGAATGGTCATAGAGACTGTTTTCTTCACACAGTAGTTATTCAGACCACAAATTCATCTGTCTCTGCATCTGCTTTCTGTGAATACTAATTAATACAGAGTCTGTTTTTTTTCTGCATATTTACATTGAATAGTGGTTATCTAAAGTAGCATACTTGTAAACCAGCATATGGCCCAGAACATTCAGAGCTCCTTCATCCTAGAGTCCTCACTTACACAAATCTGTTATTTCTACTGGGACTGCTTACATGGGAAGAGGCTTTGCATTAAATTCATAGTTACACATCTCTATCTTAAAAGCTTCAATAATAACTTTATGAACTTGTCTTTACCTCCAGTTATATCCTAGTGATTTTACAGCCTCTAGAGCTTCTGCCCAGGGACTGGGAGTGGAGGAAGGTTAAACCAGTCTTTCAAGAATATATTTATGTATTTTCCTGAAGGTACAGTAAATTGGCTTGAGGCTTCAGGCTCAATTTACAAAGTCATTTTTTTCACCAACCACTAGATAACAGAGTTTAAGGGACATAGAGTTTTGGATCAAGTGTCAGAAACAGAGGCTGCAAAACAAGGAATAAGAAACACTTTAGGTTCACATTGAATAACGTGTGGTCTTTGCACAGCTGGGAAACCCCTATGCTAAAATGCTGGGTTTTTTTTGACTTTCTGTCTGTGAAGAAAATATACATCTGTGTTTATAATAGATCCAGGAAGGACTTTGCTTATTCCCAGTCTTCTGGAGATACTTCTTGAAAAGTGTTTCCCTAGCAGGTTTGGAGTTAGAGTGAAGTACATTGGTCTGTTCGTGATGATCTGGAAGGAACTGTGTAATCTTAGACTGTTCAAAAGGAAGTACTTATTTGAGGCACCTAGAAATTACTGAGATACAGCAGGAGGAAACGCCTTTTAATCAAAGCTGTATGCCACTGGCATGTGTAAGTAAAAGGGAGACTAAATTACCAAAGCTATCAGAAATTAAATCTCACTGCTCAAGTATCAGGCTGTGCAACTGGTTTCACCACATAGTTATCACAGGCTTCTGTGATGTTACTGTTTAGAATTATTGGGACTGTAGGAAGGAATTTGTCACTTGTCTCTCTAGGTTTCATGAAGGACTGTTTTTACTGTCCATTAGTCTTTCGGTTCACAGTTTTAGTCCAGCAGTTTGTGACAAGATACCATTAGCAATGACCAGCTGCACAACTGAGGATATGAAAAATTCTTGCTTTTAAATTTGTTTAGTATTTTGCAGCAATGCTATGGCATCTGTAAAAGTTTAAGTTGGAACTCATTGCAGAACCATTGCTGTGAGCTCTTTCAGGGCAGGGAATACATTTTTTTGTGCACACATAAAGCCAGCCCTCTCTACATCTTTGGCTATTCCAGTGATGCAGGTAATATATTTATAGCAGACTCAGTGAAACAAGCAAATCGTCCCCTAAGTCTTACAATAACAATTTCACCCATTTAATTATTTTCTTCTGAGTGCCTAGACAATTTAGGTCTATTGAATTGCTTTTGATAGTGTAGCCTTTAACCTTGTAGCAGAGTATTTGAACTCAGATGTTGAAAGGAGTTCAACAAAAAAAAAAAATGCCGCTTAGACAGGATGAGACATGCAGACAAA
The DNA here is from genome assembly GCA_003676055.1 of Chloebia gouldiae. NCBI lineage: Eukaryota > Metazoa > Chordata > Aves > Passeriformes > Passeridae > Chloebia > Chloebia gouldiae. The sequence continues at coordinate 36,288,401 of QUSF01000005.1, read as the reverse complement.
AAATGAAAGGGTGATACAGAATGTAAATCCTCTTTCAGGAGCCTTATGAGAATGCCATCTGGTTATCATAATGACAACACAGGTAATCATCATTCTCTGCATTCCATAAAATCCTAACTCGCAAATGGGTTGAGTTTTCACAAAGTCAAGCTATAAGATCAACTACAAAATCCCATGGTTTTTGTTTTTGTCATTCTTCAATTTCGAGGAAGCCTGATGAGACCTAACAGCTCAAGAGCATTGAGGTGGATGAAATCTAAATTTTCCATAAGCTTTTTCTACTATAGTATGCAGCAAATGAAAAATTAGCAGAGTAAATACTGAGACTGTAGAATTGTGAGATTTTCTGAGGCAAAAGGAAGGTTTCTTTGCATTTAAATACTGTTTGCAGTTTCTTTCTTAGGCTCATCTACTGTGCATTTGGAGTTGATAGTGAATTTCTCCTGCACTTGAATGACTGTTGTGCCAGGAGGCTGTGGATTTTTGTATGTTTTCTTTTGCTTGATCAAATACTCTAGACTCTTACAGGGAGATGAAGCGAATTAGGAAATATGTTCTTTTATAAAAAATACTTAAGAATATGCTTCAGGAAAAAGAGAACTTAATTTGTTTTAAAGGACAGATGCATCTTAAAAGGCACTTAAATTTTAATCAGTCCCTTAATTTTTATTAATGTGTAATGAAAAAACCCCCAGTGATTAAGATCCTGGGAAATTGATTTGAATTTACAAGTTGAGTTAGCTGGTATTTAGAGGTTTTGCTGTAACAATTTATCAGATCCTCTCTGTGTGTTAAGTGCTGAATGACCTTGTGCCATTCATATTGCTCTGTAGTTTGTCAAAAGAAAAAGGGCTTAATTTGATAATTAAGTAGGAGAGAATGAAAAAATGTATTCTGGCAGTTTGTGACCAGGTTGGGAGAGCAAGGTCCTGATTGTTCTTTATGATGGAAGCAGTGGAGATAACTTAAGAATTACATTTATTCTGGATAGAAATTGCTTTTTTTAAAACATCTTTTTTTTTTTTTAATTCTGAGTGTTTGTTTTTTTTTGCCAGTGTTTACATCAACATTATTGGTTTTTGAGAAAGTAGTCTCTGTGCTAGTTTACTTAATTTTGTAGGAGTGCTGGAGTGAAGGCTGCCTATTTATGTCAGGTAGAGCACAATGGACAATATTCTTTAACCTTCAGAACTATGAAAAAAACATTCAGAAGAACTGATGTGTAATTGGAAAGGAAACTTCAATAGTAAATAGGTTTTTGGGGTTGTGTTTTTCTTAGGATTTTGGGTAGGTATTATTTTTGTTTACCTTAATTGAGGTTTGGCTGCCAAGTTCTGAATGGTTGGGAATAGTTTGAAGGTCTCTGTTTGAAAGTAATTGATTTAGTATTGTCTCCTGCCCCACTCCTGCCTAGTGGCTGATGTGTTGTGCTATCCTCAATTGTGCAGAGGATACTGGGAGACCTTTGGGAGCCCTGTGGGGGGGTGCTGCTAGATTAATGCTGATGCTTCCTTCCCTCCTCCTGCTTTCTTCTGCATCTCCCTCCCCGTAAAATATCCTCTTGGCTAAATGCTTGTGCAGAAGAAAACTGATGTTATGGCCTGTGTACTTTGCCTTTCCTGGTTTTACAGCTGACAGAGCTCTATTCCACACATTGATCCTGCCTTTGACTTCCCTTCACAGGAACAGAATATGAATGAAGGAAATGCTACTGTGTTAAATGTTAAATACAGAAAATGTCCCCTCTGTTCACAGCATCAGTTTTGTAGTATTGAGGTGCAAAAGAAACAGCTGAAGTGATGTTTCAGGCAGTTGGCTGTAGAACTGCATGGAAATGGGAGTGGAGGAGTGTCTGATACCAACAAATCAGGAACAGCTGAACAACCAACCTAAAGCCTCTTCCATTCTGTAGAGATTTATAAATGGTGTCAGCAAGCACATCTGCTTCTCACCTGACTGGGGCTTACAGGTTAGCTTAGAATTTTCCTTGCTGAAGAGGAACTTGTTTTACTTTGTCTACAGACAGTGTGTCACCAGTTACACTGTGCTTCATCTGGACAGCCAAATGTGCCTTTTTCTTTTTTCTTTCTTTCCATGAGCCAAGTAAACATAAAACCTAAACTGAAGATTTGATGATAGGGAAAAATCTCTGTTGTTGCTCACTCTTTTAAAAGATCTGGTACTGTGCTGGAGGACAGAGAACACTGTGGTATGGAATGAAACATTTCACTGAAGTCAGTATTGCTAATTTCAAGTGAAGGCTTCCATGGGCTGTGTCTAAGACTAAGTATAATCTAAATGTTATATGTCACTAAAAGTATGTGATGCATAGTGGGATAGAGACAGAGATGCATGGTGGGAAGGAAGAGAAGGCTTTAACAGGAAAACTGTAGGGTGTGCTCGTTTATGATCACCATACTCTTTGTCCAGTACCATAGAAGGAAAAAATCCTAATCATGCCAAGAGCTGAACAGCTGTTGCCCTTCCATACAAGCTGCAGCCTTCAAGGGTGCATTTACAGAACAAAACTGGGAGTGTGGAATGGGTACATACAAGAGGACAGGCTAAGCCAATTAATCTCTAACTTTGCAATATATATATGTGTACATATATATGTAAAGGGTGTATATCTATGTATTTGTAGTATATGTTTTTTTTCAGAATCAGAATAAGGTTTTGCATTTAATCTTAAGTGTTTTCTCTTTGATCTGCCTCTTTAAATCTGATTGAGGGAAACAGAATATTCTCTTATTGGAACATAAGCAGCTCTGCTATGCACTTCTATGCTTTGGTATAGTTATATATTTTTATAGTAATAAGTTAAATAAATAGACCTGTATCAGCAATTTTGAGGATATGAGCTTAGTGTGCAAACATCTGTTGTATATATTTGATGTGTTCCCCTGCCTTTCCAATAAGCCTTTTGAGATGTATTTTTTCAGTATATCCTGTGGTGCTTGATAATGCTGACCATGGTTCTGTGATGACAAGCATAATATTTTGAAGGTATTTCTGAAAGATAAATTTATAAAAGATAAATTCTTTTATCTGTTCAGTTTTCATCTTCTCTTTCTATGTAGCTTCCCTTTGTCTCTTTGGGTGAAGTGCTTCTATTTTGAGGACTCCACAGAATTAAAAAACTGGTATATTGACATCTTAAATATTGTTTGTGGTAGCTTCTACTGTTTGAAGTTTTTGAGAACAGGGAAGGACTTGGCAGTACCTGAGTGTGCACATGAATGATTTTCTCCCCCTGCCCACCCCCACTGTTCTTGCTGGCAGATGGGCCTTGAAGGACTTTTGCCAGCAAGTGCGAGTCAGACTAGCCCCTAGGAGTGACTGATACCAGGCAGCCTCTCTTGCTGAGCTCAGCAGAACAAGCCTGTCAGTGAACCTAATCTATAATTTTCGAAGTGATTTCATATTTTTTGTCTCAGAAATCACAGTAGCGACAGAACAGAGCGTTTAGCCCCCTGTGAGAGTTGTCAAACATAACCAAATATGAAATTAAGTGATTGTTACAAAAATAAATGCCTGGGAGAGTGAGTTTACAGTCTTAATGCTTCAATAACAAGTGCCTTTTAAAGTATAAGCTTTACATATTTTTTTTGTTACAAACACTGCCTTCTGAAAAAACACAGAGATTGCAGGTTGGGACAATTGTCAGGATGCCAATAAATGTTGCTCTGTAGCACCACTCTCACTGCAGAGATAATAGTTTTGTATAGAACTGTTGTGGTTTCACCCCCTCTGGCAGCCAAGTCCTAGGCAGCTACTTTCTCACTCCCTCACCAGCAGGATTAGGGAAAGAATTCAAAGAGTAAAAGCTGGAAAACTCATGGGTTGAGATATAGACAGTTTAATAGGGGAAGCAAGAGCCATACACACAAAGCAAAACAGAGAATTAATTCACTGCTTCCCATGGGCAGGCAGGTGTTCAGCCATCTCCAGGAGAGCAGGGCCCATCATATGTATCAGTCACTTGGGAAGACAAACATACTCACTCCAAATGGCCCCCCTTTCCTCTTTTTTTTCTCCCAACTTTATGGACTAAGCATGTCTGGGACTGAGCATCCCACATGGTCTGGGATGTCCCTTTGGTCACTTTGGGTTACCTGTCCTGGCTGCATCTCCTCTCAACTTCCCATGCACCCCCCACCTCCTTGCCAGGCTGGCCATATACCAAAAGCAGAAAAGGCCCTGGCTCTTCATAAATCCTGTTCAGCAGTAACAAAAACATTTCTAGGTGGTCAACCCTGTGTTCAGCATAAATCCAAAACACAGCTCCATAATAGCCACTGTGAAGAAAATTACCCCAGCCAAAATCAGCACATTAACCCAGATTTAACGAGCAAATATGTATTTAATAATTAATGGCTTCTTTTTGTGTAAAATAATGGAACTTCATTTTGCAGATGAGAATTCCTCTTTTGTATTAATTCTCTTTGAATTCATATTTCTCATTCTTTTTTAGTTGTTCCAAACCCTGAACACTTGTTCTCTGCCTGACCTCTAACACTGTGGATTAAAAAAAAGAACTCCAGATGGTTCACTTCATAGAATGGGGGCACCTTTATTTGTAATGCATTTACATGAGTTAAAAATCCAGCAAAGAAAATAAACTATCTTAATCAGTGGTCCTTAAAAATGATGTCTGCAGTTTCAGACAGCTGTGATCATGGTGTGACGTTGGATAAATATCTCCCAGACTTCCCACAGGCTGTCAGAGCTAACTGAGCTACCCAAGCCTGAAGAACCTGATAGAAACCCCTGTCTCACATTGGTATGTATCCCTGATCTTCTGGTCTCTGTTGTAATTACTGCAGGAGCAGGTGGTTTTCTGCAGTTCTGTGGAAGTGGGGTTTGGTATCTGGTCCTCAGAGAGTGGTTACAGAACACAGCAGAGGTCTGTGCCCTGTGTGCCCCTCATGGACAGGGCAGGTATCTTTTAGTAATCTTGTGATGGGTATCCTTCAAACTGCAGAATTCAGTCTGGATTCTGGGACTTCCTCTGTCTATGACCAGGCTTGGAAGAAATTCTGGAGACAAATAAGAGATTATTTTACAGAATTACTGGTGAAAATACTGCTCTTATTCACTTTTGATGTGGTTCTGGTAATAATTGCAATGTATCAGAATGGATAGGTGACTCAAGTTTTTTTCTTTGAAAAATCTTCTACCTTCTTTGTACCAACCATGAAAAACCCTAACCTGAAGAATAAAAATCTCCATGGATTTTGATAATGCAGAGATTTAATAAAATGTGTTGTTCAGCTCTGCCCTAAATCAGTATCAGATGCATATCTTGCTTGTTATTTAAACTGTGATAGCATGGAGTCACTAGACACAGCTGGTTCCATAGACACAGAGGGAGGTGGTTTCTGCCCAGAGGAATGTGGTGTTAAGTATGAGACAAGAAAGAGACAGTGTGAGGATACATTAAAACAGGGGCAACATGAGGTCATGATGACTGGTCAGCACAAGAAGCAGCTGTAACAGGAACCTGGCTGCCAAGTGTCTTTTTTTTATGGTAATCCATTTGTTGCCGTGCCCTGAGGAATATGGTTTGTTTTAGCTGAGCTCCAGAGTGGAATGTGAATCGAGCTGATCATCCAGTCTCTGAAAACATTCCTCACACTGAAAATAGTCTGATATCATTATTCCCTGCAAATAACGATGCAATAATAATTACCTCTATAATAACTGAGCAACTGTCCTCATACTCAGCTATGTGACAGTGTCCTTGAATACCCTGGCACTCCAGTGATTACTCCAAAAAAATTAAGATAAGCCAGAGAGCTTTGCTGGTTACCAGTAAGCTATGAAAACATTTCAGCAAAATACATAGAAATGCACCTCAGAAATCCACAACTTAAATATTCAGAAAGAGAAATTTCATGGCAGTCATCTTCTTTGGAGAAACTTAGAGGGCTTCACATGGGTAACAGAGTCTGTTTTAGTGTGAGTGGATTTGACATGAACGTTTTTATGTTTATTTAAGAGATATGTACAGTGAAATTTGTCACTGTGTTGTGTAGTTTGAATGTAATGCAGTAAATCTATAAGCCTTGTCACGGGGGCCTGACACGCCTTAAGTGCTTTTTCTGTCCACAAATGGCCCTTTGGTGAGGTAAAGGACTGGTGATGCAGGGGTCAGGACAGAGTAAAGTGCTCTCCAAAGTGGCTTTTCTGCAAAGATGTTATTTTCTTGTCTACTACCACTCTCCAGGCAGACTCTCTCTGATGGAATTCTAAGCCATAACTGATTAATAATCTATCCTCAGAGATTTTTTATGACTCTCTCAGTTATTCCTAGCTAAACTGTGTTTGAATTGAGTTCAATTGGTCTCAGCAACAGATGTCAGGTATCACTAAATAATGATGGGTCATGTAGGAGAAAAAGTGAATATTTTTGCCTTTCTGTAATCTTGACCAAATTAATCTTTTACTCACTGCATGCTTTTCAAAATAGTTTTGTATTTTTATTGTTAGCAAAATACTGGGGTATACATAACATATGAATATTGTTGTGGAACTGAGTAAAATTATATTGGGAATGTGTATTTTTCCAGTTTACTTTTAATTCATTTTCACCCATTATTAAATTTAAAAATAAGAGAATTACAAGTAGTGCCATAAATCAATATGTGTCCTGAACTGCAGAGCTAGTAATTTTTATAAGAGGGCAAGCCCCTGTGTTTATAATAAATCAAGTTCATTATCTTTTGAGCTTCCTGATTAAAGTAATTAGTCATTTATGCTGATACAAAGCCACCAGTGAATTCTTTGCTTTGTTTCACAAATATTAAAGCTTAACTTGTTTTGTAAGGGTCATTGGTTATAAACAGCTCCACATTGTAATGTAAATTTTTTGCTTTGTTAGCGGGGAAGTAGTTTCTGCCAATGCAAATTAATACACCAAGCAACTCTCCTGCAGTTGGAAGAAGCTGTCTTTAAGACTGTACCCTGCAAACGAATTTCAGATGCCCAGTAGGACACAGCAGGTGGGGCTGGGTAGGGCTTTGGGGTGACTGTGACTCCACAAACGACTGTGGAGAGCTCTGGTTGGTGTCATTCGCAAAATATTTGGGAAGCTGAGAACTGAATGTGCTTTTATATCTGCAGAATACCACTGTTACCTGAGGGGCTTCAGAATGCCACAGTCACTCCAGCTGGGTATTAAAAATGTCATTGCCAAGCAAATATTAGTGCTTTAGAGAAAAGCATGCATGAGATTGTACTTCTTCCTGCTCTTGTTTAGCTGTTGGTAAGAATAGTCTCTTCTGGGGTAGGGTCAAACACAGCTTAATTTTCTAGATGAAAGCAGCTGTGATACACCAGAAAGTTTCTCTATTTCCAGGCATCAGTTCCGAGCAATATGTACTTGGGATCATATTTGTAAAACTTGCCCTAAAACTGGAATTAATCAATACATTGAGGACAGAAGTTCAGAAGTCTCCTGAGTTGTTTTGTGGATTTTAATTAGCTGTGCCTATGCTCACAGCTACAATGAAGTAGTAGGATGAGACTGATAATTTCAGTGTAAATCTAACTTTTCTTCTGAATGTCAAGTGATACAGGACCTGCAAAAATGTAACATTAAAAAGCACCTAACGACCTTGACTTCAACTCTTACTTAAAGAAAACAAATATTTTTTTCTGCTTTGGTTTCTTTGTACTATTCCAATTCAAGGGTAATTGTGAGCCTCCAGATTCTTTCTTTTCATATTAGATTACATCCTTTACAGTTAAAATAAGGGAAACCTTTCCAGCAGTTTCTTTGGTCACCTGCTGTGCAAACTAATAATGCCATGCTAATCTCAAAAGCACTGTCAGTCACAGTCACATTTGAATTTCAGTGTTTCAGGAAGAAGACAATAAAGAGAGTGAAATTAGCTGAACTAGGCTATGTTGTACTACTTGTTTTTAAAATCTACAGTCAATCAAATACATCAAGAATGGGAGGTGTGTTTTTAAGGAGGCAAAGATTTGTTTACAAGATTTTTTGTGAATTTTAATGGTGCAATATTAATAAGGCGACAGAACTATAGGTTTTTTCTTTTAGCATATACTCCAGTGAGAAATAAGTAATTTCATATGGGGTAAGTATTTGAGAGATTTGGCTTGTAAAAGAGGGTAACTGTGACTAAATGCAGGTTAAGACATGAGCTCTGTCACTCAGTAACATTTGTTTTCCTGTAATTAGTGATGAAACACGGCACAATATTCACAAGGAAGCTTAAATGTGCTTTAGAGAAAGACTTTTCACATGCTAGGATGAAGAAAATAGTTATTCTCAGAGTTTTCTAAGCATTCTAGCATTTTCCACACTAAAAAAAAGATGGGCCACAAGAAGGTGTCTAAAAGGATGAACATTGTAATTTGAAAAGAAAATAGGTTCTAGTGGCTGTTCACCACCTGGATATTAATGTAGGCAATTACCAAGTCTTGCCTTTCAAACATTATTATGTTAGAACAAGAAAAAAAAGCCTATATTGTATTTTATATGACGTTTCTAATACTATATATACACATATAGATTTGTGTTATTTGTCTCTAATTCACCAAATGTTTCTTATGTGTGGCTCAAGGCATTTATTTATTGCAAGGCTTCAAGCTGTGGTAAGCAAGGTCATAGATTAAGAATTGATTTCCACAGTTGCTCTAGCATACAAACTAAATTTCTCTTGGTTGGTTATCAAAACTACAGCTGGTTATAATTTCAGCTTTTCAACACTGTCTTGAAAATGTTAAAACAAATGAGAAAATACTCTGTATGTATTGCATGTTTCATTTAGACCTTCAGCTAAAACTTAAGGAAAACAAATGGGCTTTGTGCTGCAAACTGCTAAGTAAAACTATGCCAATAATAAAGATGGTGGGTTTTTATTTTCACTTGGTTTTCATGTAATGACTTTATTTTTTAAATTGAGATTTCCTGTACAGTTTCTGTCAAACCATGTTTTGATCAATATCTTGATTAGTCCTTTTTTTTTACTATACGCTTCTAGAGCCATTGCTAATTGCAATAGGAATATGGGTTTCAAAATGAAATGTAGCTTATCTTCTTTGGAAACAGTCCTACAAGAAATAGAAAAATCCTGCTCTTTTATTAGCATTGTCTCTAATGTGAAACACATGATTTTTTAAACTGAAGATTGTATTTAGACTGAACTGAAAATTCGCCTTTATCAAGGAGTTGTTTTTTTGGTTTTCTTTGTGGGTTGTTGTGTTGGAATTTGCTTTTAAGGTGTGCTTTGTGTTGGTAACAGTAGTAGAGCTTAACTGTATGCAGAAATCAATTTGTGTAAATGTCAAATTCACTTTCGTGAATCTTTGCAGCAATACACAGATTCCTACTGACTACATAGTAAATCTCAAGTTGGAGAAATTGGCTTCTTAGACACATCTTTAAAGAAAGCATTTCTGATATAATATCCTGCCCTCTGTTATTAAATTAGCATGTCTAGAACAGAAACCATAATATGTAGTTTGTTTCCAGATCACTATCAACATCATCATGTGGCTTTAAAAAATACTAGCTTGGCCTCTGCTGTTTCTCCATGTGCCCCAACTACTGTTTCTGCTGTTGGCAGAGGAACCAAATTGCAAGATTATTTTTCTAAGATTACTGAGGATATTGTGTTAGCTTGATGGGAATTGTTTTGCAGTGCACAGCCCTCACTTAACCTTATGGCACTAGCCCACAAGAAAGTAGTGTGGCGATGGTTTTGTGGTACTCTGTTCTGCTGAAACAATGACTGAATTGCCAACCCTTTTGCACATTAGTGCATGAAGTAACTTTCTCACAGTGCTCACAATATGTATGTAAAGAAAAACAGTTGGAAAGTGAAGTGCTATGTGATGGGAGCAGTAAAACAGTTGGTGAGTAAAGTAGGTAAGGATTTGAAATCTAAACTTTATTAAGGAAAACGTGTGTGGAAATGAAGTACCTCAGAAATCACTTCTCTTGCCAATTCAGATGGATTATTTTGGAGGAATTAAGTGAAATTCATTTGATCTTTATTGATCTTTATCCCCTCCCTGAACTGTATTTTACAGGATTAGAATAGTCAGATCTCCTTTCATGGATGTTCCCAGCCAACTGCTTAACACTTGACCATATTTTGCAAAATTTTGAGTGGCAGCTTATTTTAATGTATTGGAAAGAGAGGATTTTGTCTGTTTTTTAAATGTCCATGTCTATAATAAACTTCCTTTTGACTTGATTGAGATTTCCACATGGAGATACCTCAAAAAAATGCAGCTTTGTGGTGAAATACAATGAATCAATTCAACTCAGACTTTCTCTGAATAATAAAGTCTCACTGAAAGCCTTGTTAGGAAGGAATTACGATTATCAAGTCTGGTAGTCAGGGAGGCTTGTTGTTAGTGTATTACTGCAGGACAACTCAAGCATGGTTATGCATGACTGAATACAAGATTTACACCCATTTCTAAATTGTATATCTCTTTTTTTTTTTTTTAAGCACACTGAAATATGTATGAAGAATTCAGGACTGATTCATTAACTTTGAATAAATTCCTACAACAAATGAGTGAAATGAAGAGAAAGCAAAAATAACTAGCTTAGGACTCCTTGTGTGAGGTTGGCTGCCTGCAGAGACACAGGACTACTAAAAAGAAGTCACTGATAATTCATTGTAGATCCATGTAATGGTAAACTTTGAGTAACATAATCTTTTCAGAAGCAGATATGGCACCATCCTCCAAGATTTATGGGCAGGAGTTGATTGTGTATACCTGTCAACTCCTAGCAGCAGCCTAGGAGTCTGGGCTTATGTAGGAATCCATTGAGAAAAATTCTATTTGAAAAGGTGCACCCACAGCATGTATTTGAGACTGCTGGGGTCTTTGAGTTAGCAGAGAGGTGTGCTATGTACCCAAAGATGATCAGAAGGCTGGAGCACCTCTCCTGTGAGGAGAGGCTAAGAAAGTTGAGGTTGTGCAGCCTGGAAAAAAGAAGGCTCTGGGGTGACCTCATTGTGTTCTTCCAGTACTTGAAGGGAGCTGCAAGGGAGATGGAGAGAGCCTTCTAGCAAGGCTGTGTATTGACAGGATAAGGGGTAATGGCCTTAAAATTAAAGAGGGAAGGTTTAGGTTGAATATTAGGAAGAAATTATTCTCTGAGGGGGTGGTGAGACACTAAAGCAAGTTGCCCCTAGAAGTTGTGGTTGACTCATCCCTTGGAAGTAATTGAAGACAGGGATAGGGCCCTGAACAACATGGTTTAGTAGAAGGTATCCCTGGCCATGGCAAGTAGTTGGAACCAGATGGTCTTCAAGGTCCCTTTCAATCCATACTATTCAAAGAATCTGTGACCTGAGTCTTCCCTTTGCATTTTAATTCTGGCATGTTTGTTATCTCAGCACTTGATTTGAAATGTAGAAACTGTGGTCTCTCTGACTTTAATTGGAGAATTAAACCTGTCAAGTTCCCTGAAGATTAAATGTGTGCAAATATAAATATTCTTACAATACGGTGATTTTTGTAACACAATTTGTACTTCTTCATATGTTGTTATCAAAATGTACATATACTCCAGTGGTAGTATTATGGTACATTAGTGGGGATTAATGCTGCAAAATTCAATATCTGCAGCTGGAGGATGAATCACATAATTTCTCTGCACACCCCTGTACAGCACTTGGACACAGGCTCTGGTCTGAAGAAGGCAACAAATGTCAGTAATTATCTATTGCTCTCTCTTCTGCATGTCTGCTTGGCAACATAACACCTTGGCTTGGATTAAAACAGTGCTGAGGCTTTTTTAACCACTCTGAGAGAAAAAATATATGTCATGCTAGAAGTTATGCATTCCTGACTTTGTCTTTCTGTCACATGCTGCCTTGCTCTAACATGGATGGTTCTGTGAACCACACTGAGGTAGAAGTTGTGAACACCTGGTCTTTGAGACTCTTCCTGAGCCTATATTGAGTTCCCTCAACACCAGAAGTATCTTCCCTAAGACTTAAGTAAACATGTTCACTGGTTTTTTCCCTCTCATGATAGCATTTTCATCAAGGACCAGATGATGGTTGGCTCACATGTGGCGTTATTCTCTTGTGATGGTGGAAAATGAGACATACTGTATCATCTTAGTAGGGAGAAGGATTTGAATAAGCAAGATGATCAAACGATGAAACTATGTGGCCAAAGGAGTCCTGTAATGTAGGTTTCAAATGCTCTGTGATTTAAAAGTATCAAACTTGTTGCTGCATTCTGTTTTAAAACAATTTATCCCTCATTCTTCTGTGGTTCTCTACTGTGGAATTTTTCCTTTGTGGAAGGGCTGACTTGAAGCATTTCAGGTTTTTCCTCTCTGTTGTATAAGGGGTAAACAGCTAAGCATGAAGCAGTTCCCACCTCTGTGGTTACTCCATTGCTGTGATTACATTTCAGCAGCTCTAGATTTCAGTACTGTTGCATCCTTTTGCTTTCAGTTTTAAATTAAAAGTTTTCATAGCCAGAGAACAGAACAGAGGGTTTGGTATTGATTAACAGTGCTCCCCTCATGACCTAAAGGTTCAGCTATGAGTGAAAGGCTATTAAAAGCAATATTGGTGCAGATGCCAAGTGGGAAGAGACAGCAAGCATGTAATAAAGAACAATTAATTTGTTTCACAATGAAATGTATATAAAATAATAAATTATTTAAAACCAGATTTTCTTCTGTTTATCTTCTTTTAACAGCAGTTTTCCATAAGAGTAATAATAGTAATTTTGTCTCAGTGAAGACTTTGGTTCCAGTTACTGTCTTAGTAATCTTGCACTGAAATGCTTGTATTTTTCAGTGCTGATACTTAACTTTAATAATCACCCCTTATGCCTTGACTTTCTTGAAATTTAGTCCTTTCTACACCTACTGGTTATAATAAAAGCATACAGACTTCATTTAGTTAATCAGTATAAGGCAAAAATGGATAAGACACTTGATGAATTTTTCGTAAGGACACACATTTTTGTTTACAGAATAAGTGAACACATTAGGTTGTGCAACAGCTGTATATAAGTAGATGTAGAAGTAGGCATTTATGCTGGGCACAGATTCTTTTTTTCTCAACATATGCAGGCATAAGGCTGAGGTAAAAATGTAATGTTTAGTTTCTAGACAGTGTACAATGTCCTGTGGTCAGTTAGTTTATACAAACATGTTTTGTATTACTGTGCAGGAGGATTGTAGCACTCATCATAAAAACCCAGATCTGAGCAAAATAAGATGATCTTTTCAAAAGCAAACTTGCAAGAAAAGTTCTTACATTTGAAGTGCAGTGGTTGACTTTTTAAAATTATGGTTAAGTGTTGATCTGACCTATTTGTCTAGAAAAAGTAGAACTAAATCCTGTGATATTGACAGTAGAATTTTGATCATGGGAGTCCAATATTCATTGCTTGAGGGCATTTGCTTTTATAAACAGGAACTATAATGTTATAATGTATAATATTAATGTTGTTAATGTTCTTCTGAGTATCCCAAATCAGCATTTGGAGCATACATATTTCAGGTGTAAACACACAGCCAGAGCTTGATACTATTACTGTTGTATTCCATTCATTTATTTGATACGTATTTTAATATTTTTAAAATAAGGAGTATGGATTTTTTTTTTACCAAATGTTTGCAATGGATGTTTCATCACTAAAAATCAGCATTGTGGGAGATCCTTGCTGAGTGTCTGCTCTTTGGCAAACTGCAGTAGCTCACCTTCTGAGAAACACACAGGCAGGATGAGAAGAACGCCTTGAATTGCCGAGTCCAGCGTAAGGAGAGGCGTCAGCAGCGGAAGATGGCTGTGCTGCAATTTTCCCTCCATTGCCATTCTGCTCAGTGTTCTACAGTGCCATGCATGCTCTGTTACATGGCATTCACCTACCCTGGCTCAAGCAGCGGAAAATCAACAAAAACATGCAGATGCTGAGAGAGATGCTTGAAGAGGCTGAAGAAATAGATTTCTTCTGGTGTGAAACTTCTAGGTATGCTCTTCTTTTTATCAATAAAATGACACAGTACTTGAACTATTGATTTTCTTTTACCTGATGTCTGAATGCAGATTTGTTTATACTATTTATTGTTTTCTTGTGATAGGAAGTTGAAGAAGGGAATTCATGTTGAATGCAGGGCAGTTATGTTAATACAATTTTTTTTTCCTTTTTCCACACCTTCAGTAAGACACAGTTGCATGGGACAGTTTGAATGCTTTCCTAGTGACATGGAAAAGCAAGAGAAGGCCACAGACTTGCAAACAGAAATTGGTTGTTATTTGCTCATTTGAAACTGGCAAGGAAACAGCTACCACATTGCTCCATGGCTGGCTCAAAGTTACTAATGATACCTGAACAGTTTTATGTATCACATCATTCATATGCTTGATCATTGTTCTCTTGTTGTATTTTCTGTTCTTGGCCTGTCTGAGATCTCTTGTAGCAGAGAACTCTTTTTGGGTGCATCTTTGTTCCTGTGTTCCCCTGTTTTATAAATAAATCATACTGCAAATCTTAGATGCTTACTTAGATGAGCATTGGAGCTCATTCTTGCTTTGCTGTCTAGATTATGAGCATCTGGCACATGATAGTTCTCCACTTGCTGAAAAACTAATCTAGTAAATCCATGCTGTTCTGATTGCTTTTTGTCTCTTTTTGGCTCTCAAAGGCATATGAGGATGTTTCCTGACTCCTTAGTACTTATTTTAATTAATTGACAGTTATTTCTCTTTTATTCAGAAAGAGAAGGTGCTGGTGAAAAGCAGCTACACAGGACAGTAATAGCAAAGCAATCAGCTATTTAGGCTAAATTTAAGGGAAAGAAATTTTGCTCCCTTGTTGTCCTTCTCTTAAATAAAACATGAGGTGGGTTTATTCTTTTGTTTGCACCCAACTCTACACTTTCCTTCTTAATATTCAACTGCAAATCAAATCCACTGCTAAACTGAGATGTGCTCTCTTTACCTGTACTTAAAATAACCCTAGGAGTTGTAAGAAGGTGAACCCACATGAACTGTGTGTTTTCAGTCTGTGTAGTTGTTTGCAAGCTGTGTGTAATTTGGTTTCAAAGTACTCACAGTGTGCCAGAGAAGAGCTATGGATAAGATGTGGATATATAGTATATTGCTCCTAGTGCTGTCAGGCCATGTGGGTGAGCATGAATCTCTGCTGAGGCTTTCCACCTAAGCAGAGTCCTGCAATTTGGACTGATGTTACCTCTTTATATTGGGTGGAGGGTTTGGTCTATGAATCACCATTTAATTTACAAGGAAGAAAGAGCTCAGATACCCACTGAAGAGACTGTTTTGATATAAGGAGCTGTAATGTTGGGTGTAGAACTAGCTGACACACAGTCTTGAAAAGTTCAATGTTTAAGGGAGAAATTAAGCGAAACTAAATTAATCTGTTGTATACCAGTG
Organism: Chloebia gouldiae; assembly: GCA_003676055.1. Classification (NCBI taxonomy): domain Eukaryota; kingdom Metazoa; phylum Chordata; class Aves; order Passeriformes; family Passeridae; genus Chloebia; species Chloebia gouldiae. The sequence goes on along the minus strand of QUSF01000005.1, from coordinate 36,272,979 downwards.
GTGGCTCAATAGCTTTGTTTTTGTTTTTATTTGAAAGATCTCACTTGCTGGCTGCAGAGTGGGTGGATTCAGCGTCCTTCTGGAGTCTGAGCAAATCACTCAAGAAAGATCTTGCTTTCTGCTGCATCCTAAAGACAATATGGAAGGGGAGAGCATCTGTGAGGTTGATTCTGGAGATGGACTGGGAGGTAGGGATGCCTGTCACTTATTTTTGTGTTCAACCCAGATGCTGGTTACAGCCTTGTGACAGTGGACCTTGGAATTTACAAAAAGCAAATGTGATAAAGGTGTCTGCAGTTCATTGATTGTATTTTGTCACTTTACAAGCAGTGAATAAAAGTTTTTCAAAACAGCTGTGTGTTAGAGGAAGTGGTACATGTAAACAGTCCATGTTGTGAGTGTTGTTATTTAGTCTGAGATGTCCCAGAGATAATACAAACACTAAATACCTACAATAAAATAAAGCATTTTTTTCTCTTTCTTTGTTTATCCTTTTTTGTGTCTCCTGCACTAACTGTACTGCACACACTGTTTTGTTTGTATTTTTTAACTGGTCTACAGGAAACTGAATGATGTGATACTAAGTCTGTTTTCTACTAGTGACCCATGTGTAGTTGTAGGCTTTCACTGATCTAAAATAAAGTTTTTGTTCTTATTTAGCTACAAGTTCTACAGGTGTCCTTTTCCAAGTTAGCTCACTTCATTGCTGTGGTTTACAATTTTCATAGTAGGGTGAAAAACTTCTCAGAGAGTGTAATAGTACATATTTCTGCAGGGCTGCTGATTTTTTGTGTAATGCAGGGGATCTTTGACAAGGTGTTTGGATAGACTTGTGTGTTTTAAATTCCTGGTTTAACACTTCTTCCTCTGAGACTATCCAAGCAAACATCTTTAGTTTGCAGAAAACCTTGAACTGCCTAGGTCAACTCACTGTTGAACTCAGAAGTCTAAATATTAGAGGAAAGAATGAGGCTCTACATTAAAGGGTTGTAATAACATAAGACTCAGCATGGTGCACATCTGTTAAATTGTTTAGATGTTTTTCTGTAAATGAATTGTAATCATGGAGATTAATTTTGTATGAGTGTACTGTACTTGTGCTAAGATGCCTTCTTTTGTGTTTAATAGTTCTGTAATTTTTTCCTGGGCTATCAGCAATACAGTTGAGTAGGAGGAGCAGTTTCCACAGTGTTACTACCGAGTTTCCTTCACACAAATAAATTGCTTCCAGACACCCATCAGTTGGGCTGACATGCAAATATGTTCATAAACAGTTCACTTTTTTGAAAAAATAAATAAACTGGTGGTTCAAGTTAGTTTTAATATTTCTGATAGTACAATTAAATAATTATAATGATAATCATATAATCAAAATTATCATAATGATAATTTTTCTTAATAAATTGTAATAAGAACAGGGGAAGTATTTAGGCTCAAATGATGCCTTTCTGCTAGGCAAATGAAAAGTAACAGAATCTTGGCGTTGTCTTCAACATTCTGAGCTATTTGTTTTGCCCTCTCCCAAGTTTTGGAAACAGCTGAGCTGAGGCCATTGTTCTGATGGTTACTCTTGGGCACTAGTTTAGGCCTTATCATTGTATACTTCAGACACCAGATCCCTGCTGCATCTTTGTCATGGATTTCATGCCAATTTGAGCATAGAGGAATTGTTTCAGAGCTGAGGTCACTGACAGTTTTGTTTTCCAGTCCTCCTTGAGTTTGACCTTTTTTGTTACAGTAAGTTACTGCCCTTGATCCACGTTTTTCTAACTTATATAGGCAAGAGTGTATGTACAATTAAGTATGCAGAATGAATAACCATTTTTCTGGCTTGTCCTCTGAATTCTGGATTCTGACTTGAGTGTAAACTCTAGAGAGAAAATTTACAGTTTCAGGGAACAGAATAGATTGTCATTGACATAAGGTGAATAGAAAACTGGCATGAGAGCAAAATCTGATCTTGCATGTGCTAGGGCCATATTTCCAGGAGCATGGCAGTATTTCTAGTGTACATCTATGTATAGTTATTTCTTGGAAAAAGTGTGCTTGCATGAGTAATAGTAACCACAGAGTACTATATTGTATGTTTTCAGAAAGCAGGTGATGTGAATCCCTGGGAAGCACCTCAAGTGAAAAAAAATTCCTTGCTTCATCCCTGTAAATAAAACAAAGATAAAACAAGCTAACCATAAAATCCTGTTCTAAAAGTATGAAAAATGGGTAAGAGTGATCACTGTGGTAATCAGTCCATCAAGCATTCTTATCTGATGAGCAAGGGAAGCATTGGAAACACACACATTTTAAAATCAAAGGCAGCTAAAACTTGGAATGTAGTTTGCTAAGTTTCTTGGGCTCTTTTTGACCTGTTTTTACTTATTTCTATCTTTGACATCTACTGTTTGTGGAGCCACATTAGCAAATTTTTCACTGTTTTGTGGAATGTGAAGTAAATAAAAGTGTGACTTTGAAATAAAGCATCTTCTTTTGGAAGATAAAGGGCATGCATACTTTCTGAGAGTGTGTTTAACAAAGCCTGTATTCATCCTATGTATATATTATAAATGCAGATATATTTGATTTTCCATTTTGACATATTGAGTTATGTGCAGATCAAGCACAGATATATGGTTAAAATTAGGCTGATTTAATGTCTGAATTATAATGCATCAGAGACAAAACAGAAACGTGCACATTTTCAACATGTACAGAACATGTCAAACAATTTACCAGTATGATGGAATCACCTCCCAAAACCAAAGTATATTTTGTTAACTGGAGAGCTCTGGGCTCTGATGTAGAAGTTTCTTGGGAACATAAAGTTCCTGTAAGACTGCATGAGTTTGGGGATCAAAAGGCCTTAAATATTTCTTGGCCATTGTCAGATACAGAGAACATATTAACAGGTATAATACCCCACAGTTCGTTATTTCCTTGGTAGAAAACAAGGCCACTATTTTCAGAAACATAAAGTAAGGCTTTTCCCCTAATTTTAATGGCAAAAAAGCACATGGATTTTCATAGGTGTAGGTGGTTTTTAACACTCCATAATGACAGTAAAAGCTCAGAAATCATGCTTGTAGAGCAAGTAAATCCATTTGATACTGTGGCATTATGCACTTAACTCTGACTTGGTTTAAAAATTAGCCCTAGTATTAAAAGCAGTGCTGTGGGTATTTTATCTTTTCTTCACTTGATACTACTTCATAGGAGGTTTTGAATACGTTTTAAATTACGCACAAAGAGGAGCAGAGCTGACATTTCCACTGGCCTGTAAAGCCAAACTCAGCATCTTTACAATGCAGGCAGATAGAATCTCCTGAGTAAAGCCACCCTAAGCATGGTTGAAGAGGAGACAGGGCTCTGATTTTTCACTGTGCAGTGCACTAAATACCTACCTTACAGCTGACCTAGAACAGATGGGTACCTCCACTTCAAAGCAAAGACTTCATAGCTTAAGTTGCTGAAGAGAAATTTCTTCTCTTCCCCAAATGCAAGAGCTCTGTAGTGGAATGACCTTGGCTGGCTGCCAGGTGCCCAGCAAGCTGCTCTCTCATGCTCCCTCTGCAGCAGCACAGGGAGAGAAAGTAAGATGAAAGGATAAAGAGAGGACATCCCTCACCAATTACTGTCACAGGCAAAACATACTTGACTAGAGAAAGATTAATTTATTGCTAATTAAAAATATAGAAAGTTATTCATAAAAAAAAAATCAAACCTAAAACCACGTTCCCCTTAACCCCTCTCTTTTCCCAGACAACTTCCCTCTTTCCTTCCTAACTTTCCTGCCGCCTTCTGCCCTCCTGAGCAGAGCAGGGGGAATGGGGAATGAGTTAGTCTCAGTCTATAACATTTCATCTCTGCTGCTCCTTCTCCTTATGCTCTTCCCATGCTCCGCTATGAGGTCCCACTAAAGGAATACAGACCCTCATGAGCTTTTCCAACACAGGTCCTTCTCCACTGCTTTGGTATGATTCCTTTCCACAGGATACAGCCCATCAGGAATGGGCTGTTCCTACAGGCTACAGTTCTGGCCTGAAAATCTGCTTCTGTGTGAGCTTCCTGCATGGGCCATGTCTCCTGTCAGGAGCTGCTCCAGCCTGGGCTCTCCATGGGCTGCAGTTTCCTTTAGGGCATCTCCTCAAGCTGTGCTTTGGTGTTCTCCATGTGCTTGCAGGGTGGATATTTGCTCCACTGTGGACTTCCATAACCTGCAGGAGGACAACCTGCATTGTCACAGTCTTCTCTATTGGCTGCAATGGAATTTCTGCTCTGGTGCCTGCAGAACCTTTGCCCTTCCTTCTTCAGTGACCTTGGCATCTGCAGGGCTGGTTCTCTCATGTTTTTTAATTTCTCTCTCATAGCTGCCAAACAGGTATTTTACCCTTTCCTAAATATGTTATCACAGAGGTGCACCAGTGTCACTTGTGGGCTCAGCTTGCGACAGCAGTGGGTCTGTCCAACACAGGGCAGCTTCTGCTCTCTTCCCACAGAGCCCACCCCCAGCCAAAACCTTGCCCTGAACACATACTCTTGCAGTAATTCTAGAGCAATATGGTTCTTCAAATGTATTCCTCGTGGATTTGATGCAATTCTTGGGGGGTATTGACACTGAGTGACTACTTTGATATGTTCCTAAAAGTGATTACTAAATCAGTCATTGTAGAATTACCTGTATTTAGAGATGTTTCTTTAGAAACTTCTAATCCTTTTAGTTATGGAGTGATATGACTAATAATTAAAACTGAAGATCAAGCTCTGTTACTATTCTGCTTCTTGATTTTTCAACATTTAATCCTGTTTGTTTTGGCAAAAATTCTGCCACATATTGATGTATATGTAGAATCAATACCATGGCACACATTTTAATTTGTTGTTTGAACTGTATTTTAATAAGAACCTGAAGATTTGCTGCTGCACAAAAGATATTACAGGGAGGAGACTGGGGAGGAGTCAAATAATTTCTCTGTTTCTATTGCATTGTTGATATTATGCCAAATCTGATTTTGGCCTGGTGTTTTCACTTGTAGCTCTTGTTCAAGTAAAAAATCCTTCCTGCATGTTAGCAAGGCTGCAATCCAGTTGCTATGGTATTCAGCATTCCTTTTTTATTTTTAACCAATCGTCTGGCTTTTGTAATGATACAGCACAGAATAAGAAATTGGTTACATAGGCTAGAGCTGTATCAAAAGAGTAGGTATTTTTGGCTTAAGAATCTGAAGAGGTTGTGAGAATGGCTGAATTTGAGTTTCAAGAAAATATCATAATCTGTTTTTATGGTATATATTGTGATGGGTAACTAAATGCTAGTAATGGTAGTAAAAAGCATTTGTTCTTTTCCAGGTGATGGTAAAAATGGAATGAGCTAATTTCTCTATATTGTTTTATCACCCACAGGTATCAGTAATTCATAGCTAAAAAACTATTAGTTTTTAAAATTCTGTATCCATGTTTGGTTATTTTTCATTGTGTTACTAAATGGTAGTATGTTTCTGACAGGGTATTGTTTGCTCTTAGAGAATTGCCAGAGTGCTGCTTGTCTGCTCAGTTTTAGCATTGCTGTTTGGCTGATCAGAAAATTCTGGACAACTGCTAGATAATCTATAAGGATCTTAAATTTCTAATGTTGCTGACATGTAGCTGGCAGTGCTACAAGGATAAAAGAAAGACAAGCTAGAGAGAAATACTCTGATAGTTGAACTATTGAAAAAAAAAGAGAAGGTAGACTTTTTCTGGTCTTCTGAAGGTTTTAAGCTTCTTGGATTGAAGGTAAGGTAGTTCTCCTACCCACCTAGGCTGCTACTGTATCAGTAAGACATATAAAATACAGAGTTTTTTAATACAACACAGCTAGCTGCTGAGCTTATGCCTATATCCAAAATGAAACTTTTAGATTTCAGTTTAGAAATGACATTTGTAAATGGCAGTGCTACATACTAAAAGTCCAACAAGATGTAGTATGATGAGTATGTGGAAACATGCATTTGAACATGGAAATAACTAGACAGAGAAGGCATTTCTTCTAGGAATCTCTTTCTTTTTTCCTGTATGCTCTGTAGAATAGAGGGGCACAGTCCTTTCCCTGTGGATAGCAGGATATTATATTCCTGAAAGAAACCTTTGCCTTTTCCTCCCAGAAGAGTCATGAGAGCTTCTGTTTGCTCTCCCAGAGCCTTACATGCCACCCCTTCGTTTCTGTATGCAGGTAATAATGTACCACTGTGGAGTAAAATGCTGGCAGTGAATAATGCCATCTCTGCTCTTGCTGTGAACAAAACCACCTCCTAGTTATCAGGGGTTTAACCAAGAATAATAACTAAGTGATGAAATTGAATCTTGAAGAGGCTTTAAATGATGCTGGTAGAGACCATGAGCTTGTAGATACCTATAATAGCTCAATTTCAGTGTTTGAATTCCTCACTGTCAGTGGACCCCCAGGTAAACCTCATTGTGCAGCCACCAGAATAGTAAAGCAGAATGGTAAAGCCATAATGATGTTCAGGAAACACAAATTTCTAAGAATGTGGTACACGACTTTGAAAGAGATCAAGATGAATGTTTGCATCAGCTCAACAAACAATGAAAAATGCAGCTCCCAAGATAGTACCAAAAAAAACCACAAAGCAAAACCAAAACAAACTGAAAACCAGCAGAGCTTAAACAGTCATGTCACAGCAAACTAAAAGGAAGAGTAAAACTGTTCTTTGCCTATAATATGGAATAAATATTAATTTCTTGCACTGGGATTCCTCTGTCCTAGTAAGTAGAACATGGATTGTTCCCCATTGACTGTGTAGCTAAATAGGCTGAAGTCTTTTTAGGTCTGTTATTAATTTTTCTTTATGTCAAATTTATGCTTTAAAAAATATTAATGGGACAATTTCCTAATGCTTTTGAGTGAAGCAAAAACCCTAGAAAAGTCTGGGTAGATCAGCAAATATTTGAGTTTATGGTTTTGGATGGTCAAATTTAACATGTGTTGTGTTTCATGTTTGTTTGTTGCCATTGGATGCATGAGTACATAAGAACCATACATCCAGAAGATGGTTTTCAAGCATGCTCTCTTTTAACAAATGTGATTTTAGTGACAGAGTTCACTGATATTTTATCTTCTGATATTTACAGTTGAGATTTTTATTCTTATATGAGTTTTTTCTTGTTTATTAGCATTAAAGAACTACATTCTAAGTTGCAAGATATATACAAATGACCAGCAGTCATTATGGCATTTTAGCATTAGAGTATGGCAGACACTTTTGCATTCTAATAAACATGGGACATTCTATATTGATTTTTTGGCCATAAATAAACTTGTAGATAGAGGAGGGTGAGCCAAGAATGAGAGTTTGTTTTTCTTGGACACAGCCTTTTGGTGGCATGCATTTAGAATGCATGGAGGGCACTTATGGAAAGTAAATCTGGTTTGTGACCATTCTGGGGATCAACACACCATGGAAGATATCCTGAAGATGATTATGAAACCAAAATGTTCATAAAACACTGCCAGTATTTAAGTGACATTTATTGTCCCTGGTCTGGATTTTCACTTGGTATCAGGGATATAGTGACTTTATTAAGTAATGATGGTTTGAAAATGTAAGTGTGGAAAACTTCAACAAATGGCTTCCAGAGAAATAATAGAAATATGACTTGTCAGAGTTTTTGTATAATTGTTTGCAGTAAATAAATACTTAGATTAGTTCTTCCAGCGGTGGCATAGATCATCTAGAAATAACTTAATTTGGTTTTGATTCAAGAAAAATCAATGATATAATTTAAAAAGTGTTGAGCATCTAAAATTCTTAAGCCAGAAAGCAGACAAGAATACTCAAGCTCTTGAAAGCAATTTCTGCAGCATTGCTTGCATTTTATTACTTTTTCAAGAACATTTATGCAAGATATTAATTTTGCTTGTTTTTTGGGTCATCTCTAAAGTACATGTATATGACTATATGACTTCACTTAGAAATTGCCCTTGGCTAATAATTCCTCATGTCTACTTGCCACCCAGCTTTCAAGGCAAGTCCTAAAGAGTGGGATTTCATTTAGTAGAGCTCTGCCTTTTTAAGGGAAGTGTGATATAAGTGTCCTTAAATTTGGTTATATAAAGAATATTCTGTGCTGTGATTGGTTGTTCAAAGCCATGGCTTGCTCCATGTTGCTTTGCTAACAATTCACACATTGCAGGCACAGGCTGATAGTTCTGCACTGCTCAAACTGAATCTGCAAGTGGTGGTGTAAGTATTGCACCTCCACTGATTTTGGAAATTATGTATTAGAGATGTGATGTCTACATACCCAGAGAACTTGCCTCATTTCCACCACAGGAAATGAGGGGGCTTGATTCAGATTCACTGTTCATTAGAAATACTGCTTTTAAAAGTGCAAATATAAGTAGTAAGAAAATTCTCTCATGAGAGCTTAGTGCATACAAATACACACCCAAGTAACTAACTTTAATGGATTGTTGCTGTCTGAACTAGATTCACATAGTGACAAATGCCTTAATAAAAAGACCTGCTTTGATACAGCATTTCATCTTTCTGAATTTCAAAGCTCTGCAAATTTGAATATATGCGTGTGTAAATAACCATAGAAATCTAGCTGGTATGTATAATAAATATTATTTTTCTCCTAGTCAGTGCTTGTATGTATTTCCTTTCTGATATAACTCCTAGAAAAGAAAGGCTTTTGGAAAATGAAAGACGTGAATTAAAATGGAGAAGATATTTCTTCATTGGTCCGTAAGGTTTTTCTCTTTGATGTTATACAAACCAGACTGTTTCCTTTTGAATACCAATATTAATATAAAATCTGGTTCCCTAATTTTCTCTTATATTCAGATTATGAAAGTACAGTTTATTTCTATGAAACAGAGCATTTTATTTATATGCTTGTGTGATTTTATTTTTTCCTTACCACTTTTTCTTTCTCAGTAGGAAGATCCTGCCTTTAAAAGGGAAAGAGCACCTGTTCTCTAGATCCTGTAGAGTGATTTTGTGGGCTCCATTTTAAATTTTATTGATTGAAGCAGCTAATGCTTCTCAAAACTACTTCAACAGGCATTCTGTTGAACTGTTCATGTAGGGTAAATTGATTTATCTTAGATGAATCCTTTCAACAGCTATACAATGGGTTTCACACTGAGGAATTTTCAAGGTAATTAATTATTTCAGTGACTTACTTAGGGCTGGTAATTCTAAAGTTAGTTTCTACTTCTTTGGGATTATGAGAGAGGAAATTTTCTTGCCTCTCAGCTAATTGTATTGATGTAGGTGAATATAGGAACTAGAAAGATCTGGGCCACAGTTTGTAGTTCACTTTTGTAAGTCGGGGAATCTCCATTGAGGAAGTATGTTTGTATTATTGACAGTGATTGGGAGAACAAGGTGCTTGCTTGCTTACAGGGTCAGCAGTTTTGTTCCTGCTTGAAAAATTATCCTTAGATGAGGAAAGTTTTCACCATTTTTGTCTTGAATTTCTTTGTTTTTTAGGGAAAGCTATAAGGAAGCTTGTGCGCAAGGCGACTCTGGTGGCATCTAGAATCCTCAGATTTCCTTGACTGAATCCATCTGGGTTTAGCCCTAAATATAGTAGACAAGCTGCACTGCTTGCACTGATAAATTATATCTTCCAAATGATAGACCAAGGTACAGTCATGTATACTAACCGTTTTTGATGTCATTTGACTCTTGATTCTGTTGCTTTTTGGGTAGTTGTGACACTACAATTTGTCCCCGTTCTTGTGGACTATATCTTTTCAACAGTGCTCTTAAAAAAATGTAATTAAAAGAGACTTCTGGCCTGGCTCTGGCGTTTGATGTTGACAGCTCCTTATGAGTCAGCAGCTTGGTGGGAAACTTAGCCTCTCCTGAGATTCACAAACTTGCCTTCAGTGGCACAACAATGGGATTGTTGGTGACACAACTTTATTTGGTTTTACTACCCATGGAAAAGAAAAGTGCAAATGTAAATCAAAACTTCCTATTTGACACATAGTATCATTGTAGTCTGTATGCTCAACAATTGTAAAATGAAAACAGACTATATTCTAACCAAGCATTGATTTTGAGTGTAAAGTAACATCTCTATTACCCAAAGGAAAAAATAGATCATTAAGTACTAGTCTAAATGATAGTTAGTAATTAGGTTTCTAGATATGCTCTGGAATCTCAGCCAGCTCTTAGAACTAACAAGAAATCTCAGTGCCAACTGACTGTTTTCTGAGGTCAGAACTTCTCTTTGCTTTCTTGTTTTAGGTGGGAAAATATTCTATCTCCTACTTGGGCCTTTCCTGCACTACAGCAACATAACTTCCATAATACAGAATGTTACCAGTTTAAAGAAGTTTTTGGAATGGTACTTTCAGTTCAGATTTTAAGACTTAGATATCCAAGAGAGTATATCCCTCTATTTGGATTTTCCATAACATCTAAAAATTGAGACTGATTAATTGAAGGGGTGGATTTAAATGTCCTATCTGAGCATGACATTGGTTGAATATTAATCCAGTTGCACAGACTATGACAATTTTCATTTTTATATTGTTTAGATATTGAGTTAGGAGAATTCAAAGCTGTCTTTTCCTGTGCCCAAAGACAGGGGTGATGCTTTCTGTGTTTATCTTCCTGGTTCTTTCATGCTCCTTGTTGGGCTGCAGCTGTTCACTGCCTCCGCCTTTAAATGCTGAGCTTTATCCTTATTTTGGTGTTGTGCCCAGAGAACAAATCCCTCCAGGGGCTTTTCCCTAGTGCACTATGCACTTGAGAGATAATCTGTGTTCTCCAGTGAACATTTGATCAGATTGGCTGGTGAATTTGGCCCCTGTCAATGTCCCTGTCTTGCTGAGGGAGGTGCCATACCAACCACAGGCTGGACCATCAGCTGACCACAGTAAAAGGTCAAGCTCAATTTGCATGCTACATGTGTCTTGGAATTTTCTGCATAATGTCTGTGTTCTGTTGTCTGGCAAAATAATACTAGATTTAAAGAATGGATGCCTCTGGTGTTCAGCCTTGCAGAATTGTCTATAGATGATTGCTTTTTTGACTGTAATTGTTTTGAAAGACATGTACTTGTTGGGAGGTTAATGAAAGATTTCAGTAGTTTTCCTGTTTAATTTGTACCATAAAGGAAATAATTGAAGAATCTGCCTATCTTTTCAACTGACAGGAACAGGTCACACTTTGGCAAACAGAAAATTTATCAGTTATCTGTGTGTATCATTAGTGGACAGGAAGATGACTAGATTTTTTTTTTTGCTGGGTTGTGATGAAGTCTGTGGTGACATACAGATGCCTGTAGTGGTCTGTGTCAAATACTTCCATATCTTGTCCCCTGCTAGGTTTTTGTGCTAAGACTTTATATCTATCTATTCAACAACTGGACAGGTCAAAACATTTGAATCATAGAATCATAGAATGGTTTGGGTTGGAAGGGACCCTAAATATCATCTAGTTCCAACCTCCTTGTCATGGGCAGGGACACCTTCCATTAAAAGTTGAGTGAGGTAAATTAATTCTCTTCGTTCTAGGAAATTCTAATGGTATTTTATAGTGGGTTTAAGTTATAAAATATTGTGCTTTTATCTTTATTTCCAATCCTTAGGAAATTTCTGTCTGTGAATAAAATAATTTCCGCAGAAAAGGCCTTGAGAAAGGTCCTTCTTAAGAGAAAAAGTGGGTAGTACACTGGAAATATCTGTGAGCTGGCAAGAAAATTAAAGCTAATCATATGCTTTGGCATGAGGCTCTGGAGTCTGAATGCCTGGTCTGGACATGCTGGATATGGACAGGCTGTCCTCCAGCCCCTGATAAATGAGAGAAGAGAGCATGGCTGAGGTTCTCCTTTACCCCACCAACATTGCACCAAGACATTAGTCTTGCATGAAGAGTTTCTGTTAGCATGGATAGTACTACAACAGTAGTGAAATGCTGAACATGGTTTTAAAATCCAGTGAGAGTTTTAATAGTCACTAATTGCAGGATTTAGAAATACCTGAGACCCAGCAACATTGCTATTTTAAATGAAAAACATGTTTAATGAAGTTAAGGAGTGAAAAGTTGGAAATTTGATCATGATTTTTGTCATCTGCTTTTGCATTTGGGTGTATAATCCCAAACTGATTTTATGTTAGCTTAGTAGTCACTAAATGAATTAACTATAGAAAGGTATGTGGAAAAGTATCAATGGCGAGTTTCTTCTGTGATTGTTTTTCAGAGCTTTATCCATAAGGTTTCTCTTTATCTGAAAGGTTTTCATGTATAACCAAGTTTTTGAAATGAAACTCAAGATGCTCCAGCTGGATATTAGCTGGAGTTAAACTGTGATGATATACACATCATGTTATTGGCTCCAGTTCTTCAGTGTCAATAAATATTGTGAGAAGCAAGCAGGAGAGGATGCAGATTTCAGGTGTTTATTGGAAGATATTTCTAGGTTGGTTTGGGAGAGGATTGGCTGTACTGATGTAGTAAGTACACACTGAGACATAACTTAGAACGTAAAGGAGAGAATTTTTTTGTGGCTGTTATTCTGCCTTGCTCTATACAAGCAGTGAATATAACACAGTTTTTCTTGGTGTTTGCTTTTGCAGTTCATTTTCTCTCCCTGCACGCCCATCTGGAAGCAGAACAAGCATGGATAGCAGCTCAGGGGCTGGCTCCTTAGCAGCAGCTCACTGATGGGAGGTACCATCATGGTACCAGCACAGAGCCATCCCTGAGCAGGTGCTCCCTGTGCTGCTGTTCAGTGCTGCTGGAGCTCTCCTGACAGGGAGGTGTGCTGGCACATCAGCACCCTGCACTGGTGCATCACCAGGAGACAGCTCCTTTGCAGGGCTGTGGTTATAAATACACTTCAGGAGGAGATCACTGCTTTGCTCTCCCTTCTTGTTCTTTCAGAAAGGCATTTTCACTTTCCTGTGTTAGAGAGGTGCTGACTCAGTGTTATAATATACATTTAAAGATTCCAAAAACCCAATTGCTGTCACGTGTCTTTCATCTGCAGTGCTATGGGTTTTGCCATTGAAATGAACAGATTTGATAACTAATGAATTTACATTTCTGGCAATTTACATGCTTTGCACTTCTCCTTTGTTTTAAAAGGAATTTCCTGAGGAAAGTAGATATTTCTGACCTTTGAAGAAAACACAGAAAAGCTTAGATCCAGTATGTTTAAATCATTAGGATGTCTATGTCTATGCATATATTCTTCAGTGTCATTTGCCAGCATTTTAACTGATCCTACAGTATCAGTAAAAGGTTGTGTAAGCTTACAATATTTTGATACAGTCTATGTTTACAGAGTGTTACAATTTTCATGCTGCTTCTGCTGTGGTAAAATTGGGATGTTGTCATCTTACTCAGTAAAAACTAGGTGCCCTAGGGGCACTGAATTACAGATTGGTTTTCATTCACATTGTTCTATATATCAATTAATTCTAATTTAAGCATAAAACCTATTAAAAAAAAAAAACAACTTGCCTTTTAATTAAGAAGTAACAGAAGGCCCAGGTTAAATAGTGGGTCATTGCTAAGTCTGAGCCATAGGATAGTCTGTGATATTCGTGGGGATTTTTGGACTTTTTAAATTTTTGTTTCCAAGGGCCCTTACTCTTCTCTTGGAGTAACCAGAGTCCCATGGCAATAGTAGCTCCTGTAGAGCACCAGCTGGGGCTCCTCACAGCCTCCCCTGCCAGCTTATTTCTGATACCTTCTTGGCACCAGAACTGGCTGAAACCCCACTGTTCTTGGGACAGTCTCCTTGAGTCAAGCTGTTCTAACACCTGGTGTCAGTGTGTGGAAGAAAAGCAAAAGAAAACAAAAATTGTGGGTGTGGAGAAACAAGAAGGCAGTCATTACACTGAGCACCGTGTCAGTTTGCTGCTTTGTTGCTGCTGCACTTGCAGCAGAGCAGAAGCTCAATATGCTTATTGATGTCTCTCAAGTACTACAAATCATTATCTTCCCTGTCTATTGTTTAATTCTTAATAATTTGTAATAAAATATTCAACAATCTGGTCCATGGAACAATACTTGGCTGATCTGTTTTCTCTACAGCAGAAACCTATCCCAATCCAAAACCTCATCATATGCAGATATTACAGTTACACAGCTCACTGAATTCTTCAGCAGATTTTTCCATTTGTTTCCTACTGATATGACCAGTATTATATTGGATTTTAATCCAGTTTGTAGAAAACTATTTGATAAACAAATGTCTAGGAAAATGAGCATCATTTTATCAAAACTTTTATCAGCGCTTTTATCAAAACCTAATAGGTATGGACCTCCTAATAAAATAGCTGTAAGGCAGGGAAAGAAAAGACTGCTATGGAGATGTAGTTTGATTAAAATTTTTGGTAAAGAATCCTTAATTATTTTAAAGAAAGCCACAGTGGGGTCTTTTCTCCTGTGCTGATAAGAAACTGGGAAGTTTTCATATTGCATTCAAATGTGTGATGTGAAATGAATTTGTTATTAGCTGTATCTCCTTGAGGCATGTGCACTATAAATAGCTTTTCCAAATCGGTGGCTTTATTCTGCTCTGCACTGTATTCTAAAATTCATGACCAGAGAGACCAGAGTAAAATTCTTCCATTCAGCTTCAGTCTGAAGCAGTGCACATAATACAGTTTTGGATTTTGCAGATCAAGGTTTATTTATTTTTGTGGTACACAAGAAATAGACGACTCCTTTCATTCACTAAGCCCTCATTTTTCAGAGTCCCAGGAAAGCCAAAACACCTGTTGTTTCTATTACATCTGATTGTTGCCAACCACAACAAGGGGAAATCTAGGTTTAATTATTGGGTAAGTTCTATAATATTATTGGTTAGGGTGCAAAATGGCTTTTTACTTAGGTCTGTGAAAAGCTCTTCTAGGGAAGCCGGATATCAGCTGTATTGGGTTTAAGTTTTGCCATGGTAGCAAGTACAAATGAACTGGGGCCATAAATTAGTTCACAGCTTTGGACTTTGAAAAGCAGTCTGATTATAAACCCAGAAGCCTGTGCTCTTCTGTGTGCTACATGAATTCTGGCACATCCAGGGTTTTGTTTTTTAAGAAGGCCACTCTTCTTGCTTAAAACTTACCCTACTTTTATGTTAACAAACCCAATGGTCTGCACAGGACAGCTCCTTGCAGTTACCAGAATCTGAGGGTGTTAAAATTTCCATGAGCTTAGTTTTCTACCTTTTCACTCAAAGTCCATAGAAATCCAGGATTATACCCATGTGTTACCCTTTCACCATTCCAGATGGGAAAGGGATCACTGTAAGGAAACTCCATGTTGATGTTTATAAAATCTATAGCTGCATTTTCAATGCTGGAAATAAGTATTTGAAAAAAAAAATGCTTTTCACCATGTTTTGAGCATTTCCTTGAATTTTTTAGGTCTTCCGGGACTATTCATAGTTGTGTTAGTGTAGAATAGAGCAGTGAAGGGTTCTATGGCAACCTCTGCCATGGCAGCCAGGCTGCTCATACTGCCCTTTGAGTTGTGAACGTCTGGTGAAGGGTCTGGGTGAGTACAGTAGCAGCAGCAGCCTTGCCTTCTCTTTTGGGCAGCAGTGACTTTCACATGAGGTACTGTGAGAGGAGTTTGTGAGTTGGTTGTCCAAGGAGACATCCCCAAAAGATCCACCTGCTAACTGTGGCTTGCAGTTTTGCTAGGCCCTCAGCCATGTATCATGTTTTAGTCCTCTTTGGTGTGTACACAGTTAATGGGTCAATGCTAGCTGTTTAAATCTCAAAAATATGGGAATGTCTGCACCACATAGCACATAGAGGTTTCTAAAAACATGTGATGCAGCTTTTGATTTGAAACACAGGTTTACAGAGTGCTTCAGTATTCAAGTCATAAGTTCCTTGGCTTAAAGTCACCCAGTTCTGACTTAAGTCTTTTTATGTGGACTCAGACTCTGAGTGAATCTGTGGAGCATCCTGAGCTATAGATGCATGCAGATTCTTTGTGAATTCCTGAACCTATGCAGAATTCTCTGTGGAGATGACTTGTGAGTGTCCACCTTGTTTGCTAATGCTATAGAAGAGGGGAAGAAAATGGCAGGGAGTCAAGTGAATACTCTGCCTGTGAAGAGGCAGAGTGAGAGCCTTTACTTTCAGACTTAAACCAGCCTGAGACTAAAGGCTTGAAGGCATTGGTTCTAATTTAGCCTTCTACCAGGTGAGAAGCAAAGCTGACTTGGGACTTTCAGCATCCCTGCTGTCAGCTGAAACCCCAGCCTGGTAGTGATGGACAATCTGCCAGCAGGATCTGTGCTACCACCACAGCAGCTCTAATATCCTGTATCAAGTGCTCCCCCAACCCTTTCACACCAATTGCAGTCATTTGTCATGCTCTGTGTCCCTGGCCTCACTGGAGTGTGGCATTTGTGGCATTACAATATTTTTCTATCTTGGTACCTTGAAGTTCAAATTACTACCATGAAGCCAGGGCCCAAGAACTGAGTCAGGGAGAAAATAACAAAGGTGAAGGCTGGCCTTTGAGTAAGTAGCTGCAGTGTAGGAAGGTAAGCAAGTAAGGAATAGCTGAGCTACTCCTCTTATATTATTGAGCAACATACTTGTTTGTTTATTTACTCAATAAAATGGTACAAGGCAAAACATTATATTGTTCTACAGTAGCTGAAAATTTTCTACTGAAGTGAAAAATAAATACAAGTCTAAAATATATTAAATATTTCAATGTATTATGGTATATTTTAGCTTGCTTGGGTGATCTCACATGCTGCCTTGGAGGGATATATCATAAATGAAATTATTATCCTTTATGCCAAAATGACATTGACATTGGTTGATATTCTTATGAGTAGCATAACTGCAATGAAGGAGAAGGAGAGATCTGGTACCTTCTGTTTAAGTTGTCAAGGTTGGCTGAATTCTCAGTTAATTTAAAACCCTGCTTTATGGCCTCTATTACACAGGTTTCTGCTCCCTCCTTGAAATCTCTCTTCTGGAGTGACAAATGTAACCATAAATGTTGCATTTTGTTGAGGTTTTTTCTACTTTATTCTATGTGGTTTTAGTTTTGTTCTTTTTAAAGTAGCAATTGTGTTGCTTCATAGGCTATTCGGGAGGCCTTTGTACTTCTTTTTGCTTGTAATGTAGGTCTCCAGAGCTGGATATAGAAACAGAAGATTCAATGTTAAAATGCAAGGAGAGTTCTCATTTTCTGTTCCTGGCAAACTTTCTCTTTTATCCCTCAGCCAGCTTCTATCCAGTCCACTGGTTCTCCTCCTCTGTGTCATGCTCGCTAACTTTCACAGATTAATTTTTTATGAGAGGTACTATTAAAATTACTTTGGAGAATCACATAAATTATCTCTGCAGCTTTCACTTGCTCTTTGTTGTTGTGTAGAATTTACTAATATTTCTCCAATGCTGCCTGTGTTTTCTAAATCAATTCTAAGTGTTTTTCTAATTTGTGCATTAAGTAATTTCAACTTGATTTTTTAATGAAGTGAAATATTAAGTATCTTACGCAAACTTTAGTCCTGGGGGAAGGGGAAGCAGAGAAAGTGTGTCAATTTTGCCATGTCATTTACACAGCTACCGAGTCTTCAGGAAGGAAACTCACCTGAGCCCTGCCTGCCAGGAGCAGCCCCTGTGTCATTAAGGTGCCTCTCTGAGGTGCAATTCTTTCTCTTTGTTCCTTTAAAATGCAGGGCAGTAGAAAATGCTGCCCTTCATTAGAAGAGAAAATGAGGGTTTGCTGTTTTCCTTCCTTGGGTTTGTTCCTGCCAGGAGAACAGATAGAGCTTCCCTTTGCGTTTGTAGAGATCTGTCCTTGAGTGCTCAAATCTGAGCAGGAATTTATACAGGAGGAACATTTTGATCTGGCAAACATGACGATGAAGGCTAATGGGAGATCTGGAGGACTGCTATATGCAGCCTGCTCTGTCCTAAACTTGGAAAAGATTACCTGCTCTGGTCTGTGAGGTGACTTTTTTATTTGGGACAAAAATGATTAGTGTTCTTTCCATTTTTAAGGGTTAGTAAAAAATGATGTAGTTTTGTATATTTATATGCTTGTATTGGGCAAAGCCATGCCTACAAACCTAAGATGAGCATTAGCCATCTAATTGGTTCTGCAAAACAGGACACATTTTAATATATAGAGGTCTTCTATAAAGTTGGGTCTCTGAGATTATTTTCATGTTTATTTTTCTTCTAGTGAAATATTAGTTGCTATTTATTGTTGTGAATGAATCAATTCTGCTTGCTATTTCATTTGAAGGATTAGATGTTATGTTTAGGAGTGGTGATTTAGGGCCAAATTCACCATATGAGTTTTTATTTTCTAAGAACCTTAAAATTTCCTCGCTGCTCACTTTTGAGCTGCCAAACTGAACACAAACCAAACCTCTGTTACTTTTCTAATGTAGCTCAAAAGCTCTGTAGTTGATTTAAGGGGTTTCAAACATTTATGATTGGTAGGTAGTGCATGTATAGGTATGAAGGTTAATTAAATCAAGAGGTGAAGTTTGTAGAACAGGGAACGCTTCATTAGGCCCTGTGTGAAGTAACATGTACAATCTGTTCACAATACCCCAAGTGCCATTCACTGAGACAGTGTAATTACAGCTTATACTCAGTTTCATTAGTTTGTGTTCCTTCTACTGTGGTTGACATGTATGTTGTCTTCACTGAAACCCTGGAATAGAGGAGGGACTGCTTGCTGGTGGGCATCTGAGCATGCTGGCATTCAGCAAATCACTTTTCCTTTGGGTTCTAAAATGTCTTATCCCAGATGTAATTAAGCTTGTAATTCATCAACTGTCGCTTTTTTTATTTCTCAGATTCCGGATCTAGGTAAAGACTTGTGCAATGCCTCTTCTTGTATACTTTTTCTTGCTTTGTTCTTCTTGTTGTTGGGTGTTTTTTTTGCTTTAAACAGAGGGAAACAGTAATTCTCTTTCCCCACTGCTGGTAGTTTGTTTTTTGTCTGGACACTTTTTTAATTAGAGTTCATTCATTTTTATTTCAGAGCAGGATATAATGACAACCTAAAGATGCAGTCTTTAATACACACCTCTTTTTAATGTGCATACTGTTTAGGCAATTATAATATCTAGGTGGCTGTGAAGATATGGGGGCTTCAGTGAAAGTTTAACCATGTAGATTCTCAAGAGTTTCTTTTAATAACAATTTATGCTACCGAGCGCTGTTAATGCAATTAAATAGACTGGAGTGTTATCACAAGTTCAGGCAAATTATGCATTTAGTTGATTCTGAGAGAAGGAGAATTAAAGATAGCCAGTTCTGATATCTGGAAGTCAGGGGCTCGATGCGTACATAAAAATCCTGGAAATACATGAACTTCACTTAATATTACCCTTGAGATAAATCCCACAGTCTTATTCAGGTGAGAGAAATAGGGGAAGCACTTGGAGGCACAGGTCTGGAGACAGAAAAGCAATATTAATGAAGGTAATAAAGAGACTACTAAGGAGGGATGAATGATGAGCTTTATTGCAAATCTTATCTGTAAATAATTTCTTTATATTAAAAACACCCTGCATAAATGTTCTTTTGCAAATTTGCTAGACTAATGTGAGAAGAGAATACAGCAGGAATATAGCAGAGGTAATAGTAAACCCAACCTTCTGTTGTCCTCTTGTTGTCCTACTAATGTGTTTAAATATATTTTAAAAATTTATGTTTAGAACTACTATATTAAGACAATACATGTTACATCCATGCCATGTGGTGTCCCAGCTCTGCCAAGCCATGGCAGCTGCCAGGGTGGTTGTAATCTGTCATCATCTCTCTGACTGCAATCTGAAAACACTGAAAAGCTTAGGGCCTGTTCCAGAACGATTTTACCCTTTGTTAACTATTATAATTTTTTGGTATCTAGTAAAGTAAATATTAAAATAATTCATAGAAATTGCCTGCCTAAATTTTCTTATGCCAGCAATTGGTGTTCTGCTTTGAGATGACATCCTGAGTTAGTATGTGTGTTCTTTAGGTTTTTGATAGATTGTGTATATCTCCTGATTTAATGAGGTCTAATATTGTATCATACTTTTCATGTAAGGCCATTCCACAAGAAAAGTTAGCACTAAAACATGTATGAAATTGTACATGGACTTAATTAGATCTCAGCAGGATATAAATTACTGCACAGACCTGGGCTGATGTACTTAGAAACCAGTGTCTGCCAAAACCACCCTAAATCATCTGACAGTGTTTCAGGAGTGGCATGTTTTGGGGCAGAACTTCCAACCTTTGTGCAGAAAATGATGAATTATAGGAAAGCAGATGAGGGGAAAAAATGAACTAAAATGTCATCCATTTTCACTATGTGACCCCAGAAATGGGTCTTAGTGCTGCTGTAAAGCATGAGCTGTGACAGGCACACTGTGAGGGGAGCAAACTGGTGTGCCAGCCCTGGCTTTAGGCATGGTGTCTTGTGAATTTATGTATTTGGAGACTGTCAACAATTTCAGCTTTAGGATGATGCAGAGGAGCTTGTAAAATATATGTACTTTTTAGTATTTTGCCTTCCAAAGGAAGGGCTGCATTTATTTCAGGCTTTTATTTTGACTAGTAGAACATACATCATGACTAAGAGCTCTTAGTTGTGTGCTCTCAAAATAAAAGGACTGATGTTATTTATTCACTTCAGTGCCACAGGAGTGTATGATGCCTTGTAGGTCATTAAAATGAACATGCCATCAGAATTGTGTAACTTACACAGTGCACAGTGAGGGGTAACAAAAAATGACAGATAAATACAGGAAGCATTAGGGTTACAGTGGCAAGAGCCCATGAAAATGCTTTCATATACCAATAAAAGCTTTCACTTATGCCTCACATACGTTTCCTCACTGCATGTTGCCTCTGTGTCTTGCTGGTTATTTGATTTTTGGTTTTGTTAACGTATTCCACTCATAGATTTTGGTCCTGATACTGTTTCTCTTGAAGTCCCCAGAAGGAACTCGTAGTGATTTAAACAGTGTTGGATCAATCTCGCTAAGCAAAAACTGTAGGGATGTGGTAATGAAGAAGCTTGCACTTCAGACTTCTTTTAAAAGGAAGTGTTTTGTGAGAATGAATAATGAAGTACCAGTAATTTTTGTTGTGCATGTAGTAGGTGTAATATTATGTACAAAAATAATGCATTCTTCCTCATATCTACACAAAGTGGAAAGATTTGCTGTTCTTCCCATTACTATCCTGTCCTAAGTGGATGTTTACTTTTTCTGTTTACAGAAGAATGTTTACTTTTCCACAGTGTTGACATGATTGTTGTAAAGATATAGAATTGGTTTGTGGTTCTTTTTAAAAAAACTTTCTTGATATAACTTTCTCTTTTATATGCCAGTTAGTAAAATTTTGTGATAGATTATTTTCACTTATTGTCATTACTGTCATAATTTTTTTTGTGGCTAAGTGTATCTATATCAGTTGAATCCCATTGACCTCCTTGTTTCAGTAATACTTTGTAGCAGTTTCCTAAATGCTATGTGAGAAACATTGTTTTTATTAGCCTTATGTATGTTTGTTTTTTTAATATAGTGAGGTTTTCCTTACCCTTGCATCATAAGAAAGTTTATAGTCATGTTTCAAAATATGTTGTTTCACCATCTCTATAATGTCTTCAGTTTTATGCCTCTTGCTTGTGTCCCATCTATCTACTTTTATCCTTCTTCTGTTTCTGCCATATTTTTCAGTAATGTTATCATTTTTTTCTGAGTTTACGATAATGTTTCTTAACTCTAAAGAGATCCCATCATCTTGATGTGAACTTTTCTTGAAAGCTGTGTGCTAGCCTTGCCAGAACACATTCTCAAATGCATAGGGCAAACAGGATCCATGCACATTGCAAGCTGTAAAATGTGGAGAGAGGAGCTGTCTTTGACATCAGTTTCTGAGTAGCAAATGGCAGAGTCTGCCTTGTAACGTGGACTTGTGTTTTATCTGTCCATGAAGCAGAGACACAGAAGTGGAAGTTGACCTACTTGCTTTCTATAGAAATGCCATTATTTTCTGTTAAGTGTATTTGAGGGAGATCTTTCTTAACCATTCGGACATGTAAATATACAGATATGCAACTCAGGACAGAAGCAGAAATATCTGACTCTTTTTTGGCCCCATGCAGAGATCCTTCAAAAATATATCACTGCTGATTTAGTTAATGTTATATATCTAAGAAGTATCAAACAATACAAAAACGTTCAGTGCATCAAATAGAAACAGATACATTATAGAATATAATGAAATTTATTCACCTGTTTTTGTGAGTGCTGCACATGTTTTATGGGTATAACTATTTTTTAAACAGCTTGCCCATGTGTTGCCAAATAGTGGATTAAATTCTACTAAGCCTGTTTAAGTATCTCCATGCTCATGAATATGACATTTCATCTATTTACACCTTTCCAATGGAGTTAAAATGTCAAAAAGATGTATTTTTGTAATATAAGTAGCTCAAGTCTTTTTGACATTATTTTCTGTAGCTCGTTTCATATGCATATCTTTCTTTTATGTTATCATCATGATGGTATTAATTTGGATGTGCAAATTAGCTCTTCATGATGTTGTCATGTCAGCATCTGGATTCAAGATGTGCTGTTTCATAAGCATTGCATCCTATTGCATTTCATCACAGTCCCCCTTTTCTAATCTAATTATTCATAAGGAACCTTGGGGATTGTGCTAATGGGCATCTGAAGCTATAAAGAGTAATGAAAGTGGTTGTGTTACTGCTATGCAATTAAGTGTATACAGAATACTATTCATATAATTAAATTCAGATTTTTTTACCACTCTTTTTCTCCTTTATAGTACATCAATTATTTCTCTGAAGTTCAGTGGAGTTTAAGAGCTTTTTATGACAATTGTAGCATTTATAGTGACAAAAGTTGGGTTTTGGCTTTTATAATTAAAAGCTTCAGCAAATAAGTAGACAATTTTATTAATTTTTTATGTTTTTTTCATGTCTTATGTGAAAAGGTAGAGGATGTTTGTGATTGAGGCAGAATTTGAACTGCTGGGAAAGCAAAGTGGTTGTCTGGAGGGTGTGTGCATGCTGTGTGTTTCCCATTTAATATTCTGTGCATTGGTTTGATTGGATACAATACACATGCTGCTGCTGCTGCTGGCAACGTGCATCAGCAGTCATTGCAATTTGTAAGTTCAGCCTGACCTTTGGTCTGGGTTCAGTTTTCTGTCTCTGTTCATTTGGATTAAGTGTTTTGATGAATGAAGATAAAGTATTTAGATCAACTAGTCAATATGTTTTCTGCTGATAATTCCATATTAATAAGTGCTGATGGTTAGTATCTTTAAGGTCTACTGACAATCTGATTGAAATCAATGGCAGTTTTGCCTTATTTAGTTCAATGGGAGAAAGAATGAGTCTTTAACCATCAGAAAATTATAAACACCAGTCTCTGTTCATGTGTCATTCACTATGAACAAGAGTTTTTATGGTGCTGTCAGGCTGAAAAAAATTCTTTTATTTTTTGATAACAAAGCTGCATTTAGCTGAAGTAATCCCTAGGTAGCCTGTTAGAGGTGTTCTAGCTTTGTTATTCCCAAACAATAGGGAATGTGGCCTCTTGCTGCTTCTACTTAAGTAAGTAGTTGCTGCTGCTCAAAATAGCTTGAGACTGCTGTGCAGCTGAAATTCTACTGCAGACATCCTGCATTAACCTAGTTATCTTGAATTTTCTTGTGAAATTCAGACTTCGTTTTAATTCTGCAAAGCCCATGATATTAAATAGCTTGTGCAGTTGCTTTTTCCAGAACACCAGTGATAGCCATGATGTTCCATGTCAATGAAGAGGTCTAGGCATCATGACAGCATCCTCCATCCTCTTATCTTTGATTATACACAGCTGATTGGCATCTCATCCTGTTCTGAACTGCCTTAACCATAAAAATCCCACTAGCATTGTAAAATTGCTCGTCTTCCAGGTAACCTACTACAAAACTGAGAGGTAGTTTCATAAAACAACTCTTCCAGGGTATCCTTTTAGTTTCTCCCCAGGTACCACCAGAAGAAATGAGCTGTGAAGTTAGAATGAGAGTTTAATAGGTCCAGGTCCTGTCTGACCAAATGACACTGTGGCTGAGGGGGACTGACAGCTTCTCTCTAATCATTGCTGTAAAAGCAAATGGAAAAAGGAAAGAGAAGTAAAGAGAACAGAAAACCTGATCTCTTGGCTAGATTTTCATGTTGCTTAGGGCTTTAAAGACCAAATGCAACACCTTAGGACAGTACCTCCTTAATTATGAGAAGAGAACCTTTAGAGCACAGGAATGGCATGCTTTTGGCATTACTCAGCAAGTGTCTGCACTCTCCATTAGTTCATGCTTTCATATATTCTTGAAGTATGGCCGTGTATTTGTGGGTCATTAATCTGCCCCTACAAAGACAAATAAGTTTTGCCTTCAAAAGAATAGTTATATTCATCTTACTTCATGTACAAAATGCTCATGGTGCTTGGTCATCAGTGATCTGCAAAGTCAGGTTAACACTGCCAGATTTTTCTACCATGATTAAAAACTCTGATAAAATATCTGGTAAATATTCTGGCCATTTTCTGCAGTTGGTCATTGCTCTTGAATGCAACTCAGCATTACTTTCACATACCTTCTAAGCATGTTCTGAGATAAATGACATGTCTGAGAATCAGTAAATGAGAAAAGAAACCTTTGGTCAATGCAAACAACCTTTTTTATTTGTTTGTGAGGCTTTTGCCTTTTTATTTTACTGTGGAATTTTTCAAAATTTTATATTTTTGTCTGGTATTTTATGTTTTTCCACTTTATTTTGGCTTTCTTTGATTATAGGCTAAAATCCTTAATTCTCAACTCTAATGTATTTAATGGGGCTACTTGAAATAGCATTTTCACTGGGTATTGGTTGCTTTCTAGTCTCCCTATTACTTTTGCATATTTGTGTCTTCCTGTCTAGTATGTACATATCTTTAATCATCCAAGTAATCTTGGTTAATGGACTGTATTTCTGGATGTTTACTTCTCTCTTTGAATATGGCATGGGGTTAGTCATTGCTTTGTTAGGCTTGACTTCAAATAATATTTTGTATTAGCACTTTATATACAGATTATTATCCTAATGATCCTGAAGTTTAATTTTGTGCAAATCAGATGGAGGGTGTGCTGCTGCCTGTTTTTCATTGTCAAATCAGATTCTGTCTCTCCTTTTAAATCAGATTTCCACATACAAATTCAAATCCCTTAGATAAAGACTTTGCTCATTTACAAAGATTGTAATTGATTTTTTGGCCCTGTTTTTAATACTTTGCACTGTAAATGACATCCCAGTGGACAATAATCATCATACAGATGTTTGAAAGCTCCTTCCTGCAGAGTATGCTAATTGAAGTCTATAAAGTGTCATTGGGCTGCACATTGTTTCTAATTAGTACAAGGCAATTTTTCTTAGCTCTGTATAGTTTTGCTGGCCTCTTTCCTTCATTATTTTACCAGTTGGCAACTAAATCTTGTCAGTTACTAAGAAAAAAATCCAGAGTTAGAAATTTTTCTTGTGTCTTTCATAGTGTCCTGTTTTCCTTTACCAGAAAAATACAGATTTTTGTATTGCTTGATTCTGGCTTTCTGAAGCTGTCAATAAGCTTTTAGCTCCAACAGGCCAGGTACTACTCTGACATCTTTTGAAAGACTCTTTATCTCACATCATCAGGAGAAACATTAGTATGACAATAAATTTCTTTTCTCATAATAGGGCGTTTATGATAATGATTGTCATTTGTCTAGTTTCTGAAAAAGGAATATTTTAGTGACTGCGTGATGGTTGGATGTTTATTGCAGACAGTTTCCCAGGGTATACAATCAGCAGTGAGATGGAAATGGCAGATAAAAGGGTCTCTTTCATTGAAAGGAGCTCAAAATTATGTGCAAAATTACTGAAAAAAGAAGCTTTGCTGCCTGCTTCAGCTTCCCTGTGTGAGTGTACTTGGATACAGGTCAGGTTCTGCAGTCCTTTTAGGGAGTGTTGGATTGCACTTTTAAAACTCTGGTAGGTACTTCCCTCTGGTATGTTAATTTAGCCTAAGTAGGGTCCCTTATTTCCTCATGTCTTTCTGAAAGGATTTTTTTGCCTCAAGTAATCTGGGAGTTAATAGGATTTAAGGAGAGAGACAGATGTATAGAATTTTCAGGTCTTGACTGCTTTCTTCAGGCTTCCATTCTAAGCATGGAGGAATGAAACAATAGCTAGATCTCCTCATAAGACTCTGAGGCAGAACCCATGTTTTTTGGTTTTTTTTTTTAAGGTAAAATTTATATTTTTCCCTTGCATGCAGTGAACACCTTTTTTGAATATTCAGGAAGGACATTCAAAATTTGGTGTGATGCGTTATTGAAACAATTTCCTGTTGATTTCAGTTGAAGTTCACTCATAATGTAAGTCCTCACTTTGACTGAAGATTGAGGAGGTTCAAGAACACTCTCATGAACAGCTAACATACAATAATTTGTTGTGTATTCTGAGGCATCAGACTAAGATTTAGGAGGTTGACTTGATCCTCTCTGAATGACAGCATCCCGAGGACATAATTTTCTTTCTTCCAATCTTTGTTTTTTTATTTGAGAGTGTATGTGATACGTCTCTTTCTTTGTGTCTAGGTTCTTTTTAGTGTTTAGGGGGCAAAAAGTATATGAAATAATTGTGTGACCAGAGTGAAGTAATAAAGTACACTACTTAAGGGATCTGCAATTACTATGTAGTGCAACTGGCTGACTGATTCAGGCGGACCTAAAGTTACACAATGTTAAGGGCATTATTGCATCTTAGACACTGACAGGCTTGAGGCATCTACCACCTCTCTGGGAAGCCTGTTCTGATATTTGCCCACCTTCTCAGTAAAAAAAATTTTCCTGTTACGCAGTCTGAGCCTGACCAGATGCAGCTTTGATCCATTCCACATGGGCTGTCCCAGGATACCAGGGAGGGAGATCAGCACTTCTCTCTCCACTTCTCTCCTCAGGAAGCTGCAGAGAGCAATGAGGTGGCTCCTCAGCCTCCTTTTCTCCAAACTAGACCAGCCCTGAGTCCTCAGCCACTCCTCCCAGGACATTCCTTTCCCCAGCTTTGTTACCCTCCTCTGGCCGCATTGGGAGCCCCGAATCCCTCTCGGGCCGCGGGCCCAGCCCAGCCCAGCTGCAGGTGAGGCCGGCGCAGCGCTGGGCGCGGAGCACAGGGAGCTGTCCTGCCCCGCTGGGCTGAGTTTGGGGCACCCTGGGACAGGGCTGCCCTCGGGGCTGCCAGGGCCGCTGCTGGCTGCCATCAGCTGCTGCTGGCCAGCAGCACCCCCAGACCCTTCCTGCAGGGCAGCTCTCCCGCTGCTCCTCTCCCCACTTACTACTGTGCCTGGTGTTACTCTGTCCTTCTGGCATAGAAATTCCATCCCGTTCATCATACAACAATGCTCCAGTCTATCTAGATCCCTCTGCAAGGCTGATTACAGAAATCCTCTTTATTGTTCGCGGTGGAAAATGTACTTAATCCCCACAATCTACTCAATATGGTACTGCATTACAGTGGACTTTCCAGTTAGAGCAGAGCATGCGTAGAGGCAAACCTCTTTCTCCAAAGAATTACTTGCTAATTATGCAAGTGCATAGGAGGCTATTAAACTAAAAACACCAGGTGTTTGATCTGAGGTGATATTCCTAGAAAAGTAGAAAAGTGATGTACTGAAGTAAAAAGAGGAGTTTTTGTTACTTAAAAAATACTGCATTACTAAGGGATAGCAATGTAAAATAAAAACGTTGTAGAGAGCCAACTTTTTCCAGGGTTAGGAAATGGTGACAGGGTCTGCATCTGTCCTCCGCACTGTGCAGCGTGAGGCCTGATGGCAGCTGTGAGCTGGTGCAGGCATGGGTAAAGTAGTGTCTCTCTCCACTCAACTAAGTTCTGGCAAATTTACCAGCATCTACTTTGTGGTTCTGACTTGGGTAACAATACTTTTCCCTTATCACGGTCCTTCGAACAACTAACCAGTGTGTTTCTCCTCTGTTTTGCTTTGGAGAAACCTGTCACCACCTTTTCTCTTCATTCTGTATTTAATGGATGTGTCAAGATTGCTTAATGGAGGATGCTGAAAAGGTATGTTTTGTTGTTAGCTCTGAACAGGCAGTGAGTCCTGACAGCAGTGATGGTTCAGGCACAGTGCTGTTGTTACATTGGCTCTGATGCCAGTTCAGTCAGATCAAGCTCAGATATTCCTCTGCAGTGCAAAAATACACCCTCATGCAAACAATTCACAAGCATCTCAACTACATATCCATAATTTATAATTATAGTGGGACTAAAATAGACTTGAGGCTTCAGTTGGCCTCATATCCCAGAACTGCTGTATTGCAGCAAAGGCTGCTCTGCCTTGAGAGCACAGCAGTAATTACTGTGCACTGTGTTTTAACAGCCAAAGATGATGGTGAGGCACAGCTTCAAGGATATTAGGGGAGTTTGGAAACCCTTCTATCAAGGGCTTAGGTGTCTAAATGTTATCTGTGTGGGCTGCAAATTAGCATTCTCAAGCAATATGGCTTCAGGAGGCATGGCCTTAGGGAAGACGCCTGCAGATTTGTGAGCCGCCACCATTTGCTTTGAAGCCCCCCTGGCTTGGGGAGCCTCCTAAGGAAATTCCTCCGGGTCTCTTTTTGTACAGGAGACAGAAACCTGATTAGTGATGTTTATTTTTCCAGATGATTCTGGTTTTTACTTTTCAGTTTTAGCGATAGGATAAAAAAATTACATTTTGCATTTTACCTTTTGATGAAGGACTGATTTTGCTTAGTGTTAAAACATAGGTTTGAAGCTTTGAAGTCTGTTCCATAGCTGTAAATACAGTGGGAATGGTCTGATTTCCCACTTGCAATATTGCATTATTAGACTGGAAAGAGTTTTTAGGGCTGTTGTACATAATGACTGGGTTCCCTGCATGCTGCTACATTCAGAAATAAAATTAAAAAAAAAAAAAACCAGAAACTGCCTGACCAGCAAATGTTCCTGTTTTAGACATTGTCCCTAGAATTTGTAATATTTGCTGCTGTAGACCTGTTATGTAATTGATGTCCATTGGGAATATCCCAAAACAGGGATGTTTATTTCCTGAGGCTGTTAACAGTTTTTGAAGTTTCTTTATCAGACACAGACTGGGGAAAGGTGCATTGATTTTTAGTGTCTTCTGCTTTTTAAGTAATTTTTTAAAGTCAGCAATTATAGAAATACAATGCATTTAAACCTGAGGGCAAATTTAACATTAGGTTTTCACACTGCAGCTGTCTAGAATTCAATGTTTCAGGGCCAAGAGTTCATCTATTTCCTGACATAATAGGGTGATTTAGCATGCTTTTAATCTTAAGCATGTGAGCAATCCCATCTTTCCTCACATTTATTCAGTTGGATACATACCTGTGTGTATTTAGATAGATAGATAGATAGATAGATAGATAGATAGATAGATAGATAGATAGATA
>QUSF01000005.1:36112918-36243472 GCA_003676055.1 Chloebia gouldiae | reverse complement strand
ATAGATAGATAGATAGATAGATAGATAGATAGATAGATAGATAGATAAAAAGTGAAGACTTTGGCCTTTTATGAACTGAATCTTATGAAATGAACTTTTAGACCAATGTGAAGTTAAGTCCTTTTTTAGTATCATTTTCTCATGCATACCAAACCTTAAAGCAGTAGGGTGATACAGTTATCCTGTTCATCTTAGACAAGCTTGGGAGCAGACTTTGGTCTTCTATCAGTAACAGCAACCCATATTAACACTGAAAAATCTGATTTTCATCTTCTTGGGATCATCATGTAAATTTGCTGAAGAGATCTTGATGCAAACAAGAGCTATTTGTATGATCTTTGAACTTGGCTTTAGTTTACACACTTAAACCAGCCACACAACCTGAATAATTCTAAGAGGTCACAAACACTGATTTCAAGGGAGGCTTAGAATGAAGCTAATATACTATGATATGCATGATCTTCATCAAAGAAGTATTAGGCATTCCCAGAAGTCCCAGAGTTATGTGATCTTGTGACAGACCCAGAGGCAAATTCAGAGTTGTCAGCTGAATTGCCTTTGGAGCCTGCCAAGCAAACAGATGCTAACGTTAGATGAGTATCTACATGGCTTGGCATGGAGCTCCCATGACAGGCAGCAAGCCCTGTGTGTGACCTTAGCTTACTGGTCCACTGCTGGGAATCACAGAGATGTCTGGTGATGTGTGAGTTAGAGCTGTCTGTTGCTCATGGTGTTTGAATATAGTTTATTTGGATGCTGTAGTCAGAGTCTCTGATGAGAAGGTTTAAACACTGCCATCCACCCTTTTGGGTTACAACTGAGAAAACAAACACAGTTTGTTTTCCTTGTGCTAGTTCTGCAGCTCCAGAGCCCACTGTATATGCTGGGAAACCCCAACCTCTGCCAGCTGCAGAGGAAACCCTCATATAATCCAGCATAGCAGAGTGTGAATGTTACTCTGTGTGTGCCACACGGATTCCTGTGAGCTGCACTCACTCACAAGTACATCTGCCTGGGCAAACTGGATGTTTGGGAGCCCCAGGAGAGCTGGCACAGAGAGGCCCCTGCCCGTGGGGGTGACATTCTGCAGCTTCCCAACCATGGTGGCCTTGTGTGTGCTGCCTGTTGAGAAGTGGCCCTGCCTTGTAGCCTCTGAGCCATGCCAGGGTGGTGTTTGGGGGAGAGCAATTTATTACAGCCAAAAGCCTCTCAGGGCCCTCTCTTTATCGATTTAACAGTGTGAATCATAGCACTGCAAAACCCAGGAACATCCTGGAGCTCTTCATTTGCTAGCACAGATAGGGCTGTTGTGTCTCTGCCTGCCTTTCATTGCTCTGTGCTTAGAGACTCTGGCTCTAGTCCAGCCCCAGCTCAGCCCTTCATGATTTTTAAGATTATTTTCCCCTTGCTTCACCCAAAAGCCTACTCACTGGGCTTTTTCTCCCTGGGTGGATGCTGTTGTGAGGCTTTGTTTGTTGGGACTCCATCAGTATATTCATTTAGCAACATGCATACTCATTTGAGCTGAATATAGGAACATTTAAGTCTCTAGACAAGTGATTAAGGGCTTTATTAAATAGAAATGTTTTGCTAAGCCACAGCATGGATTATCTGTCCCTTAGTATGTGTATAATCAAAACTGGTTCTCTTATCTTGGATAAAAACTCTGGAGGATCTGTTTCATTTTTTTTTTTTTGTGTAAAAGGAGAATGCTGACTTTTTTTCCTGACTTCCTTGGGCTGCTGTGGAGTTTAATACCCAGAAAGTGCTTTGAACATGAGAACTGCTGTGACAGAATTACTGAGAGCTTTGCTTCTAGAATTTAATTGCTCAGTTAAGGAGGAGGGGGAAAAGAAAAGTTCAGAACCAGCTGGCAGTGAAATTCTGTTGAAATTTTATGTAATATATGGATATAACATTCACATGGAATCCGGTTGGTGAGAATTGTATTTTAAATTTTGGATGATTTTTTATTAGTCTTTGATATGTTTGAAATTAATTCTAAATATGGGTGGGATTTTTTTTGTCTTTGTTTTACAATAGGCTTTTAGCAAAACTTGATGCCTTCTTATTGTAGATCACTGCAATTATTATGCAAAAGCAAAATCACTTCCAACAATAAAAGTAGAATTAATATATATTAATAATTTGTGCACTTCCCATTTTTGGCTTATATTTGCTCTGCAATGAAGGGCGAGGTTCAAGGTCTTTCTGTGCTCTCCACAAAACCCCGTTGCCTAGCATTTTTACCACTTGGCAGCACCATTTCTAATCTGTCTGTAGCTGGCAGCCAGGCTGTGCAGCTCCTTGGTGGGAAGTAACACAGAGCAGAGCAGCAGCTCCCAGCTCAGCCAGGCTTCCTTCTGTGGGTACCAGCTTAAACCTCTCTCTGGAAATTGTAAATGCACGATGTGATGCCCATGGCAATTTTTTTCTCTTTTGTCCTTCAGGGTGGGTTGGTAAGAGGAGCGGACTGGCACATTTTCTAAATATGCGCATGTTTATCAAGCAGAGTGTTTCAAGCCTGTTACTGAGTCCTTTGCTTAGATTAGGGTCTCATCTGTCTGCAAAGAAAGAAAGATCTGGCTGCAATTTTGTTTTTCCTTTTTTTTTTTTTACTTCTCCCCCCACCTTGCCCCGAAATCTGAGAAGAGTAAATGACTAGCATGTGTTACACAGTGTAAGCTGTGAAGAAGATTTGAGGGAATGTGAAATTTAGAAGCTTTCCGTGCATATCTTTATGCTAAAATAGATATTGATCTGCAGTGTTTCCTTAGTTTTAAGCATTGCTTGTAAGAACAGATACAAGCAGAGTTATCAAATGGCTGCAATTTACTGGAGCAAAAGGCTTTCTGGTCTGTTTTTTTTTTTTGGTCTTGTTCAGGCTGAACAGGATGGAGGGATTGCTGTTGCCCTATTTGGCATCCCCAGGGGCTGAAGGACCTGCTGGAAGCAGGGCTGGAGCAGCCCCTGTGTTGCCTGTTAGTGCCCAGGGAGGGCTGCAGGCTCACAGCACAGAGAGGATGCTCGGGGACTGCAAGGGTGCAGTGCCTGCCACTACTGGGGGCCCTAAATAGGCATTAAAAGGAATCATGGGAAGCTTTTTATCAGTCCACTGCGAGCTTCAGATTAAGAAGGCACAAAGCGGTGCACCTGGTGACTTCAGCAAGGATAATGTTAATAATGCTAAAGGAAAATGTGAATGTTAATTATCCTTTCTGCCTTTGCAACCTTACTGGTCTAATCGGGTCACCTTGAACATGAAGACAGTGAAGTCCATGAAAACTGCAGCCAATTTGAGAAATGTGTCCCAATTTTCAGCTATGCTGCATTTGACAAATGTTCCTTGACCTTATTTACTACTTAAGTGGTGGGATACTTTTCATTTACCTCAGTGGGCAGAAGGTCAAGTCTCTTGGGCCTCATTTCCTGGAGGCCTTGTACTCTGCAGGCGGGAGATGGGTGCCAGAACCTCTGAAATAAGGACGTGGAGCTTTTGAATGAGGAGTACATATGTGGAAGGGTCAGTTTATGAAACACCGAATCTCAGTGACTTCTGTTCAGTATGAAGTGTTGTTTTAGCATAGAACACTCAACCCAGATAATCTGCTTTACATATTTGTCCTGTAAGCATTTCTTTTCTACATTGACTGTGCTCTAATAGTTGATTTTTCTAATGTGAGAAATACAGCTAGAAATTAGCATGTGATTAAAAAGCTGTTGAAAAATTTTTCTAGGCTCTTAAAATAAACACATACAAAAATAGTGGAGGAAAAACCCAACTCCATTAAATCTCCAGACTAGAAAGAATAAATCACAGAGGTCCTAAGTACTCATAGAAGGCTAAAGACTTTGGGTTTGGTATTTTTAGACTTTATTTCAAGTGAATTTTCTTTTTGAGTGAGTATTGAACATATGTTCAGATGTTCTGCATGGAAAGGTGTTTTTCTTGGTCCCTGAGGATAGGGATGCATTGACTTGTGAAACTCAGACGTCTCATACTGGTCTCATGGTCACCTAAGCCTGATGCAGGCTACCAAGGTGTGTATGTGTAGCATTTCTAAAATCCAAAAGTTGGAGATTAAAGATTAAGAAAAGGGAAAGATTAGCACAGCGCTTGCTAGGATTTGAAGTAAGAAAAATTTGTTGCAACCATTCTTTGGGGTTTTTTAACTTTTATTTACTGTCATACCTACCTGAAGTGCTCATGTTTCAATGAACCTTTCAAGACCTGGTCAGCATTCAGCTGTGTGGGTTTGGATTTCATGTCAGGAAGAAGTTGCACTCAGGAAAAAAGGTGATATTTAGCCTGATAAACCTTGTTCTTGCATGACAAGACTAAATGGGCTGTTTGGTTTTTGCCTTTAATGTCTTTGCCTTTGTTAGCAAAGCTAGACAAGGTGCCAGTTAACAAAATAACTACCTGAAGTGTAGTGGAGACCCATCTCTGGATTTCATGGAAACTGATCACCTTGTTTCAGTGATCCCTCAAGGTTTTCCACTGTTAGCAGAATCTGTGTTCAGTTTGCCTTGGCCAAAATCAGCTTCCTGTCGTATTTTGCCTTGTCCCTACATCTAATATGGAGCAAACATTTGCCATTTTTCAGCACAAACTCATCAGACTTTAAAGCTATAATAAATGACGAAAAAAAGCAAAATTAAAGACTTGCCAGGATGACAAATAATCCTAGGAGTGAAGGGGCAGATAGATCCCTCTTTTAAAATGATCTCTTTTCTGTTGTAGCATTTCCTTGTACTCTTTCATACTTTCTTAAGCTCTCATATGTCCATGTAGTTTCTCAGGTGTGCTCTTTTGCACCCTTCCTCATGCTTTTTAATATCTTCATGCTCTGTCCTTCTCTTGTGCTCTCCTTTTTCTTATTTTCCTCATCTTGTGCACACAACTTGTGTTGTTTTAGTGCCTTGGAGAGGTGATCAGGCAGTTTGTGTGTAGGACAAGGAACCTGTATCTGGGTGATGTGGTTTAGGGGTTACAATGGTACTGCTGAGTTGATGGTTAGACTTGATCTTAAAGGTCTCTTCCAGCCCTGATGATTGTGATTCTATGATACTGTGTCTTGTGTGGAGTTGGCTTTCTGGTGTGTTGGTTATGGGTGTTAAGTGTTTGACCCAGTGAAGGTGGATGGTGTGATGTGGGAGAGTTTGCATTATGCTTGCTTGAACTTTGGGGATGCTTCTAATGTCCTACAATCTCTGGATCCGAAATGGTGAATAACACTACTGTGGCCCAAAGTGAATGCACTTTACAGAGACTCCTACTTCAAGCAGGAAATTTTTCAGTTGTCAAGGATCTTTCTGCCAGCTATTTCAGAAAAGAACACCTTCATACATTTGAGGTTTTGCATACTTTTTTTTCTAGCTGTTTGAGGAAACCTTTGAAACTTCAGTTTTTAAAAAGGTAGCAGGCCTTTCTTTCCATTTATTTTTTTCATTCCCTACTTATTTTTCTTTCTTAGTCTAAACTAAATTCTGGCAGCACAGCTCTTTGTATTGGCTGTCCCTTCACTCGAGATACTGTAATACTGCTCCTCTTTTATTTGCCATTTGTCCTTTTGTTTTATGGTTCTCTTTGTTGCAAGCTTCTTTGTTGTTTCTTCCAGATTATTCTCCTCAGGGACTTCTGCATCAGTATGACTGAACATTGCTTGCAGCCATGCCAGATTGTGCTGTGATCTTATTGGATTTCACAAACCAAGGTTAGGCCAGGTCAGAACTTGGTTGAAATAACGTAGACTACAAGATTGCCTGCTAGCCACTGGGAACACACACAACAAAAACCTGCCCCAGATGTTGATTCAGTCAGCTCAGGCTGGATGTGTTGCTGTGCTGACTGCAGTGGGTGTGATACTAATGCCAAATCTGACCTGCTCTGGCTGGTAGGATTTCACAGCTTTTTTCCTTAGAGAAGAGTACTGTTGTTAATTCCAGTGTTCTGGCCCATTCCAAATCCTTTAATTCTCTATCAGGATTACACTGGAATTCAGTTGAAGATTATATGCTCTGATCTTCTTTCCCCTGTACTGTTGCATTACCCTCGAAACTTGCTGTGCTGTTCAAAAAGATGGATTTGTGTGCTGGATGAAATAATTACAAAATTTTTTTTGCTTCCTGATCTTCTGAAGCAAAAAAACCCCAACCAACCAACCAACCAAAAAAAAAAACCACCAAAAAAAAACCCAAAATAAAAAACCCAACCACCACAGTCTTCTGATGAAAGGTTCCAGAAAGGTAGAAGCTTCTAGTAAAAATAACACATAGAAATTACATTTGAGCTTTTCTTCGGGTTGCTTGAAGTTTCTGACCAAAAGACTGTATGAAGATGTGTAAGTTTGTTGAGACTTAGCTTCACTGAGTGCATATTAAGCGGAAAATTTCATGCAATTACACTTGAGTGCACCAAAATGATAGGAAGATTGAATCTATAGATAAGGTTTTTCTAATTTATTGTAGAGGTATTTGGACCTGTTGGTCTTCTGTATGGTTTTTAATAGCTTATTCCTTTAATAAAGCTGTGAGAGGCTAAAAGGTGAACATAGAAAAGTATGTAATGGTGTGAAATAAAGGCCAAAGTTAACTTGGGCTACATGTACCAACCTTGTTTCATCCCTGCACTCAACCTGAGGGAGGGCTGCTGGATGGTTCATTTGCCTGTGTCCATGCTGGAACAATATTCATGAAGTTGTGGAAAGAACAGTACAACCAGCTTGTTTACCCTGATGTGCCCAGAGGTACAGTGATGGACTTAGATCTATCACAAAACCTGAATATATTTAGCTAGGCAGCAGCCATTAACAGCATAGCCATTAAGAACATTTAAGGAGTGTAAATTGTGAATCTGCAGAGGAGTTAGTGAGGTATGAAAGGTCAGGGGTGACTAGGAGTCAGTAAATTAAATACTTCACAGGCTGGATCAGGAAAAGCTTCTTGTCAGTTTAAGCTGTAAAGTAGTGTGATATCTTTCTGTGTAGAATAATGTGGTATCTTTCTGTGAATATGCAAAATAAGTTTTGGGATTCAAGTCTGTAATGCATTTTACATCCTGGGACATTTGCTGTGGCTGGATGTGGACCAGATAATCAGGTGTTTATGCCCCTGGAGTATTTTCATCTTTTGAAAGTTTTGGGTCTGCGTTTCTCAGTCAGCACCTGTATGTTGAGGGAAAATATTGAATATCTTGACTTTTAAATAGAAGTTTATATATATTTCTGCATAGACAAAATGGAAAATTTAAAATTGGAGTAGGAAGATTAATGTTCTATAAAGGATGGGATTTACAGTTTGATTGTAAGCGTTTGGCATTGAGGTTACCCATAATTATTCTTAATAGGTAAATTATCTCTGTCTCTGGTAATCCTAATCAGTGCAAAGCTTGGCACTGCCAGCAGAGATATGGAAGGTATAGAGTAGTAGAAGGCTGGAAGGAGTCTTTCATCTCTGCCATCCTTTGCCAAGGGCTTACTGTACATGCAAATTCATCAGCTTTTCTATTGTGGTGTGTTTATATATCCTGGAGAGGCTGAAATCTGGGAATTAATTGCTCTGTGTGCTCAGGGGTCCACTCTGCAGTGGGAGAGTCTGTAGGACTGGGACAGTAATGGCTGATGTTGCTACAGCCTTAATAAATATATGAGTGAATGTCCTGCAGAAGAGTATGAAGGGGTTTGTTGGCTGATTCTGTCCTTACCTCTGTTTTAGGAAGAGCCAGGCTGGCTAACCCTTTGTAAGAAACAGCATGACTGATGTTCACCTGCTGAACAGATATGCTGGATATGTTTGGGGGGAGGTGGGGTGGTGGTGTCTGTGCAGGGGACAGATAACTGTTGTTTTCAGCTGTTATTTACAGGATCAATAAAAACTGATTTTCCAATTCAAGGATAATTTTTACCAACAAGCCACATAGCCTATAAGGTCATAATATTGGATCTGCTCTTTTTCAGAACAAGTTAATTTAAAAATGATAGGTAGTTTCCAGCTCAGGGTTAGTTTTTCTAATAGAAAAGGGAGATGGGTCTGGAACATACACCTTGGGAGGGGGTGAGAATTTTACCTCAGAACAACATTGTTGCATGTTGCCCACAGTCCTTTTCTTTGAACAATAATAATTTAACTGTGCGTGATATTTTAATGACAAATAGAATGTAATAAGAAAATGCAGAGCTGTTTTATTACAATCCTGGTTCAATTATTATGTGCAAATACTGCTGTGGACTTTACTGGGCAATGACAGATGCCCTCTGTAAAGTGCAATATATTTATGACCACTGCCTCTGTAGAGAAGAATATTTTGTGATATTGTGGAATTATCCCAGGCCAATAGCAAGTGCATTCACACATATATGTCCAAATGCCATTCATTCCTTTTGCAGTTACCTTATCTTATTCTTTTGTGACCAGTTGAGAACGTGACTAGCACACATACATACACATTTTAATGCTGCATTTCTCCCTCTGCATTTGCCCTTCTTGCCCATTGCACACTTAAGATAAGGTAGAGTTTAAAAGGAGTATCAGTGTGAGGCCTCTGCAGTTCTGCCTCTGTGGCTGGGCTGTGATACAGCTTTGAATGTGTAAAATCATGCTGCTATCATTTTATAAGCAGGTGACTGCACCTACTAAATTCTGCAGGGTAAGGAGAAAATAGCCAAGAAGCGTTCTTCAATTGAAAGCAGTCTGAATGAACATTACATACCAGAAAAGGTATATTAGATTTTTAGATTTTAGTAAACAACCCTTTTAATTTTTGACATCGAGCTGAACCCATTGCAAACCTGAGCATCATGATACATAAGCAGAGTCTCTGTCCTTTTCCTATACTTTGGTAAGTCTCAGGTTTTGTAGTTATTATCTATGCAGTCTGTGGAAGTCCACATAAAAATTAAATGCCATTACCTTTGAGAAGCTTTGGGTTCAGACCAAAAATACTCTTAAGTCTTCATGTGCCATTTTTCTTAAAGTCTACACATCCATTTATGGTTGCCCTTTCTTCCTTTGTATATTGGAGTAGTGGAAGAAAAAAATGGAGGAATATTGGTTTGATTTAGAAGAATTTGATGGTGAAGATTTGTTTAAAAAATGAAAAGATATTTTTCTTTACTGTGATTGGAGCAAAGTTTTCCTTTTTTAGATGGTAAATAGTTTATAATGTTTGAGTAAGAATCTGGCTTTTGGATGGCTGTGTTGCTGATGAGAGCTACTGGCAACAGAAGCTTTCTAACACCAAACTGCTAGTTTATTAAAAGAATAATAGGAACAGATGTTTTCAATTCATAAAATGTATCAAGTAAATGGTACATCCACTTGTTATTTCAATTCCTTTGAATTTCTGTGAACTCATTTGGGGCTAGGTTCTCAAAAGAGCTTAGCCCACTGTCACTTCATTGTTCTCACTGTAAACTGATGGATGATGAACGTGTTTGGGAACTGCAGCTTTTGATGCCTAAAGGGGAGCTCCTAACTACTGATCTTCTGAAATCTGGCCCATATTTTTGATGAGTGAATGCTGATCATTATAGAGAATTCATACATGCAGTCTCTGAGTAATACCCTCCATTTGCCTGTGATTGTATATATGATGGTTTCTTAATTTACTATTGCACTAGGCATTTTAATTCAAATTATGCTAATAGTGTAGGATTAACTGTGGATTATGATTCTAGGATGTACTCTCATTCAAACAGTAGAACCAGTTCCTTAGCTCCTACAGCCTCTTTCTCCCTCTCATCCTGATGTGTAGTAATTTGTGCTCAAGACTGGCCTCAGGTTTTGATGAGGTTTCTTGTTTAAGCTGATGAAATTGCTTAGGGAAGGCAGTTATTGAAAATCAGGAAAAGAGAGACTGAGATTCTTTTTGTCTTCTAATGGCACATTTTTACAGTGCTGAAATGATTTTTTGGAAACAGTGATTTATGATGGGCTTTTGCCAGCACTGCACAGTGAACAGTTCTGGTTTTGCCTTCATTCCTCAGTGGTAGGACAGGCTGCACGTAGTTTGCTTTTGACTCCAGTACATATTTTAGAAAACTAGTGCTAGGGGGTTATGTTAAAATCACCAGAAAGCTCATAGAATAACTAATACATGCAAGAGAACTGATGTTATATTGGTCCTTGCTAGAACATATAGCAGGAGGCCAGCTTTTTTCTTTGCCAGTACTGAAAAAAAACCTTTATAGCCACCCAAGATGTCTCTTCCTGAAGCATAATCTCTCCAGAGAGCTTCTTCTCCCCCAGACTGCAGATGTGCTGGAAACACAAATTTGCCTCTTTAATGTTTGCACTTGTTTCATTAGATTGTAATGGCATGCAGCCTGTTTGCATTAGTGAATTCATCTGTATTCCTTCAAATCCCTCATTTGTTGCATTTTTTGTGGAGTGCCTGATACTTCTAGTGACTTTGTGTTGTAGCAGCACTCTAAAATCTGCCTTTTTTCTCTTTCTTCCTCCAGCTGATATTATTTCTACAGTTGAATTCAACCACACTGGAGAACTGCTGGCTACTGGTGACAAGGGGGGCCGAGTTGTTATATTCCAAAGGGAACCTGAGGTATGTGGGTTGCCAGTGTCATCCTTAATAGCCTGATAAAACCTGGCTGAAATTTTAACACTTTATTTGAATCGAATTAACAAACTTGTTTATATAATCTCAAGATTCAGTAAAACAGTGTCACCTGTTCAGAGAGGAAGTGAAATAGGGTACGGATTTTTAACTTGTAAGTTTGCTGTCCTTAACAAAATTTCTTCAAAGCTCCAAAATTCTGATATAAGAAAAAAGAAGGTTATTTTTGTTTTACTTCTGCCTTGTTTTAATAGCTTTTGCCTGGTGAGGGAACCCTATTCCATTTAAAACAATACCTTCACTTACCTTTATGGTCCACTTGTAAATTCTGTTCATCTGCACTGTTTTGTGTAGAAGTCTTTCCTGAATAGCTGACATTTCTTCCAAAATTCTAATATTAAGTGTTTCAATGCTCACAGAAAATTTCATTCTTACTGAAGCAAATCTGTCAATATAATGTTTTAAATAAGAAATTAAAGTAAATGTTCAATATTTTTATATTTATAAGGCTGCGTATACACCTCTTCTAAAAGATGAAAAGATATTGCTGTCATAAACAACATTTCTGTTGTTTTTATTCTCCACAGAGTAAAAATGAGCCTTACAATCAGGGGGAGTACAATGTTTACAGCACTTTCCAGAGCCATGAACCTGAATTTGATTATTTGAAGAGCTTGGAGATAGAAGAAAAAATAAACAAGATCAAGTGGTTACCACAGCAAAATGCAGCTCACTCACTTCTATCAACAAATGGTAAGACTGATGAAAGTACGCAGGACGTGGCCCTATTTGTAATATTTGCTCTGTGTGTTTTAGTGCTGACATACATATTTGCTCATTTTAATCTACTGTTTTAGTAATTTCCTCTTTCAGAGTTTACCAAGACTGTCATACTGCCTCTGATATCTGTTCTATACTTTATTCATAGAATCATGAGGTTTTTCCAATTGATTATATGTAGACATTTAAAGAGCTATCCATTTTTCTATTATATGCAGTGCTATCCATAGATCTTGTGACAAAGGCATTACCTTTCTCAGCAGCTTGTGTTTCATGGGAAATTTAGATTTTTTTCTGCTGTATTTGTCATAACTTTTATTATTTGTATATGTGTAGATGAAGGTAAGTGAGAGAGATTAATTTATTTTTCTTTTCATTCATTATCATCAGAATAGTTTATTTAAGTTTTAAAGAGGTAGACAAATCTTGGGAAGACAGGAGGAATAATACTAGGTTATTGATACTGACTCATATTTCTGTCATGTCTAAAGCCTATTGATGAAAGAAGGTAGTATTACTACCAAGAGGAGGCATTCACACATGAAATAAGGGGAAAAAACTGAATGTAACCTAACATGAATAGGTGTAATTTAGGAAGAACTTAGACACCCACAAACTTTATTATTGCAGATGATGCGTAACACAAAATACCACAAAAATGGTTTTAAATTTTAGGTCTAATGGTAATCGGAAAATAATTATTTTTGTTCTAGAAGTTTGAGTATAATTGGGAGTTGCTGATAAAAATAGGGTAATCTCATCTTCAGGAACTGACACAATATAAAGTGATTTCTTTGCATTGAAATATATAGCATTAAATAATGTTTTCATTAAATCAAAGTAGAAAGTAAATTATTTTTTTTTAGTATTTTGTCGTTTGTTTTACCTACAGTTGCCTTTGAATTTTGGGGTCACTGTTACTTATTCAAAATGAAACATACCTGTTACAGAGAGGTGTTTTATGCTAATTTAATGATAAGTCGCCTTATGAAGTCTGGGAGTTTATTTCTATTCTTCTCCCTTGGTCAAAATATGCCTCACCTTCCTCACATAACTAAGAATGGCTTCTTCTGAGCGTGTGGTACAAAAGCAGATTATTTAAAGTAAAACCTCTCCCTTTTCATTTTAAAGTTTGTTTTTAGAAACACAGAGGAATACAGCTGAATCCTCAGATTGTCAGCTTTTGCAGTTATAGGTAATAGACTACTACATGAGTTTTCTGGTTTGAGAGGGGTGAAAAGAAGAAATAATCAGTCCTAATGCTGCTGTGGTTAATCCAGCTTCCACCAGCAGTGAGCAAGCCTAGGATCTGGAAAAATACTTTGGCCTCTGCTTCTCCCCCTTAGTTTTGGAGCATCTCAGCAGACCCCTTCATGCTGAGGAGGACAGAAATGGTTCCACTGGCACAAGCCTTGGATTTTGGCTTTGAATTGCAAAACATTTGCATGTGCCAAGGAGGATTCCTAGCCTCGAGGCACAGCAGGGTTGAAGTCTCAAGATTCACCTCCTGGCATATTCTTAAAGATGGTTTTAGCTTCAGGGTACAGACAGCCCACGTTGAATAATTCACTGTCTCACAGATTAGCTGGGAGAAGCCTTTGACAATATATATCAATTCCATGCCTATAAAAAGGGATAATAATATGTTTCCTAACTTGAAGGCACTACCTGTCACACATGCTCATATTGGACAGATTGTAGAAGTATCTTGAGTACTGTTTTTTGTTTACTGAACTCCGAGCCTGCTATTTTAATGCAATTTTTGATATTTTGCTCTCTGGTAATTTAGGATCTAATGCATGGTTTTTGCAGAAAAATGAGAACTGTGAAATAGCATCCTTTCCACGTGCTCAGGTGGACAATGCCCACTGAATGTGCTGGAAGGAGCATCCTGCTGTTCAGGAACATGAGGGGAGAGTCAGTCTAAATCTAACCCTCAGTATATGAGACTTGGCAGGTCTGCACCTGCCCAAATCTGTTTCTTTCATTCTAAGGAGAACTTTTGTGTGGAGTTGTTTCTGCACAGGTCACCTCTCCCAGAGTCAATCTTGGTTCCTTTCCAGTTCACGTTATCAGCTAAGCTTTGATTGTGGCATCTTAATTAATGGAGGCAGAAGGAAATCACCAAGGCATTCAAATCCCACTGTGGATTTACAGTGCTTGCAGTTAGCAAATTTGTAGTTTTCACTGTAAAATGAACTGATTTTGTAGTGTAATAATAACAACTTATTATGATTCATTGGTATCTTTTGTACCAGAATATATTTGGGCCACTTTCAGTGTGAGCTACATAAGGTAGATCAGAATTTATACAGGTTCTTTCATCTGAGGATTTCAGATTGCTTACCAGATACTAATTAATTTTAACTTCATAACACCTTTGAGTCTGAATGCTTAACCTCACAGAGATGTTTCTATTTTTTCTATATTTTGCAAAATACCAGTATACTTGAAACTTCTAAGGAGTATTTAAAGTCCAGAGGTAGATACAGGAGAAGAAACCAATCCATGATAACCTTACCTGCTAATAAAACAGTTTTCACTCAAGAAAGAAGTAGATTTACTAATAGCAGTCAAATCTAGCAATGGAAAATTGTTGGTGTTTTTTATTATAATTTATTTTACAATTGTATTTATAATTTTTTTACTAGATCAGCAGGAATGCACTATTTACATGTAATAAATAATCCAAGGGCATTATATGACCTATGTATATTTTTAGCAATTGATTAACATGATACACAATACAAATGAAATTTAATGAATATTTAAAAGTATATATTATATTTAAAAGAATATTTTTAGTTGCAGTTTGAACTAACCTCTTGTTCTGTAGATTGACTGTAATTGTATTGTGATTTTTTTTGTATATTAGCATATCAATATCATTTAGAGATACATAATAGCAAAAAATGAGTAATGGAGGGATTGATTTTGAAACAAAGAAAGTTCAAAGTTGCTATAGAAGTGTAAAATCAATGTACTAGCATTTGAAAGTAGTATTTGGATCAGCCACACTGGGAAAATTATTATGCTCTGCTATGTACTTGGGGAAAGAAAGGTAAAGGAAGAAAGTGGGATGAAATCAGA
The DNA here is from genome assembly GCA_003676055.1 of Chloebia gouldiae. Lineage (NCBI taxonomy): Eukaryota > Metazoa > Chordata > Aves > Passeriformes > Passeridae > Chloebia > Chloebia gouldiae. The sequence continues at coordinate 36,229,029 of QUSF01000005.1, read as the reverse complement.
AATTATGCAGGAACTGAGGTTAATAAATCTGTGCTGAAGGGCAGAAGCTCTGGAAAGACTTTGGCTGCTGCACAAGCAGATGAATGAAGCAACCAGGATCTCAGGGACAGATTTTTTGCAGATTTTTTGGCATTGATTTTTCAGTCTAGGAAGCATTAGGGTTGGCAGGTTAGGAGCACAGCCACAGTGGGAGTGGACAATCAGCATCAGGAAATCTGGAGCTTCAGTTTGTACAAAAAAACCCCAAAGACAAATGCAGTGTGAAATGTTTAAAACATGTTTGTTGGTTTCAGAGACTCTTTGGTAACTGAGAGACATCATGACTCTCTCATCATGTGCTCCAGCCATCATGAGAAAGGAAGAGAATGGATTTTATTCCATTAGGATTAATACATTTTTCTCCTTACTTTTCTCTCTTGCCATCACAACACATTTCTCTTACTTTGGCTGGATTTTTTTTCTTTTTCCTCAGTTATTTCTCAGCTGCTTTCCATTAGGAGGGAGAAATGCCTTGTTTTTTACACAGCCTTTCATTTGCAGGAGCTCCTGATGTTACATCAATGCACCACTGCCCATTCCCACAGTGAGCCAGGAAGGGGTCATTGGCATGGCTGTGTACTCCATGCTGTTCTTGTGCTGTTTATAAGTAACCTAGCAAACTGCCAAACTGGTTTTAATATTGACATTATTTCCTTGCCAAGTCAAATTGATAAACTGAGCTTCAGCAGTGAGCATTGAGTAGTTTGGGTTTGTTCCACCTGCAAACAGCCAGGTTGGATGCATGAGCAGAGTGTGTTCTACATGCTTCACACTGTCAGCTGCCAGGAACCCCTGACTTGGTGTGAAGATCTGGAATGTGCTTTATGAGTATTTTGTCTGCTGGCAGCATTTTCTGGATATGGAGAATGAAGTGACCCAGACTATTTCAGCACAGGACTTGTCTAAACCAAGATGTAAAATCTTCTTTAAGGAATATATTGTGAAAGGTGAGTAGCTGCATTCAGAATTCCTATGCTAACAGTTGCTTGTCTTTTCTTTTGAAGATAAAACAATCAAATTGTGGAAAATTACTGAAAGAGATAAGAGACCAGAGGGGTACAACTTAAAAGATGAAGAGGGAAAGCTTAAAGATCTTTCTACAGTAACATCACTGCAGGTAAGCTTCTGTCCATGTCCAAAATTCAGTTGTTTCTAAAAAAAGTAGTGCTAAGTCAGTAAAAGATTTAAATATGTACCTAATGCTAAGTATTTATATGATTATTCTAACTGAAGCTTTAGCTGATTGCTAACTGTATTGAATCTGCCACATATTTGCAGGTCACAAATGCTTTAAGATATACTGACCAAAATAAGTATTTTTTGAGAGTTCATGTTGGTTTTATTTTTTTCCTGATAAAATTCTCTTATTGTGACTTAATATGTTTTCATAAAAGCTTCTTTAACCTCTTGTGCTGGAAGCATTTTATCTGTAATTAATTTTGAACAGGGTTCTTGCCATGTTCAGAGCAATTGAGTTAAAGACAGTACACCAAATTTCGGTTTCATCTTTTTTTCAGTTTTATAAAAGAATTATTTTAAAAGTGGGATTTGCAGTAGTCTGTGCTCTGGTAAACCTTGGATTCTGCATTGCTGAAAAGTCATGGAACTCATATAAGCATAGGTGATTATAGAATTATTCAGTTTGGAAAAGACAGTTAAGATCATCAAGTCCAACCAGAAACCCAGCACTGCCATATTCAATAAACCATGTCCCCAGGTGCCACTTCTACACATCTTTTAAATACCTCCAGATATGCTGGACTCAACTACTTCCCTGGGCAGCCCCTTCCAGTGCTTGACAAAAATTTTGTTGCACAAATCTTTCCTAATATCCAATTATAACATCATAACCAATATAATCTAATTATAACATAAGCCATTTCCCTTTCTCCTGTCACTTGTTTCTTGGAGAGGAGACCCATCAAACACATGTTAATGTAGATTTTTGCTCTCAGACTTTTTTGGCTGAATTCACTCCAGGTGTTTTGGCAAAGGAAGTGGCTAAAGGTTAGAACTGGAAGGCTGTGTTGTATAAACACTAGTATGTCTTTATCATTGAAAACAGAACAAATAATTATGGTCTATTTGGAAAAAAATCTTCCAAAGTGTAAATATGACTACTTTAATGGAATATTTATATATTCTGTATGATTAGGCAAACAAAACTATTCCAGATTGCTTATAGTCTGAGAATTCTCTGAGAATTGAGCATCCTCTTGAATGGAAGAGGAAGGACAGGTCCTGATCTCTTCTCTGGAGTGACTGTGACAGGACCCCAGGGAGTGGCCTGAAGTTGTGTCAAGAGAGGTTTAGGTTGGATTTTAGAAAAAGGTTCTTCATCCAGAGGGTGGTTGGGCACAGGCTCTCCAGGGCAGTGATCACAGCACCAAGCCTGGCAGAGTTCAAAAATATTTGGACACTGCTCTCAGGCACATGGTGTGGTTCTTGGGGATGGTGCTGTTCAGGGTGGGAGTTGAACACTGTGATCCTGTGGGTCCCTTCCAACTTGACATATTCTCTGATTCTGTAATTCAAAGGCTGAGTTTTGTTTTGTTCCTTTAGTAGGAAGCGAAACTCAAATGTTTAATTACTCTGTGTTCCTCTTTAAACTACTTTGTGAATTGATGTATGATAGATTGTTTCTGATGCATGTTCAACAACATTGAATAGTTCCAGTCATGGACCACAGCTTTACAGTGTTTAATGCTTTATTGATAGGGAATAAATTGAGTGTCTACTTATTGAAGCATGACTTTGAAGTGACACACAGGGAAGTAACAGAGGCACATTGACAAGTGATAATCTGTGATATTGGCTTTTCAGGGGTACATGTGCATGTAAAGTATGTAATGTTGGCTTTGTTTTGCAAGCCTTTATTATATTCTCTGAGCTTACAGCTTTTTCACTATGTGAGTTTTTGGAAAGAGAAACATGAAGTAGCAAAACAGAGTTAAGTGATTTACAACTAAGGGCAAACCCTTTAGCAGAAGCAAAATATGAGTGCTTCACTGCTTGCTAGAGCCTCCTGTGCATGTGGGACAGTAGCTCCTGTTCTGTGGCAGCTGAGAGTCCCTCCCTTCCCACAGTCCAGGCTTTCCATCACTCTGCCTGCCTCTCTGCTCTCTCCCTTCTTCCTTGGCCAGGAAGGCCTTGCCCAGCAGTAAATCCATGGGGAAATTCAGTTTGTGTACACTGTCAAGAAGTTTTGTAATATTGCAGTCTTTGAATGCTTACTCTCTATTGGAATTCTCATCATCCTAGCAAAGCAGTATTTCATGTCTTACTCTCTCTCTGGTTTGTGTTTTGGTTTTTTTTTTTTGGCAGGTGCCTGTATTGAAACCCATGGATTTGATGGTAGAAGTCACTCCCAGGAGAATCTTTGCTAATGGTCACACTTATCATGTCAACTCAATATCGGTCAACAGTGACTGTGAGACATACATGTCAGCGGATGATCTCAGGATTAACCTCTGGCATTTAGCCATCACAGATAGGAGCTTCAGTATCCTTTATTGTGATTCCTTGCCCAGTGTTCATGTTATTAGTAGGGCTTAAGAGGACTATTTTGAAATATTTTTCTGCATGTTTTAAAATACACCTTTACTTACCAGAATCCCTGCAGTATTTGTAACAGAAAATGCTGAGATATTGTAAGAGACAGCTAAGAGATTGGAAAAATCAGGGAATTTTATATAAAAATAATGGTGTGGTTAAAGACATTTAAATAAGAAACAGATGCCAGCTGAATGGTAACTATCCACCTAACTAGAATACTCTGTACTGTCATATCCTGAAGACATTTAATGCTGAGATACTGCACCGTTTTTTTCTGCAAGGTCAGTCCTTATCCTGTCCCTGCCCCCATTCTCCATCGTCCTGCTTCCCACAGCCCTAATGCCCGAGATGTGCACGGTTTGGGGTGAGGCTCAGCTGCTCTGTGTGAGTTGTGTCTGTGATTAATGCAAGCACTGATGTCTCAGGTGCTGGTGTTAGCCTGAGAGCTCCGTTGTGGAGTCTTTCTGGCCATCTGTGAGGCTGCCCCTTGCACTACAACAGGGTCTCTTGGAGGGGGAGCAAAAGAGAATGTAGCCAAGAAAAGTGGTTCTCTGTGTTTTGCAGAACATAAATAGACTGGTAATAAGAGAAATAGGTTATGGGGCCAGGCCAGAATGTTGTATTCCTTTGGTGGTTTCTTTTTGAGTGTATCAAAAGGAGCTAGAAGAATATGTCTCTGTGGGTTTATATGAGGGACTATTAGAAGTCAAAGGGAAGTTGTGCTGTTGGGGTAGATCTCCTCAGAGAAGGCACCAATGTGATGGGGTGTTCTCCCTGTCTCTGGTGATTGTATTTCTTCCTTTGTGGGCCAGGTCATCTTTGAAATTTAACCCATCCTTCGTTAATGTCACAGGAAACAATGATCTTTAAATCAAACAACACTTAATGTCCTTAAAGAATTGCCTTTGCAGGGTCAAGTGACAGGTGCCCTTACCCTGGGAATTGTATATCTGAATATCTCCTCAATTTGTTTCCAAACTCATACTAGTCTGTCCTTCACATGTGGAGATTAAGCAAACTTAATAGGTTCCCTCTTTAATATGACTGTATGTTTAGGAATAATTTATATGTGGTACTTCAAAGTCCAGCTATGTCTGCCGTGATATCCAAGCAACTTTCATTCTTTAGTAGGACAGATCATAATTATTTGCCAGCACACCTGTTTGAAGTAGCAGTGTGGCTCTGACAGTGTCCTCCTCACAGCAGATTCACCTTCCAGACTTCTCCCTGTCCTGGACCCTTTTGCTTGTGACTCTGCTGTGTGTCCCCTACTGTGTGTCCTCCTCTTCTAAGGCAGAGCAGTGGGTCAGACCAAGCACAGTAACCTCTGTATCCTGTGTATGATCACCAGATCACATTCCAGAATGCTTATTCAAGATAAGGCTTTGCCTTTGGCAAGTCCTTTTATTGTATTAAAGCTATTTAATAATCTACAGATTGTCAAGACAAATGTTCCTGAAAAGTTTCAAAAACCAAGTAAATAATTTTTATTACAGTTCATGAGGACAACATGATTTTTTAGTGTCATATGCCGTACTAAGAGCTTACTGACAGAAATATCAGCAGTAAATGAATAGCTGTGTGGACTTTGTTTCAAGCATTAGTCCACTCCTGTGGTTGAGTATTTACTGATAAAATGTCTTTGAAGGTTTCTGATTGATTCATTGATTTAGCTCTTAAAATAACGTTTATAATGACACACTCATTTTCTGAGTATGTTCTAAGAATGATAATGAGAGGGAAATTAAGAGTATGTTTTTGAGTTTTAGGATAGAAAACTTTCCTGTGTCTGAGATAAGCACTAGTGGCTTTGGGGTACTTGGATTGGGATACAGATATTTCTGCTTCTTTTACACTTGAATGAAAATCTGTGAGGAGACTGTGATGAGAGAGTTCAAGCAGTGACAGGAGACAACACCAGGTAACTGGATAATCAATTCTAGGGGCGAAATGTTCCTGCTAAGGTGCCCATGGTGGCAGCAGGTTGGCTTCTGTGGCTGGATGTCTGTATGTATTCATGAAGTAGGCTTAGTTACAGAGGCTGTGCCCACAACTGTTTCAGACAATGTCAGTTGTCAAAACCAGGTCATCAAGCAGTTTACTTTTACCTAATTCTTTGATAAACAGAATTTTTGACACAGATATTCCAAAAGAAGGTGAGATACAGAACATTGCTCATATTGGGGAATTAACTGGGAGGCCATGATAACCGAAAGAAGGGGATGAGTAAGTTGCACTTGCATCAGTCTCCTGACAGGGATCTTCTTGTCCATACAGAGCCCTGTACATCTTGTAAAATTGCAGGGATGTGTTTTTCCCTGGATAACAACATCTATCCCTGAAACTGCATTTTTGTCCCACAGAAAAACAACAAAAAAAATCTCCTCGCAGTAGTTGAGTTTCTGGTAAAATCAGTGGGTGTGCCAGTTGCAATTAAGACTAGACATATTAAGGTGAAAAAATTCTGCCAAGCAAACAGTTTAAATTATAAATGAATGTTGCTGGGCTTGTTGCCTTCTGTAACACATTTATGGGGATAGGCAGGAGGAGGCTGAGGCTGTTTTAAAAAATGCTTGTTCCACATCTTTTTACTGAATGAAAAAGGGAAATGAAGCATCTTGCTGTTTTACATTCAAGGCTTGATTCCTTGAAATGAATGTTTAGAACAATAAATAGAAAGCATTTTGATTTGAAGTGGATTTTGTTAATAAGGGATGTGGCAGGGATGAGTATTTGTCTTTCAATTTTCCCTCAGAGGCAGCACTGCTACGTGTAATGACCTGTGATCTGTTTACCCAAGAGGCTGGTTGTGACAATGACACAAACAACAAATACAGTGGTAGAGTTTCTGGACATTCACATCATGTCTGAACATCTTTACAAACTGCATGAGAAATGCTGCAGAAAGACTGAATCAGCAGCAGTATGTTTATATTTATTTTGCAAATAAAATACTTTGCCCTTTGAGAACAGCTTGGTTATAACCATTGTTTTAGCAGTTTTACAGATCACTGATAATTTTTCATTTATTTGAAAATATAGAACAATGGAGATCTTAAAAGAATTCTCTTCCTGTAGTCTGTGGGAAAATATTTTAAATCAGTTTTGCAGAATTTGACGAGAATATTTATCTTAGGTAAAGCCTTAGGCAGATAAAATACAACTAGTGCTTTTCTGGTTTGCTTTTGTATCAGTGTAAGCACTAGCTGGGATGAAAAGCAGACAAGTGAGTTTATGCTATACCTATGTAAATTTAATGAGTATGGAAGACTTCTGTACATTGCTTCCCACTTGCAAATGGATCTGCTTAGTATTGTTTGGGCAGGAGGAGGCAAGGGAGAGTAGGAGGTGAGAGAAAAGAAGGGGGAAGCTTAGCCTGGCAAATAATTGAACATGCTGGGATTTTCTTCAGTAAAAGGTTTAATGTGTTTGGTTGTGTTACGGAGAGCGAGAGTCAGTGACCTTAATTATGGATGATATTCTGCACTGGAAAAGAAGTAAGGTAAGGGTTGCTATATTTGTTAGTGTTTGGTCTGAAATGGTTTAGCAGTGTTGCCCATAGTTTAAGCCTTTAGATAGTCATCTTGGGTGAAATGAATGAGAAAAAAGGACTGCCAGGAGCATACTGATAAGGCTTACTTGCCATTAGCAGCAATCTTTGGACTATCTAGCTGCACTAAATATTCTTTATGAGAATGTATTTGGATTGCTCACAGAACTATGTAGCTCATAGCACTTGAACTCCCTTCATTTCCTGCTAGCACACTATTTCACTCTAGAGGCTGTCATGGCATTGCTATGGAAACAACATCGCAGTTTCCAGCATGTGCTCATCTTGAGACTCATCTTGACTAAAATACTCATTTCTCAGTCAGATCAATATAGTCCATGGTTATCCTGTTTTAATAAAAAATTCCTTCTTCTGTGTCCCAAAAGGGTTAAGCTAATTAGCAAATCAGCAAATCACCATAGGGCCTTCTTGCAGTCTAATGTATTCTGGTATTTGAGGCATATCTTGGATAGTCAGTTTGTTAGGCACCATATCTTGGGAAAATGAATTTACTTAAGATGTAAACAATGGGAAAAAATAGAAAAACCCAAAATAACATGGTACATTGATGGAGACCAAGTTTGTGGCAGCCCACTGTGCATCTGAATGTAGTGCAAACACAGAGCTCTGGAAGCAGCCTAGGCTGGGGGAGATAGCTAGCCTTATGAAATCCCTGTACCTGCCTCAGTGCTAAGAATGTGAAAGCTAAGCTGAAGCAGATCTACAGTATTGTCTTGTTATTTGGGGAGGAAGTTATGCCCTTGAGTGAGATAAGGCTGTTTGTATAAAACTGCCTGAGCCAGGATGACTGTGCAGAAGCTGTGTGGACAAGGATGCCTTTTCTGTGCTCTCAAAAGTGTGTCTGTACTGTCTGAGAAACTGCTGCCACCCCCACCCACTGCACTCTTTTCCTACAGAACACACCTTCTCTTGGGGAGATGGCAGACCTTACTTCTCTTTTGAGAGCTCTGTCTAAGCCATGTTAGCACTTCCTCTTCTGTCCAGAAGAATGTGTCAATCTCTATCAGGTATTTAAAAGGTGAATGTTACACCATGGGGTCATATTCCAGCTGATTTGCTACTAGCAACGTTTAAGTAACTTTTCCTCAAATTTGTGTTCTTCTTTTGTTCTTCCCTCAAGTCTCCCCTTCTCCCACATACATTGTGTCTTTCTCTCTCTCTCTCTGGTAAAGGAGAATGAAGATGCCTGCAAAGCTAAAATCAGGTCTGTAAGTTAGAGGATTGCAGACATGCCATGTACACTGATCCCATGGTTTGGAGAGCTCTCTGATTCTAACTCTTGAGAAGTTACTGCTTTGCCTTTCTCATTAAAACACTCCTATGTGAACAACTGAGGGGGGAAAATCTTTGTTAATGAGCTGATTAGATTCTGGGCTGATGGGATTCCCTTGCTAGACTCCACTTTTTCACAACAGAATACTGTCTGTCTAAGAGTCTTCTACTAAGAGTTGACAGTGGCAAACCCAAAGATTTTCATATCTGACTTGTAGTCCTTAAGCCTTTTAGACCCTTGTAGATCCCAAGAATTTTCCACTTATGTTACTCGTATCTGAAGCAATGGAAAAATTTTTCATGAGAAAAATTGCTATAGTAGAGGGAAATTGATTGTTACCCATTTAGCAATAATGCACAATCTATTTCAAGTTGTTTTGAAGTGATCTGATTCTCAAAGCTCTGCAAAATGGCAGGTTCCATTGACTTTTCCTTTTAACTTTTGGGTTTGAGATCTTTTCAGCTTATTAAAAATAAATTATTTTGAAATTGCCTATGAAACTACAGATACCAAATCACCTGGTAACTTGAGGATCATCTACACTGGTGTAGTTCAGTAATAACTTTTGTTAAGATGTAATTAATAGATTAGCAGCAGGTGCAGTAGTTCTTATATAGGTTTTATTCCTAATGCTTATAATTTCTGTGTCAGCAAAGGTATATATGAGGGGCAAGAGGTTATGTATATACTGAGGCTAAGGATAGGATTAAAAAGTCCAACATAAAGCTCCATAAAGTGCTGCTGATGGGACCACAATAAAGTGCTGTATAGATATGATGGTGTTAAGGGTACTTAAGGGAATTATTGAAATAATGAAAAATAGCCCCTTATTTCTGGAAAGATTCTTTTAATTAAGTAAGCAGAAAGTATAAGCAATTCAGATAATCTCCAGAAGTGGACACAGCACTCCAGGTGGGGTCTCAACAGAGTGGAGGGGCAGAATCCCCTCCAGTGACCTGCTGCCCTCACTGCTTTGGGTGCAGTCCAGGACTCAGTTGGTTTCTGGGCTGTGAGTGCATCCAGCCTCTCATCCATCAGCTCCCCCAAGTCCTTCTGGGAAGGGCTGCTCTCCATCCCTTTGTCCCCCAGCCTGAGCTGGTACCAGGGCTTGCCCTGACCCAGGTGCAGCCCCTTGTACTTGGTACTGTTAAACCTCACGAGGTTCTCTTGAGCCCACTTCTTGAGCTTGTCCAGGTCCCTCCAGGTAAGTCCTTGGTGTGTGTTTTTGGCTGTGTGTAAGGAAAAATGCAGTAGGGGTTATTTTATTCAAATCACATGAGAAATGTTTTTAGTGTCAGTCTAGGGGTGAAATTAGTAAATAGGTAATGGTAATAGGTAAATAGTATGTGTAACTCTAAGTTATCATCTTCTCTGAGCTGCATAGAATCCCAACAGTAAACAGAGCCTTTCATGAACTCTCAATAGACTAATTTGTAAGAAAAATTCTGTGTGTCCCTAGTGCAAGGTACCAAGAGAGAACTGCATTTCTAGGATCACTTAAATGACTTTGCCTAGTAGGCACTAATGTAGATACAGCTTCTAAAAAAGGCACTGAATTGTCTTCTGCTTCTCTTGAGGTAAAACTACATCCAGTTCAGATACAAGATTATTTCTGATGTGGTCATCATTATTTAGAATATCTTAAGTGAGTACAGCTTTTAAGCTTTTCAGAGTAAGAAAAGTTGTGTGTTTATATGTGAGCTTGTGCAAATTTCAGTCTTTATAACTAGCTGTGTAATTCAAGTACTAGATTATAATTACAGCAGTAAGGCTGTGTGAATGGGCACTGTAATCTACATCTTGAAGATTATTTATTTTCAAGAAGTCCAGAGAAGTCTCAGCATATTGTAGGAGATCTCTTAAGCATCTATAAGTTCAGATTTAGGGAGCTCTGAAAACCATTACTAAATCTGCAGAAGTGGTCTTTCAATACTTTGTTTGGTTTTGCTTCTTGCCAGAGGACACTTGGTGATCCCTGTCAGAAACAATTGCTTTTAACTATTCTGATTACCTTAAATTGACTCCTATCTTAGGAATTTGACTGTCAGCCAGTCAGAGAGAATTGGATGACAGGGCATGACTGATAGCCAAAGGAGCAATAGCAGAGCTAGTTAAGCAGTATCTTAGCATTGGATCCCTGAGTGAGATCCTCCTGGCCATACAGCTGAAATGTCTATTGCAGTGAGAGCAAACAGTGCATGGCTGGAATGTATGATACCAGTGTCATCAGGGCACGGGATAGCACTATGGAAATATTCCCTAGCTAGCCATCCTCCAAAATAAATAAATTGGAAAAGTAGAATCTGACTGTGAAAAACTAATTACAGCTAAGGCCTTTGTATTCTTGGCAATGACCAGTCTCTTCCTTTTTCTGCATTTGCCTTTAAAGAAGTTAATTTAAGGTGATTTGAGCATATCTATAGCCTTGGGATAATTACTGCACTGTAGATTTAGTGTTTAATAGAAATATTAATTTGTTAATCAGAATACATAATTTTCTTACTTATCACTCCTGTCCATACACAACTTGAAGTATGTGATTATGTTTTTCTTTTAATAGATTTCTTTATCTAGCCCTCTATCTTCTCTAACACAGTTGTCCACAAATAGACACCTATACCTGTGATTTCATTTCTGCAGAGGTAAAGGAAAAACATAGCCTGAGGCACTGGAATACTCTTGCTTTTTGAAAATGTATAGTGAATTGTAAAAAGGAAAAAGAAAATTGGCTGGAGTTGTAACAAATGGAAAACAATAGTGTGAAATTCTGAGCCCATAAAAACCATTTCAGGATTCCTTAATAGTGCATTAAAGAACACAACAGGGGTTTCACTGAATTCATATGTTTGTAGAGCAATCTAGGCAATGTGACTCTAAGAGATACTTAAAATTTTACAATAGGTGCAAAGATGTCTTTTCATAGATCTCCATAGAGACAATTGCTTTCCAATTTAATAGAGACAGTAGCAAACAAGTTACTATTTTGTATCAGGAATGCTCTTTAAAATACCATTATCTCAACATTTCTCAAGTTTATTGGTATGGAAGAGCGAAAGAGCACATAATAGAGCTGAAATGAAATCAACCGCCAGATTTCCTTTTTCACCAAAGTAATTTCAGGTGTTACCTAGAATCTGAGATCCTTAGCAGAGAGGGACTTGGAAACTCTGTCAAAGAATATTAAATTACAGATAAAGGGTCGTGTCATGGAACTGATCCTCATCTAAGTAGCACTCATATTTTAGTGTGACTGCGGTCAATGAAGTTATTCTTGTGGAAATGGGTAACAGGATTCAGTCCAAGATTTATTGTCTTAACTAATTTTATTTCTTCAGCTGATGAGTTTTAATCAGTGTGTTGTCATTGTAGAAGCTTTTAAATTGCATGCTACTGTTTCCCTCTGGATTAATTTCTCATTGAAGCATTTTGAAAATGAGCCATTCTCTGTTATCACAGGTGCAGTCGGTGTATCCAACTTGAAAAACGTGTATTATGAATTTATTGAAAGTTAGAAAAAAAACCCCATTTACACAGTTCTAGGTACAATTATATGAAAAGATAATGTATAAATAATTTAATCAGCTCTGCCAGAGGGGAGAATTCTCTTAAATGAGTCTAATTATTCAAATTCCCTTGTGAGTTTGGACTTGAAATTAACCTTGCACAGCACAGTCTTTCTCAGAGTATTAACATAAAAAAGAAGAAAATATAAGTTATTTTGTGCATTAGCTAAAAAAAATCTTTATCTTGAAGAGTACTCATACAAAGACAGATATCACAAAAATGCTCACGTGGTCATCTCAGTATTGTGTCAAGCTTGAAGTCTGTACCTGTGTGTTCTGTGTGAGCTGTCAGAACCTGAGACCCTGGAAGCTTTTGTCACTCTGAAAAAGCTGGGACACTCTCATTAATGCACACATGTCATTATTTTGAGTTGTAATAATACACATTGGTAAGGACTGCATGTGGAATTGCAGTAGTTTGTACCTTTGGAATAGAAATGCTTTGTAAATAAAGGACATACTAACTTTCACAAAATTATGGCACCGGTCTTAAGAATAAGTTGATTTTGACTGTTGTTATACTGCATGCTGATGGGCATTTTTGAAAATCCTTTCTAGTGAATTAAGCAACCAGATAATAAGTCCTGCCAAAAGATTTTATTCAGATATCTTATGTAACACAGGATAGGTGATTTGAATGTAAATTTTATTAGTGTTTTTAAAGTAGCTATTTTTCAGAAGTATCTGGATATTTTTGAAGATGTTTTTATTTCACTACTTCCATAACAGTCATGCAGGGAAGGGGAGAGATTTATGCACTGCAAGACACTTCTAACTAGCTAAAGTTTGCAAAAATATATAATTTGTGGTCAAATTGAAAAATCAGTAAAATATGGAATTTCTCTATCCTAGTGTGGTACTAATACTACTGTATTAGGGTTTTCTGAAATGTATATGAAAGAATAAGTTGCATATTGAAAAAGAAAAGTCACAACCAAAATCTCCAAAGAGTCTATACCCTCCAGCTGGAATTTCTGTGTCTGCTTTTATTTAAGAGACAGATCTTCCTCAGCTGCATTCGATTTTAGTAATTACCAAGAAGAAATTTCTTGATAGGAATTATGTGATAGCATATAGGTTATTCATTTAAAAAAATTTAAAAAAAAGGCATTTCATCTCTTATTTCCACGTTATGTGGGAAAAAATCTCTGGCTATTTTTAAGATGGAGTTTGAGGAATTTTATATGTCATATTTCTCTGTACTACCAGGGACTCTATTCAGTAAACTAAGTAGATCACTCTCAGTTTTCTTTTAAGCATCTAATGTATTTCAGGAAAGGTTTGTGAATGATGAGATTATATTGCTTTTGTTTATAAATTTCCTTGCCTTATTAATGTTGAATCACTCTTTTCTTGGAACCTTTGCTGGTATGTAGTACATGATGCCACTTAACCATACTACATAGAACAGCACTGCCTAAGAGAAGCTCAGCTCAGGGACTTAACAGTGCTCTTCTGTTAATAATTTATTTGTACCTGAGGCTCTTCTGGTATTTGTGTTCCAAGTGTAACATTAAGCATGCCACAGTAGTTTCAGACAAATCACAATCAATTAATATGCAAATATATGAACTAAATATGACTTTGTAATCTTTCAGTGACTAACTGCAGGTGTGTATTTATGAAGGCAGGTCTTCCTCTGTTGATTCATCCACTTAACTTTTCTTTCAGCTGTGTATATGCAGATAATGATGTCTTTGCTCTTGAAAATTTCAATGTGCATATGGTTGTTGCTAAAGCAGGCATGTGACTGTGTTTACAGTTGAAAATGTGGGTGTTCCTTTCAAAAAAAATGAGCCAAAATTTCCATTCCTAAATAAATTAAAGTTTTCCAGTAGCTACTTCTAAATTCATTATTCTCTAAGTAAATCACTGGTTGCACTGTGTAGGAACAGGCCTATCTATGATAAGTTTGGATGTAACCTGCACCATTTAAAATGATCTCTTTCCTACCTTTCCAGCCAGTGCTACTTTACAATTCTCTGCTTTCAACACTTAGTCAAATGTTGCAGCTACTCCATAGGCAGTTTCTCTTTTATAGCAGCATTGTTTTTCTGCAACTTGCATAATGTGAAGTCTGATTTTTACTGAATTTATGGCAGTAAAAGGAATTTCCTAAAATTTTACTAAGTACATATAGAAGATGTTGATTCTTTTTTCAAGTAATATTTCTGTCATGGAGATTCAGGACTTTCTTGCTGCTGTCTCTTTTTATCCTATCAAGATAACAGGAGTGCAAAGTAATTCTGATGTTGCAAAAATCAGAATGACATCTCTCAAATTCAGAATTAGTCTTGGGAGAAAGTTGCAAAAGACAAATGTAATAATGAGAGTAATAATAACCATCTCTCAAAACCAATTAATCAAGAAGAGAACTGAGTGAATACTGCTGTGACTGGACAGCTGCAGGTAGGGAGGAGAGAGGCCACTTGATCAGAATCCAGTCTTGCTGGCTCTTAACCTTTGCCAAGCCTTTGCCACTTCCTGCCTCAGTTTCATTTTCTGTAAAACATTAGCACTAATACTGACTCTGCTTTAAACCTAATGAATGGAAAATGTTTCTAATACTACTTTGAATTTCTTACTATGTATCTCCACTTCCAAATGAAACTTGAGAAGTTTCAGCTTTGGCTCAGAAGTTGGATATTTAAGTTACTTTCTTGAACAGCTGTTGTCCCATCATCCTGAGGCTCTCTGGTTTCTATCAGCTGCCAGATAAATCAGTAACATCTTGGTTCCTAAACACATAGAAAGGGTCTGAATGTTCACCCTTGTGATCCTCATGTGTTGTAAGTGTTCTGGTGTTAGAAGGCAGAAATAGAGAGCAAAACTAGGCATGACTCTGGCTGGAGCATGACACACTAGACTGTGAGGAGACATGGGCCATCTTGTAGTGACAGTGGTATGCTGAGGATAAATGTGAGGCCATTGCCCAAGCATCATTCCAGTGTGCAGACCCCTTATTAGCCACACTGTATAAAAGTGCACTGCCAATAATACAGGAGCATGTACTGAATATATCATCCTGACTCTGGATGAACTAGATCTCAACCTCTTGTTTAGCTAGCACAGCCAAATTCTCTTTTGTGGCTAGTTCTAGCTGAATAGATGGAAAGTTTATTACTACTGCAGCCTTTTAGCTATGACCATGACTTTCCTTCTTCTACTAGCAGCTCTTTCTTCTCTAGCTTAGCCTGTAATCCTTGATTTAAGAAACTTCAGAAGTCCACAGAACTGTGTTAACATTACTTAATCTCTCCTTTGTATGCTCTTTGTACGTGTTCTTTGTATCGTGAGCAATCCCTTTACTTTGTGTTTGCACAGCACCTAACATAATTGACTGTGGTTTGGCCTTCCACATAGAGCTAACAGGCCTCGTAGTGTTTTTTACTCTTTCTGTATCTCATAATCCTGATATGAGGAAAACTACAGAAGCCTTTGTATTATTGTACTATTGTACTATTGTAATGGCACTGTCAGAAAGCCTTTGGTAAAGACATTTTATTTCCAGTCAAAATCAAGTAATTTAAATTGGTATTTTCAGTAAATCACCACCAGTGTTACACTGTTGCCAAAGTTCCCAACTCCACTATGATGGCTGAAGAATCACTGTTATAAATACCATGGAGTTAAAAATAGAATTGGGCAGACACTGTACAACTTAGTATGGATCAATATCTTGCATTAACAGATATTAGGTTCAAGGCAGCTGGGAGGAGCATACACTTTTGCAGTTCATGCTTGTGGTCCAGAAGAGTCAAATGATACAGAAAATGTAGTTGCAACTCTCTGGGCTTCTAATAAAACCCATATAGTACATGCTTTTAGTGGAGCACTAGGCAAATGCCATGCAATGGAAAACATTGACACTGTGGCTATTAGGAGTACTTGGAATATAAATACTCTCTTTGCCTAAGGTGAAACACTGGGATTTGAAGAAAAGGTCACATCTATTAACCTATTGACAGTTCATTTCAGGACCCCTTGACTCTTGGACAGCAGGCCTGAAATACAGAGCTTGAGCAGCTGGACCTTATCCAGTGCTGTCCATAATGTCAAGTGATGCCTATTGTAGAATTGTCATTCAGCAGTGAAAACACAGAGTGTATCTGTAGGAAACAGGAAGAAAGGAGTGAGTTGATGGTATTTAAAATTTAGGGCTTGCTTCTTTTGTTGATAATAAGATTGATGTAGTCACATCATGATGTTGTCAAGCACACTGAGGCCTAATGTATCCAGCCTGGAAGAAAGCTGGAGCCATTTGGAATTCATTTTCTCAACTGGCACATGGTGTTGGAATGCTATAACTATCATGTAGGAAGTGTAAAAGTGGTAGAGCTTGATTTGTAGGCATCACAGTTCCCTCCTTGTAATGAAAATAGTGTGCACTAAATGACTAGCAGGGGAAACCACTCAGAGAAATCCGTATATTAAAAGTGTAGAGCCTCAGCAGGACCACAGTAATCAATTACTCTAAACTCAAGCCCTGGCAGCTTCCATGAATTGCTATTGATTTCAACTGCTAGTCAGTGAATCTCTCTCAGGCTAGGCTGAAATGTAGGTGTGAGATGCAGACAAAATTAGTAACCTGAACAAACCTCTGTGGAAAACACAGGGAACAGCCAGGTTTGGTAAGATATGTTATGCTGAAGGTTATTTTTTGAAAGTGCTTAAATTTGCAAAATCCTAAGTCCCACGCAGAGATAAAAATGAAGTGTCATATCAGCATATATTGAAATAAGAACGATGAGAGTTTTGTTTTTCTTGTGAAGTTATTATGGAAAATTTTGTCTAGCTTTCTAAAGAAAGCCTCTCCTCCTCCATTGCAGTTGAATAAAGGGGGAAGGGCAAATAATTTTTTTTTTCTCGAGCCTTCTTCTGATCATAAAAACTATTTATTTCTTGCAGTTTACCCAAAAGTCATTTAAAAATTATTCCAAAATAGTGATAGAAGATTCAATCCTTTATATGCCATAGCTTGTGAGCTACAAATCTGTTCTCTACAAAATTCAGTTTCTTGTAGAATTCCTTGATGGTTTCAAGAAGATGAAGCAGCTATTTCTTTATGCATGCTGTTCACTTCAAAGGGAATTTAATCTGTTGAGGAGGCTGCTATGTTTCTATTATCATACAAGGAAACTTATTCTGGGACCTTTTTTGCTCAGCAGGAACTCTGTGTATTTTGCACATTCTCATTATAAATGTTTTGGCATGAGCATAAAGCAGGCATGCTCGTTTATATTCTAGCTGATCAAGAGGAGAAGTCTGATTAATATGAATTTTGGATCATGGTGAGGGTCAACTTTGTAACCTACAATAAAAGAAACTTTCTGGAGTTGCTTCTCCCAGAGGGGAATATTTCTGTTAGATCAGTGGCCCAGAGGCAATGGAACAAATTTTCTTCCTCCTGTTATCCTCATTTTGCTATCAGCTGCACAGCAGCAGCACACAATACTGGATTAGAACTAAACATACCATATAACTGAATCGTGTACTCAGATCACATTCCTCACACTGCATATCATTGCAGGCTGTTAATCATGCCTTTCCTTATGCTCTTTCCTCTCTTGGAGGTTTTCTTCTCTCCCCTTCCCCCCTCCCTCAGATCTTTCCCTAAAGCTTCCTTGCAGCCAGGCCCTGCCCTGCTCACTCTCCTTTGTTATACTTCTGCTCTTGAATACTTCGGGAAGGCAACTCAGCCAAATTTAAGGCTACATTGCCTTAGAGTAGCTTTGTTGCCTTCCCCAAAATTGCTTTTCCTGGTCTTGTAGCCCTACTAACCCAACTGTTAGTAGATGAGAACATCATCTCTTGCCATTGTAGTTGCCAAGTGTACTCGACCTTTTATTTCCATTTGGCTGTGGAGAGCATCTACAAAGTCTGCTGGCCTCTTCATAGCTTTGTCCTGTTCCATGGAGCCAAGCAGTGGAGGACAGGTCTGGTATGTAAGATAGCAAATAGTTAAGGGGGAAGGACTTGTTCTGTTTTTTGCAAGCAAGAAGATATTTTCTGTTCCTTGTTTTAATGTTAATGAATTAAAAGACCGCTAGTGCATTCTAGCCCATCACTGGTGAGGTGCAAGTTCAACCTTCCCTTAGTGCAAGTATCCACCAGGGATTTAAATGCCTTGTTCTGGTCAGGCATGTGTGGGAGTCAAAGCAATATTAACATCTTTTTCATTTTCTTAGGGGAAATTTTTTTTTTTTGTTACATCACAGAAACCCCGACTTATTTAGGACAACAGAATTATATCTAAGCACACTACCAATGGTGAACTGAACTCTCTGTTCTTTCTGTCTTAGATGCATTTGGTCCTAGGTGTTTTTTCCATACTCTGAACGTGAAGCAGATCACATGTGGTACAATAAGAGTCAGATGTGACTGGTATTTCAGAGGTGAGTGCAGTGGGGGAGAAGGACAGTGCCCCACTCGAGACAGCCCTCCACAAGATCTGATTGCAGGGGAAGGCAGTAATGTAGGAGACAGCTACAGATTTGTGCTATTACCATAGCTTTCTCTTTAGCAGTGGAATTTTCATTTAATCAGTTTCTGCCAGATTCCCTCTGTTTCATGCTTTTCAAGTTCACCAAAGGCCCTGTTTCTGAAGCACACTGTCTGTTCCGTTTTTTTTAAATTTTATTATTTTTTCCTGCCATGCAATGCTGTGCTTAAAAGGAAGACAAGACACAAAGGGAAGATAGAAAATAGAAATGAGAAATGTCTCATGGGAGATGCTTGCCCTTACCATTTCATGCTAGTTTAAATACAGTTCCCACACATCACATGTCAAGCTGTACTTGATTGTTTTCAAATAGATGGCAAAAATCATGAGAGGAGGAAAATGTTCTTTTGTGTAACATATTCTTCTTTTGATATATTGGGTTCTGTAGCTGTCAAAACAAAGGCTGTTTTTCCATCTATTATTACAAATGCATTTGGGGTAAATCTCATCTGCAACTCTCTAGTCCCTTGGTTGTTTACTTCAGTATATTGTTGCTGTTTCTATTTTTCTTAATCTAGTGAAATCATGAATTTTCATTTTTGCTGTAGTTCTCAGTAGGCAAATGAGATTCTTTCTCAGTGGAGATTTAGATCACGTCTGGAAATGCAGTATGTTTCAAGTGTTTTCTGCTTTTCTGGCAGGAGGATGGAATATTTAATTTCATTATTAAGCATAGGTTTATTCATTTTACACAATGAAAGGAAATTCATCGATATTGTCTTCAGCATCCAGAAAAATGATTCTTACCATGACTGTTTCATATACTCCATTTATATTTTATATCTTTCTCATCACTCAGCAATTATTCATCTCTCTGTTGAGAGGTAAAATTCTTCTATTGAGTAACCATAATTTCTCTGAACTCCACAAAGCAATTCAATCCCTGAAAGCAACTGCTTTTGTTTAAAGGTGTTTCTTACGAAAAATTAACCAAATACACATAACTGAATAAAGTGATGCTTCATAAAATAGGTAAATCAATGTTGCTACATCTTAATATTCATTACACTTTTATTAATCATGATGGATTCTTGGGGATGGATGTAAATGTGATAGTACAAGTAGGAATGCAGTTAAAATGCAACATTAATTCATTCCCAGTTGTTATTAAATGTCACAAGATATTAATAGTTTTGCTGATATTTTCCTTTCTAAACCACATGGGAAAAAGGAGAAAAAAAAAGGCAAAACCACAACAGTGTGATGAGTGCACAGTCATCAAGATAATTATCTCTGAATCTTTTGTACTATTTCACTGTAATGTTCCAGACTTATATTTTTGGGAAAGATCAAAATATGGTGTGTTAAGATGGTGACTGACTGTATCCCATTCCCACAGAAATCAATCAAAGGTCGTTGATTGGTCTTCCATTTGGGAAGTGGGAACAGAAAGAGGCTTAGTACCATGATCTATGATTTCTCTCACCATCAATAAAACAGATTTTCTCATATATCTTATCCTCTGAGATGTTTACATTTCGAACGTCAGCTGATTCAAATTTTATGTTCAGGGAATCCAGGCACTGAGATGATTTGTGTTTCGGGCACTTCACTGGGATTCAGTAGATCTGGGTTTGTTCTGTCATGCATTTCCCAAGTGATCTTATGCAAATCCTTTATTGCTTCTTGCACAAACTCATCAGTAAAATAGGGTAATGTTACTCCTCTCATTCGAAGGATTTGTTAACATTTGGATGGCTTATCTGCTTATCTAGCAGATTGCTGAGGGCCATGTGAAAATGGACAATCTTATTTAAATGTACTGCTTTACATATATATATCTCCATCTTTCATTTTGTGCTTGTGTGTCTATTGCTTTCTTCCAGCCCCCTCACGAGACTCTTAACTTTCATTCTTTTCTCTGTAAGAAATCTTGCACAGACTGGTCTTCTCCTCCAAACATGGGCTCAGTGTGGCTCCTGGGTTTTAAGGCAGGTAATGTGTATGAGTGGAGATACAAGTGTTGGAGAGGCACCATGTGAGTTACACCTCATGTGGGTAATCTTTGGTGATCTAACTAGTAAGTTCGTGCTTGGGAAACTAGATATTTGATGTATTTTTGTTCCAGATCGTGTTCACTTAAATGATTTGGGTGTACGATTCTCAGTCACAGAAATTCATACTGATTTTGGTAGTGGATGTCATTTACATAAAAACCACAAGAATGCCATTTCAGATACTACCTTGTAAATATTCAAATAGCAAACCTAATACTGTAATTCTTTTTTAAAGGAAATTGTATTAGTATATATTCACCAAAAAATTATTTGCATAAATACTTCTGTGTTTGCTACACATGCCTTTGCACCTTTTTCGTTTTTTTGGGGGTCTTTTACCTTAAGCTACGTGTATTTTTTAGCTTAAGTTGCATAATCATAAAAGCCAGTGAGCTTGGCTGGAGTGAGCAGATCTGAGCTGTGCATTGTTCCCTCTCAATCAGCATTATCTGAGAGCAGTGGTTTCAATAACAAGTACAGGAGATATAGTTAGCTGTTCTCTATTAGCTTCAATGAAGAATTGCAGTGAGAATTCTATGTCCCTTCAACAGTGTTTCTTTGATGTCTTTGCACAGCATGGATAAATGATGACCTGCTAATGGCATCTGCAGTAAAACTGTGCAGACTTTGAGTTTTACATTGCTCTTTGGGTTTGGTATTAAGTGGGCCAGGTATGGAAATTGAAAACTACTGCTACCAAACAAATGAATATATCTTTAAAAGCATTACGTGTGTGTACATTTGCATGCTTCCTTCAAGTAAGAGTCATGGTTTACCTGCATTTTTCTTGATGAAACTTCCATTCAGACATTGTAGATATAAAGCCAGCCAATATGGAGGACCTGACAGAAGTGATTACAGCCTCTGAGTTCCATCCCCACCACTGCAATCTCTTTGTCTACAGCAGCAGCAAAGGATCCCTGAGACTCTGTGACATGAGGGCATCGGCTCTCTGTGACAAACATTCCAAGCGTAAGTCCTTGCTCCACTGAGCCCCAGATGGCATTGAAGTCTTACTGTTCACAGACAGAATGTAGATGGGTGCATACCCTGTATCAGTTTCTTACTTCCAGGCACATTTGAAAACAACAAAAAGAAGAATTTTTTTCACCTGTGCAAGTATTAGCTATGAATTTGGTAATGGTTGTGTCTGTGACTGGTTACTCTTACAGTTCATATTGCAGGGATCAGTGAAGAACCCAGAACTCTAATGAAATAAAGAGGATTCCTAACAAATCAGAGGATGAGGGAGTATTTAAGTAGATGAGCATACTGGTTTGAATACACAAATACTGTTCTCAGTGATAGGGCAAGTGAATTTTGATTGTCAGGCTGCCTTCAAATTTTGAATCCATTTTCTGAACCAGGAAATCTCAGTATCCTTCCTAAAAATTTAGTCCCACATTCCCTATATGTATTTTTTCTACATTACGTCTGAACAAACTCAAAGGAAATGCAATAAGTAATAAGGATGGGGGGGTGGGGAGGAAGGAGGGGAAGAAAAAAAATTATGTTGATATAGAAGTTGTCATCCATCCTACATGATCTTATGTAGCCTGTGAAATTTTTAGATGAACCACCAAATCATGATAGTTCATATCTGAAATCTACATAAGAAAAAGGAAGTAAAATTTTAAAATATGTGACTATCTTTGTTCTCAAAGCGAAAGTTGAAGAAAAATGCATGTTTATATTGTCTCACTATCATCTCTTTATGGTCTAGAGAAGACAGACCGTGGTTCTTCCCACCAGTAATCTGGCAAGCCTGGGCACTTTGCCTTGTGCAAACCACCTGTTTGTTCCTAATCTCCTGAGTCTGACAATGCCCAGACAAAGGCATCGTGTGGGTGGTTGCTGAGAAGCTGAGAACCTCATGAGTGAACTGTGGTGGTTCTGCTTTGGTCACCTTCAGGACAAGGGCTCTTCCAGGACACCTTCATCTCACAGAATTAGGTCATCAGTTTCTTTTGCCATGCTGAAACATTGGAAGGAAATTCAAGAGAAATTCTTTTAGTACCAGAGCACATGAGAGGTTTCATGCCATTCAGTGCCTACTTGAACCTGTTTGAGATAGGCAGATCTTATTAGTAGGGGCAAGAGGGGAGGAAAAAGTATGCAAAGATTTATATGACATAAGTGGTGCACAGATTTCACACATAGGCTATTTTTAAAACTGAAGTGAGTTTAGTAAAAAGCCTATGACTCGACCTTTTGATTGCAAGGAGAAATGCACATGCTCAGAACCTCTTAGGATGTGGTGTCCAATTATAAAAAATAACCTTCAAGGATAATTTCCCAAGCAGAGAAGTGTTTTACCTTTGTTAGCTGTATCTCCTTGTACTTGTAGGGGCAGTTCAGTACCATGAAGTGAAATGTAAGCATGACACAGTCTGACACAATGCTGTGAGTTATCTTGTCCCACTTAATTGTTTAGCTCTGTAATGCTTCCATTTCTTCCTGCTAATAAGGCCTCCATGCTCCTGTAACTCAATGCCAAATGCCAATCAGAACTTATTAAAGCCACAATACAGCAATGCTGGATGAAAGAAGGCATTTTATGCCAGAAGGGAGCTCAAGGTCTAATGGTCATTGATTAAACCCCATTTTCCAGATCTATGAGTTAGAAAATAGCCATTTAATGTAGCATTGCTGCACTGAAGTCAAGTCAAGCTCATTGAGAATCTGAGTGTGTGGTGTACAAAATTGATACAGAAATGGTAGAACTTCCAAAGTGTTAAAAGGAGTAGGCCCATGTACTGCTGATTGGAGTGGTGTCAGTGTAGCTCTCAGAGACAGGCAAAGTGAATTATATACAGCCCACTGCAGCCTAAAAAGATATATCAAAAAACAGTCTGCAAAATCAAGTTATTTGCATGATTGTCTCTCTGGTACCTTGACTGTGCATCTGATTCCTCTTTACAGTTGCTAAATTTGCAGATGGTACATATGCATGATCAGTACCCTGCTCTCCTAGCTTGCCTTGTCTTTAAGTCTTTCCCCATGAATAACTTCATTTTTCAAGCCAAACACCACAACTGGAGTTGCTGTAAACCCTCACATTGTGGCATACATCTCTGCTTTCTCAGCACAGTCTAGTATCACTGTGTGCTATATTTCAGATGCTGTTCCAAGATTGTAATGGATGTACATATTTTTTAGGGATAAAAGATACAAAGTAACACTTAACAAAAACACCTGGATAATGAGCTTATGTTGTGAACTTTTTCATTTACTCCTTCTCCCCTTATTTATTCAAATCTCTGTAGCTCTCACAAAGTCCATTGCAGCTCTTGGGGGAAGAGCCCTTCCATTTGTACAGGTTTGGAGAGTGCTATGAATAATTACTGTGCCATACTGTAAAAATAAATTACATATTAATGTCTGTAGTGTAAGTCAACCATCAGAGGGTATTAATAAATTATAATGGCTTGAAGACTTCGGGTTTTCTAACCTTAGTGGCGGAATATCTCTTTTCAGCATTAGTGAAAACAGCACTACAAGGCTTCCTTATAAATCCCTGTGGCTTTGACATGGACAAGATGAGACTCCTCCATATGTACTCATCCTTGGTGCCTGTGCTGAGATTTAATAGCAAGCTGCCAATTTGTGTGATGAGTTGTAGTTGGGATATCTGTCCCTTAGAAAAATTACCTCAGACCACCAAATCTGTTTATAAGGCATTGAAAAAAATATCAGGTCAGTAGCTGAATTTTAAATGGTAGTTGAGATACTGATAAGGTGTGATAAAATGTGTTGTGTTCTTTAATAGACAACCTGAAACTGCTTCTTATAATAGCTCTATAACAGATTGTGCAGTGCTGAGTGAAGATCACAAGAAAATCTTATGTAGTTATTGCAAATGTGTATCAGGGAAAGACCACTCTGTAACCATAGAGCAGGTACATACATAATGCTGTTCTGAGTTATTGTCACACTTTGCAAGCAGTGGGAGAGGATGCCATCAAAAATGTTGGAGAGGAGGTGCCAAAGAGATGAACATCCCTGCTTGTTTAGAATATTAGAGGAGTGAGACTGAGGAAGGTGTTCTTGCAGTCCACAGTGTTATAGGTAAAGATTAAAATTATGAAAGTCAAACTCGAGCAGAAACAAATAGGGAATTCATTTAAATAATGGAACCTTTCACCTAAATGGTGTACTCGCCAAAGCACCCAAAGATTGCCTTTGAGATGTCATCAGGCAACATGCATGGCAGTGCAGTGTAGGAAAAAGGCAGTATATGGAAATCTGTTTCAGCAGGAAAAGTATTGTTCTTAGAGCAGTCAGGTGGGAACATTGAAGAAATCAAAGAATTAACCCCCACCTCAAATTCCATTAACTTTTATGCAAGGGGTTCAGGTGTCAAGGAAGACAAGCACAGGGATACTGTTGCAGTACGATCATCCTGACTAAAAATATACTTACAGCAGCATTTGTTCAATTAACAAACAGTTGCTATTTTGGTTTTTATTTTTTATTGCTGATATTATGTTCAGAGATCCTCATAAATCTGCATGGAGTTAATATCATTTTTCTAAACAGGTGGTAGGCTAGATGAGTACATATGGCTGTTTCAACAAATCATACAATAAAGCAGTCAGTTAAAGAAAACTGAGCATGTGAAGTCAGAAAAAAAAATAAAGTGCTTTTCCAATAGTTCATCAGAATTATTAAAACCATTCTTAAATAATAAATATAAACTGTATAGTTATGCAATATGGAAATTTAAGCCACTCAAGAGTATAACTCCTATTGATATTTCATGCCTTAACTTCTTAAAGTCATTGCATACTTCAGAAGCTGTAGTCATTTATTTAAATTCTGTATGTTGCTTTAGGGTTTTTTTAGTATTCATTTCTTAATATGTGTTTGTAGACTAAACCCCTTTTTCTAATTATCCATCACCCATGTGCAAAGTTTACAGCAAAATACTTCAAGGAAAGAGGAGCTGCAGGTTCAAGTTTATTGCTCTGTGTGCTGTGGTGATCTTAAAAACACCAGTTTTGAGGTTATATAGCATTAGCCTCTGTCACCATGAGTTGGTGCTTTCTGTCCTCCAGACAGACTTCTCAAGCTCGTGTCTCCTGGGTCTGTAGCAGGAGCCATTTAGAGCTCTCCTCCCTTTGACCATGGAAGGATTTGTAGGTGACAGGCAATGCCAACACCCATCTTCCCTGGCCTCTCCCTGAACTCAGAGAAGCCTCTCAGCTGGTGCATCCCAACCCCATGGGCGGGACAATCAGGATCGAAAAAGTGTAAAATGGTTTCCAGAGCAGTGCAGAGTGAATTCCAGGTTTGGCTTGTGACTCAGAGATGCCAGTCAAAGATTAAGGGGGTGCTTTTTCCACTGAGAATCATTTTCCACATTTTTATTTGAAATCCAGGCCTGAAAGAAATGCCAGCCTTTCCCCAAGGATAAATGCCACTGTCCTGTCAGTCTGCCATGTGACTCAGGTTATCTGGTGGGCTTTTCTGAGATTACCTTTGATTTTACAGAATTCATAATCATGGAAGCAGCCAAGACACAAATCAAGGATAATCTACTTAAACATGTTGAATTTTGAAAATTAAATTAGTTATATTTACCAGTTGTTTAAAGCAGGTTGGAATTTCAGAGACAAGACACCTTTCAGACCACTGACTGAATATGGATTATCTTTCATTTGCAACAGAGAACAACCAGATGCACAAAAAAGCCTGTGACAGACTATCCCTCCTGGATTTGCTAATTAATATTGACCTTTCCAAATGAATGATGCTTATTGTCTGACTGAAAAAGAGACAACTTGTTTTTCTTCTATGTGAGCTTTACATCTAAAATATGCTTTTTATTTCTGCATCTGGTCTTATGTCAGGTCTCATGTCGTCTGAGAGAGAGACAATCATTACTCTCCTTTTGTGCATAGAGAGGCCCCTGTCAAAATAATGTCCACTGTAGGCAAAATCTGCAAGTTTTCATGTGACAGGAGTGAAACTTATCTGAGCTTCTGAAATTATTTGACCTCGTGCTTGATGAAGGCTTGTTCTCCTTATCCTAGTTCTGGATTTATTTTTAAGCATGCACTACAAAGGCATATATGCCTTGCTGATTTTATATCCCCAGTGAAAAAATGTATCCTGATAATTTTGTAATTATGACTGTCACTAAAGTTCTGGTAGTACAATTTCATGCATGCTGAACTAGATCGTGGAATGGATCTTTCCTTGTGCAGGAATCCCACTGAAATCTGGTAACAGATTGCCTTTAGCATAGGCTCCAAAGCTTCCATTCTGCTCAGTTTGGATGAATGTATAAAGACATTTAAATAAAGACATTTAAGACATGGCTAATGAAAATTCAAAAATGATTCTACAGAAACACAATTATGTCTAGGTAATATTTCCTCAAGTTGTGCAAGAGATCTTAAAATTAAATCTGAGGAAGAAAACACCTGATTTATATACTTCTAGCTATCAAATACTAGGAGGAAAGAGAAAAGCCTGAAGCAATGGTAAATGATTTATGATTGAAGAGGTGTTTCATTAACCCCATCTCCTCCAGCCACACAGAGATAAAGCAAATAATTGCTGTAAGATTGATTTAATTATTCAGTCTATTAAAATTTCTGTCTTGTTTGCCTAATTTTTTTTAATAGCAGCAAATACTGCTTTTTAATGTCTCATGAAATCAGCTTTCAAGATATTATTTCACTGTGGGGGGGGAAACCCCACTTATCACTAATCTTACTTATCAAGATCAGAAAGACTTACACGTCAGTTTGGCTGTAGAGCAGTAGCAGTTTTATGTCCCATTAACTCCTTGGGATTGCTCACAACACGTGGCATTAAGCATGCACATAAGCCTTTGTGAGACCCAGCTTTAAAGAGGCTTGATCTTCTAGATTGGCTTTGTGTTTTTTCAATTCCTTTTTACTCTTTAGCAGCATTTCTTTTTATTAACAAACTCACTGGCAAAGTTATATTAATCTAAGCAACTCTGTAGTGAAGCTCCCACCCACTGATCTTTAGCTATTGATCTGGCTTTGCCTTTCAGCACTAATGCACCCTCCCTTGTGGTTTGTGACAAGCTGCAGCAACTCACTGCAGATGGTAAAACAAATTCTTAAATATTGATTTGAGGCTCCACTTTTAAAAGCCATGCTCTCTAGAGGTATTGATGAGAAGCCTAGTTTTAATACTGGGTCATTGGATAAAGGAATGCTTTATGGCAGGTGAAATTTCAGACTCGTGGTGTGGAGGTAGGGTCAGAATTTTGCTTTGAGTAAAAGAAAGAAAATGAGATGTGTAAGTGACCAGGGCACAAAGAGGTGACCTTTGAATTATATAAAAGCGAGTAGAAAATTGAAATATAAAACGATACTTCTTTTTAGTTTAAAGCAGGATAAACAGCTACAGGCTATGGTAATGTAAAATGTCAAACAAAAGTGTCTCACAAAATAATTGTGTTTTAGATTGCTTATGAAAGCAGATTCAAAAACTCTCTCTCTTGTATAACCATATTAATCAGTGTAGACCAAGAAGGCAAGATTGTCACATTAGCAGAATATTCTATTATTGAAAGAGAATTTCCAAGGGAGATGAATGTATGAGTGGATTGGCTTAATACAAAACAATAAAACATTCAGAGATAGTAAAAGATAGAGTAAATAATAATGGTAAATCAAATTATTATCCTGAATTTCAATGGGAGCTTGCAGATGGGCTTGATTCACTTAGAATGAACTCAGGTACTCTTTTGCATTAAATTCTAAAATAGATTTTAAACAGTTCATAAAAATGACCATACTTAGGCAGACCAGAGGTCCTTCTAGCCCAGTTCTGCCTCTGATATTGGCAGTAGCAACATGATCAGAAAGTGTAAGAACAGACCAAGTATAATCTTTACCCTCTGCAATTTGCAGCTGGAAATTTGAGGTTCAGGTACCTTAGTGGAAGTGAACTTACTGCATTCAACAATATGAAATGGATGTTCAGGGGTTTTTCTTTCCTTGAAGTTGTGCAGTTACTCATGAACCTGTGTGTATTTTCTAGCATTCACAGTATCTTTCAGAAAAGTCTTTAGTACCTTAATTAGGTATAGTATGAAGGACTATTTCTCTGTGCTTACCCTGTTCTAGTTCCACATGGTGACCCCTACTTGTGGATTGGAAGAGACAGTGTACAAAGTGAACTGTCATTCCCTATTCATCCTTTCCATGCCACTCTTAATTATGACCCCCTCAGTCTTTCCTAGGTTGAGAGACCCCAGTCTATTTAGCCATTCTTTGCATGGAAGTAATTTGGTACTTCTGGTAATTTTTATTGCCCATTTTTGTGTCTTCTTGAAATCTCTACCATATTAGAGATAAGCCCAGAACTATTCTTATCTCAAGATGTAGCGGTTTTTGAATTAAACAGCACAAAAAAAAAAAAAGCTTTCTGTGTTGAACATTAGTAACAAGTGTCATGTATTTTAAAAAAGAAAGAATGTTAGTATTTTCTTAGAAGCTCAAATGAAATTTAGTTCAGGTTTTTTATGCTAAATGATGGCATATACATGATAGAGCAAATCACAGCTGACTTGGGAATAATGCTAATTTGCCATCTAAAAATATGAAATAATGTGTTATTTTAATTAATTTTTTTAATTTATCATCTATTAGGAAAACATATTGGTTCTTGTTGCTTTTCTTCCTGTGGCTAGCCTGTCAAGACCAGTGAAATCCCATACACTTCAAAGTACTGCTTTCCAATATGTTCTAGTCAGGTATTGCAGCCGTTTTCATTTGGGATCTGGAATTAAATAGGGATTTAGTAATAATGATAAATTATTTGGCCTGGGACCAAACCCATTTTGTGTGTTTATGAAATTAAAGCCCAGTGAGGGATTACCTGATCCGCCGCTGGTATTTCCAGGTCCAGTTGAAATTCACCTGTTGTTTGTGTACCAGTACAACCCAGAGGTTTATCTGTAATAAGTTCTTAATTTAGTCTAGCTGCACAATGTTTACTTGCTTATAAAATATAAAGCAAGTAAAGAATGTTTACTTGCTCATATAAAATATAAGCATTTTATAAAAATGAAAAATTGTTTTCCCCGTCATGTTCCACCAACTTTGTTAGCCCTGGTCTCTACCCTCCTCTCCCCAAGTAACCACACTGCCTCTGTTTCCTCTTTTGCCAAAGCTGTTTTCATCCTTTTGTAGCTGTGACCCTTGAATAGGAACTGGATCATTTTCTATATCCATTAGCTGTCTTTGGAGGGAAGGAGAGATCTATTTCATGGTGCAGGATTTCCAATTATTTTAATCTAAGTAACAAGTGCTAAAAAATCCAAAATTTCCAGAACAGGATACAAACCATAAACAGTATCCTCTTAAAAAAAAATTAAAAGCTTTAATAAGTTACTTGTTTGTTTGTAAGTAGAAAGAAAATAGTGCTTTTTTTTCTGCTAGAGAGAATGAGCCTTTAAAGCTATTTATAATTTTATCCCATGACTGATGGAATTTCTTACAAAATCTGTGGAGCAGATTTCTATTCATTTTCAAGTTTTCTTAGGATAATTTCGGGAGGAATACAAGATTTTCTATACTATATAAGATTGTGACACTGCACCCACGATAGAAGACAATTTTAGCATTATTTTTAATATTTCTTAAAGTTGACATATGCCAGAATTTACACCCTGCAATGATTAAAGCTCTGCCCAGCTGTTTGTTAAGAACTGAACTTGAAAATTACTTTGGATTAGATTTTGTTTTTCTTTATTAGATGTATCTTTTCCAATAAATAGGAGTTTCAGGTGTGTGGAATCAGGCAGTTTCAGTGTGTGGAATTAATGAGAAGTTGAGGTGGCAGCATCTGTGACCCCCAGAGTGCAGATGAGAGCCACAAGGTGTTAGTGTGTCACACTTCTTTTGGCTGCTGCCCGAGGCACCTGCTTTCTTTTGACTGGAAGGAAAGCCATAAAATTGACCTTTCCAGCTACTCTTGCTGTTCCTGGCCATTTTATTTATTTAACTTTAGATCTCTCCATATTAGAGATGCCTTTCCTATCCACTGGAAAAGGAAAGTATCCATTCTGCATTAGATCAGAGAAATTCACAAGGAAACAAGAATATTTTTATGAGGGATAGGAGTTTGTTTTTCAGCAGATGGTACTTCCTTTTAAGAAAGAAGCAGCATATTTTTATGCTACAGATTTTCTTCAGGATTCAGGAAAACAGTGCTCTGGCACGTATCCTTCAATGAACCCATCCTTCTCTGCAAAGTCTGGACTTCTATAAGAAGCTTCTGTGGTTTTTAACTTGTGAGCTGTGCAGAAAGGAATTGAGCATTTTTATTTCCCTAAGCAGACTTCCCAGTTTACCCATGTGTGTGCTGGTGGCATAAGGGGCAGGAACAGTGTCTTCCTGGCAGGCTCCTCTTTATCAACTGCCTGTACTCAGAGACATGCTCTGCTTTCCTCAGTAATCCCATGATATTTCTCTGTGCCAGAGTCCTGTCACATTTAAGTCTGAGCAAGTGTCATGTGAGAACTCAGCACATCATGTCATCTGTGACTCCTATGTTCATTAGGTAGCTAGAAAGATAACTTTGTGTCTTTCATGTAATTAGCACTGTGACCATTATCAAGAACAGCAAAAATTAAAGTTAAATACCCTTTTTTATGGCAGGTGGTTTTTAATTAAGAAATTAATGATTGAATTAATTAAAGAATATAATAGAATCTGTAATCAAATGTCAGTAAAGTTCAGATCTAACAAGATTTAGACATAGAGAAGTAAGCTGGCTTTGAAATCTCATGTTTCAAGTACTGATTGCTCCTGGGCACAAGAGCAGCCTCTAAAAGATAAGTCTTAACAGTAATAAACAGAAAATGTGTTTTAGAAACCATGGACTAGACCCATGGCTTTTTCCTATCAGCTTGGAGAGGTCAGGGCTGAATTTGAATTGCTTGCCTGAACTGAAGTCCAAGTCACAAGGCTATCACTTCACTGCTGTCTGTCTCCAATTGCTCCACTTGTATTAAGCAAACTGAAGGAAGATTGTGCTTTTTTGCAGTATGTGCATAACCTTATGTTGATGCTAATCCAGAAATAGCCAAGCCCCAGGAACACTCTCTCACCTTCATTTCCTGAGGCTAATGCCTTGTTCTGGTTGCTCAGGCAGATGCTGGTAGTTGCTAAGATTTCTCTTCTTTTCACTGGGAGCCACTCCTGAATTTCCTGTAACCATTTTCCTGTGTTGGTTATGCTGACTAGAGAAACTATCCCCAAAGAATTGCTGCTACTAAAATTTCTACTGCTATCTTTCTTTCTGTAGTGATATGAGACTTTCATGCCTCTGTTAGTTCCACAGTTAATTAATCTAAGTCTTTCTAATACTTAATACAGTAAGCACAGAAAAGCAATAAATAGGGCAGATAAAGAATGGAATGGTTTAATCTCATTAATTAACAAAATGCAGAATATTCAGGTACAAATATCACTCCTCTTCTAATCACTGGGAGTTGGATGAGCCACATAGAGCCAAGAAAATATATCTAAGCTATAAATGAAGGTATAGTTCAGTTAGAGTGGGTTTTGGTTTTTTCTTTTCTGGTTTTAATAGCAGCTTCACATCATAATTAGGAGGATGAAATTCCTGCCAGCCAAGTTTGTAGTTTGGACAGATTAAAGGGAAGAGGTATGAGAAATGATAATTGCTTTGTGCTCATCAGACTTCTCTTGAAAATCTGACAGGATAATTACAAAATACCTGCTTTGCAGAATGTCTAGGCAAAATTTTAAAGAGCTATTTAAAGTTGTTCATTTACAGTCTATCTGAAAAGTTTTTCACTCTTTTTGAAGTAGTTCATTACCATTCAGATGTGTGGTGCATGTTTAAATATAGACCTTATTCTCATGTGCATGCCTGGCTGCATTCCACTGCCCACCCCCAAAGAAAATTGCCCATAATTTTTTGCATTACCCCACATACTTCACCCACATACTCACCCTTAACTTTCAGCAGAACATTATTTCACCTAATGGAAGCTAACCTTGTTGCTTCCAACAGTCTGAATCATAGTCGTGGATAAAATAATTGAGAGAGAAATGTTCCAGTGGACTCTACAAAAAACTTCATTTTGATTGACAGTAAAAAGTTTTTCTGCTTTCAGAATGCTTTCATGTTTCATCACATGGCTTTTCTTCACCTGCTTTTGAAACTTGAAAATGAAGTTCACTAAGTTTTCAATTTTCAAAGAATATTTTAGGCATATGTCCCAAAACCCTACGATTTTGTGAGAGTTAAAAGACCCTGAAAGCCCGACCTTCTACTGAAGTTTACCATGAGGTCAGTTGGATCACAGGGCCACAGATACCTTCAGAAAGACAACAGAATTGCTCTAGGCATCCCTGATGGAGGGGTAGAGTCATCCAGTACCATTCTTATGTACAGCTGAACAGGGATGACCAATCTCATAGCTACAAGAGCTGGATTTTCACGTATGAACATCATGTAAGCAATATTTCATGACCTGCTGCCTTGTCAGATCACACTGAGCTGCTGACCATCACATTCAGGGAGTTCAGTGCTTTCCAGAACTGTCAGCAATTGCACACCAACTATGTAGTTTATGCATCCACATGGTAAACCCCTGTCTATTGTATGCTCACCTCTCAGGAAGAGGTAATTGCAATGTGAAGTTGCTTTTTAGAATTCTCCTCCTTAGTCTTGGATGCCTTCAGACATGACCAGTGCAGCCAGGCCAGCTGGTTCTGGCAAGCAGGGCAGGCTTTGAGAAACCACCTCTCCCAGGGGGGGCAGAAGGTGTGACAGCATGTGTGCACACCTCTCATGTGACAGGGACACCGGGATTTTGGGTGTGTCCTGAAATGGGGTATGCAGACCCCAGAAAGGATGAAGGCATGAAATGCCTTGCTATAGGTATCTGTAATCAACTAGACAGTGTATTTGCATAATTTCCCAAAGTCATGCTTTGATTCCATCGTTATAACATTAATTATTGTAATGTTTGAAGCTTACTGTTTGTATTATTATATAAAGTTAAAAGAATAAAGTAATGCTGGATATACAATTTATTCTATATCGTGTCCCTTGGTAGATTGAATTACATGTTTCACAAGAAATGCACAGTTCAGATTTTTCAACAGAGCATTTTTATACAATTCTGATTTCTGTCTCTTGCTTCTTTTTCTTTGAACAGTTTATGAAGAACCAGAAGACCCCAGTAACAGATCATTTTTTTCAGAAATTATCTCTTCAGTGTCAGATGTCAAATTCAGTCACAGCGGTAGATACATGCTTACAAGAGATTACCTCACTGTCAAGGTTTGGGATCTGAACATGGAAACAAAGCCTGTAGAAACATACCAGGTAGGAATCACTGATGTCTTAAAATACAGCATTAGAAAAGGATCTCTGTTCAAAAACTGGATGTTTCTGTAAACTTCATATAACCTTATCTGAGAAGCAGCAAGCTTAGAGAATTAATCAAGGTGGTTAAAACCCTCACAGTGGCATCCTTATAGCAGGAAAAGGGCACTTGCAGCATTAGTAAGGAAGTCTAAAGCCTGGGGAGTCAAGGTAGCACTCCCTGTGGATTGGTCTCTTGAAAGAAACGATTATTCTAAACAAGAGAAATCATCTCTTCACTTTGGCATCTGCTTTCAAATGATGTATTTCACTACTAACATTTAAAAGGAACTGGGGAGGAGATTTTGGGTGTTGGTTAGCACTCTGCTCCTGGTGGGACTGCTGAAAGTTTACACCTTTGTCATTTCAGAACTATTATTTACAACTTGACCTGTTCCTCCCTTGTGCCTAGCTCTAGAAGTGCTCCATGTTAAACCCTGGCATCACCACTGACACAGCAGCTCACAAATGCCAGACAGACACATCTGGTTGCCTGAATTCACTGAGATATTATCCAGACAAAATGCCAGTGGCTCCAGCCAGCGCTAAGTTTGTACTCTGACATCTGTTACAGTTGGCAGTAGAGGGCTGAGCTTACATTTTTTGACTCTGGCTTGAAGAAGGAAAATATGTCTGTGACACAGAAGCTGCTTATTATGAAAATGCAGTAAGAAAAAAAATCTGTTAAGTTACCTAAAAAAGTGTATGCAAAGTAGGAAAAATGTCATTCATCTGGCTTGTGCTGCTCACTGAGAGACAATCCTGTGACAGTGCTGAATAAGTCCCTTGTTTTCTGTGTCTAAATAATAGCAGGTGGGATACAGTAGCTCACAGTAATTGTAATTAAGATTGTTTTTTTAAAAACCATGATGAGAATTTGGTAGCATTTCTTGTCAAAACAAACAAAAATTTCCAGTATTTTTAGGCTAGAATTTAGTAGACAGAGTGGGCCCCAGTGTTTTTCAATGCCTACATTACATTTTGGTGGTTAATGTTCACTGTGCAGTGTGTTAATATTGGAAAGTCTGAGCTTTTTTACCTTTGAGTATACAGAATTGGGTTTTCTCTTAAAATGGCAGTTCTTTAAATGCTCAATGTGTTAGAAACGTTGATATGCTGTAAAAGTGGAGTGGGAGGGTAAGGGTGAGACTGTGTTTTATATAGTAGAATAGAATCTTGGCTTTGGGGAACTTAGGTAATATATTTCTTTATACCTATGCTAATTTAGTAGGCAGCCTTGTCCCTGGGGAGGAATAGCTGGTCAAGCCAACCTGTTTGTCTTGATTTTTGACACCTGCTTTTATTTCCTTATGTAGGCAGCTGTGAAACAAGCTGGTCACTTTTAAATCAGTCTGGCACCCAACAGTAGGGCCAATTAAACTTATATTTCTTCATGCTGAGATGGTGAAAAATGAGTACTGATAATTGGGGGAAATTGAGTAGTTTATAGAAAAAAAACTCAAGACCCACAACAACAAAACATACAGCAAAATATAACAGTGTTCTTAAATTTTTTGGTTACCATTCACTTTCAAATATTTGTCCTTGTAAAGAATACACAGATGTGTTACTGGGCTTTGCAGTCAACTAAAAGAGAATCTGGAACTAGGGAAGCCAATAGCACAGGATTCCATGGGATTCATGTGATCCAACTGCTCTGAGAACCTTTCATGTTCTTAAGCTGCAGAGAGTAGAGAATTCTGCCCTAAGAAAAAGTAATAATTTGTCTTAGAGATATCTCTCTTTTTCACAAACCTAAATCTCATATATAAACTTGGCAATTTCTCAAAAGGTTTTTTTAGAGCAGATCACTGTAAGGCAACAAATAAACCCAATGTTTTCAGTTATGTATCCACATAATTATGATGACAATACATCATTAAAAGGTGTTCATTAAAAGATTGAATTTCTCATTTCATCCACTGCATGGTAGGCACTTAGATATTGCCCAGCTGCAGTAATGAGGGTCTCAACATTAGATTTCACACAGAGTTGTAATAAAGAGCAGGGTCCATAACTGTATTGCTTCATTATCAGCTTACAGTTTTAATATTAAAAATGGGACACACAAAAATGAGTTCCTCATACAGGTTCTTTTTCATATCATAGTGTGGCTCAAACAAAGCTATTGCATAGAGCAGCTGTGCAGCCCTGCTGAGCACATTATCTGCTGACAGTGTTTCAACATGATTTTCTCCTGTTTGTTTCACACAAAAGAAAAAAGGGCAGACTATGGTCACTGGACAGCACTAAAAGAGCAGTGCAGTGCAATGGCCAGAGCTTGAATGCTGCAAGGCAGCCTTGCCTGACAGGTTACTCTTCTGATGCTGCCAGGTGAATTATCCCAGCAGAAGCCTTTGGAACAGCAAGACGAGCACATTCATAGCTGGTAATAGCTTGATCCACTTTAGGCAGGGATTTGGACCATTGTGTCCCCTACCAGTGAAATTCCTGGTTGTGTCTGTTCAGTCCCAATAAAACAGGTCCCTGCATGGCTGTGTTGCTGTGTTACTCCAGAGCACAGAATTGCTGGATAATTCCATGAGGGTCAGACCTAAAACATTGCAGCAAAGAAAAGGTCCTTTGTAATTAATGAGGAACTAGTTTGGTTTGCTTTTGAGCACTATTGATATGTGCTAAGAACAGGGTTTAACAGACAAGGCAAATCTGATTTTACCCTCAGTTGGTAGAGGTAGATGCTAACAGTGGAAATTAAGTGTTTCTTACAATTAGTTTTTCACAGTCTATCTGAGGGTCTGAATGTGCTCAAATGTGGTAGTCACAAGCTCCACATGAGGAACAAGGTGGTTGTCCAAGGCAGTAGGGTGAGTCTGACAGTCTTGACAATGTAAGACATCTGAGAGAGGAATTGCAAAATCCTTTTTGACAAAGCTGATAGAAAGGCACAGTTCCAAGCTGTGGACTTGGACACACTTTGCAAAGGGTGTATACATGACAGTGGTCATGACAGATGGCTGCTGGAAATGGTAATAAGAGAAAGACCTAGAAATGACAGTCAGGGAGGCAAATGTGATCTACTTCCTTCTTCCTTACCCAACCTTTCTATTTCTTCCAAGTATGGGGAGCTCACAAACATGACAAAGGAAAGAATTCCAGTTCTGTAACAAATCACACCGCTAACATAAAAAGGTTTTAAGTAAAGAGAAAAGGAAAGGATTTAATTACAGAGAGCGTGGGAAACTGCATCAATAGAAGTGTTCTGACCTATTGCTCACTGTGATGGTAAATGCATTTAATTGTGTAATGTTCTATCTGCCATGTGCCAATTAATTGCTGTATAAAACATTATCTGTTAATGAACAGTTCAGTGTTCATTTATTAATGAAAATTTGTCCATAAGTAAAATTTATAATCCTTAATAATCTTACACTACAAATATTCTTTGGATACTTGCACATTTTGACTATCAAAAATGGGTATGTTTAAAGAAAATCCAAGTGAAAGCTCATTGTCCCTCATCTGGTCTTGACAGACATTATTTTACTGGAAAAAATGTTTGTGCACTCAGGCCAGAGGAGGATGCTGAGCATCCATGAGCAGAAACAATTTCACTGGACTTGCAAGAACCTGTAACCTCGGGATGGCAGAGCTAAAATACCCCTGGGCCATTGGATTGGTGTGTTTCTCCAGGAGGTCACCTACTTTGTTTTACAGTTTCTACAATAGCTAGAAGAAAATGAGTGGAAGTGCATTAATAAATTTATCTAGGTAGGGATTTACTACCTTATTATTTCCTTATGGAATAAACCAAATAATCCAGAAGAAAAACTAATCAAATTAAGAAAAAGACTGAAACAGTTTGCATGAGATCTCTTTATGATAATTCTTGTTCAGCAGAGATGTGTGGCCTAGAGGAGAGAGATCTTCTGCTCGGTACTCTCACTTTTCTAGTTAGTAAGTGTGAATTTGCAATGTTGTTTTTAAGTCTTAGGTCTTAGCCAAATAGGAGAAATTCTTGGGCTAAATTAGTGTTCTTGTCTGCAGCCTGTGCAGTTACAATCTTGTGCTGTATTTGACTTCTAAAATACCTTACAAAAATAAATGTAATGCCATAAAGGTTCTTTTAATAGAGCCAAGTTCTCTCTGCCATAAGTGAGAGCCCACTTATCCTGGAATATGGCATTTTTGTTACTATTTAAATTAGATTTCTTGCACATTAATTAGCCCATCTAGGGTATCAGCTGGTGAAATGTCTCTGGGAATTAGGCTAGCACTGAGAAAATCACCCAAGCAGGAAACAAATATGTTGAAGAGGGGTGGTCTGCAGCCTGCTGAGGGAAGCATGTTTGTGCCTTCCTGCAACAGTAATTCTGTAGCACCTGGTTAACTGGGCTGTGGAAAAGTACAGTTAACTTATTTGGAGCTTAAACACAGTATCTTCTGCAGAGCTACCAATCTGTGCAGCACATTTTGAAAGTGAACGTAGGAGATAACACAAAAAGTGAAGGGCTGGTTGTGGAATTTTATATTTGATTTCAAGAATAACAGTTATTTTCTTTAAAACAGGTCCATGATTACCTTAGAAGCAAGTTATGTTCCCTCTATGAAAACGACTGCATCTTTGACAAGTTTGAATGTGCATGGAATGGATCAGACAGGTAATGAATCCATCCTTCTGTCCACCACTGTCCTTATTTAGCAAAAGACCTCCCATATGATGGGGGGCAAACTGAAAGTGGTTACAGGTGATTATTTTCCACATCAATGTACAGAATCACATGCCAGTGTTTGGGTTGATGGAAGATGTTTGGATGTTTGTTCAGTTGTGTCTCTGACTGCCTTAGAAATTATATTTCTTAATAACCTTGGCTCATGCCTTAGGGGAAAAAACCTGTCAAATTATCCATTTTCACTCAAATCGTCAACAGGCTGCAAAAGCTAAAAAGAATGATGCCAACCCACAAAATCCCAGCAACACACTAAGGAAACTTACATGATCCTGTATTTGCACACGAGCTACCCCAGAAATTCAGTTCATTACTGGAAATAGGTTTGAGGAAGGACCATCACAGGCACCCACTGATTCTCTACAAACTGCTGCCCTGTGACACTTCTGATACCTCCCTCCATCAGAGCAGTCCCTTTCCCTATGCCCTGATGGAGAGGTTCTTGTTTTTATCTTGGACATTGTATCCTGTTGAGCATTTTAATGAGAAATACTAGAGCAAGGACTGAGTGGGCTAATGCCCTAATGCTGGCAAATGGTAGCAGTACTTCTTGGAGTAGGAATATTTACAGGAATAGCTGGGCAGCCAAGAGGACTGGGCTAATAAAAATGGATAAAATCCAAGAGTATAATGCAAGGTGAGGATTTTAGTTAAAAAAGAGCACAAACCTTCTTCTTAGCAGTTGGAAACAAGTCCCAGGGATATTCATATGCTAGGTGACATTGGAAGGGGTTAGCAGTCTACAAAATGCATGTGAAAGAGAGCACAGGAGCCAGTACTGAGTGACACAGCGACTCCTGGTTCAGCAGAGTTAGGAGCCAAGAGGCAGAAGTTTGGCACTGAGCTTAGAACTGCTCCTTCAGCTCAGCCTCTCATTTTGGAAAACAGTCTGTCTCATTGTACTGAAGCAGGCCTATCCACCCTGGAGTGGGCAAGGGCTGTGAAACAGGCAGTCTGAGACATCTGTGA
Source organism: Chloebia gouldiae (assembly GCA_003676055.1). NCBI lineage: Eukaryota > Metazoa > Chordata > Aves > Passeriformes > Passeridae > Chloebia > Chloebia gouldiae. The sequence goes on along the minus strand of QUSF01000005.1, from coordinate 36,189,474 downwards.
AAGACAAATATGATCCTTGCTTGAATGGGCAAGACTGGGCTATCCAGCAGAGAAAGGAATAGTGGTGACATTTTGTTGGGCTCTTATTCAAAGACCTTTGAACTGCATTTACACATTTCCTGTCCCTCATCTCCAAGGTGGATGAACTCATCGAGCAGATGGATAGCTGCTCTAAAGAAGAGAGACCGGGACTTTGGTTTTCAGCAGCTTAGTAAAAGAGAAGCCAAGATTTTACTTGTTTGTAGTAAATATACGAAGGAGATACACATAGGGAGGAAGAAAATTTAGCTAACATAAATGTGAGTGATAATGAAACATCAGGAAGCAGGTGTTGAGAGTCAACAGGTAGTTATAACCCGGAAATTGGAGGTAGTTCATACTGTCCAAACAGTGACAAGCAATCTTCCCATCCTCAGTGGTGGAGATACAAGAAACCAAACTGTTCTGGTGGTGGTGCTCAGGAAATTTGTGAAAGCAGTTATATGTAACATTGGTTAAAATTACAAGTCTGAATTTGGAAGTGCAGAACAAAGTCTCATCTAGTCCTGTGCTCCACAAATGCTGATCAGTATTATGCTGTGCACTGGGTAAGGGGCACCTTCTCTTTGGACTACTTTCCTTTGCTCAGTTCCTCTACCTCCCCAATTGAAAGATTCTGTCTTTGTGAAAAAAGTAAACTTTAACCTTGCATCATTCATTATGCAAATGAAAATACATATATATTCCATTCTTTCTAATGCCTGCATGCCAAATTGATTTGTTTTTTGACAAGAATTAACTCTTCATTGAGCATCCCCTGTGATACCAGCTGTTGGCCATTTAAAATTACATAGATGGACCACACTGAGCAAAATACTTCCCAGATTCCTGTCATTGCAACTTGAGCACCAGCTGTTGTGGCTTTTTTGTGGTCAAAGATTGGGAATGACTCACAGAAAGTTTAGTGGGAGATCCGGGTTTGGGGGCTTTTCTCTGAAACTCCCAAACCAATGCATGAATGGTTGTTTTAGCAGAGGGTTTTATCAGTGTGGTTACAGCTTGAGTTTGGCCCTACTAGAAATACAAAATTTAATGCATTTATTGGAAAACAGACAGTGCTAATTCCTGCCAGAATCTGACACACAACAACAGTGCATTCAAATCATGTAGATATTGGGAAACTTCGAAAAAGATCCAGGACTTTTCAGGTATTTACAAACCATCTTGCTTATCCTTGATAGGAATTCCTAGTGCACTTTACAGGAGGGGCAGCCACTTACTCCCAGGCCTAGAGTCTCTCTCCTCTGGCCAGATGAAGTGCTGCTGTCCTCATTAGTGTGGTAAGACCACTCTCTGGATAGCTGCCTGGTAGTAATGGAATTCTTGTTCAATATCAGGGTTTAAAGTGAGTGTAATATTTTCATTCCTACTTGACAGATCAGAAAGATCAATGCAGGGAGTAATTATTAAGTGGGAACATTAGATTGTGAGGGCTTCATTTATTGTACTGCCCAGACACTGAGGCGTTATTAGTCATGCACAATTACCAAACCCGTCACTAAACGCAATGTGCTGCTCTGGATTGTAAGAAACTCTTGAGTAGAGGAGCTGGAAACATTTGACAAAAGAAAAGGGCTCTCTTTAATTTAGTTATTTCTTTTTAGGAGTCAAATGTATCAGAAAAATATCATATTTTGATTCACTCCTCTGAGCTCTTTGCTTTATGAATATGACAAGTATTGCTATACATTACCAGGATATTTTTATTGGAGGATCATAATTTAAATAATACATAGGTACTGATACCTCTTAAAAAACAGTTCATTTGAACCATAAGGTCACTTAATTTGAGTCTCTTGGTATGCAGTTTTTTAAAAAGGACTATTACTAAAGGTAAAAAATACATATTGACAATTGTACTCCAAAGAGATGCTGCAGTACTTAGATTGTTAATCCATCTACACAACAGTAATAACTGCAGTTCTAAATGTATTGTTTTTATCTTTTGCAGACTTCAAAGCTATAACAACAATTTATAATGACAGGATTGTTCAGTTAAAATTGAAAGCGTATTTATTATTTAGGTGAAAATACTTTTTATTAAGTTTTGTCATTACTAAGAAGTTAATCTAGGCTATGATAGAACCTGATGGTGAGGCTGTTCACAAAAATAATCAGCATACATGAGCTCTGATTAGAACGTGATTGATGCTCAGTTACTCCAATGAACAGGAACTAATACAATCAGACAGAGCCCATCTCATTTGCTGAAGGGCACATTAATCACTGTGTACTTTGGCAACAGTGGTCAGGGGAGGGAGCCAAGCAGGGGTCTTACACTAATTCATCCAGATGAGCGTGTATTATCTGTAGTTGAGTATATTACACAAATATCATGCTATCTTTATTGTATATACATCATTGCATGACTGTGTAGAATAAGTGAGCTCTACTTATACAGCAATTTAATTTAGCTCTTCCATTCACAGCCAAAGTCAAGTCATTTAATAATGACCTGGAGGACACTGTTTTCTTCCCACTGTCAACAGCTTTCAGTTTTACCTTAAAAAATAACCACTTTTGTAGCTTTTTTGTAAAGAAGGTACAGAAGCTTTTTTTGTAAAGAGGTAAAGAAGCCATAAAAAAAAAAAAAAAAAACCAAATAAAACCTAATTCTACATGATAGCAAGTGAATACCTTAGTTGACTAATTTTTTTTCAAGATTTCAAATGAATGGGTGTGTAGGACCCCTGCCAGGGAGACTTCTAACTACCAACAGGATAAGTGATATGCTGCAAGCAGATGAGTGAAGGCACATACAAGTGTTCAGTCAGTCCTTTGCTACTGAACTGTCATTCATCCCCCTGAATAAGCATCAGCCTTCACTCTAATCAGGAGGAGTTGGCAGATCCCATTGGATGCAATGTTAAGAGTCTATTCCTGTCTGGCAGCACACTCCATGCTGAAGAAGATGCTCCCTGCTGAAGAGCTAGAAGACATAATTTTGTTCTCAAAAGCTTGGCATGTCAGATATTAGCTTGGAAATACATGGGGATCCCTTGTTCTTATTCCCAGTCTTACGCCAGCCAGCTGTACCAGGGTGCCACCCTGAATCAACCCTGAATCCAAGTCAAGTGTCTCAAGTTTTTCTAGCAGCCTCTTCCCCTGGTTTAAATAAATTTCTTCTTTGTGATGGAGTCAGTGACTTTGCACAGCACAGCATACAGGAAAATTTCCCAGTATTTCAGGAATTCTTTGCTTGCAACAATGCTTCCTCCTTTCCCTTTGCCATAATAAATCTCTCTTCCTATGAAAAATGTTGTTTGAAAGTTTTTCTGGAATCAACCCTTTTATTCATTGGGTCAGCTTGTCATGAAACCAGATCTGGTGGACCTTATATGTTAGGAGGCTGCAAATGTTCTCTTCTGCACTGGTACACATGGCAGTGAAATACTGAAAATTTAGGGGTCAAAATATAAATGGGAGACAGTTTCAGGTCAAAGAAGAGGTCCCTTTTCATGCTGGGTGCCTGAGGGATGTGTTTGCTGAGATTTGCAAGTGTGGGGGCAGGCTCAGGGGGAAGCTGCTCTCTGAGTCTCCTCACCTCACACCTGCAAAGTCCAAGCCTGCCTCTTGTCCCAAGGAATGATGTTCTGCTGCCACATCTCCACTGAGGGGCAGGGCAGCTGTGCTGGTTTAGTTTTTCTATCACCCTTAAGCAAGATGTGTGGGGGTCCTTGAAGCCCTGCCAAGCCCAGATCTTAGTCCTGTCACATCATCCCATGGCTTCCATGGTCTTGTGAGCAACAGTGAAAGAGGAGAACTATGAAACAAGATTAATTTCTTCAGACAGGAAAAATCTGCAGGTGAATAAAAACTTCTCTATATCTGGCAAGACTAATTTGAGACAGAGTTAGGACAAAATTTATCAAAGAGTTAAAAAAACTCACCAAAAAAACTGCAGACAAAAAGCCCTAAACAAGAAAAACAACACAAAGTAATGTGGAGCAAGTAATGGTCTGGTTTTTAAGCAAACCTTAATTCCAGCTGATACCCCAAATCTTCAGGGCAATCCCTGACATCCAGGAATGCAGCTGAATGGAGTGATTTTGATGAAGGCTGTTGTGTGCAAGGATGGCTGCAACATTTAAGGGGCTGGTTTGAAGTATGGGAATAACACATCTGAGAAATACAGAGATATGTTAGTTCTTAGTGACTGACATGTTTGATGAAATCTCATTGCCTAAAAAGTATTATGGAATATCTCATTGCAGATTATTAAAATGGTAAAAATCCTACTCAGATGCCTTTGAAGTTGGTGAAGGCAGAACTTTTTAGTGGGGAAAATACCATACTGAAGCATTTCATTTAACAAAGTCATTAACAAAACCAAAATATTGAGACTCAGATGCTTAAAAGTATTAAAATAATTAAAGATGCCAAAGCCATCAGTAGTTGAGAGGCTGCTTCTGTAGATCCTAAAACTCTTGTCCCTAAATTAAACATCAGTGATACAATGCTGGTGGCATATTTAATAAAATCATTATCCATAGGTAAACATATGCTCCTTTTGAGTATTGCTGTTACAATGCAAACAGGGAGAACTTTTTTCTCTCAAATCCTTTATTTGTTGTTTTATTTGGAGTTTTTTGTAATCACGCTGCCTGTAGCTGTGGTGTTTTGAGCTGGTGCAGTCAGGCTGCAGCTCAGCTCCAGCCTGAGCTATCAGTGCACTGCTCCTCAGGGTGCACTGGAGTGTGTTCTGTGTCAGAAATACCTCTGCATGGCAGAGGTGATGGTACCTCTGACCTTGTGTAGCACACCTGGTAAACCTGCCTTCTAAGGAAAATTAAAGGTGGTTAGACAGAGCTTTGAGCTTTTATGGGCTGCTGCCTTACACACCTATGAAGTAGTGTGGGCTGTTTGGAATGAGGCTTTGGTTTCTTGAACATCTCCTGCAAGGGTTTTGTGCAAGCCCTTGTCATAAAACTGCTGTGCAGAGCAGTGCCTGGGAATACAGAACAGACTCTTCCTACATTGAGCTACAATTTATATTCCACTATTAAAAAAAAAAATTCCCTTATCACATAGACTCCATTATTGTACATTGTATTTTCCTGAACAGGAAAAAATTGCAGGCTTACATCTAGTTTTCACTCTCTTTTATTACTTTAAGCAGCAGGTAAGGTTATAATCCATCTGTGTTTGTGACCTTGAACAAGAATGGACAATCTCATTTACATAATGCTGTTTTTTACTGAGCCATTAAACTGCATAAAAATAGGGCCAGCATGAAAATAGTTATCTACATATGTTAAAAAATAACTGCAGTAAATCTAAATGAAGAAAGCAGACTTTTAAAAATATGCAAGAGTTCAAGAAATTAAAAAGCAAATGGACTGTAAAGGCAGTTTTACTGCAAGCAAAACCTTCTAAAATAAGACCCTTAACAAACACCTCACTCTACATTTGGTGCACTGGTACTCTGCCAGCATGAAAGCTGCTTCTCTGACAGTTCCCACTGCCATCAGTAGGGATGCTTCTCTTTCTCCTGAGAGCCACAGCTCTGCAGCCTGTGGCACGGGGGTGCCCCAGCGTTATGAACCCATTTCAAAATTTTGCCTGGGGGAAAATATACAGATGGACTGCATCACAAATTGTGTATGTTAGTGCTGAGATATGAAATAACCTCGACTTTTTCATGTTGCGAATAACCATTACAGCAGGAGCTGTAATGACAAGACATGGTGATTTGGAAGGAATGAAACATTTGATTTACTGCTGTTGATTCAATTTCTGAAATGGGCACTAATCTTGATCAATAGGCTTTCTGCAGCTTCTGGGATACATTTTATCAAGCTGTCACACTGACTCCTGGTTTTTAGCTTGTGAGGTTGTTAACTTGTGCCTTGCTAGGCAGGACTGTGCCAGGTCTTTTGTGGGTGAGAAGGAAGGGGAAACCTCTCTGCAGGCAACCAGGGATGGGTCCTGCTGCTGGAGAGCAGCTCCCTGCCAGGGCTGGGTGGGGCTGCGTGTGGACAAGTGCCCCTGTGCATCCCCCAGCAGCGAGCTCCCTGCAGCCCTCCGTGGGATGGAGGCTGTGGCAGTGTGTGCTGGGTCTCTGTGCTGCCTGTCTGCTTCTGCAGCAGCTCCCTTTGGCACTCCAGGAGCTGCCCGGGGCTCTGTGGGATCAGCTGCCATCAGGCTGCACTATGCCATCAGCAGACATGGAAGCGGGGTGGATGGAGCTGGGTGATCCCAGTGCACAAACCCAGCACACCCACTCCAGTTACCCTGCAGCAGCCCCGGAGCCTGCACTGCTCCCATCCCCTGCTGTAGACACAGTGAGGGGCACAGCTCACATTTGTGCTTTTCCAGTATCATTCATTTGGATTACAGTCGCTCCTAATGGCCCCAAATGAGATCAAGGCAGCTCTGGCTGGAGGCTGTGCCCACACTGTAAGGCACTCCTGATTCCAGGAGCATCTAATCTAATCAGCTAGTGAGTGTCTGTGTGGTGGAGAGGATGGCTCGTGCCTGTGAGCTCTCCCATATTCTCCCATATGCTCCATGTTTCCCTGGCCAGTCTGCTGCTCAACACAGATTCCCCCCCCAACAGCAAAGTGTGAAATCAGCTGTCATTTGAGATGGAGGTTTGTTTATTAATGCCACGCACATCAAATATGTGGTTTTGGGCTCTATTAGAAAGGCAAATAGTTACTGATTGCCTGAGTCTTAAAACTGTACAACTTTTTCTGTGGAGACTTGACCATTTGGGATGGATACCTTTTTACAGAATGGAAATTCAGAACAAAACCACCCTGTTTGGGGCTGAGATAGGAGAGTAGAAAAAAGTCCTGGTTTCACATATGGAAAAAGTTCACAGGGGATGAGCTTTCAAACAACGCTCTGAAACTCATGATTATGCTAATCCAGTAACCTGAGGGCCATGGATGAAATCCTGAATTCATTAAAGTTAGTGACAAAATATCCTCCCCTAGGGACTGGGGGAATGAAGCAACTGGCAATCTATTATTTCAAACTGCAAACTGATTAATGAGGTAATTTTTATACAGATCAAGGTATGTTTTCTGTCCTTTTCTCCCAGACCCAGAAATATATCCTGACTTGATGTTTTGTTCAAACTTCATATAATAGATGCCAGAATCCTGACACTGGTGTGTTTATTTCTAAGAAGCATTGTAGATACAAATGTTAATGATGTCTAGATTTTCAAGATCTGTGGCTTCATCAGGAAAAAGAGTTTCATCTGGAAAGAATTTACATGTGCAAATTCAATGTGGTTTTTCAGAACCTTTCAAAACATCCCTCTTCAAAATAATCTTTAAAATATATAATTATGTACTAAACCTTACTGTTATATCAAAAGATTTGAAATATGTGGGAAATTTTAAGACTATTTTTGTAATAATGGTAAAACTCAGCTGTCATTAAAGGTAAAGCTGCAGAGAAAGGGAAAAAGCCTGAAATGTATGATCCTTAAGCACTCATAAAAAGCTGGAGAGTAATTAAAAATAACTTAATGAAACATGTTGCTTTTATTATCTTCTGATGTGATTCTCATGATGTCAAGGAGCAGACATTATTGGAGGTAACTGTAATTTTAATTGAATAATATGGGAGGGGAAGGCACTGGTAGAAGAAAACTCTTCGTTCGGGCGAGTACTGGGAAAACCCCTTTTTTTTTTCCTTATTCTTTCCCATCTGAAACCAGAAGACAGCTGACCCTAAGGTGAAACTTGGCTGTCCTGATCCAGTCACGCTGGCGGGCTTTGCACAGGCTGCTGTTTAACTGCCTTTGTTGTCGCTCTCTCTCTTCTCTCTGCAGTGTGATAATGACAGGTGCGTATAACAACTTTTTTCGAATGTTTGACCGCAACACCAAGCGGGATGTCACCTTGGAGGCTTCCCGGGAGAGCAGCAAGCCACGAGCCATCCTTAAGCCCCGCAGAGTCTGCGTTGGAGGCAAGCGGAGGAAAGATGACATCAGTGTTGACAGTTTGGACTTTACTAAGAAGATCTTGCACACAGCATGGCACCCAACCGAGAATATCATTGCTATAGCAGCGACAAACAATCTGTACATATTTCAGGATAAAGTGAACTCAGAAATGCACTAGATTATCAATATCCCTCTATATTTACAAACCAGCCTCTTGAGAGTTGTAGAAGGATGTGATCTTCACAAAAATTGTGGCTTCTGTGGTGGGATTTGTAGGTTGCATCCTTTCATCCCTCAGCCTGTATCATTATTGGTGGCAAGCCAATTATTTTCCATCACTGCAACTGTATGAGTAAAAGGCACGAGTGCAAATCCAGTACTGTGGTCTGTATTGGTTCCTTTAAACAAACAGGGATATTTATTCCGTTTAGGAGTGTTGCTGAGGAGGGTTGAGGTTCCTCAACCCCTATCCATCCTTTTGAGGGTCTCAGTGGTTTGCAGGACTGTGGTGTTCTGGTGCCCTTCCTGCTTTTGCAGTGCACAGCGTTTACCACATTGTTACAGCTTTTTGCTTTTTTGCTTCAATCTCTTAATTGTTTTTTTTTTTTTTCCAATGCTGTTTTCCTGCCTTTCAGTTGTGCCCAGGCTGTTTGGAGAAATGAATAGCCACATCCCTTTAGAACACGTGGCACATGAGAGTTAGAGCTGGAAGCAGCATCCCTGCTGGTGAAAAGCTGCCCCATCTCACCCATCCCATTTCCTTCTTTACAATACCCTTTCATTTATTTATTTATCTATTTATTTATTTATTTATCACATTACTCTGTGCTTCACCTTCCCAAGTGACTAAGTGACAGACTGGTATAGTCAGCCAACTTATTTTAAGAAGTTTATTCTCCATGGTTCTCTTTGCTCTATTTAAAACAATAAGTAGTATCTTCATTGTGTGAAGACTATTACAAAACTTGGCATTGTAACTGTGGAGGGACTGGCTGGTCAGATACAGCCTGGCAATTCACACACAAACCCATGCTACCATTTGGGGTTGGAGCTCTAGAAACCTTGGCTAGAAATGCTGTCCTTGAAAGCAGCAGCCAACTTGAGTGGGAACAAAGTTACATCCCTGCTAGATACTTGATAAAGTCCCTTGTTTGTTGTTTGCAGAATGGTTATGATAATCCTGGCCTTTGGGGAATACAGGCAATGCCTGGTGTCTGTAGCTGTGAAAAGAATGGTACTGCAAGAGGCAGCACCACTCAGTGAATTTTAACACTTTTAAATTAGGCCACTTCTGGGAGACAAAGTTAGTCCTGGAGAAGCATGAAAATTTGAAAAATACAAACCTAACAAAACCTTCCTCCACAGAAATGCTGTTAGATCTATCTCTGTTCTGTAATGATGAGTGACATAAATGGATAAGGAAAGTACACACAAAGTAAGGCAGGCAGGAATGGTGCAGGAACAATGCAGTGGGCAGGAAGTCCTCTTAATCCAGGAAAAGAAAGTTCTGCTGCACCCTTAATAGCTCTGGCAGAAAATTCAATATCCCAAAGGATTCCTACTCTAACCATGAATAAAAGAGCACAACTCACATGACCTGTTAATCAGCCCATATTAAAACTCCTCAGAAAAACAAGTCTTTAAGCCATTATGCACTGATTTCTTGGTAAGTGGAGAATGTACTGATGAAGGGATCTGCATGCTTTTTGTATTTGGTTTGGGGGAAGGGTGGGTGAAAATCTGCTTACAAGAAATAAGAAAAACAAAGTCTAGAGCTTTTATATGACATCTCAACACCACACCTGAAATCTGTCTGTTTGAAGTTTTCTAGATCAGTGCTGTATATTTTGTGTGTAGAAGCACAAACACATGTGCACCAGTTTCCAACCACACTAAACACATACGGTATGAAATGTGTAGGGTGATTTTAAAGGGAACAAAGAATGTTTGTTTATAAAATACTGTGTGCTGTAGCAGGCATGGACAGTATATGTACATATTTATTCTAACGGAATTTAACAAATTTGCCTTTTCTTTTTCCTTGTAAAAAGGTTTAAGAGTGTGGTAAGTTGTATAGAGAACTTGTTAATGCCAAACTACTGCTTCAAGGGTGTCATACAATTTCTTTGACTTTTGTACCCCTCCATTAATCTTTGCAGCTCAAAAAGAAAAAAAAAATTGCTATCAGCTCATATTGGCATTTACAGCTAGAGATACTGTAAAACATATATTTAGCTTTTAACATTCTCAAGTAATATTCTATAGATAACTTATTATAAAGCAGATCTTAAGGCAACTGTTTTTTTTAATTTGAAGTACCTTACTTTGTTACAGCTTTGGGTACCAAAAAGAACATGTTAAAATTAAATAAACAAATATATCTTTGGAGCTTTACAAAACTAATTAAATACCCAACAAAATATCATTAAGTAATTCTAGAGGAAATAAATAGAAACCTTTCAAAGACCAGTATTCCGTTCCTGTCTTTGACATCACTGTTACAGATCGGTTTCCTGGTTTCTTGAATGTATGGAAAGTTAACATCGTCATTGTGAACATTTCCAAATTTCTTTGTCTTTTTAGGTTGAGCTTTCAGTGGTGTAGAGTAAGTGATGGTAAAGTTGGTAAATCTGATTGTTTTGAAAGCTATTGTTCATGGCTGCATTTTTTGTGTTGCACAACTTAGCTAACTGTTGTTGAATAAAAATATAAATATGTTAATACCAGCTTTTTCAATAAAACTACAACAAAAAAAGGCATAAATAGATGACTTTAAGGCACAGCTTATTTTTAAGCTAGGCAAGAAAGAGTTGTTTTAGTTCCTTTTACAGAGGAGGAAGAGTCGGAGGGATCAGGACATGGAGGGCAGGCTACTGTGGGAACTTCAGGTGTTGTGGCAGGTGGAGGAGGGAATACATGCCATGAGTGGGATTAGGGTGTTGTATGATGAAGAGTTTGGGCAGCTGTAGCAGAGCTGGAGACATGCTTTAGCTTCAGTCTCGGGACCAGCTTTTTCTTTTGCTCCTAGCCCAACCTGGACTTTTGGAATCTCAAGTCTCTGTCGCCTACAGGTGAAATCAGAGGTGTGCAGTGTGAATTGACACATGAAGCCACAGGTAAAAAAATGGCATTGGTGGTGTCACCAAGACTGCAGGAGAAACAAAAGCCATCCAACAGCATTTTTAGTGTTAGAGAATCAAGGCATATCTTTATTCCTGGCCAGGATGTTGTTCTGGCCAGGACATGCAACACTAATAATTTCATTCACACATAGCCCAGGTGTGCAGAGAAAATCATTCCATGACACATGAATTTTACCAGATTTTTCACAGACTTTATACAGTCAAAACCCATAGCGATTCATTGGTTCGACGTTCATTGGTTCCAAGTGATGTAGCTCTTAGTGTTTGGTTTCCTACTGGATCTGGATTTCTTCACCTCTGATGTTAATTAGGTCCTCACTCCCTGATTTCCTTATCAGTCTTTTCTGGACCAGGTCTCCAACCATGCCAGGGGGCAGCATCTGAGGTAGATGTCTGTTGATGTTCTGCTGATGGTCATTATCTTTTTGGGTATCTTTTGGGCTACTCAATGTCTGTTGAGATGTTAACCTCATGAGGCCTTCACTTGGTGGAACAATGCCCTAGAAAGAAACTAATTCCCTTCCCTTGGAGCAAAGGTGAACACAGGTTGGACTCAATGATATCAAAGTTCTTTTCCAACCTAGTTAATTCTGTGATTCTGTGAAAACTGGCTAAAGTTATAAAACAAACAAAAAAAAAATTAAACTTAGTATTCCAACAGTGTCATCACTGGCCAGGCTTGAGACCTTCCAACCATGGAAGCGCATCAGGGATGTGGCCAGGCCAGCCTCCCAGGTGAGACAGATACTGGCCCAGGTGACAAACCAGAGTGCTACCAGCAGAGCAGCATCCCGCTTTCTCTTACCACTACATCTCTACCACAGGGGAAATAAAATATAATAATAAAAAACTGCTGGCTTGGCACACACACTTAAGGTAGGAAACCATTCTCTTTCCAGTCCAAGCTGATGCTTGACTCTCCATGGTGATGCTGACTCTTGCCCCAGATGTGGGGCAGCTCTCTGGAATCTCAGCCCAAGGCAGCTGATCTTGCTTGTGCCCAGGGTAAGAAGCCTCCCACCATCCCTACACACAAGTTAGACATCAAGAGGCTGAGGCCTTTTCCTGGATGCAGACCAGAATAAATTTGCCTCAGCTGTTACATGAGGCAGAGTCTGGCTTTGCACAGCTCTCCCAGAGTTTACATGCTAATTTTTTTCACCCCTTTTTGGGAAGACACAGTCAATCCCACTCATTTAGATGGACAAATATGACTAGGCACTGAAGAGAGAAATCTCAGCTGAAAATCAACACATCAAGCAATACACTATTTACCTTTCCCGTTTCTCTTTTCATCCCCAAATACCCAGTAGGAGCAGGAGCCAGATGGCTCACTAGCTTGCTTTTGAAATTTTCACACGCATACTTAGCAGCTACATACGGCAATTTAACCCTTTGTGGCTTGGGGGAGATATTGATATGAGCCACCTGCTTCTGCTGTTTGCAGCTATGGAGTTGTCCTGCTTTAAGTCTGTTGGAGGCTTTCGTTGACCCTGATGAGAGGGCAAGTAGAAGGATTGTTTGCCTTTATATCCAATTTTCAGTAACATTATTATCAATTTGCTCCCACTCCCAATAGGAATTATTTTCCATTTGCAGTCTTGTCAGTAAATTTATTGAGTCTAAAATTAGAGCATAAAGTCACTTGCCTTGCTCTTGTGGCAGAACAAGGATTACTGGAATGGACCTAATTTTATAGGGATGGGGTATGTTTCTTAGGCATTGTGAAACCATTAAATGGTTTCTGGAAATTCTATACAGGCCAGCTCTGAAAAGGTTTGCTCTCAGAATGCACCATGGAAAAGCATTTCTTAGCAGTGAAATTTTATTTTCCTTCTCTCTCAAGTTGGATGATGATCAAACTTTACTCATGTAAAAGTGAACACAATTCTTCAGATAGTTGTAGATCCTAAATCTGGCCCATGATACAAAGCAATTTATGTGGAGCATTTGACTGCATGAACTCCTCAGTTCCCTTAGCTCTGAAAGCTGCCATGAGTATGGATCATCCAGGCAGGGTACAGCTAATTACTTGTCTTTCCATTTGCTAATTGAGGCAGCCAATGAGTAGGACAAGCTCCTTAAACCAACAATTTCATTAAGCAGTTATTTCACGAATCATGACAATGCTATACATTGGTTTTATAACATGGCTACGCAAACAAATAAACCCTACAGCAGTGACTCAATCACAATATGCAGGCTGGTTTCCTGGACAGCCAGTCTTTGTTTTAAAACTAGTACTAATTATACTACCAACATGCATGTCCCGTGCAATAGCCTGATCCAAGCAGATCAGCTTTTAAATACAGGACCAGATTCTTTAGCTGGCAATAGGTATGTGAATATGGCACTATGTCTTTCAAGGAGAAAAGTACTTAGCTCAGAGAACTCCAGAAACCCCATCACCACCTTCTTTGGCTTCATCATAATTTGTCAAACAGGAGAAACAATTCTGCTGGGGATCACTGTACATTATTAAAAAAAAAAAAAAAGTAACTGAAACTGGGATTTGGGTAGCAGACTGGGAGAAAATAGGTTGATATTCCTTCATTCTACACCTGTAATATAAATGCTGCCCAAGCAAGACACCAGAGTGATACCCCACTGTTGATAACTTCTGCTAACACTCCAGCTCTGGCAGGTTCTTGGTTTCATTTCCCTTTGGTGAGGCTTGAACACCTCCAACAGCTCTGCATGGTGCTCTGGAGCACATTCCTCCTCACTTTAGTGGGAAGGTGCAGAAAGAAGCAGAAGTTTCCCAAAGAGAGGAAAGATCCCATCATTGTGATCTGATCTATTTGCAATACAGAAGGTGATGCTCACAGAAAATTTATGCACATCTTGGACTGCCTTGTGGAAGAGGTGGGGAGGAAAACATTGCTGGTTCAATTATCATCCTCTGACATCTCTGCTAACACCTTTCCAGGATGAGCAGCTGCACTCTGTTTCTCACAGCTATTGATCTGCAAACCCAGAGAGATGTTGCTGCATCAATTGAGCTCTGTCAACATGTTCAAAATATTCTCTGCAACCCTCACAGGTAAAGACTTATTTTAGCATGAAATGAGAGATAAGCTGCACTATTTTATACCACCTTCCTCCACATATTTTGTAAGGCTTCCTTTTAAAATATTTGGCTATTTTGAGCTGCTATTATAATATTGCTAATGAATTTTGAGGAGTCTAGTGCTAGTTTTAAATCTGTATCTCCTAATCACTTTCTAGAACTACAGGAAATCTCTTACTGCACAATTTATCCCCAAGGTCTTGTCAAACCTCTCCCAAAACCAGATTCTCCTGAGATCCACTCTTCATTATCAAAGAGCAGTGAGGATGATTCTTGCTTGTGAAGGACAATTGAAGCCTGAGGCTATCTAAAGAAGGGGAAAGAAAGATTTCCCTTGCTTCCTCTACAGAGTCAATTCCCAGTCTTATCCCACACACTCTCCTAGCCTGTTGTGCTGCCTGTTCTCTCTGTGCTTTTCCTTCTACCACATCCTATGACTCCCCACATTCCCCCTTCTGCCTTCTCCTTCAGCCACAGTGGCCAGAAGTCAGTAAATCCCACCAGCAGTTCCCAGCACTGGGCCCAGCCCAGCCCCCTGGGCAGCCGCAGGAGCAGTTTCTCATGGCACAAGGGGAAGTGCCCTGTCAGCTCCCCCTCTCCTGGGCTGTCACAGGGGAAAGCCCCATTTGCCAATGTGCTATATTTCAAGTGGAAGATCTACAGAATTGAAGAGGTTGTATCTTAGCAACCACAAATGCATTAAGAAAGTAGTTTAACTGTTCAAACCTTCAATTATAAAATCCACCACAAAGAGGCAGCTATTGTGCATGAGACACAAAGCCCGTGCAGCCATTCCCCGTGAGGGACAAAACTGCCCTACACACATCCACCTGCCAAAGGCACCTGGGTGAACCTTCTCCCTTCTCTGCACAAAGAAGAGGGCGCTGTCATGGCCCCTACCCACATCCTTTGATCTCCTGCAAGAAGAGAAATGGAGAAAAAGCATCTTCTTGCAGAGAAACCCTGAGGTTTTGTATATTGCTCTTATGCCCGTAGGACCAAAGCGAGATCTTCAAAACTTTTCCAAGAGGAAATAAAAGAGTATAATAATAATAATAATAATAATAATCCTTGCTGTGATGCAGGATGTATACCCTGATTTGTACAGCTTAGAATCCCAATCTTTTCCCTTCCTGTGTAGTACCTTAATTATCAGCCCTCAGATACACATTTCCCCCAGTTCTTTTCTTCCAAGGGTTTGTGCAACTGGAGTCAGGCCTCTCTGCTTTATGTGGACACCCCATACAACAGCTGCTTAAAGGTTTTCTTGCCATCCCTGCAGTAAACCTGGATTTAATCCTTGACGTGACGAAGTTATAACAAAAACAGTTATAACAAAAACAGGGCACCATTTTCTGCCTCAAAATCTTTCTTGCCTGTACTGCAAAGGCAGGTCTTTTCATGGCCACAAACTTCTTCTTCCCCACCCCCTTCAATCTGATAACTAATCTTATAGGTGTAAAATTTATTTCTGGGCTAAATATACAAATGGGGATATGAGCATCATAAAGTCACCCTAGGACAGACGGGAAAGGTGGCACCCCTTGTCTTTCTTGCTTTTGCTCCATAGATGCACTGGATATAGATGCACATAGATATTCTGGAGAAACTTAATATCATAAATAAAGCAAAAAAAGAAATTCTGCCAGGGCAACTATCAGCCCCAGAGAGCGTCCATGCTAATGAGGACTGTGACATAAAGCACAGGCATATATACAGTGTGTCCATCTGCACTTAAAGACTGTGTATGTCTAAGCTTAGACAGAAGAGCTGCCCTGGGCTAGAGAAACTTCAGGCTATAGGATTGAAGCACTCCACGGAGATTCACTTTTTAAACAACAATTAAAGATCAATTGAACTGTTACTAGAAGCAGTATTAGGAGAGATTTATTAATCATCCTTTTATAACTGTAGGAAAGCATCTTATGTAAAGAGAAAACTGAAAAATCCATTTATTGCAAAACCAATTGCTGGGCTCATCATCTGTCTGTCACATCGGTGCAAGGGCACACATATGGGGAGTGTGGCAGCCATGGACTGCCTTCAGTGAGCAAGTTGGTAAATTCCTGCCAGTATGTGCTTTGAACAAAATTTAGAAACAAAACCAAAAAACAAACAAAAAAATTGTTCTGCATTGCATCTTCTGGATTGAATATGTCTTGATCTTGAAGGATTTTTTTAAAAAGATGGTTATTTGAGTATTCAGACAGTGATATCCATCCTGACCTTCACATGGCATCTTTGGCTTTGATTCTAGACAAATTCTTGATCAGACCTTGGTCTGTAGACTACTTCCAAAGCATCTAAGCCCTATTAAAATAACATTTCCATTACCTAATTAATTGTTTGAAGTTGTTTTCACTGATTGTTTATTGAAGTTATAGTTTGTCACCTGAGGCAACAGCATGGCTTGTTGTCGTGGAAACATCTCTGCTGTCTCCAGCAATGAATAGGGAGGGAGGAACAGGAGAGGAACTACAGAGGAGATGCTTTGTTGAAATGCTTTGCTCTTTAAAGTGACAAAATTATTTCAGATAAAGAGAGTCCATGCTGAGATCGACAAACAGTGATTCCTGGGATATTATGGGCTCTGTGGGCTTGGTTCAAGCCCTTTCTAATTTAGCTTGACACAGCTCCTGCTGTCAGGCACTGCTGTCTCCTGTGGTTAACAGCAACGTTTACAGGGCACTTTCTGTTGCCAAACTTGCTATTATTGCACAAAAATCCTGCCATCTACAAAAATAGAACAAAACGTTTCTAGCAACCTGCTGTCATCTATCTATTTGATTTGTAAAAGATGAAAAATCAGTATTGTAGAGTTTCTCTTTTTGGCCTTTACCTGGTGTGTGATCTAGCCACAAGTTTTCTACATTCCCAAATCCTTGTGTTAACTATAGTCTATGGGTATCTCAAGCAAGAGTTGCAGTTAGGTAGAAGCCATGCCGATTTAAGGGAAATTCTAAGTTTATATTAAACTCTGCCACAGATTTTCTGTGTCTCTTATTGTGCAGATAACAGAGAGTAAATAAAAAGGTTTAACCTCTGATAATTATTATTATTGTAGTGATTTTTTTTTTTTATCTGAGACATGCAGATGCAGAAAAAAACAGGGTTTCCACCAGCAGCCCCATCAGGACTGTGTTTTGTCACTACTCACTACAGAACCAGACAATGCAGACTGATGCTGACAGGCTTATAAGATCTTAGAGACAGGAACATTCTCAAAACCTGCTGAACAGCAAGTCATCCAGGCTGCACTTTTCCTAAGTTTCATATGCTGTTCATTTATCATTGTGCAGCTTTTTCATCACACAGAAAAACAGATCTGTTTCCTCCTTTTCTTGGATTGCAGGCACACTCCACAACGATGCCTTTGTGGAGTGTGCTTTTGCTTAACTTAGCTTCTATCTGGCAAAGAATCGCTTCACAAATGGTTACCTATTTTACATAAGAGGTTTTTTTTCTAACTGCATTTCCTCTTCGAAATAGAGCAAAACCAGACCCCGATTCTTTTGTTCCTTGGCGGTGCCCTCTGGAGACGGCGGCAGAGGGAGGAGAGCGCAGCGCGAGCCTGGAGTGCCGCCTGATGGCACGGGCGGCAAAGCGCCGGGCGAGCGCTCTGCCAGCCGGGGACACCGGCCGAACCGGCCAGCCATTTCCTTGCGAAACGTCCTGACGAGATAAAGCAAACCAGCACAGAGATGTGCTGCCTCTGGAGTCGATGCCCTGCGTGAGGACATGGCTGCTGGATGCCCTGCCACTGGGCTTTCCCACTTTTTGAAGAGCGTTCTGAAGAAGTGTAACTCACCAACAGGTGACTGATGCTCTGTGATGCTTCTGGCATCTGATCTCAAACTGCGCATGAACTGAATTTCTGCCAGTAATTAATACTGGAAACATGGACTGGTAAATTACCTTTGTACATCATTCACTGACGTCTCTGTAAAGCCAAGGCAGATGTCACTAACACTGACTGATCCAGCCTCGTAACAAACAAAATGCCAACCAAATGAAGCTACAAACTTGGCAGTAAAATGAGAGGATTTTAAGTGAAATTTAGGTCTTAGCCCATACAGACCACTTTTTCATAAAATTTAATTTGTTTTCTAAAATGCACACCAACACGTGTGCATAAGATTCATGAAGAGGTTAAGAGAAATATCAGCTGACATGAGGGTGTGAATAAATCAGATGCACTGGCAACATCACAGGAACTCAAAAGGAAACAGAGCAGCTGTGGCACGAACTGTGGAGTGGTTGCCCCGTGCCTTGCTGGAGCTGCCAGGGAAGCCAGGGAGTGTTTTGTAGGCAGAGGACAGTGCACACCCAGGACTCAGAGCTGGCACGGCCAGAGCTCACAGCCTGATCTACACTTCCACTTGGACTGAACTGCCAGTGCTCACACAGACCCTTTCTCCAGGCTGTAGTGCTGTTTTTGACAAACTGTAATGATGGGTCATTCCCAGCAGCTGCTCAGGCCAGGCCCAACACCTCAGGCTACAAGCTGGGTGTTAAATGGAATAAGGAAGAAAATGCAAATCCCATGAGGCGGGGTAGTGTTTCTTCTCCTCCACACGGGTGGCTCAGCTGTGATAAGTCCCCTCCTGAGAAGCACCAGCTCGGTCCCACCCATCCTGAGGGGTTATCTCTGCTAATGGTTCATCCTGGACTCAATGGCAGCAGCAGAATTGGCAGCTGCCACAACCTGGACCATCAAGGACTTCCAAATACCCCACGATTCACAGCATTACACCCTTGTGAAACTCCGCCCAGAGGGAGGTACTGAGCATTCCCTCTGAACCTGAGCAGATATAACTGGGGACTTTGGACATTACCACAGCTACCACTGGATGGACCCAGAGGAGGACCAGAGCTTCCATAGGACCACCCCTTTTGACCACAATCATCACTTCAATAGGACTGCGACCACTACCCTGACCCACAGGGTGCCAGGCTGTACTCTGATTTTGTGGGTTTAAGCCAATTTTCTGTGTATGAATGTATTTATTGTAGTCTATTAAATTATAACTCCAGCCTGAAATCTCTCTGAAGGTAATTGAGTAGGGTTCATTTCTCCTGCTGGTTTACTTTCAAAGCAGCACGTGTTTTGGCTCCTAATGTGTGGCCTGAGAGAGAAATTGGAATTACAGTTTTGTACTAAAGCTTGATGTACTCATGAGGGTTGTTGTACTTTATCCTATACATATTTCTGCATATGGGGAACTTTTTACCCATCATGATGCCCTTTTTAAGACCAGGGGAGGAATCAAAATTGTTTTGTTAATATTCTATATTTATGGCATGATAACATCAGAAGCAATTAATTCAATGTGGAATCCTACCTGAGGCCACTCTTCACAAAACCCTGCAAAAAGACACTTCCTGCAGACATCAGAGAATCATTAACAGATATTTAATACTAAATTCATGTTGCAAAGAGGATATGTTAAAGTAAACAATGCCAGTCTCCAGACGGCCATTGGAAACACTCCCTGGCCTATTGGTGTCACCATGGTTGGCATCCATGCATGGATGGGGTGGGAAAAGATCTTCTCCAAGCACGTGGCCCATGTGCCCTGTGATGAAGCTTAAAGGAAATACATACAGGGGCTGAAGAGTCTCAAGACCATCTGCCAGAAGCACTTCCCAACAGACCCATCAAAGTGTGTGGAGTACAAAGCTCTGTGAGGCTTTGCAGGGGCCAGGGCAGGGCTCACATTTTGGTGTCCAAGACCCAGAGAGAATGGAAGAGGTAGAGCTTGAATATCAACCAGAACAGTGTCCACACAAACCATGCCTGGGCCAGAAGGAAGCCTAAGCCAACAGCAGTTGCCCCTCATACAGAAAAAGGAATCCATTCCGTCTACCTCTTCTGAAGTGGCACCTGGGTAGGTGATGTGTTCAAGAGGAATTTTTATTACCTCTTCTAATAGGGGCCTATTTCCACTCCCCTTTATCCACCAGTGTCTTCCTGTTTCCTAACAGTGGCAGGCATGGGAGTCCTCTGACTCCTGGTGGGCCTCCCTCAAGGATGGAAGGGCAGAACTCCACATATTTCACTTTCCTTGATACTCCCTTTTTAAGTCTTTTAACTTCCTCCTTAAGCTCAGCCACCAGCAAAAGCAGATCATTCTCCTGCTCACACTGCTGGCAGGCTTCTTCTGCCACAGCCCCTGGTACCACTGATAAGCTCAAACACTCTGCACAAGAAAGAGTCTAAAACAGATGCATCCTTTTTGGAAGGTTCTATTTGGCTACATACACTTTTACTAACTGCAGTTTTTGATCGTATAAAAACCATTACGAACAAAAAAACCCAAAACCAACCAACCAACCAACCAACCAACCAACCAACCAACCAACCAACAAAACCACAACAAACAGCAAACTAAAAACCCTACTAGCAGAAGGAAACCTGCAACCCTGCCTGCAGGAACTGTCACGCCACACCACACCCTCAGAGATGTGCCACACCCCTGTTTGCCACGCTCCCTAGAGCCCTCTTTTAATCACCCCACCACTCTCTGTGTATACACACACACACACACACACGTCTTTTTTAGCAGGATTGCAAAGATCCTCAGCTCTGTCAACAGCTGATCAGCCCAGAGGGAACACCTCAACTAACTTAGCACTCAAATCACAATGTGCAGTAAAAATCACCACTTCTTGCACAGATTTAAATGAAAACTTTTGTCAGATGGAAATGCTGAAATTAGTGTTGGGAAGCTGCAGTCTTACAGCAACTGCTTCATGGAGCTGTCAGTGGGCAGATACATATCTACTTTTCTTCCATACTCATGTATTTTTTAAAGGAAGGCTATAAGCAGTGTTTCTATGTTCCTGTTCTGCTTCAAAATTTGAAGTTCAAACTTAGAGGGGAGGAAAACACAAGTTTTTTCAGTGCTCAACACTTAACACTTCCCCTTAAGGGGAAGGTGACTCTCATCTTTTCCACTTCAGGCTATGATTTATAAGAGCAACTGCAGGATGCTAATGATTCTTTTTTCCTAGAGTAAAAGGTAATTAAAGCTTTTGAGTAATAATATGAAAATAAATGAACCATTCTAATGCATATAAACAGTGATGTGATTCGGTGTTTGGTTTCCAGGCATCCTATTTGCACGCAACACTTGCTTGTATGTAGGTGCCAGAAGCAGGTATGTTATCTCCTTACAAGTTGTCAAATTGCACCTAATTTTTGCTGCATGGATGAATATATTTCTAACTCAATGACACAGTTGTTTGTTTTCCTTCATATCCCTCTGCTGTTCAAACAATTGCGGCTGTGAAGCTGAGGTTGGAGCACAGCTTCTTTCAACCTCCTTCAGCTGTTCCTGGATGTGAGCCTTACCCTGAGAGGCTGCAATGGGATTCAAAAGTATTGAAAAAGTATTCACTATCTGGGAACTTCCTTTGCCTGTTCCAGTGGAAATAGAGAAGCCAGAAGGCAGACAGGCAGCTCAGTGTAAGAATATAAGAAAGCACTACACCAACCCAATGGTGACACACAATGGTTTGGGTTGGAAGGGACTCTGTCAACCCACTAGACCAGATTGCTCAGAGCCCCACCCAGCCTGGCCTTAAACACCCACAAGGACGGGGCAGCCACAGCACCTCTGGGCAACATTCTTATTATCCCGTGCTACAAAAAAAATTGCAACAAATCTCCAATTAATAACTGCTATTTTATGCACTTCAAAGATCCGTTCACATGTTCATATGTTAATTCCAACTGTTCTACCATTTTTTTCCTCTGGGAGAACAAGGCAAAACTCTGCATTCTTGCCTCCTGCAAGATGCTGTTAGTCATTACAGAGTGGGCTCTTAAGTTATTCAGAATTTCTATGTGTTTTGTTGTTTTTCTGTGCTTATGGAAGAATGTACCAATTTAGAGAACAAGCAGTACTTTCTCATGTTACATTGAAGATGGAATTAAAATGATTTTTTTTTTCTAAATTTTTTTATATTCTAAATGCTAAAGCTGAACTTCAGAGAACAGCTGAACCTAATGGAGATTTGTCAATAGCCATGTAATATCCTCCTCCTCTTTCATTAATTAATACTAATTCAAAGACTGAGTTACCAGCATAGAGAAAGGACACCTGCCTTTTGAACTGTTTATAATTCATCATATATCAAAAACTGAGTAAGAAAATAATAAATGTGGGAATAATTGAATAATTAACAGCAGCTGCCAGATTCTGTGCCTCTCCAACCTAGAAGAGGGACTGGTTTGGAACACAGAGCTGTAGCAGGAATGGAACAAAGTTATTTTGTGCTCTGTTTGCTTGCAAGGTGCAAAGCAAAGAGGCACCCTTTGCAAAAACACCTTGATTATTAAATTCCAGCAATTTTGTGATTGTCAGCTAAGACACACTTTATAAAGGAAGGATTCATTTGGTAAAGGTTTCAGAACACTGAACACTAAATTGACAAGATCTATCAAGTTACCATTAATGTATCCTCTTTTTCCATAAAAATTTAAAAGCATCAAGGAGAAACACTTGAGAACTAGCATTAAAAGGCATTATTTAAAGGTCTTGAAGTAAAATTTGCTTCCTCTGTCCTTTGTGGCTGCACTGAAAAACAGAAAACATATGGAAAATGATCTTCAGTGTGCTACTGTGCAAAACTTCCCACCTGTGCTGAAAGGAGGCACTTGACAAATTCAAGTATCCCCATCAGTCCATCACTACAGAGCACATGGATTATTTTTCCTAGGATCTAGCTAATTCAGAGTTTGGATTTGTTTTTTGGTTTTTTTTTTCTTCCTATAAGTGCATAAAGGGTAATTATTTAACTTTGAATCTGACCAATACTGAGTATTTTTTAAGGAGCTCTTCCCCTCTGAGGAACCAGATTTTTTGCTAATAATTCTAAGTTTTCAAATTTAGTAACAGTTATATGCCAATATCCTCTAAAAACTTCCACAAAAAAGGCTGAAATACAAGTTTCAGAGTTGTTATTATGATGCAGATGGGAACTGAGCTTCCAAGATTAAGCTTTTTGTCTCTTAAAAAGCAACTCATTCCAAAGAAATCAAGTACTCTCCCTCCTCTTGCAAAACTTCCCACATCTTGAGTCATTTTTTCATTTTTAAGACAACACCTCATTCAAAATGCACCACAGTAAGTCACTGTGACATCAATACAAGGGGTAAAAGCTAAAAGGAGAAATTTTAACATTAGCTCTAAATCCCAAGGTTGTTGCCTTTTTTTTCCTCCTGACAAACATATGAATAGAAGCTTCACAATTATGTATGTATGTAAGGGGAAAAAGTTAAAAAATTTAAAACCTTTTGTGCTTGTATTGCAGAGCCAGGAAGGATGTTTGGGTATCTAAAAAGAGCCTGTGGATGTTCTAACAAAAGGAGGAGAAAGGCCTAAGTTTGGCTTATTTCCAGCCAAAGTGGGCCTGGGTAAGGGAAGCTGTCAATACTTGCATTTACTTGCTATCTTATTCCTTTTTTTTTCTCCAAGTGGAAACAGGTACTTGGCAAATTTTCAAAGCTAGAAGCACCCTGAAGATATGGTTTTACTTCACGGATTTTCTGCTGGGCTGAAGCATGACTGTGGGGCTTTGGATGGTGGGGGCTTCTGCCGTGGGCACTGGGCAGCACACCTGGAGTGCCTTTGGCATCCTCCCTCCCAGCTGCAGCTCTGGGTAATGCCCAAGAGGGTGCTCATAGCTGGCATGCAGCCATTGCCTCATTGTTCCCCTTCCCCATCAGGTTTTCATTGCTAACACTTCTCTCTGGTCCTGGTGATGACTGACACACAAAGGCAAAAAGAAATCTGAAGCAGGATCAGTGGAAGAGTCAGGGAAAAGGCAGGATGTATCTGTGACGTGCAGCCACAGCGGCCAGAAAGGGTCCAAGGTCATAACAAGGGTCCAAAGTCACAACAGAAGCAGGGGGAAGCACTGTGTGTAGACTGCACAGCTACAAAAGCTTCACCTGGCACACCAGATTTTACTGTTGGCTGCAAAACCGTCATGCGCAACTTCAACTATCTCACATCAGAATATTTTAAACATTCTAAATTGTACTTTTCAGTGGAAGCTGCTATCAGCACAACACGAACAACTGGTCACAATGTCAAAGCATAATGAACAAATATTGTACCCATTTAATTCAAGTTTGTACTTCATGTTTATTTGCAAAATACAATTAAACAAACCTTCTATTTCCATTTCCACTACAGACTTTTAGGTATAATTTCAGTTGCTGTGGCTTGTCCATTATTGTACCATCTCAATACAGCCTTTGTATTTGCCTTTCACACACCAGCATGGACTATACCTTAGTGTAACCAATCAGAACAATTAGCAAATTTCATACACAATATTTAATGCTAGGTAGAAGCCTGGGGACTTTGTAAAACCTTGCTGGGGTGTGAAATGCTGTGTCCTTTCAAAAAACAGTGGTCACTACCTTCTGGACAAATAGTGAAACAATGATTGCTGTACACAAGTATCACCACCAGGTACTGACTCTTAAGATCACTTTTTTCTAAAAAATACAAATACAAGCAATAAATGCAACAAAAGCTATTGTCAGCTACCTGTTCTAAACTATACCTGTGAAAATACAAATGGGCACATTGTAAAGACTTAAAAGAGTAAAGTGCTTTTAACATTGAGCAAGTGAATGCATCTAGTGTTGCACCACAGGCAGTTTATCCATTTTGGACAAAACAGTTTCCATGCAATTAGTCAGCAGTGATCCCCTGCATTCATTTCTAATATTAAAGTACTATATATTACTTCAGTCATACAGGGTTTAAGGTCAGGATACGGTGTGTAGACTTGCAAAACTCAACCAGTGCTTTATATTAGCACACTGTTTGAGCATTGCTACAGCCAGGTAGATTTTTGTTGTTTTTTTTTTTTTTCTCTGAAGAAGCCAAACCTTTGGTAGTGTAAATGCAGTGGACACTGAAAATACTACTGAACCAATATGGGAGCACATTATGCAGCTGACAGGAATGGGAAGAAGAAAAAATCAAAAGCAAATTTAATGGCTTTATGCACTGTGCTCCTCCAGTCCTGCTCTATTTTCACGTGCCTCCCTGCAGGTAAGAGTTTAGACATGCAATTCAAGCAAGTGATTGCTTTCAGTTCAAAGACAGGCCATTTACTGCCAAGACGACCCTCCAGAATTGTGCTGAATTCAATTATACTCCCTTGCCTCAAGTTCAGCAACACTTTTTTAAACTCATTGCTCGCCTTCAGCACAATATCTTTGGTTATATCATCCTCCTCTATAGGCTTGCTTCCATTTTTGCTACTGAAAGGCATGCCCACAGTTATTTCAAATTTGTACCGATCAAACATTTTCATGTGGCATTTATGCTTTGTCAAAAACTTCAGACGACACAATTCTTCCTCTTCCAGTGTAACATTTTTGGGATCACAAAGAGGGTAGGTTTCACCATACAAGCATCTCATCCAATCACCAATAAAAAATGGAAGCATATTTATTGCAGATTCTGCACTATTGTCGATTTCTGTCACGCGCACGTATTTGAACCGCCCGGTCCACGTCACTCGGTGTCCTTCCAGGTGACTGCACAAAATCTGAGTACGTGCCATGTTAGTCTCCTTCCAGGCCCGGGGTCCACAGAGGAAACCATACTGATTCCACGTCAGGGTGGAGTTGTAAACTTTCATGCCTTCAGATCGATACACATAGAACCAACAGAACAGCACCACAGCTGTAATCCACACCAGAATGAGTTTCACAATCGAGCTTCGAGTGAGCGATTTCACCACTTCAACTATGGAGAAGTTAACCTTTGTCCACCATCGAAAGAGCAAAGGAACAGCACACAAAACCAGGGTCACTACAATTTTCATGAGCTCCAAAGACAAAAACCACTTAATGACGTGGACAAGACACATGAGTGCAATGCCTACAGCCAGCACTGGGAGTGCAAAGAGGAACAGGAAGTAACCAATGGATGCACGAACAAGCCCAATGCCAGAGGACTCCCGCAGAATGACCACAGAGAGTTCACACCACATAAAGCACACCAGGTATGGGACCAGGTAGCAGTAGGTGCCTTTAAAATTCCGTAGCTGAGCCATTCTAAAGAAAAGATAGAACAAGTACAAAAACAGAAGGCATGGGATGCTTACATTGATCACAAAGAAATGGCCTACAGGAACAGTAAAGAAGGTTTTACCTAAGAATTTCAAGAAGCCAAAATTCCCAGGTAACACCTGCAATAGGGATAAGCAACCTGCAGCTGTCTCAGTCATTAATGCCCTTCGCGTGTAAGGTTCCGCACATGTGCTTAAACTCATGTAACTTGTCACTGTGAAGAAAACTGAGACAGTAGCTAACTCTGAGCATGGTATACAGTCTTTGCTTGCTATAGGGAAGGAAAAAATGACAAAGAATACCGACAGTAAAAAATAAATGTACGGCTCTAAGTGATTCCATCCAAAGTTCACCTCAGCTTGCTCAACATCCAGGTTTGGCTCAAAACGAAGCAGTAAGTCAGTCAAAGCACGGAAGTTTTCCCAAGCCTTACTGTCCTGAAAAACTTTCAGTGTGCAAATCACCATAGAAATGAAGGACAAATAGAATATGATTAATGGAATAATGAAGGCAAAAAATTCAATTGTCAGATTACTGATGATGAAGAAAAAGATGAGAGCATTGATATGGTGTGTTGGAACAATGGTAGACAGCCAATGCATTCCTGCCTTTGATGCAATATCTATAAGGTATTCTTTAATTTCCATAATGGCATGAAGTGGATATTTTACAACCTGGAAAAAGAGAAAGAAGCATTTTATTAACAAGCAGTTTTGTATCTTTACAGTTTTGTATCACAAACATTCCTAGCTGAAGCGGCAGCAGCCAGTTGCCTAACCTCAGCTAACATGAAAAGATTTATATTTCAGGTCAATGTTGCCAATAAAACAAGATTACTGTGTCTGAGATTATTAGCTCCATTTTTATTAACTCAGTCAGACGAAGCTCAGAGACAATTTTGATTTCAGGCAAAATGTATTTCATTACCTTTGACACATATAATTAAATGGCTTCCTAGTCAAATATTCCGCTCTGCTAACTTCATACTGAAGATAAACTACATGGCTACAGCCTTGCACTATCTAAAGTCATTACTTGAGCTGCAAGTACTGCACTTTAAAGTGTGTAACTGTCACATTCTGCAAGGACTATGCTATACATTCTATGCAGATATACTGCAGGAAGTAGTGCCTATGATTCATATACACATACAGAAGTCTTTACAGCTGCAGTTTTATCTTTAAATAATCCTTGCTAAGCATCTAGGGATGCAGCTGTTAAAACCTGCTTTGGGAGCAGCAGCAGTATGTTAAATTCAATTACTACACATTTACAGATTCTTTTAACTCCGTAACAGTAACTGTAAAGGATCTTAAAATTCTGCCTATTTTATGCAGCATTTTCGAACACAGTCACTGAATAGAGAAACTGATTGAACACTCTCCCTATAACCAAGCATACTCTGCAAAAGATCAATTAAAAGGTATTGGCTTTTCAAACACACATTCAAATATTGCATTGGGACATTAGATGTTGCAATCAATTGTCTTTCCCCCATAAAATGGCAGTTTTTATGTTTTCCCAGATCTTACATTTTTATATTAATTAAGGGAAAAGCCAAGAATGTTTCAGCAAATACCTGTGTCACTGTGATGAACTGGGACAGCACATGCCCTAGTGATTTGGGCAAAAGCTTGTTTATTTATGAAGGCATCTCTGTTCTTCATAAATGCATCTTTTTCAGACAATTAGCCATGCAAAAGCTTGGAAAGAGATACCTTTCACTCCCCCTTTCCCCCCCACCCCTGCAATATGATAATGGACAACAAACTTACAGCAAAAATGCAGGCCAGCAGCCACATACCCCCTACCTTGCCTAAAATTTATGCCAGTATTGAAGGCATGCACCTTTATTTTCCCTTCTTTCACTGTCCAGAGAAGTATCAGTGTAGAAGCTAACATCAAGTTTCGTCATAACAGAACCTTTTCATGCTATAGATATTTTTTCCCACCTGCTTGCTCCTGTTTAAATTAGAAATATATGAAGCGTATAACAACATCTATAATAAAATCAGGGCAGTGATGACAAGTACATTTAAATCCTCACTGAAGATGTAATGAAGGTAGATTGTCCCCTTACAAGGAAAACTGTTATCACTTTCTTTTAAATACATGATTCACATATATGAAACTTAAAACATATAAATGAGGTCAAGTCCAAAAAGAAGTTACAGCAACAATTCTTGTACTGATCTATACTGACTAAACATCAGTATTAAGAGAGAAGTGCAAGTCACTCCTGTTTTGTCTGTGATGCTTAAGAGGCCATTCAACACAACCTGTTCCATATTGCCTTTTTACCTTCAGTCGTAGGGGTAATTCTTCAGGACTCTTCCCTGCCAACTCATCATCTTCCTCTTCCTGCATAATCAGGTTGGATGGGATGATTCCCTTTGCGTACTTCTTGGTAATTTCAACAAAGTCATCCAAAGCAATAAATTTTTTAGCTAAGAAGATAAAATGAAAATACATTTTATCACAACACTGCATTGATTATGAATTGGAATATTAATTTTCTTTCCTGACAGAACCTAGTCTACAAAAACTGAACTACTGACAACATAGGTTTGTCTTGCAACTTGTCCTGAGATCTCTGCTGAAAACAACAATCTCCTTGAGACAGCAACATATATAATGCTTTACATCCTGTCAGATCAGCAGGTAAGTTTGTTATAAGCAGGATAACAGAGTGAGTGAATGTAGCTTATCTGCAAGGATTCCACAGGAAAAAAGACTACTGGATTAGGTCACAGTTTTAAATTATAAACTACTTTGTCTGCTTCAGAGAAATATTCAACAGCTGCATTGGAAAGAAAGATTGTACAGAAGCAGTAATGAATTATCTGCATGTCATCAACTGAAACACTGACTTCTGATTTGTCATTTAGTAGTAATTTTTTTGAGTTCAGAAGTTACAGACATAATTATGGGAAATACACAATTATTATATCATGAGACTAATTTTGGATTACCTAAAGTATTAATTTAATATGCTATGTGGCCACACAAAGGGCCTCCTCCAAACTGTATCAACTGTGATCTAAAACAGCTACCAGCAACAAAATTGACCTTGCTCTGTTCACATAGAGACAAAATTCATCCCTCTGCCCTGGAAGATCCTTATCCACTCCTGTGAGCATAAGGGAGGCATGGGGTTACTACTGAAAAGTCCAGGACAGAAGATGATATATACACTGGTTCAAACTCTTTGCACCAAGTTCTCTACATTAGCATGAATTAACTCGTTTCTATGGCAGACAAGCTTGATGCAGTGTGTAAAGGAGAATAATTAACAGCATTTTTTTCCCATAAACCAAAGCAAATGACATTGCTGTATACATGAAAGAACTGAATGACAAAAATCTGTAACACACTTCCTACACAGGAAATTTAACTAGTTAGCTGATGCAAAGATAAGAAAGCTAGCCTGCTTAGAGACTGACAACTGCTTCATCAAATTCAAAACCAGAGGATTAATGGGTTTGGGCCCAGAAAATTTTTAATTTAAATACACTACACATTTTTAGAAGCAACATATAAATAGTTTTGTATTTAAGACTGAAAACACTGGAGATATAGAACAAAATAAAGTATTTGTCTCAAGATACATACTAGAGGAAAAAAATGTTAAGAGTTCAACAGAAAATCAGCATTTTACAATCTGTCTTTCGGTTTAATCTCACGATATGGATGCTGTCTTTGGCTTGGGCTTTTACCACTCCTCCTCCTCCATGTATGAACTCTTATGTCCCACAAAATACCATCTGGCATGCCTCCCAAGAAACAATAAGGGATTTATTTTTGCTAACTGTTCTTATTATTCACAGCCTGTAAGGCAACTTTACTTGCATCAAGAAATCTGTGAGACTTTTTAGGTGCTTTGGTGGGCTTCAGATTAAGCCTAATATGAAAAGTGTCATGGAAATTTACTGTCTTACCGGGGAAAAATATACAATACTGGAATAGTCTTTTTTGTGTAGCATCAGAACGAAGACATGTTAGAACCTCACAAAATACCTTAACAGCACTTTTACAGGATCATGGGACATCCTGAGAAGGAAGGAGTTGTTAATTTACTATGTAGAGATGGCCTATCCACTGCAATGACATACACCCTCTCAGGCATGCAACAACTGCCCATTGACAATGTCACCTCTAATTTTCTGTTTATACCTCCATTAAGGACGACCCAGATCAGATATCTGCAAACACATATCTGGCTTAAAAGTTATCTTCCAAGTATTGTCGATGTACTAACACTAAAAGAAGAATCTCCTTCTGGCAAGGTAAATGAAGAAACTCAAGTGAGTCAGAGAAGTAAATTCTGGAGAGTAACAGTTTTCTTGTTCCTCCATAAAAGATAAAAAAGGTAAAACCTTCATTAGAAAAGAGGTAGCAGCTTAACTCCTCCTTTAAGTGTTTGATGAAAACTTCTCTTTTTTAAATGTCATTAGTATTTTGTCACCCAAGTGTCTCTTAAATTGATATAAAAAGTGTATTTTGTAGATTCTACTTTATTATTCACAGATTTTTTTCAATTTGGTTATGACAAGTTCCTTAGCCTCCCCCTCCCACCCATCCTAGGAAAAGAAAAATATTCACATCAATTTCTGCCTACACTTTCATATAGGTTCATTTACTGCCCTGCTATTTTATCTGCAATTTATGCCTTAAAAAAATCATATTTGCCAGTTCCTTTTCTGATAACTCTCTGAATTACTGAAGAATCCAGAACAAAATTACTTGCTGTGCACTCACTTGTAGCAGCACATGCAACTTCACCTAAAGGAATGGAAAGAACCCCAATGCAACACAGCTCAAAAGAACCCAAATACATCTGCCTTATGATACAATGACTGGACAATGAAACTCAACAGTCTTGTCCTTGAAGGACTGCTTCTAGCTTGCCAGAAGTGGCAGCCAAGTCACAAAAACAGCTGACATAGTCTCACAGAAGGCTTGATAGGACCACAAGCTTGCTTTCCAAAATATTATTTCTCACATCCTTTACTCCCTTATTCTCACACAGGCATGTGCCCCTGTTCCTCCTTTACTTCTGTGAAAGCTAATGAAAATTAAAATATTCTACTCTTCTTAAGAGTGCTGTTTTTCAAGTCACCTGTGTAAAAAACACAATCCTTGAAGGTAAAGGCCAGATTTACCTAATGAAATGTAAATCTAATCTTTCAATGAGTTTAAACCTACAAACCTCCAGATTTGACTCCCTATTCCATGTATGACACTTCAGTTTCACATAATCTTAACTACAGATGTATTAGTAAATAATATGTTTTGTGACATTTAAAAGTGCTCTTCAAGTACTGATCTAGATTACACATGACCTATCCCATATGACTGAGGTTTTCCTGACAATGAATAATTGAATCTTATGTTAAATACTGTTCTTGAAAAACTATACATGCTGCATTGTTGATAATTCATTTTCTTAATATAACACTTTGACTTTCCTTCTAAAAGCCCAAAAGCACATGAGTAGAATCGTAGTTAGAATCAGAATCTTAGTGATGCCACATGAAGGAGAACTTTCATTTCCAATCCCCACCTCACCAAACCTTACAAAACTTACAAACTTAGGTCTACAAATCTGACCTTGTGTGTGTAAAGGGGTTTAATTCTTTGCAATATATGAACTAAGCTGCTGTAAATAATGAAAGAAATATCTTGGTGCATCTTTCCTAAATCATTCATTGAACAAATATGAAAAGACAAATATTAATTATAAGGGAAGGGCAAATGGAATCAAGGCAAATAGAATGAAGGATCTGTCTGCACTAAATTTGTACATAATTCATTCCCTCATTGTAATCAGAAACACTACTGCATTTAGAACTAAAAAAATTTTGAAAGTGAAAATCTTTGCTGAATAGACTTTTGAGTGCTGAAAGGGCAAGAATATAAATAATAACAAATGACACGCAAATTCCCTTTAGTAGTTGACTGCAATAGTGATGTCTTCTGTTAGTTCACATGCAGATCAGTTATTTGTTTTCCACATAGAATAAACTGACACTATCAGTTTTCTGCAATCCAAACCTTCTACACAGTCTGGCAGCACAAAATTGTTTACCAAAGCAAACTAGAAACTAAAACCACTGGCCAAGACTGAAAGCAGCAGCATGTACTCACATTCACTGTTCACTAATCGCTCCAGCATCCTTCTCTGCTTCTGCACAGACTTTGGGACTGGGCCAGGCTGCTTCTCACCACCTGTTTCAATAACAGAAGTTTATGGGAAGTCAAAGCAGTCAACTAAAGTGATCAAACAGTAACTGCAACATCTGGGGAATGGCATTTCCTCAAAGTAAGGAAAAGACAAACTTACATAGGAACAGATAACAAGTGCCTAGTTTTCTATATTCCCGTTACTGTATTAGAAAAAGAAACATGACTGCCATAGCTAACATTTAGTGCTCTAGTGGCAGAATGTCTTAAGACTGACTGTAAACTGAAACATGTGAGGTATCATCAGGATGACTTTTAGAGGGAAAAAAAATATCAAACACAGCAGAGCCATAAAATACCTAAAATAACTGTCCAAAGACAGTGAGTGGTAAATAAAGGAATTTTAAATATATGGTCAATTTAACAAGTGCTGAAGTGACCCACAACCTACAGCAAATGTTGGTCCAGAGAGCATATTAAAAGAGGGTTAATCTTTGACAGAGTTACATTATCTTAAGTAGATTGTACATTTACTATTATCTCATTCCTGATTGCTCATAAAGCCCTTTAGGTTTCAAGCTGTACTATGCCCACAAGTCTGTATTTCATCAATACCATAAATAAATTCATGAACAAACCTTCATTGTCAACTTGCCCAACATTTTCCAGCAGTTCAGAAACTGCTAATTGCTTCTTCTTTTTTGGATTTAATTTCCAATACATGACCAAGGCAGCTTTTCGAACAGCTCTCTCCAAGTCAGTCTCAGATGATAACTTTCTCACCTCTTCCTCATTCTCAGAAGTAATGCCTCAAGAAAAGAAAAAATACATTACATACTCATCCCACACCCATGCAGAAATGATAGATTTTCTCACAATTATTTTTCTCAGTTTAGTCTGGAACTTCTCAAGTTTCAGTCACATTCTGATCACCTAAATAAATTACTCAAATACCCTTCTGTGCCCACTGCTTATCAAAATCTAACCACACTGCTTAGGTTTAAACTGTACTTCAGAGGTGTGCAAGACATGCATTATAATGCAGACAGGCATGGGTGACATGCAAAGGCACCAAGAACTGAATAAAAGTTGGTTTTCTTCTTTGTTTTGTTGGGTTTTTTTCCCCTGTCATAAGAGTTCAGATAGCTGGCAGACAATAATAGACCATTCCAAGCATGGGAAGTAGCATGAAGGAAGACAAGAATCTTAAAGTGGGAGAAGACAGTGACCAAGACCAATTAGAAGAGAGGCTGGAGGGGGCAATATAATGAAACAACAGCAGATATGCAGCTGGTGTGTGGTTATCTATGCTCTTCAGAGTTAAAGAAAAGAAGCTTCCATGAAAGGTGAGGATGAGAAGAACATGCATGGATTTGATGAAGAAATTTGAGCAAATAACTAACAAAAATGTTTTAATAAGCAGTACTGGTAATTAGTGCTTCTTAAATTACCCTGTTGGAACAGTCTGTTATCAACTGCTCATGCAATTTTGCTGATTATTTCCATCATACTTTAACCCCTCTTTTCAGAGTTAAAAAAAGCACAATATTGTTTCAGATAATGGAGAAGTGCAAGCAGGAAGCCCCAGAGAACCCATACCTCTTCTGTCTGCCAGGCATCCACGCAAGAGTTTGACAGCTTCTCTTCGACCTTGCTTAGCAGCAAGGATGAACCAGTCAACTGCACTACAGTTGTTAAGTTCTTCATCCTCCTCTTCTGCTAATTTCAAGAAGTGCTTCCCCACCTATAATGAACAGGAAACAAAATTCCTTCAATTACTGAAATATACACTACTTTGTCTTTATGTTTTTCCCTCTTCTTCCCTCCCACGCCCTGGAACTCAGCTAAGATAAATTCTCTCTGAACAAAAGGTCAAAACATTTGCTTCTAGCACTAAAGAACATAGTTGTAAGCTGATCTTCTGATTGGAAAGATCTGGAAGAACTGGAAGGAAGAAGGAATTGCAACACATTTGGCCAAGTCATTGAATCAGCTGCCATCGGTGTTCAGGTATCTGGCAGAATCAAGTGAAGCTCATGGTGTTAAAAGTTTTCTGGAATTCTCCTCCTCCTACAACAATGACCAGACAACACTGCTGGTTTCATTTTAGAGCCAGAAAAAGTAAGTGTAATATAATCTGGTCCCAGTGACAATCAGAAACTCAGGTGAAGCTACTGACAAGGCCTTGACATGGAAGCAGGCTTCAAGAAGGGCAATCTTTGACTCACACCAGTTCAGCCACTGAAGGTCAAAGCAAACTCATGATTATTTGGTGAATGGAATAAAACTAATGCTGCTTAAGCATCAAGCAACTTCAGTGAAAAAGCTTATAAAAATTCTGCTATTTGGGATTACAAAAATTGCCAAGTAGGTGTCTATATTACTGTTTTACAGGTAAGAAAAAAACACCACCTTTTTTCTTCGTTCTAAAAATTAAAATATATGAAAATGTACTAGTAAATATATTTATGCAATAGTATGAAACACTTCTGCTTATCACAACACAGGCAATAAAAAGTTAAGTGGCAGAAAATTACCAGAACTACTGGACATTTTATCTGCATACCTCAAGAATGTGGGAAATATTTTTGCTTGGCTCACTGCACTCTCTCTCTCTCCGTAATGTTACTGCATTCAGCTACACTCTAGAAGCAATTAATGCAATACCTTAATAGCTTTTTAAATCCACAACATTACCTGCTGGAACAAAAATCCCTGTTTAAAGGTTCTCTGAAACTTTCATTTGTTACTCCAGCATTTGTTACTGCCACTAAAGGTGACTAAAGAAATACTGGTCAAAGATTAATAAAGCACATTACCCTTATGTAGATTAAATGCACTGATATAATCAGAAAGGTCTTTCTCCATCCATTTAACTGATTTCATACACTTAGTGAGTGCTTCAACAACTTCCACACAGAGATTTATAGGGTAGACATTAAATCCATAGCACATACAGTGAAGCTATCCAAAACCATACAGAAATAAGGAGAAAATTGGACTAGATAATCCAAGCATTGATTTCAAAGTCATGCCAGAGTTCAATGGGAGGTGCACACCAAGAAGAGAGTGTATGAGACAAAAAAAGAAAAAAATGTTTCAGCTGCAGATGTACCTACAGCTATTTATTTCAGAAAGGAATTGCTTGAACAAGTTACATGGCAAATAACATCCATTTGACAAGAACAGCTGTTTCTTAAGCAGGTGTAAATTTAAAGCCATTGAGATTTTGAGCAAAACTTCAACAGTAGCAGCACTTAATTACACAGCTCTGAAATTTCTAAGGACCTCTTGGACACAGAAACAGATATTGCAACATCAACTAACATTTCGTGGGACTAGTCACAGCACAAAAGGCACACAGCACAAGCAAAATGAGAGCATAACCTGTTTCATGACTGAAATGCTTTTTGGCTTGTCTGTGGTTATAACAGCGAAGCTCCTACATCAAACCTGCAAAGCTGCAAAATGGCTGCAAAGCTCTGGCCAGTAGCAGTCAAAGGAGAAAGAATGATGTGAAACAGTGTTAACCTCAAATCTGTCATTTAAACAGTCTGGGATTCTTTCTTTCTCATGAGCTGATGGTGTGAAATAAAGTCGTATTTGGTAACAGCTTAACACACACCCTCACACTGTACTTCTCTAAAGGTTGCTCCCATCTCTGGCTTTGCTAAGTGAGGTGGTCATCTCAAGCAAGATGTCCCCTTGCAGACATCCTCTGGTTAAAGACACAGAACTGCCTTTTCTCCCTTAGAGAATTCCAGCTGTGGGTGTTTCATTTATGTAACTGCTATACGGTTATTTCTTGAATAAAAATACATGTACAGTAATATATGTTGACAGCCACTCAGAGTGCATTTATTTCCATAGTCATTGTAGAATTATTTTTGAATAAACACAGAATAATAAAATAACTACAAGCCATTGAACTAGCTGATTTCCTGTGCTTGACTTTGTAATTGGTAACAAACAGCACAAAAGTAGCATCTCAGCTTCCCATTTATGCTCCTACAAAAGTGAGAAATGAAAATACATTTTTCTAATTGATTCTAAAGGAATGTATTCAACCATAGAGAAGAAATAAATTTCTTTTTGGGTTTTAAAAACAGAAAGCTAATTTTCTCTCCACAAATAACAAGAAATGTGACTGCATAAAAGAAGAAATTACTGTATTTTAGGCTCCATTTCAGGCAGACATTTCATCCTGAGTGCAAACTGAAGCAAAATTGTATGCTGTATCTTTTTATGGTAAGATACAAAAAAAGATGTATCATTTTGTGGGAATAGAAAATGTACAGAGTTAAAAAGATAAAGGAAGAGAGTGAAAGTGGAACTAGTAGTGAAGGAGGAAAAACTCCTATCATTTATATACATATGTATGCATCACAGATTTAGACTATGTAAGTATTTCTGAGTATTCTTACTTAACTGGAAATTATATCCTAAAAGAATATTATGGACTTTGCTTTCTTACGTGTGGAGAATAGAGCCAAAAGATGGATTTTACAGCTATGATTCCCTCAAGGATAATGTTTCATCCTCCACAAAGCTACCAGCTGTTTCAAAGTGAGGAATTTGTTACCATCTCAGGTTACAACTCCAAGGTCAGCCTGCCCCTCAAACAAGTTCAGATGGAATTGAGAACAAGCCTAGCACTACATTATTTTCTTTTACCAGCTTTAAAAGAATTACTTTCCCATCCCCACCTCTGATTTTTATTTACAATCCTTGGGGAAAGATCCAAGCCACCAATGATCATGTAGGAGACTGCAACCACTCCTATTTGGAATCAAAGCTGAATTTGCAAAAGAATGCTCAAGTAAAACACTAACCAAATTAAATATAAATTAAAACCCTTCTACACAATTTTAAGCTATTTACACTAGACCACTATACCAGGCAATAGAATGCAGTGAAAAAATGGTACAATTTTTCTAAAACCTAAGAGAAAACCTGAAGTGTTAACAAATGCAGAACAGAGTTGATATTATTAATTCAATTTTATGTGCCATTAAATAAGTAAAATATTTCAGTAAACGAGGGGCTTCTTTTCTAAAATGTGTAATTCAACAGAGAAATGGTATATGAGCAAAACATCAACAACCTCTGTCCCTGCTGAAGCACCTCTGGCAGCTTCCTCCAGAGTTCAGCCTAAGAGCCCTGGTATCTTTGTATACAATGTAGTGCTGAACCAACAGAATTCAACAGTCCCTATCTGCACAGCTCCACACATGCTTCTTTAAAATAAATAAAAGCAAAATCAGTTTTGTACCTTTTCCATGCTAAAGAGTTGGACCTGAAGCCACGCACACTCCCTAGGAAACATCACTTCTCAAGGCCTAGAAACCATCACCTTCCTTTGAACAGTTTAGCATCTAAACTGACACAGTTCAACTGAGGAAGAGATAATAGTTCTGCAGCAGGCAGAATTTTTGGAATTAAGAGCAAACAAGACCGGACAAAAGCCATATAAAATTACCTCTGTTTGTGCTTTTGGTTCTCCAGCTTTGGCCCTCTCAAGCAGTTCTTCAAAGAGCACTTCAGGTTCTTCCTTCATACCCTCTATAAATTAGATAAAGAAAACTGTTTACTAGCAATAGTTTAAAGTATTTTTTGAATTGTTGCTCTATGTGGTTGAAGAATTAAATGATTGTAACTAAAAAATCCAACACAAGGGTTTTGCAAGAAGAGTGGAAATGGACTTATTACAATATTGACTGTCCATCTCAGTATTATACTTCAGCATATTTACCCTTGTTATTTGCTACATGCCATAGAATGGCACAGTTTGCAGTTTCTCATTTACTTCCACAAAATTTGTTTCTCAATAGAATATTCATTACAATAAATACGAGCACACGTGGAACATGTAATATGGATCAGCTTTTGTACTATTAGTAGTCTTTTCTTGATATCACTTCAGTCTTTCACCTGTCAATCTCTTTATTTAGCACTGGAACCTTTTCTAGGACTTTGAAAAATTAATCAGCCTTTAAAACAGTATATTTGAAAGTTCACTCCCTCAGTCTCTAGAGAATACAGAAACTAATAACAATTACACCTGCTAAACCTTGGGTTTCTTTCATTTTGCTCCACAATCCACCTTGGATTTTCCTTCTTTCCCATCTACTGAACACATACAGACTTAAACAACTGGTTTTCTCTGAAAGCATCATACTGCTTCACCAGTCAATCATAAAGAAAAACTCAAGAGCTTTATCTGATATTCAGTGTTTGCAAAAAACATCATGCTGCGTGCTACTTGATGAATAAAGAATTAGTTAATAGCAAAGCAGATGAAGGCCAGGACTGCTACTCTTTTATGAGATAACTTCTCTTAATTTAGTTTGGAAAATATTTAAAAAGAAAAATCAATACAACTTGTATGTTTTAATTTGGGTAAGAATGGACAACTGACCACTGAATCAAAGTTACAGCTTTACTAACCAAACAATCTAAAACTATAGTTAAAGGCAGACCCAAATTCTACACTAAGCACCAAAGTCTGACCCCCACTGACCACATCACCCCACACAAACACTCTGTGACACTTTGACACTACATCCTGAGGGCAGTGGCACATGAGAAGTGTGCTTGGGAAGCAGTTTCCAGATGAAAGAAACGGACCCCCAGGCATCCACATCCACTCCTAGCTGCAGTCCCTACCTGACTGGGGAGCAGCAATGGGAGCAGCTGCTCAGCAGCCCTGCCAGCTGAGGGGCCAGCCCCTCTTCTTCACAGGATGGCAGGAAGGAAGAAATCAACCCCATTCCACATGATCTCCTGAAGAACAGGGTCACTTGCATTCTTTAACATCCCTGGTACAGGGACCATTTTAAAAGAACAGGCTACAAGTCAACACTTTCATTAAAATTGATGTATTTAACAAGAGCAGATCATGAAGTAAGATTTCTTCTTTACCATGCCACAGTTTTGTCTGCCAAGTTCTACTTGGAAAAGTTCTAATGCCAGATTATAACATGTTGTATGGCTAAAGAAGGCACATAATGAAAAATAATTTTCATTTAGTACTTGGTCTTTTCAAAAAGCTGTAAAAATATTATTTTAAAATAGGCAAACAGCATCCGAGCAAAATTATGCCCTGATATATAACCAACATAATTTGAACTCTAAACAAGTCAGAAGCCTGTTTTCCAGATGGCACCATTATCACCAGCAAACATCATTCAAGGGCTCTCTGCTAACAATAAACAGGAAGTTACAGGAAAGAGCATATTGTTTGAAAGAAGCAAAATATTCATCTACCTACCCCACTCAAATGAAACAAGCTGGACAAGGCAGTACTTTTCTTTTTCCTCCTGTGCTTTCAAATCCCTTAAATACTTTTGCATCAGAATTTCTGCATTAGCTAAATTAGGAATGCTTTTTTTTTTTTTCTGTTCAGGGTTTTCTACATCTTGAGAACACCACAGACATTTCAGTGATACTCTGGATAGTATAGGAGGCACCATTCATAAGTCAGAGTTAATTAAATAATTAAGTGAAATTTACACACATAAGAAAAACAAACTACATAAAGCAGTTTGCTAAACTGATAAAGGCTAAGAAAGGCACTTGTCTGGCAACTCATATGGCCATATAAGCTCCACTTACACACACAAGAGCATGGCACAGCTCTGACCCCTTTTAGCTCTTTTTGCTAGAAGAATGTGTTAGATAAGAAAATGGGAATGTTTTACAACACCAGGCTATAGTTACTTTATTGCAATTATATTTCAGATTTACATGTACATAATAGTATTTGCAAGATGGGGAAAAAAAAAGAAAAATTAAAAATGTGCAGTCTTATGGTGAACTACCTCCTTCAATGAGAAAAATAATTGGTGTTATTGCCATAAACTTGTTGAACTTGTTTGTTCTAACAGAGCTGACTGCCAGGAGAAAGAAACACTTCCTGCTTTTATTTTCAACCTACTGCCTCATCTCTCCCACCCATTTATCAATTCTATGTACTTGCACATGTGACCTAAGAATATGAATAACAGATAGTTAATTATAAATATGCCTGTGGGTTGATCCTGTAGTTGTAGGGTAAAGGTGGAGGAACAGGTTGTGGAGATCAAATTTAGAATATCTTAGTATATACAGTTCTTCTAACCAGCAATATTCTTCCTCTGCTTAAAAGATAACCAAGAGGATAATTAAACAGTTCAAGCAAGGATGACTCTAGTTTCACAGCTGACATCACCAGTCTACTTTTCCATGATGTATATAGGTCAGTCTCTGAAGGTAAAAGGTCCAAAACACAGTCAAGGTGTGTTTTAGAACAAGGATGACCAACACAGTCTTTCAAAGTCAGCTCAACACTTAACAAACAACTGCACAGGAGTATATGCACCCCCAATAAAAATACCTTAAGAAGTGATTACTGTAACTTATCACCCTTGTTCTTAAGCATGTTTTTAGTCAGAAAATGCCTTATGTATTCCTCCCACATAAGAGTATTGCAATGGAAATGCTGTCAGTGGAAGCTTTTATTTTCCAGCTTTGCTAAGAACTCATGCCTTTTTAATGTCAAATTTTACTCTGTCTTGAATGTAAAAATTTCCACAAGACAGGAACACTCATCTCGCAATACTTCATCTATCTTTTATGACAATTAAAATAGATTTCACTAGCTGTTTTGTGTCAAGTGTGTTAATACAAGCCAGTGAAATCTATCAGTCATTCAAGGCTCACAAGCACTGGAGTCGTTCAAATGCAAGGAGGCAAGAGAAAGCACAAAAGTTTAAGACAGCACATAGCATTCATAAAAGAAATTAAAAGCAGGGGTGTAGAAGGGTGGTTAGGACTTAATATTTGCTGTAGTTCCAACCCTGCCACCAAGAACTCAAGATTGTAAAGCTTAGCTCATCACCAGGCTGCTCTATAAAGCAGTTCCTAATATAGTTAATTCTACTTTTCCAGAGATACATCATTCAATACAAATTAGTTACTTGATATTGTAACAATAGCATTATTGATAAAATTTTAGTGGGTTTAGATTTTTTCTTTTGTGTAATAAAGTCTTAGGTTTAAGATATAAAACGACACTGCACACTTTTTTCTCAGTTTCATTTAAAAAAATGAAAAAAATTGTTTGTGATCTGCAAAGTATGATAAAGATGAATTTCTGACTTTGCTTCATTTATGTCATTATACTACAGAAAAATACCTACTTACTTTTTGAAACTTTACACATTATTTGGTACATTAGCCACATAAAATAAGATTCCAGCT
The DNA here is from genome assembly GCA_003676055.1 of Chloebia gouldiae. NCBI lineage: Eukaryota > Metazoa > Chordata > Aves > Passeriformes > Passeridae > Chloebia > Chloebia gouldiae. The sequence continues at coordinate 36,147,790 of QUSF01000005.1, read as the reverse complement.
TTGTTGCTGTAAGCTCAAATGGGAATTTAGCATTCATTCTGCCATAGGCAGGCATTTTTACCATTTCTGCTAGGTTTGATCAGAAATAGGAAATGTTTAAAAAGGAAACATTTCAATTTCTTTAATACTTTGCTGCGATGCAATTATTGTCCCTTACCTCTGAAATTTAGCCATTAAATTGACAAAAAGGCAGTCAATCCACAGTAGGGGATTAGTCCAAGTAAGACTGTAAGACACTAATGCTTAAAATTTTAAATCACAAAAGGAAGATGCCATCACAGGTTAAAGATTAAATAATATCTAAACCTCATCTTTGGACTATATTGAAGACTAAAACTCAACAAACTCTTCAACATTCATACTAAGTTTTGAAGAATGGACTTAAACAATCTAGATAAGAAATATGTTCAATGCAAAAGACTTTAAAGACAAATAAAGTAAACTGGGGTTTACTTTATCACGAGATTTCCTTTCCAGTATTCTAATACAAATCAGTAAGATGAAATAGATCCCCAACCCTTTTAATACCCTTAACATACACAGCTAAATCACAACATGGGAGCATCACTGTAGTTGGCTGATGTCGCAAAGTTTCTGATTGTATATTTAGCAAAAATGTTTTACACAAATTTTAGACAAACACTGTTTCAAACACTTCAGCATTTTAAGCGACATTGAGTAGGACACTTCCTTTCTTGAATTCTGAAATCTTTAAAGGCATGTAATAGTCCTTTCTTGTAAAGGAAGGTTTTTAGTTGTATATATAGGCACACAAAGTGGATCATACACACACACACCCATCACATAGAACACTGTCAATTTTCTCAGTGCTCCTCTAACCACTAGCAATCACTGCCTTCCTTCAAAAAAAACTCTACTGAAGTTATTTCAGGCAGAAAGAATCAATAGAGTGTATGCTGAATAATGAAAGTGTTTGTTGATTTACTTTCCTACCAACACAAACACATTAAAGCTCTCAGCAGTGGATTTACTCAGCTCAAGGGACTTTTAGTCCCTTGCCTGCTAATATCACCCTTGGCCAGGTGCACACAGTTTTCTTCTTAGGTCACAGCTGCAGCACCTGAATTCCAGATTAAGCAAGAGGTCAAAGACCATGAACTGGGAATAACAAAGAAAAGAAATGGTATTATAAAGGATCATAATTTCTTAAGCCTTTTGAGTTTGAGATCTTATTTGTTCACACAGTTATTGGACGCCGTACCCATGACAGTCATGCTATCATGCACAACAAATGATTTTTTTAAACAAACACAAGCTGGGGACTTCTAAGTGCTCTGAATTAAAAGGTGAAAACGTAGTGAGAACAGGATAAAAGGAAAACTGAAAGCACGTTCTCAGAGAGGAAGCGATGAAGCATTCATACAAAATATGTAAGTTTAAAAGAAATTACAGGTTTTACAACTGAATATTAAAGCTCATGGAAACTCTACTGAACAAAAGATTAATGCATTAAGAAACACCCACACAAAGAGTATGAAAGAAACCTGTAAGGCACACACAATTTATATGATCATGACTTCAGTCATTCATTTGGGCTCAGAAAAAGAAGTGACAGGAATGTGCAGTAGGAGAAGGATAAAACCCATGTGCTGGGAAGAATAAAGGATCTGAGATGACAAGATACAAAACAAGATTACTAGATTGGCCCTCCCATTTTATAGTACAGGAAGTATTCCTGAAGTGACTAAAACCAGTCAGGAACAGCTAAGCATATGCACACCAAAATAATATGTTCAGTCCTACTGAGTGGGAACACACCTCCAAGTTCACTGAGCACACACCTAGAAAAATACACAACCATTTCACTATTCCATGAGAAGATCTGACAGTTGACACAGGTGAAAATTGTTATCAAGGTGGCCCAGCAAAGTGAGCCAAGCAAAGGTAAGTAGGCAGTTTTGCAAACGGTCTTGCCAATTTTAGGTTTAGGTATAGAATTTTAAATGTAGTTCCTTAACCATTTGTTTGAATAAATGTGACTAAGAAAAAACACAGAACAGCAAAAGGGCCAGAAAGCAACAACAACAACCTCAACTACATCCCAGAAAATTATACATTCAAAAACAGGATATGATTTCAAATACATTTAAAAAATAGCTTTATATGTTAAGTAGTTCCTCCAACTAAGGAGGATAAAAAAAATTATGAACCTATTTTTTTCCCTAATTAAGAAAAAAAAATATAGTGGGTTGGACTGGTGGATCAAGCTCATAATTACATCTCTAAAGATAGGGGGCAAGGCTTCTCACAGTCCTCTAAACATATTAGAATGCAGGTTACATGGAAAAGTGAAAAATTTAGAAACAGAATACGAAGATTAGAAAAACACAGCTTTCATTCTCCCAGGGGAAAGATTATCAATTTAGACACACAGGGATATAAAAGAAGGCCTAAATCACTCAATACATTTATATGAGTGAAAGAAAAAAGGGCTAATACCAAGATGCCAAAATCTACGAATCTCTGTTATTCAGGAAAAAAAAAAAAACAAAAACTCAAACAAAACCAGAAGGATTTAATGATAATTAAGTGACAAAAGGCTAGATGAAATGCAGCAAACCACAAAGGCACTTTATCAATGCACACACAGTGATAAGTTCTGACCTATTATCACTTAGCGTAATACCTTACAGTTAATACCTGTAATACTTGTTACAGTTGTAACAGTGTTTTATGAAAAACACAGCTCAGTGCTAATAAGACACTATTATCAGAGCTTTATAACCTGAGGAAGAAAGTGAGGAGAATGAAACTGAGAAGGTAAATAGAGAGACTATTTAGTATCTTTCCAAACACAAGAACTCAAGGGCATGAACAGATGAAAAGTATTCGGCCAATGCCAAATATTTCTATGAGTTTAAAAAGGGCTTTTCAAAAATGTTTAGGCTGCAAGTAGCTAATGAACATTCTGAATAAAATAAAGTAAGGACAGCAGTAACACTGCATTTAGAAAAAGCCCCCTGGCTCTAACAGGTGTCCTGTAAGTAACAGTGTAAATGATTCTCAGGAGAAAGGTAACGAGACTCTTGAACCTGACAAAACTCTTTACCAATCTCTAGTATTAGCACTGAGTACTGACAGCAACTTCCACGAGCCTACCCAAACTGGAACACACCCATGTTAGTTCAGGTCTAAGAAAAAGCTGGATGGCATCCAGAGGAAGAGAAACTGCACTTCGTGTTTTCATTAGCTTTATTTCAAAAGCTCACTACTTAACTTCAGCGCATTTTCTACTTAAAAGAAGTCACAGGATGTCAGGCATCTCCCTCAGTGTCACATTATTAACTGACAGAGTAATTGACACATTTGATGGAGTAGTATGGAACAAGATTTCATCCCCAGGCATTTCTACCAGCTAAATTACTGGGGTGGGAGCAGGGAGTGAAGAATGTCTTCTTTGACATTACATCTTCTCCCACATATGAACAAATTCTCTATATACCATGAAGAGCACTGATGCCTGAACTGAACTTTGTCACATTGCACGGCACTGTACTTGGAGCTTCAGGCATACATCACTTTACTGCTTTAGCAAGAAGGCTTTAGTGTAATTGAATCTGAAAGGGAGTACTGTCTCAATTACAAGGAAAATTACTTGCTTCTACTGTGAGTGGATACTAGTATGAATAAACTATGTTCACTGCTAAACTCCACTCCTCCCACCATGCTCCACAAGGTAAGATGAACAAATGAATGTGTAGGTGGAGACTGACATGGCACAGAAAAGACAGATATAGAATTATTTGTGGTTGAAAAAGCCTCTTCTATGACTTCCATTATCACAGACTTGAAGCTGGATTTTTACTTAACTTTTTTTTTTTTGTCTAAGAATTTCCATAAAAATATGCCTCTGAAATGCAATATGCAAAGCTTATCCCATTCTTAGTATTAATAAAAATGCTTAAGTAGTACTTCCAGATAACTTCCAACTGTTCCACAATTAAGTTCAGACTCACAAAAGCAGTCTTTGCCACAACACTTCATTAGAGAAAAAATTAAAATGCAGCTATATAACCCAGCATTGGATTAGGCTGAAAAAGAAATTGCCAGTAAAAGGTAAAAAACATGTTATGAATCTTATGCCAAAATAATTTAGGGTAGTGCACCAAAGGACCTACATCACCTTAACTGTTATCATAAATATTTACAAAGATAATCAGCTTGCTGGAGGCCAGTCAGTTTTTAATACTAATTTTTCATCTTCAGTTTGCGTTCAACAGCGCTGAAGTGTGTTCCATTCCCTAGATTTCAATGCCTTTTGTAGAAATAACCCAAAATGAAATACAAGAAAAAACATAATTTGGTTTGTTACAAACCAAGCATCAGGCTGCTGAAGACAATCCACCTGCAAAACTTCTGTATTTGCAGACTCCTTTGAGGCACTGGCATCTTTCAGCTCTGCATGACTGAATGGCATTCTCAGACAATTGCTGAAAGGGAATCCTTCTCCTATAGCTCAGTGTTCATCAGTCTTGTTCTCTATTCATCCAGTATTTACCTTTGCTCTAGTACAGGCAGAAAATGTTATAGCTTCTTGTGAAGTCAGTAGATGTCTTACTGCACTGTTCAAAACTATGATAGGATTGTGCTGTAATCATCTGGTTTTACTGTGGTACTTAAAAAAAAAAAAAAAAACAGAAAGCAAAAAGCAACAACAAAACCCAAATCCCAAAGCATACTGAACCATCAGAAAAACACCCTGTTGCAAAGATGAATCACTTAATTCATGTTAGAAGAGTGAATGAAGTTGCTTTAACAATTTTCACCAATTAAATACACTAGCTATAATGTGGATTTTGTGGTGGATTTTGAATAACAGGCTAGTGTGAAGGAAACTTTGTAACATGGGATAGGGAGCAGGCAACAAGAACACATGCACACACAAAGTAAGTAATTGAAGCCTATTTGTCAAGCAATAAATAATCAAGAAAAAGTAGGAAAATGAAAGCTTATGAGGTGCCTGTCCATGGATATCAATTAAAACACAAAGAACAATGCATTTTGTACAGAATCTGCCTACAAGGCACTTCTTTTGGAGTCATGTCCTATATAATACATCCAGTTTCTTTTGGAAGTACATGGTGGTAATTCTGATAATGTTACACTGGATTTTATGCAGGAAAAGTCCCTTATGTAAGTACCAATCTGGTAAGTTAATAAAAAATCAAACAAATTCAACAATTTCAAGGAACAGCACACAGCTTTTTATTTCAGATTTTATTTTCAGCATGAAACAAACTTCCTAGAATATCAGACACCCTTAGAAGGCATACACAATGCAAAATAAAAATAATTTCTTTTGTTAGCATACTGGGTAAGCTCATCTCCTATGTGAAAGATGTCAGATCTCTTCCATTCAACCACAGGTAGAATACATACTTTTAAAAAAAGTTGATCTGTACATTTTATAAGAGTAAATACAGGTTCAAACAGCTTTGGGTTTTTTTTTTTTTTGTGTCACTGGATTGTATTGTTTCAGCTTTCAGTGTTCAGAGAGCCTTCCCAAGTCTCTAGAGAAATCCTCCTACTCACTTCCTACAAGTTCCAAAAGCTCAGTGGTATTGTGTGCAGTAACTATGTAGGAGTAAAGTTTCTGGAAAGACTGACATTCCACTTAAAAGCTGACATCAAGCATCATGTCATAAACATGATTTGTACATATCAAATATAATGACAGAGGAACTGGCTGGAGGAGAAGAAGAAATACTTTGCTCAACAAACATAATCAATTTTAAAAAAGGTTTTATTAACTTCAAATGCTTAGCTGCTCATCCATGAGTGTTGACTCCTTTCATCCATTCAGAAACCTCCTGAATTCTTAACTGGTAATGGCTTGGTACAATTAAGAGAATATTGCATGTTTTTCTTTTATGCCTTTAACCTCCATGGTCAGATCTTAAGACAGTCCTACTTGTCCCAAGAACAATTCCAGGTTCTTATACTACCATACTTTGTCAGGCATTCTACTTTAAAAGGTGGTAACAGCGATGGGAGAGAAGGGAATAACATTTGTTTACAGAGCTGTTCAAGTCTAGGACTTATCAACTCTGCTTTCTCTGGGAGGAGCAATGCATTTGTAGATATGGTAATAGTCTTAGTTACACCACAATTGTAAGTCATCAAATAGCATTAAATTGAACTGGGAACAACTTCTGCACCCCCACAAAATGAACATAAATTGTCAGGAGAGCAATAAAGAAAAGCATGTAGGTGGAAGACTAAGAGTGATATTATAGACTATAAATTTTAAAAGTGGAGGAAAAACCATTCTTCAAATCTGTATTTTTCTAGCATAGCTATTATTGTACAAAGACCTTTTAAAGTCATTAAAACAATTTTTTATGTAACTAATGAGCCAGTCATGCTGATTTTTCTATTCAGGCATCTCTGATTGAATCCTTTATGGACGAGCTGGGATAAATCTAATATAAATCTGCAGTTCCAAAACTGTAAAGGGAAAAATAAATTATCATTTTTGTCATTTCTTAGTTGATAATTATCAATATTAACCATTTCCACCAAAAAAAAAAGAAAGGAGTAAGCAATGAAAAACAATGTGAGAAGATGAGACCATAGAGGTCACCAAGCCCATGTATTTCTGTAGATGCAGACCGAAAGTTACCCTAACAAGCTGCACAATGCACATGGAATTTCAGCAATTCTGCAGTTTGAGCACTTCACCACACGGACACTCCAGCAGTCCATTCACTGCCAAAACAGAGGGACCCTCACAAAAGGAACATTCTAACTTTTTAGCAAATCCACAAATCCAGTGGCTTAAGGATTTCTAATAGTTAACTTTTCAAAGGATTAGCTTTACTTGCCAGTTTACTGTTCCCAGTCTCACCTTCTAACTTTCACAATGAAGTGGGGCTGCTGCTGCTGTGAGGGGCTCTCCAGAAACACAAAGCTCCAAGTCTCTCCTTGACTACTGCTCTGTAACAGGGATTTGTTTGCACAGTGGACCCACATACTGGATCTCTTCTGAAGGAAACTGAATTGGAAGACTCCAACCACTAGATTAAATTCTTAAATTTCCACAAAAGGAATGTCAAGTCCTTCACACCAAAGACTTTATCGGGTTACCCCCATTTCATTACATAATTCACTAATGAGTACAGCTCTTCCCTTTTTACCCCCCTTTCTTCCAGCACCTTGGGACTAGGCTACAAATTTTCTTATCATAAACAGATTAGGAAATTGATCCACCTGAAAAAAATGGATGAAGACTGAGCTAGGGCACCTTCCATAATCTGGTTCATCATGTGAATGTAAAAAATTGATAGCAGTAATAGTATCTTCGTTATCAGCCAAAAAACCCATTTATGTATTTCAAATGGTGTAAGAGGGAAACATGGAGAATGTTTCCTCGAATCAATGGGTGTTCAATCCTCCTCCCATATAGGGTAAAAATATCAGCATGTTACTGACAATAGCAGCAGACATAAGAAAGTCCATTTCCATTGTTCTGCACCAACAATGATGTCCCAGAATTTTATCAGAAAATACAGTCTTTTGTCTGGACAGAGTCCTTTGTCTCCTACAGCAATGCCTGGAAAATGAGCTGTCTAGGAGCCTGAGTATTTAGAGGTAAAGTTTGAAGGGGCATCAATAAACTGACAGATAAATTGTTAAGTAATTAATACTTCAAGGCATAATTCTCCCCTTCAAATAATCAAAGGTTTTTCTGAGATTTCTTCAAACTTTGCACAAACATTTCAGTTGCCTCAAGAGTTATTCTGTAATAGCTAACTGCCAAAAAGTAAAGACACAGAAATGCTAAAATAGAGCTCTGAAGCAAAGGCTATTCTTCATAATCTTAAGTGGAAGAGGGTAACACTTGGAAAATATTTGTAAATTAGAAAGATTTCCTATTTGTTAGCTATCATTTGGCAATACCTTGGAGACATACTGCTATAAATTGTTGCAATGTGTTGTAAACTGTTTAAAAGATTTTTTTTTACTATTTATAAATTTGAAGTCAGTGAATTAATAAAATAATTCTCTTCCTAGAAGTATAAAAAAATCATTCATAACCTAAGTACACACAGAACTCTGTATATCTACAAACAATATATAATAAATTGATTCCTGTCTGCAAAGCTCTCTGTACAAACACCTTCCCATGTGTTCTCAATTCCAGAACAAGAGATTACAGCAAAACCATGGACAAAAAAACCCAACTAGTTCCTTAACCAAAGAGACCTTTCTTCAAACACTGCAACTTAAGCTTTGCAATTTCTCCTTTCCAATCTTAATGGCTAGCAAATGTGCAAGAATGATGTAATAAACCAGTAATTATCTGTTTCACGCACATATGAATAATTACCATCTTCTCCCCAGCTTCTCTAGTACCCTAGCATGACCTCTTTTACCTGCTGACTGGCAGTCAATTTTGACTGAGTACATGTACATGCTTGAATGTACTTGAGCATTACAAGAAATGGAAACTCCTCCAGATAACCTCCAGCACAACAAATGCTCACCTGGAGTGAGAGTCATCCAGTTCAAGTTATCACTGTGGCTGAATTGAAGCAGCTATTTGAATCCAGATGTGACAGTCAAGTATCTGATCACGACTGTATTGTGAAAAGTGTCTCTCAATTCTGCTTTCCATTCATCTGAATCAAAACATCTCCTGGAACATACAGATCTACTTTCTAACTTAGCAATACAGGGCACTTACCTCAACTGCAGATCAGGCATCTCTTTCAAAAAACATTAATAGCAGCAGTACTACAGACACTCACATGCTAACTAAGTCACCACGTTGAAAGTGCTTTTTTCCAAGCTCTGTTCAGTGTGTATGTAGAGGAAATTGTATGTAGAGGAAATTGTTTCTCTAGAAAGAATGATATTTTTAAGCCTACTTGGAGAATTTGGTATTGGGAGCTCCAGAGCTCTCATCTGAGCCCTGTCTTTTCACACTGCTTTAAGACTGTATCTGAAGGAAGGAGTTTCTACAGAGTGGATGAAACACAGAAACCAGAAAAGGGTACGTAGCACCTGGACCAGAAACTGAGGGGCCTGTGCACCTGAGAGGCATGAAAGTGTCTTATGAGATTAGAGTCTTATTCTGTTTCAAAAGACTTCACTAGCAAGCAGACACTGGTCTCCCCTGCTATGCACAAACTCTCCTGTAATTTGCTTACATAAATACTGATGACTCCATGGCTTTAAAATTTCAGGAACTCTAATTAGTAGTGTATATGCTTCGCTCACTAATAAACTCCCTGTCCATGAACATCCTTGGAAGAGTAACCTTTTTTTTTAATTTCTCATTTATTTTTAAACATGAAAGCTGAGATATTGACATTCACACCATTCCTACATAAACAAGGAATGGAAAACCAAAACCATACATAAGCAGAATGCAAGGATTTTGGGTAGAAATGGGAATGCCCTCATTTTTTTTTTAACATAACAAAACCTGTATCTATAAATTATCCTAATGATTATTTTTTTCATTAAATCCAGATTCAATCTGCTCAATAAATTTTCATAGCACTGTTACCTCCCATTGTGAAAGATAAACATTACCTAATGATACATTAGGAGAATAGAGACCAAAAAATTGCTAAGAAAAAAAAAATGGCAGTTTGATCCAAAGGAAGTACCTGTGCTGCTGAGGATATTGTGTGTGTTTAAGTGCTTTACTGAGTCAGAGCCAAGGCATTCATTAATTTGCTGGATTACACTACAAGATATGGACCATGCTGCAGGAACAGCTGATGTGATGTGTGCTTCCAGGAAACAAATTACTTAACATTCACTTTGATGCCTTAAACAGTGTATATTAACAAAAACTGGATCAGAAAGCATACATCAGAAATACAGATATGGTGTCAGGAATATTACAAGAATTAGTAAAATTTGAGGTTAGAAAGGACCACTGGGAGTCACCTGTTCCAACCCTCCTGCTCATGCAGGTGCACCTAAGTTGGCTGCCCAGCACCATGTCAACGTGGCTTTTGAGTATCTCAAAGGATGCAGACTCCACCTCTCTGGACAACCTGTGCCATTGCTCAGACAGCCTCACATGAGAAACAAAAGAAGTGTTTACTGATGGTCAAAGTGACCCTCCTGTTTGTGCCAGCTGCCTCTGGACCTTGTGTTGGGGACTACTGGAAGGATCGTGGCTCCATCCGTTTTGCACCCTACCTTCAGCTATTTATGCACACTGAAAGATCCCCCTGAGACTTCTCTCCCCCAGGCTGAATAGCCCCAGCTCTCTCAGCTGCCTCCACAGGAGGGATGCTGCAGCTCATTCATCATCTCTGTGGCCCTTTGCTGAACTCTCTCCATGTCTCTCTTGTACTGAGTAGTCCAGAGCTGGGTGAAGCACTCCAGCGCTGACTGGAGGGGAAGGATCTCCTTCCACCTGCTGGGCAATGTTTCAACTATTGCAGCCCAGTATACCAGTGACCTTCTGTGGGGGAAGGACACATGGGCATGTGGTAGACAGTCCTGAGCTGAAACTGCCTTTCCAAATAATTGAGATATACACAGTACATTTCCCCTTCTCACGTAGAAATGATAGCCGATTTATTAAAAAACTATACAAACTTAAATTTGTTACAGTAATTTAGATTTGAGAAAGGTATTTAAGTCATCATTAAAGAGGAGTCTTCTACATATTTAGTAAGATTTGTGACAGATTTCTGTATATCAGTGTGCTGGCCTTTTCTGTCCTCTTCTCCATCACTCTGAGTTAGTCACGATCATAGTGACTACTGAAAATTACCCAACTTCTTAATCTTCCAAGAAAGAAGTCAGAACAGCCTTTCTCAGAACATGGTCTGGAGTATATTTCCTGGTCTGGAGTATATTTCCTTTCATACAACCAAACCACAACATGCCCTGGCTGAGAGTCCAAATCCTTCACTTTTTCTAGACCTGTGAGAAACTCAAATATTATTTATCAGTAAGGATTCCAAGGAACACCTTCTCTGTCAGTTCAAATATTTTGAGAATTTCTGAAGAGCCAATTTTCTGTTTGACATATCAGGGTTTTTTTTGTATTTGCTTTCATATGTACATCTCTGAATTTGTACTTTTATTTGCAGTTCTTTCTGAAGTCCTACTCAAATGCCTATTTTTAAGTTCTGATGACCAGAACGTCCTTTCTTTTAATAAAGTTTTCAGTTCTAGAAACTGTTAGCACTGTGACAAACGGCGTAACTCTAAAATCACAAGCCATATAAGAACATACTGTATTATGCATTATTGAAGACATCTTCTATCTAAATTCACTAAAATCTTGGTTGTTAGAGATTCCAGCAAGACACTATGGCAATGCTAGCTCATTCTGCTGCATTGAATACTTGAGTATATTAAGAAGGTCAAGGGAAGGGCAATGACAGTGGCACCAGGCACCCATAATACTTTAATGGGAAGAGACTTAAAGCAATCAGGAGTGAGTCACAACTGAAAAGGAGGAATACACCGATGCTCAAAAGCCCTCTTTAATAAGCAGCATTTCTAATACAGAGCTGCATAGGTAGGGATCATTACAAGTACACAGGACTGTAAAAAGAACTAAGATAAAAATCAGTGTGATTTTAAAAGTCCAGCGTTTGTGTAGGGTAAGAAAATTTCCAAATCAGATAGAAAAGAATAGCTGACAGAACCTATGTGCAAAACACCAGTAGACGGATTGTGTTGATTTCCAGAAGCTTGCATTAATTTGAGCACCAACAACAGAAACCTATGCATTGCTTTTTCAAATCATAGTATAACTAAGGCCAAGATAACTTCACACCATATTCCTATGATAGTTACTATTCTTTCCTTGCTGAAGCATACTAAGAAACTGGAAAATGAAGAAAGAAAACATATCTGTTAGCACTGACTCTAAATTAGCAACTATGTAGGTAATGTTAGAAGTGTCTAATCTCCATAATCAATTCTTTTACAAGGGGGCTAGATGACAAAATTGGTACTGAACACCGAGGCATGATAGAAATTCTGGTATCCAAAAAAAATTCTCCTTCATTTGGAACAGAGAACCCAGACGGTTCCAACAGTCAATTATGAATTAGATGCAAACAACAGATTTGCTGACACATCCATAATACTGGCCTGAACTATATACAGAGCTCAACTGCATCTATTACTATGATGAGCTAGACTTTGAGCACAAGACCATCCTGCACAAGTGTTAAATTAGAAACTGAATTAAAACTGGAACTCGGCGGGTGAATACAGGAGCCAGGTGGTTTTTGTTCTACACTTTGCACAAGACCTTACTCTCATCCTATCAGTTTCCACAATCTTTGAAACTCAATGGTTTCACAGCAAGTGGGGGAAAAGAAGCCGATCATTCTGCCTTTCAGATTGTATCATGACTGTAAATCTATATTCTTACCTTTCTGCTAATATTAACTTCAAATTTAGCTTCATGTACCAGTTTATTATTCCATCAGTCTACATTATAGTATCTTATGCATCCACATTAGAATTCATATTAAAGCCATAGTTACAGCATGTGTTCTAGCCAAATAAAGAAATTAAATTGAAACATTATTATACTAAATTTAATTAAATCTCCCTGCCAATTTTTCAAATAGTTTTTCCTACTGCTTTGTACAAACCTGAAAAATTAGACAGAAAAACTCGAAAATATGCACAAAGGAAGCTGAAGTAGAAAAGACTCTTCCACAACAACAGGTTAAAAGAAATCAGAGAAATTTATTTTCCTACTTTACAGTGTCTTTAAACAGAGTTTTGAATACATATACATTAAACATTGGGAGATTATTGTGTGCAAGCTGATTTTGCATAAGAATTGCTTTCATACTTACCCTTTTTTCCTGTTTTCTCCCTGCTACAGGAGTAGCCAGGAACTGAAGAAGTTGCAGAATCTGCTGAAGATGTTCCAGGTCTCTGACTGTTCCCACTATGGTCCACAGGAGCAGCATTTAGCTGGGACCTTCCAAGATGCTGCTGGGGGTGAGAGGGACTTGAGGTGGGATCAGGATCTGAATTCATTTTAGCTGCCAAAGAAGAAAATAATGATAAATTATCAGAAAACAGGTTTACAATGCAAAACTGAATGAATTTTTTATTCATTTGCAATAAATAAAAACTTAAAATCTCAATGTATTTGTATAATTAGGAAACAAAAAGCCTAGAAAACAGCAAGAAGGCTGATAGGAACTTCAAGATTTATCTATACATTCTTCAGTAATTCCCAGCATGAGCACCTAGAGCCGAGTCTGACCATATATACAACATTGTGCCAGAACAGTGATTGCTTTTTTTCCTAACTAATAACTGGGTTACAAGTGTAAACAAATGCTAAAACTAATAACGTTCTGCTTACACATGCTAGAAATAAAGACTAGCCCCAAACTTTTTATGGACGAGTCTATAATAAAAGAAAAATTTATATCAAAGGCCTGGTTAAGTGTCATCACCTAATCAGGAGACAGGTAGTAATGATAAGGCAAAGCAGGAGGAGATGTAGGACTCTGCATGGGAAATCAGAGGAGGAACACCACCAAGGATCCTGCTTTTAGACATTATCAACTTAAATGCTCATGACTCAAAATTAGCTTACTTTAAATACCTTTATATCCCACTTAAAAAGAAAAAACATCCATACATGGCAGGGAGGCAAAGGCATTACACCAGAGGGCCTTTTAACTATAAGCCCTCTCAAAAATAAGAGGGTATCTCTGCTCTAAAGTAAAAAGTTCCCTAAATAAGCAAACTTGCATAGAAATGCCTACTGAAAGTTTAGCTTTCACAAGACAAAAGTAGCAAGGTATGCATATACTACCACAACAAAACACACAGCAACTCCTGCTGCTTAAAACCAACTTCCCTTAAGCAATTTGCAAGGAACATTTTAGAATATATCTGGCAATAAACAATAATTTTTAATTCTGTATAAGCACAGAATTAATTCAGAATACCAATTTGAAGATGTCCATGTAAAGACGAAAGTTGTATAGCCAAAACCACAGACACCACTTAAACAACTTCTTCCACTCAAAGGACGCTAAAATCATGACAGGGTGCTAAGAGTACTAGCAAATATCTGCACTGCCAAACATACTACTTGTAATTTGACAACTTGGCTGCAAAAATTAAGCTGCCCTAAACCAGCAAATATTTTACTGATACAAGCAAATGCGTTTCTGTATTATGTTTCTACATCAAGTTATAAATAAACCAACATAGTTCAGTTCAACCTTCAAACAGCCCTCGGAAAACACAGAGATTAAAATACCTTCCCGGTAAACCAGCATGAGTATTTTTAACCATTATACAATCACAAAAGTTACTGTGCCTCCAGTTTTAACTTGACCTTAGCGCTTTGTAAGAGGGAGGGCGAGCGCGGCCAGGCCGCGCCCGAGGCGCCCCGCGGGGGATGCGCGGCTCGGACGGGTCCGGCTCCTTCCAGAAGGGGCAGCGCCGGCACAGCCGCGAGCAGGAGCTCACCTCGCCCCCGGCCAGCTCGCAAAAACATCCCCGGCCCACAAGGCACTCTGCGCTTGCCCTACAACGGGCACCACCAACTTTTCCTCCGGGCTGTTCGCAAGCCAGCGGGCGGTGACTCCGCACCCACGGCGGTGACTCCGCACCCACCTCGGCCGGCCGCTCGGGAGCAGCGGAGCTCGCTCGGCCTCGTTCCCCGCGAGGTCCGAGAGTGCCCGGGCGGCCCTGCCTCTGCGGAAGGCCGGAGAGCCCAGCGGGGCCGCGAGGGGCCGGCAGCTCGGGCCGTCCTGCGCGGGGTCCCGCCCCAGACGCTCACCGAGCCCGGCCGGGCGAAGTCAGCGCCGCACAGCCCCGATGACGAACCTCCCGCAGCTCCGGAGGCGGCCGGACGCCGACTGGGGCTCCGCCGGCAGCCCGCAGCCCTGGGGGGCGGCGCCGCCCCGCCCAGCGGCCGCGGCCCCCTCCCCTCTCCGCGGGGCCGGGCGGGGCCGGCGGCAGGAGGCGGGGGCGGAGGGCAGGCGGCGGCAGAGCAGCAGTACCGGGTGCTGCCCTGTGCGGCCGCGGCCCGCGCAGAGGCACCGGCCGGGGCTGGCGGCCCAAGGGCGGCCGGGCGGGGGCAGGACGGGGGCGGGCCCGGGCCGCTGCAAAATGGCGGGGCCGGGTGAGGCGGGCGGAGGCCGGCGGGTCCGGGCTGAGGGCGCGGCTCCGCCTCCGCGGTGTGGCGGGGTGGGATGAGCAGCCCCGGGGTGAGGACACAGCTCCGCCTCCGCGGTGTGGCGGGGTGGGATGAGCAGCCCCGGGGTGAGGACACAGCTCCGCCTCCGCGGTGTGGCGGGGTCGGATGAGCAGCCCCGGTGCTGCCCCGCGCGGGGTTTGTCGGTACCGGAGCGAAGGGAGTGGGAAAAAGGGCGGTAACCCAGTAGCTGATTTTTTCTAAATGGCCTCTGCATCTACCAACATTTCTGCCACATAGGTGGAAGGCTTCTGGGCAGGAAGCGAACTGTAAACTTAACGTGTGTTGCTGTTGTTTTGATGGTGAACTTAGTTCGTTTTAGAAATAATTTTATTTTCGAGCTCTTGGAATAGCTTCTAATTAAAACTCCAATCAAACAAGTTACAATTCAGAGTAAGACATTAAATTTAAATTTCAGTCATTCGTATAAGTTACTTCATTGATTTTCACAAGTTCCAAGTTTGCAGGAGACCATGGGGAGCTTTCATTTCTTTAAATATCAGTTAAATCTTTTTGGTCACTACCTGTTGAATTCTTTTTAATCTCCATATAAGAATGTGGCCTCCAGTGTCATTATTTCCTTGCCTTGATGGGCATAAGACATTTTTTTTTTAATGCAAAACAAGTTTAAACACACATGGCTAAGCTTCTGTTTATTTCAAAATAAACTTAAATTTGAAAAAAAAACCACCCACATTTAAGAAGATCACTTGTAGTCTGAGTGTAATGGGGTTTCATCAGAATATGCAATGTGTTCCCTGTTGTTTCCTTAGACTGACAGTATGACTTAACTCTGATATGACAAAGTTCTGCAATCTGCTCCCCCTGCTATTCACATTTCCTTCAAGATACTATTTTATACAATTGATTTGGTGTGTAGTGGGTGTGCTTAATGGATGTAACATGCCTAGGGAACAGGTGGAAATGAGGGTGGTAGCTGGAAAAGCAGCTATAAAGGAAGTGTAAAATAAAGCCTCACCTGCTGCTTTCCAGCACAGGCAGAGTCACACATGGCAGAAGCCATTCCAGTTCAAGGGTAAAATTGCCACAGGGCTTCTAACCCTCATAACAGCAAGGCTTGATGTAAAATATTCTTTGGTTTCTTATGTCTGATCCATCCTACACTGAAGATGCACATTGCTGAATTTGCTCAGGTTCTTAGTTAAAGGCAACTAAACCTTTGCAGTAAAAGAATCGTCACACACACCTTATATGATAACACTAGTGAGAGTAAACCAATCTCAGACATGATGACAACTTCCATTATCAATTCCACTGATTTCACTTTGGCTTTACTTTATCACAAGTGATGAGTTCCCATATGGCATTATCACAGTTGCAAATTGTTACAGCTACTCTTACAGAGAAGAAACATGGAAGTCTTATAATAACATGGCACAGCACCTATTTAAATTTCAGTTATGACTCATGGCATCAGTAGAATGGTTGAGGTTGGAAGTGACATCCTGAGGTCAGCTGCTCTTCCCTCCTGCTCATACAAGGCCACCTTGGCCTGGTTGCTCAGGACCGTGTCCAGGTGACTTTAGAAGGATTTCTAAGCATAGAGACTCCATCACCTTCTTGAGCAACCCATGCCAGTGCTCTGTCACCCTCCCAGTAAAAAAAGTGCTTCCTGATGTTCAGAGGGAACCTCCTGTGTTCCAGTTTGTGGTCACTCCTCTGGTCTTCTAACTAACTGGGAAGGTCCTGGCTCCATCCTGTTTGCATTCTCCCTTCAGGTCTTTATGTAGATGGATAGATCCCTCTGAGCCTTCTCTTCTCCAGGCTGAACAGGTGTTATGATCAGGTTCTTAAAAATTTTAGAATGAGATGCCTCTGCCTGAATTAAGGGGTAAATGTAATCATATGCTAAAGTCAGTAGTATGGATTTTATTTAACAGTAAATGACAGAGAGAAAAGAGAAAGAAAGAAAAAGAACAAAGAAGTAGGGGAAGAGAAAGATAATGTCAGAGATAAATTAAGTAAAAAATACCACCACTCTGTGGATCCCAGTAGTGTTCTGTTGATCCTATCCTTCTGGGTTTCTTGGTTGTGAGGGTCTCTGAAAACACAGTGTTCAATGGATTGATGAACATTTGTGCCAGGTGGGAATGCCCAGGTATCTCCCCTGATGGGCGGGGACAGTTTTGACACAGTCTTGCAACAGACTGGATCTGTTGCATCCCTTTGCATCACATGCCCTGCTGCAGGGCCTCAGGAATCAGTCTGGGGAGCACTTTGGGGGTCTCTGATGGATTTTGACACCCCCTCAGCTGCCCCTCACATGACTGTCCCATGGATGTGGCCCTCCTGGGGTGGGAGGTTTTGCAGCTGAGCCAGTTTGTGTGAGGGAGGATGGGTGTTCAGTGTCTCTGACCAGAGGTTAGGCCACGCACCCAAAACTCTGCTCCCGCTTTGGTTGGGGGCAGACTAAACAAACCTGGCCTCAGCAGATGAGCCTGTGGGCCATGGCCTCCCCAGCCTGCCAGGGATGATTTTCAGGACAGCCTGCTGGGTTTGGTTATCTTGTGGATGTGTTCTTCTCCCTCAGCCTTGTTTGCTTTTCCCTAGACCTGAGATGATTGAGCAATACTGTCACCTTATCTCAGGTTCCCTTAGGCTGCTTAACCCACAGTCCAGGGTTGCACTCAGGAGGCATAATCATGGTGGGGTGCACAGCTTCTTTATACAGTGTTCCCATAATGGGCAAAATTCCTTCATAACAATGTTTAAGCTATTAGCCATAACATTTCAGTTCCTGATAACAGGCCCAGCTCACTTGGCTTTTCCTCATAGGAGAGATGCTCCAGTGCATTCATCATTTTAGTGGCCTTTGTTGGACTGACTTCAGTGCCTCCATGCTCCTTGCATGAGGGAGTCCAGAACTACACACTTCTTTGACTGCATGAGGTTGCTATCAGCCCAGATTACAAAAAAAAAAAACCTTGTTGCAACAAGAACAAAAGAAAAAAGCCATACTTCCTGTACTAGAGAATCAATAATAATTTTACAAGTATTTTGAAAGTTTACAGAATGATGTTGGACTTAAGCTGATTTTTGCAAACATGTTTCACTTGAGATGATGAAATTTAATAGAAATGGCTGTCTGAACACCTAAGGTGCAGTACTGAGATACAGGCTGAAATTAACAGCTTTTCCATATAATCATCAATGAGTTCTAGAAATATGCTTGGAATATCTAATAATCTGAGCAACTCATATGTTGCTTCTGCTAAACTGCACGTAATATAAACCGTCATTTTCACATTCTGTGGTGAAGTTCGTATTTCTGTATTTAGGCATGTGTTTAGTATTGAAATGTTTGAGAAAAGTCTGTCTTCTAGAAAATTAATTTGTAACAGCAAAAGATTATGCTGAGCAACATTTAAATACATTTTATTCTTAAATCACTCAACTCAAACTGATCTACCTGAAATGAGATCATGCTTATAGCATTGCTGGCATAAAAATAGTTTCTTAGTAGCAGAGAGGAAAAACTGACCACACTTCCTAAAAGGAAGAGAGAAAATGATGATCATCCAAGAAAACAGACCTGCATGAAGTGTGATTCATTCCAATGAATAGCCTTCAGCTCCATATGTTTTTCACAACACCTCTGAAAATGAATTTCTTTAGTCCATGGTATACTCAGAAACAGATTTAGCATAGTTACTCTGGATAGTTTTGGAATATGTTAATCCTAGCAAAAACCTTGTCAGCAGTCCTAGCAAAAACCTTGTATGAGTGAGAAGGGCTGAAAAATTCATAGAAAAATGTAATGTACATCTTCAGTAGTTATGAAAGGTAGTACATTATGGAAATGAAAATGTCTGAGTGATGCTAAGTAAACTGTCGTAAAACCTGTCTCAAAAATAATCTTGCCCCACCTTAGCAATTAAGACAAGAGCTGTTATTTCAAAATAATAGGTTTTGTTGTTTACTCTGTCTACCCATTTTAACAGTATACTTTAATTGATGGAAGCATTACATAACCATAATATTAGTGCAATAAAAGCTGCAGTATCCCTCATGAGCATCTGGGTAATATTGTTTCATTAGACTAAGGACCATGAAAACAGATTTCTTTTTATTTTTTAAAAGCAGTGTATAATTTAAAGTGGGAGGTATTTTCTGTCAGGAAGAGCAGAATACTTTAAGTATACTGAGACAAGGGACACAGAATCCAGAGAATCAACAATTTGATGGGAACAATTAAGATGTTAGTGCCATTTGGATGGACATTCAGTAGAAAGAATTAATAAAAGGGTGGGAGGAAACAGAAGGAAAACAAGAAGTGGGCACAAAAAGTAGGTAAAAAGAGGAATTGAGGAGTTTTGCAAAGATGATGATGAAGACTCTTCTTTCCAGAACTGCATATTAAATTTGCCTCTGTTACCTTAGGGTTGGAGTAAGTACTGTTTTCATGCACTAAAGTACATTGGGTAATGTGAGCATCATTCCCTGTCCACTGCTCTTTTTATCTCTCTTTATTCCTCTGTCCTTGTGCCAAATACTCTGGGTGGCAGCACAAAAGAATTGTTCATCATCACTGATTTATACAGAAAAGCATCACTTTCATTCTCCCATTGTCTCTCTCAGCCATGATGAAAGGATTAACATTTTCCTTTTCAAATGAATACCTACACTAAAGGAAGCCATAGCTGACTTACATGGCACCAGATGTTCAGTTTTGCATGTACTGCTCAGCCACCTTTTCTAATCGTGGGCAGGCACTGTGAAAGAGGAAGTTTTTAAAACTGGGCACAGGTACAACCCCGTGCAGGTGAGACTGTGAAGGTCTGACACAGCAGCTATTGGGAGGTAAGTCCTGGTTGGATGCATTGCCTGCAACAGGTAAAGAGGAGTCTACTCCTCTTCCAGTTCCTTGAATGTTCTAGATTTGTTCTGTTCACAACTTCACTCTGAGATAACTACTGATGTCGTTCCTAGTCCACAATACGTCTGGGACTTAGCTTAACTCTGGAAGCAGCACTTGAATCAAAGTTGCACTGTTCTGCTACAATCTAGAGAAAGCAGGGCAGTTTTCCTAGGGGGAAGGGATTGTACCTTAAATTTTATATGTGAAAAAACAGAAACAAGTATCAACAAAGTTTAGAATTCTTATCATTAATCAGTTTGGTGTTGCCAGAGAGAAAATTTGGTCTAAAATTGAACTGGACATATTCAAGCACTAAGGATTTCTTCATAGGAATAACTTCTTCAACAGTTTCTAAGTAGTTTGTCAGTAAATAAGGTAACATTAAGTACCATGCCCCCCCTCAAATAACATGTTTAACATGGATGGGTTTGTGTCAACCTTTCAAATTGGAAGGAATGCCAAAACATTTCAGCCTGTAAATTGATCCATCAGTGTTCTTGCCTTTTCAAGCTTAATCTTTGCTCACAGTGACCTCTAGTGTGACTGAATGAGACAATGCAGTGGATCCAAGGCAGTGCACAAAGAACTTCGTTTGGGTTCATACTTTTACCAGGATGAGGGGACACGTTTGTGCCATCTGTTTGACTGTAGGACACACTGTGTTAAACATGCAAAAAATGAGCAGGAAACCCAAAACATGAACCCCAAAATATTCCTTTAGCCATACAAAATAAGGAATTCAAATATTTTTTCATTCCTGTGCCATTTTGATCAGATTTTTGTTTATAAAAAACTCCATGAATGGTTTGATACATTTGGTAACAGCTTCAGGCAATTTTCAGCATTCCCAAGTACAAGAGATTGCTTTTACTTTCTGAAACGTTGTACTGGACTTTGTCTGAAAGATACAAATCAGAAGACAGTGATGAAACAATTTCTGTAAGAACTGCTGTTGAATGTACAGATTCTTCAAACCCTGTCCACACTATAGCTATTAATCAAGTTCAGTAGTTAAGAATTGACATCAATATATTACATATATTTTTCTCAGCCAAGTACATTAAAGTGACCATTTTCCCTCTCTTTTCTGCAGAACAATTTGCATGAAATAGGGGCAGGAAGAAAGCTCCAAAGCAAAAATTTTTCTGTTTGGTTTCTCAAAAGTTGCAGGAGAAAAGAAGTGGAGGATATAATTAGAGGAAATAATTTAGTAGGAAATATTACATATTAAAGTGTTTGGCAGTTTTAAATTGCAATTTGGTAGTTAGAGAGAATTTAGAATTAGCTAATTGAATTCTTGACTATTAAAAATTAAAGCTGTAAGCATATTCACACATTTCAGAAGGAAGTGATCTTGGGCTTACTTTGGACAAATAGAGATGACCATTCCTTTTTCAGACAAGTTCACATGGCTTGAAATATAAACTATCAATACTTTGCCAGAGACCCTGGAAGTTTTTTTTTTTTCTATAAACTGTTTTCTGTCCCTCCTAGGATTACTCCTGCTACACAGCAGCACATGTGGACATGTTGTTCTGCAACCACAAAACATTACATATTAATTGCTGTCTGAAAAACTGCCTTGCTACATCTCAGTTTTAGGAATGTTCATGTGAGAGAATTCTGTTCTAGAGATTATGCAGAATGTAATTAAGGTTTCAAAAATGTGCAAAACGGTTACATTGGAAATTTAATTCTTGACAGGAAATATATGCTATTAGTCAGATCAAATTCTGTCATATTGTGGCTTTGGGGGTTTAGTCAGAAAGCAGGACTTGCTGTGGTACCCATTTCCTAACATTCAACATTTAGGTAAGATGAATTCTCCTTGCACACTCCTAAAACCCTAGAATGTCTTTAATGTCTCAGAAGGGACATTAGAGATTGTCTAGTTCCAATGGGCAGGGATGCCACCCACTAGACCAGGTTGCCCAGAGCCCCATTCCTGTAATTGTTCAAGGCCAGGCTGGATGGGCAACCTCTTCTAGTGCCTCACCAACCTCTGAGTAAAGAATTTCTGGCTAATATCTACCTGTCCTTTTCCAGTTTAAACCTGTTCCCGTTTGTCCTATTACTATTGTGTAAAAAGTTTCTCTACAGGCTTTTTTTTAAGCTCCCTTTGGATACTGGAAGATGGTGCAAGGCCTACCCAGAGCCTTCTCCAGGCAGAACAGCCCCAACTCTCAGCCTGTCTGCACTAGAGGTGCTCCAGCCTTCTTTGTGGCTTGCTCTGGACCTGCTGTAACAGGTCCATACCCTCCTCATTTTGGGACCTGAAGAGCTAGACAAGACGCTCCATTGGGGGGTCTCTCAAGAGCAGAGTACTGAGGGGAGAAATCACCTTCCTCAGCCTTAAAAAGAGGCTGTGCCTCTTTTGATGCAGTTCAAGCCAGGCTTGGCCTTTTGGGTTGCAGATGTGCACTGCTGTGGCATGTCCAGGTTTTGGTCCACCAGAATCCCCAAGTCCTTCTCTGACAGGCTTCCTTCAATGAATTCTTCTCCCAGTCTTGACTCATGGCAGGGATTACCCTGACCCCAGAGCAGCACCTTGCACTTGGATTGTTGAATTTATGATATTCTCCTGGACCCACTTCTAAAGCTTGCCTAGGTTTCTCTGGATGGCATCTCCTCCTTCTATTGTGTCAAGGAGTTCTTAAATGGAGAATTTCAGAATTATTACCTTCGAAGTTCACATTATTGATTGTCAGTTACATAAAATAATAAAGAGAAAGGGTTCAGTCAATTTAAAATGCATATTTAAACCTCTGTTCTTTGTCCATTAGGCTGTCTTCCCAAAAACGTTTAAATACCATTTTCTGCCATATTATATATAATATGAAAATTATAATTTTCTACTATATTTCACATTTAAAATTGTTCAGATTTTATTTGTACATGCGAGTACTCCAGTTGTGTTGATTAACATCAAAAGAACTGGAATTTAGTAACTTAACAGTACCTTTACCTGACATTAAAAGGAGAGTAGGGACAGATTGCAGCTCTTTAATAATGCTTTTAAATAATGTTTTTTTTCTGAGCAAATTGAATCATATAATTATTCTCGTGATGCCAGATGTAGTTGGACTGTATTCTTGAAGGATGGTGTTGGTCAGCTTGTTCAACATCTTCCCTGTCTTGCAATTAGGACGTGTCACATGCAAGATTCCCGCCAGGTGGCAATAAAACCTCTTCATTCTTTAAAGCATTTGCAATTATTTTAGATGGTGGACACGTATGTTGTGTACTAATTAGACAGGGAAATCGTGATTTCTAATAAGGTGATAGGAAATTATTTTTCTGAACTCTCAAGGTATGAGTGCTTATAAAAAGCCTGGGAACAGACAGAAGCGTGCTAGGCAATAGTTATTGTGTTTTTAACAGCTATTTCAAGGTAAATACAAGTAATATATTCCACTTGGTTCCTGAGAAACTGAAATAATTTTGTCTTTTGATTAAACTGTAGAGAGCAGACAGTGTGAAATGCTAATTTACTAGTGGGAGCTTAAACCTCACAGAAGTCTCACAATTTTTGTTCATAATTAGACTGATCAAATTCACATCTTCAGCTACAAAAGAAATACTCTTTTTATACTTAATCCATGTGTGTTTCTATAAGTGCTGTACAGCTGCTATATTCCTATCCTGTATTTCTATTCCTATCCTTTTTTTGAAGGACAAAAACCTGCACATATACAGCCTTAGTTGACTGCCACTAGTGGTGAAGTGCCAGTAGCAAAAGCTGCATGAAGATGCACTGATTTACCCCCTACTTTTCTTTGATAATTTCTGGCATATATTTCTTGCCCCATTCATTGTAATGCCTTGCAATCTCTTGTTCCCTTATTTCTTAATGATAAATGATGTTTTTTGGCTTTATATAGTACATCACCCTTGATTTTACCTGCCCTTCCAGCACAGGCATGCATGCAGAAATATGTCTCTACATCACGTCTGCACCCAAGCAGGCCTTAGTATGATGAGTAGCACACTGATGCAACTTCGGCCTGAAATTTTACACACTTTCTGGTGCAATTTTTAATTTTGAAACAGTTAATGTTAACAAACTCAGTGTGGCAAGTTGACCCTGGCTAAATGCCAGATGCTGGCTACAGTCACTTTATCACTGCACTCGGGCAGAGGAGACAATGGGTCCTCATGGGTTGAAATAAGGGCAGAGAGAGATCACTCACCAGTTATTCTCATGGGCAGAACAGACCCAACTAGGGGAAAAATTATTTTAATTTATTATTCATCAAATGAGAGTAGGATAAAGAAAACACCCCTCTTCTTGGGCTCAACTTTACTCACATATTCTCCACCTCCTCCCCGCAGTAGCACAGGGGGACGGGGGTTGGGGGACTGCAGTCAGTTTATCACAGGTCATCTCTGCTGCTCCTTCCTCCTCCTCAGAAGCACTCCTCACACGCTTCCCCTGCTCTGGTGTGGGGTCTTTCCTGCAGGAGACAGCCCTCCATGAACTTCTCCATCATGAGTCCTTCCCACAGGGTGCCTGGGATCAGGACTGAATTGCTGCCTTGACTCAAGCCACAAATTTGCCCTTTTCTATAGCTTTGTTTGTCTGCAAGAGCTACTTAACTGCCCTTCTGAAGGACTTCACAACTTGTTAAATAAGGCAAAGATCTAGCCAAAGTTACTATTGCTCTTTAGGCACAATTATATATTTGAAGAAAAGCTTGTCGACACACAAATACTTCAGGTATTATGGAACATTACAAAATTTGTATTATGTTAAGTACTAGCAAAAACCCATCTAAAAATTAACCTCATATTCTTAGTTAAGCTTAGTTACTTGTACTTACATCTGTCCCATTTAGATTGTTCACAGTTAAGAACACAGTTTAGATTGTTCACAGTTAAGAATTTGACATTAAAGACTACAGTAATATTTTTTCCTATTTCCTCCTCCCCCCACAAAAAAAAGTCACGGAAACCCCCCATACCAAACACTATGCAGAAGAGTATCTGGCTTTTTGTATGGACTATTTGTTCCTCTCCACTGATTTATAATGCACTTGCATCAGTCACAGGTACAGCAAGAGATACACTTCTGAGATACACTTCCTAGAAATACTGTGAATACTCCTGATGAACAAATAAATAATGGCTTTCATAAAAAGGAATACCAGCATATTTTCAGCATATGACCAAATCTGCATTTTCCTGTTCACATTTCCATATTTTCCCCAACATATTAATCAGAGGATACCTTTATATTCTGTATTGAATTCAGAATTCATAGTTACATTCCACTGAAGGAGATAACCTAGTTTTCTAATGGAATTAGAATTTATCAACACAGCTTAAAACAAACAAATTCTGACATTTCCCACATCTCACTACTGACAATTGTCTTCAGTCAGTCTCCTTCTGACTTTGTTAAAGGCAAAGGAAACTATTGAAAAAATCACTCTATGATTACAAAAACTGAGATTCAAACCCATTGTTCTATTACTTGTCTCCCTATACTACTTCAGGATCCACTTCACTGTAATAGATCCAGGAAAGATTAAATAAAATGACTCCTGATATTCAAACACAATCTGTTACAGTTCTTCACTTATTTTATCATTACAGTGATTCAGATAAATTGGGAAAAAAATCCAACCCAAGCCACCCAAGAATTTTACACAGTATGTTACATTTTATAGAGCTAATCTATGATCCAGGATAGGTCAGTAACAGGATGGATCAAGAAGGCAAAGAAGGATGAAAAATAACTGGCTGTGTACTAGTACACAGGGGATTACAGTAGATTAAAAAATGATAAATCAGAAATGTCATTTTATTTCAGACAAAAGCAAGTGCCATTGTGGCATGCAAGGCATACAGGAGGTAATCCCTTCACTACTCAGGATTGTAAAGCCACAGCTGCCACATTCAAAATCCAGGTCCATACTTTGGAAAAAGGAAAATCATGTGGATAAAGTCTAGTGGAGAGCAGTGAGTCAGAAATCTACATGGAATTTAGGGGAAAAAAAAGTGGGAAAATTGGTCTTTTAGTCTTGGCAAGGAAGATACTTCAACACATGCAAAATGTTTTGCAAAGAGAATGTTTTTTAGTACTCAAAGGGGTTAGAACAGAAAGTAATAACCTGCAGCATATGAGATTTACATTAGATATTAAAACTTTACAAGACTACTGTAGCAGGCCATATGTACAACCATCATAAGAGGGGTTTTTAAGAGGAGGCAATACAAACTGCTATAAAGGGTATCCAGGTATTAGGAATAATGTTTCAGAGAACAAGATAGTTCAGATATCAACATTTCATCCAACTTTGAGATTTTAATCAACATTTCTTTATTCTTCAGATTACCACACTTTGAGAATCACTCTTCTTTTAAAGAAGTTGTGAGGAGCTTCAGAACATTGATAAGTACTCAATTCCAATTGCATGTTGCAAGATATCACTTTTTAAATGTATGATATTTAGAATATTCCCTTATTACTTTCTACCTCTGTTATTCTCACTAAGACTGGTGAGAAAACCTAAAAAACTTTTTCTCCTGCACACAGCTGAGACTACTGATCTGAGACTTATTTAGTAAGAGCCAAATTTAGATATCCGGTCAGCATAATGCTTTGCTAACACAATGTTTGACAATATTCACAGTTAGCAATTTGAAAGCCAGTAATACATCTGCCTTTTATTTTTTGTGGCTTTGTTGACATACTTATGTGAATCATTGCATTAATTAAGCTTCATTAATAAAGATCTGGTCTTTACACGTGATCAAGGTGTCATCTGGTCTTAAGATAAAACTTTCAATGGCAGAGTGGGAATAAGAAACAAATCTTCAAGAATCTCTTGGGGCACAGCATAAAAAAAAAGGACCACTTTAATTATTGAGTTAGACTTCCTTTAGTTGTCTAACCTGGCATTTTAGTGGAGTGAGAGGGGACAGAGAGGATTGGGGTTTTTTAAGTTATGTGTTGTGGTTTCACCCCAGGCAGCTGCTTGCTCACTCCCCCATTCAGCAGGATCAGGAAGTGAATTGGAAAAGTAAATGCTGGAAAACTGAAGAATTGAGATAAAGAAAAGAGATAAAGACAGAGTAATAGAAAAAACAAAAGCCACACACACAAGCAAAGCAAAATGAGGAATTAATTCACTGCTTCCCAAGGGCAGGCAGGTGCTCACACATCTCCAGTACAGCAGGACCCATCAAGTAATGGTGATTTGGAAAGACAAAGGCAAACACCATCATTCCAAATATCCACCCCCCTTAACCACTTCTTCCCCACCCCACTAATATACCAACCATGATGTCACATCATTTGGAATATCCCATTTGTCAGTTTGGATCCCCTGTCCTGGCTGTGTCTCCTCCCAACCTCCCATTCACTTCCAACTTCCCTGACAGAGGGAAGCAGAGAAGACCCTGGCTCTGTGTAAGATCTGCTCAGCAATAACGAAAACATCTCTATGTTGTCAACCCTGTATTCCTCACAAATCCACAACACAACCCCACATCTGCCACTGTGAAGAAAGTTATCTCTACCCTAGCCAAAACCAGCACATCCTTAAGATTAAAAAGATTATTTCATAAAAATGCAATTTGAAGTTTGCAAAATTTTTTTGGCTATAAATTTTTAACTCACCTAAAATCTTTGCTTTGGGCAATTCTCAAAGTCTTTAGAATATGCTTAGACTTTTTATGGTTAGAGCCCAAGCCACTTGAAATTATTCATAAAAGAGCACAGTCTAATAGGGAAAGTTACTTAAATAATTCACTACAGTTATACCCTTTGATAGGTAAATGAGGAACAGAGAATGCCTTTGGAGGTTTTGTTGCATTTTCACTTTAGGCAAGAGAACATTCCTTTTTTGAAGAAGAGAAATACACTGCCTCATGTCTGGCACCACAAAGTGTTTTATACACACTGTCCTTGACTCATTCCATGTGAGCAAGAAAGGCATCTGTAGGAGATGGGCAGGCCATATAATGCAGAAATTCTGAGCACTTCCGGGCGTGTTATGAGCTTTACCATTTTTAGCAGATTAAACGCATTTCATACACTGAGCTCTGAGGTATGAACAGTGTTCTCTTTGCTTCTTTTTGCCCTGCAGCCTCCTCAGATGAGCTTTGGAAAATTGGAAAGACTGCACAGAGAGAGAATTAATTTGCACACAGGATCTGCAGCCTAAATTTGTCATCTTGGCAGCCCTCTCTTCTTGAAGTGAATCATGAATCATCGCCGAGGGAAGAGCCACAGAGGATAAAGTCCATGTTACAAAGTACTGTGGCTGGAGCCAGCCTTCGAGAGCCTGCATGGAGAGTGGCCACGCTGCCTCTGGGAGCAGCAGAGCCACGAGCCCCCTGGGCAGAGAGCAACCAGCTCATACACAGTGTGAGCTGTGGGACCTCAGCAGTTCCGTCCCCTCTATTGCTGACTGCCCTTTCCTCCACTGAACATCTGCTGTATCTTCTCCCAGCCTAATTTACGGATACCTTCTGCTATCAGCTTCCCACTTGATCTGTTTGAATCCACTACGACATTACTGTGGCTAGACAACAACTGAGAGCCTTTTCCAAGCTGTTGTATGTGTTATGTCATCTTATGGCAGTACTCACAACACTTTCATAGTGTTACTGTCCAGCTGAACCTGCAATTACAGAGTTTAATGAAATTTTGTTTGACATGCACCCCTGTTTTTTCTTAGTCTTTATTTGCCATGTGACTCCACCCTCCATCACAAAATGGTACTGGCAATCTCCACCAGCATATACATTGCTGTTGGCCAAGTGGGTTGGTGTCAGTCCCTTCCTGCTGAACTGATCTATTTTAGTCACAATTATTTTTTAGAGAAAAAAGGGGACCATAAGAAAATATAAATGCACTCCATGTTATTTGGACAGAAGTCTATGTTTACACACCTTAATTACTCAAGTTGTTATTGAACTCTGAGCAGTGTACTTCAAGGCAATAATCAATTTGGTATATTTCCTAAAGACAAATTGTAAAGACAGTGCTAATATCATTAATCCTATCTAAACTTTCTGCTTATTGCAGCCTGTTTTATTGAATTTAGGTGAAATGGCCTTTAAAGTGATATAAGGAGACCAAAACTATATGGGCAATTAATACAATTATTTTTTCTTACCATAATATTAATTATTCTTGATTCAGTTAATTTTTAAACTTGAAAAACAATTTAATTTTCCTCTGTTTCTGTCACTTAACAGAAATTAAATATACTTAACAGAGCTTAAATATACTTTTATTACATACAAAAGCATCCAAGTTCTGTGCCACCAGAAATTAGACAGCAAGGAACAATTTCAGTTATTTTGCTTCTGAGCATTTACAAGAATATGATAGTATAGGAGGAATTTTGGTATCTTCACTGACTATGGTAATGCATCTCTGGGATGAGTAATGAAAGGGCCCATTTCATCTTCCACAAGGTAAACTGCCTGCACCTATGGTTAGAGACTGGTCTTATCCAGTTTCTACCTCTGATTAGAAGAGAGCTGCTTCCAAGTGAGAAACAGCACATCTGACATATCTATGCTCAATTGCATACTGTTTTCCAAAGATAAACAAATCTTTGGCCTATTTTCTCTTTTAATAGGACAAAGGGAAGGAATTTATCAGACTATCTGTTCACTTCCTTATCACCCTTTATTTCTTCTCAGAGATCAACTTATGAGAGCAACCTTTTTTCATTCTCTAAGAAAGCTACATCCAGGGGAATGCCTCAATATTCCCCTCAAACAAAGACCTTGCAGGACAGCAGTAAAGTATTTATTGATTTTTCATTCTTATTGAAGATTTACATCAGTTTGCATATCAGAAGCTGTGATAGACCTTAAAGGGCATTTCCAACTAGCTGCTTTTCTTTGAAATTATGCATAACCTTGTATCATGTGCTGAACCTGCAGTTTTGAATCCACAGGTGCAAGAGTAGTACACCTATGCTCTAAACATATAAACTGCTATAGCAGTACTAAAATATTCGATATGATTAAGTTCTGAGATTAATTGGAAGATCAATAAAGAGTATTTTCATTCCTTTTTCCCTTTGCATGTTAAGTCTCTATAAGAGGGATGCTACAACCCAAGAGTTGCTGAACTTACATAATATTATTGATATATATGATATTATAACAGTTTAGAAAGTCAAGGTGGTCATTAGCAACTAATTCTAAAAAGAAAGAAAAAAGAATTATGAAGAGAAAAAATGGTCCACCAAAATGTCATGAGTTTAACAGCCATGTTTAAATGCCTTTTTTGAACAAAGCTCTGACTAGCTTAGTACATCACGTAGTAAAGCAAGTGTGAGTGAGCCACAGGCACACATCCTCAGAGAATTCCTTCTAAGAAGTATAATGGCTGTTATTTTTACACTTTTAATCCCTAGCCTCTCCTTATTACAGCTAAACATCTCAGCATACACATTAAAGAGGGCTCTGCAGATAGGGTAGCATGAGAAATCAATTGCCATTCAAAGCACTAGTGCTTGCTTCTATAGCAACATCTTTGACCACACATGGGTTAATATATTGTGAATCTTTTATTTTCCCTTTTGTTTTAACAAGTCAAATGCTTTATTCCCATATTCCACAGCATAGTCATTAACTTCATTTATTTATATTGTCATTTTTTATTTGATAGGTGACTGCACAGGAAGGCAGCTTTTAACCAAGTCAACTGTACATAAAGCCCATAATTAATCCTAATTTCAGGGTGTATATTCCCAGAAGACTCTTCCCCCTCTTTTAAGGAATAAGTGACTTCTCTAAAACAGGTGCAAGAAAATGTAAAAGTGCATACATATCTGCTCAGACATGTGCTGACACATACACAAAAAAGGAATATTGTTACAATCTATCCAGTCAATACAGAACCACAATTTATGATTGTTAAATTACAGATTTCAACACTTAATTGCAGTCTACTTCCTTAGGTCATTATTTATACCTGTGTATTTATTCCCTATTAAAAGCAGGAGTTTGTAACACTTGATATTTTTGGATATTATACCATCACCCACCTAAGGCAGAGAAAGGGTGAGAAAGGTGGGAGAACATCTCCAAGAAGATACACTGCAACTTGTCATATCAGTGTTTTGACCATTTGTAAAAGAAGATTAGGTTCTGACGATGTGTTGTTGAAAGAATTTATATGATGCACACACAACTCTTGGCAGGTGTGGGCAGGTTCTGACCTTGGCCAAACCTTTACTGGTCCCACCTTGTGAGCTGTACACGCCAGCACCTCTCCCCCTTTGGTACAGCACACACAGGTCCTGTGTTTTGAAATTCAGCAGCATGCTAGGTGATTTTTTTTTTTTTTGCATATGTTGGTGCCACTATGAATTTTTTACACAATTGCAGAGCAAAGACAGATTCTCTTGGTTTGTGTAAAAGGCACCTCTGCCCCAGGGCCAAGGTAGGCTTGCCAAAGATTCACCCACAATGCAGAGAGGGAGTCCAGGCATCCCATACACAGACACTTAGCAGCCAGCTCTCTGAGCAAAACACATCCCAAGTACTGAAAATCAGGCCAGCTCTTTCCAGCAAGCTTGAATCTGAGAACAGTATTTCTTGAAAAAAACTTAAATGAATGTTAAAACATGACTGTTTTAAATGCAAATCCCCTGCAAGTTTCACAATGCCACAATAACTTAGAAGAATTAACCTCATTCCATTTCAATTACTCCAATTCCCCCAGGCTTTCTGAAGGAGATGCCTTGAATCCAACTTTTCTAGAAAAATCATTCCCATAAAAGATCACACTCAAATCCTTTAAAGTGCATAATTATAATCACTCAACTTAAAGTTCCTCCTGAAAGAAATTTTCTCTTGCTTGTCCTGAGCAATATTAACTTTCATAATAATCAGTGCTGTAAGAAGTTTTAAATATAGCTATATATTGTACATAATTGTTTTACTGTTGCTATGTACTATTGTATAACTGCCTGCAGATGGCTGCATTTCAATGGGAAAAAATATACTGTTTATAAAAAGCCCTGCTTTTTGAGTGTGTATTTCTGATTTCCAAATAATAGTATTGATAATATTAACAATAATAAAAACAACAATAAAAAAAATCAATGCACCACTTTTAAATTTACAGCAGCAAATAGGCTGGTCCCCTCTACATAAAACAGTTTCAAATGGGCTCTAGGATTTTTTTTAATAAAAGAATGTAAAAGCTTAAGGCATTACAAAAAGAACTGAAGCTTTAAAAACTTCTCACACTTCGAGTTTTTACTGAACAGGAGCACCACCTCTGTTTATAAGAGATTTTATTAGGTTTAAAAGGCAAATTCAGACCAAGGATATTCTTCTGCTAGTCTGCAGGCTTAAAGCTCTTTAAAATGAGAATATCAATATTAAAAATTAATTACCTTTTCAATTATGGCATGTTCTTGAAATTTTATTTTGCTTTCTATTTAATATAGTTACTGCAGCATGAGTGCAATAAAGTCAAAGTGCTTCTAATTCTAAATTGCATAGTCATAAGGTTACCAGATGGTTTTTAGGGCATTTTTAAAGTGTTGCTTCATTTATTCCTCCTGAACCAAATGAAGAATTTGCATTGATTTTCAAGGAATTCAGAACAGAGCCAACTATTTTCTTGTTGATGTCTCACATACCACTTTTCAGATCCCATACTTCAGTCTGCTTTACCTGCCACTAATAGCAGAGGTAGGAAGCTGGTAACACACTAGCCAAACAATAGTAGTAATAAATCAGTGGACAGCTGGGCAAAATACCTCTCTTCCTTTGCAGAATCTTCTGTATTTCACAGCTTCACACTCTGTGTTGTTCAGAAACTTCCCACATCAGCAGGGACACCACAGTTGCTGGGATTAATTTTTGGCCGACCCACTGAATTCCAGTGTGGACTTGGGCATGACCCAGTAGTTTTCTTTCAGTAAAATAGAACACTGCTGTAAATAAACAGGCACACAAAAACCAGGCCAGAATATAAATCTTTGCTTTCACCTAATATGTCAGTCTCTTGGCTATTCCATGGCCACTAACAGCATTAGCTCTTTGGGGATGGGACCATCTTTACAGTAAATCTGTGCAGCACAGACAGTGGGTCCCTCAGCTTCTAGATATTAGTGGATATCAAAGTCCAAGCTCTCAAAAGAATGCTTTAGGGTTCATGGAGTGATGGTTGCCCTCCAGCTGAATGGAACAGCAGGTATTAGAGCCATGACAGGAAGATAATATATCTGTGCAGACAGGATAATCACGTTACTTTTAAATTAAATCAAATTTATGTTCATTAAAAAAAAAGCTGAAATATTTCTATTAATGAAAAATACTAAGAAATAAAGTGATAGCTAATATATAAACTATACTTTCTTCTTTATTTTCAAGTAATTTCAAGTGAAAATTATTGGCCCTATGCACCAACCCATTACACGTTAATCCTATACAGAACATCCTACCTTTTTTCAGAACACAACACTGCATCCTTGCACAAGACATAACACTAATATAACGCCATGTATATATTATATGTGAGCTCCAATTACCTCTCTCCCTGACCAGGGCCAGAACTAAGGCCCAGATACCTACTCTTATGAAGAACAGTTAGAGAGCAGCTAAAGTATAACAAGCTGCTTATTCTGGTTTCATTAATCCAAACATGGAACACAGCCACTAATACATTTTTTTAAAAACCTAAATATCAAACATTTATACCAGAAATTATCTTAGAAAATGGAAAAAAATTAACTATATGAAGTAATTAACACCAACTGGGACTTTCAATTTGTATTGATTTTAAAATCAAAAGCAGCATTTTCTCTTACAGAAAAGGAACTTCTGGGGTTATTCTGGCTACAAGAATTTCTTTAGGTCTTGTTTGAAATGCCTCCCTTTGGAAAGAGATTTAAGTGTTGCTTCACACTGCCCAGAAATGCATATTCCCTTTTAGTCACAAAAGGTGTTTCTGTTTAATTGTCTTGACTGTTAAAATGTGCATTCCAGTTTGGATTTTAATCATTCAGTGTGGCCATCAATAGAGATAGTTTTATCTGCAATACTGAAGTGTTCCTTTCTCAAATTTCTTTGCCTGTGATGCTGCCCTGAGCTGTATCTCTGCTGAAGTCCATCAACCTACTTTTAGCATGTTCTGAGGCTGATGCATGTTTCTTGTATATTGTGATTCCTGCTTCACATCTATTTTCCTATAGCCATCTTGTCTTTTTAAACTAAGTACAAACTTAGCACTACAGCAGCAGCAGCAACAACAGCAGCAAAAGAAATGGAGTGGTAAACTTGGGGTTTGTTTGTTTGTTTGTTTGTTTTTTCTCCTTGATTTGAGGCCAATTTACACAAATACTGCATAAACCATCAATATAACACTGAGCCAGTTGTCATGACCGTTCCCAATCCCGGAGGTTCTTGGTGCTTGGCTCACAGAAACACATTTCTGCTGCATTCACTGGGTCATCACTGAATCTGCATCAAAAGAAATACAATCACGAACAGCATTTAGTACAGGTGCGTTCACAGCCGATGTACGGAGGAGTCAGTCTGGTTTGAAACCCACAGCAAAGCCTGGGCCGGGAGCTTCAAGCTGGTATTCTCTTCCATTCGGACAAAAGAACGAGGTTTTAAATGGCATTAGGATTTACAGGGGTCCGGCAGCTGAGCTGATCCGACAACTCCGCGTTTAATTCTTGTGTGACATAAAAATTACATTGGTCCATCCCCTCGGCACTCTGTGCCGGACGGGCCGGCACCTGCTTTAGCGGGGTGAGCCAGGGGACCCGGTCCCCGCGGCGCGCACAGCCCCGGC
>QUSF01000005.1:35889358-36112518 GCA_003676055.1 Chloebia gouldiae | reverse complement strand
GGCAGGGCCCGGCCGCCGCCGCCCCCGAGGGCGGGCCGCCGGTGACAGCCGGGGAGGGACCCGGCGGCGGCAGCGAGGTGCGGCTGCCGGGCGGTGCTTCGCCGCCGCTCCGTCCGCAGCGCGCCGGCGGATCCCCCCGGGCAAGGAGCGGGCCAGGGCTCGGCCGGGCCCTGCCGCCGTCGCCGCCGCGGAGTGGGTGAGTGGCGGCGGGCGCGAGTGGGTGATGCGGGGGCGGCGCGGACACGGGGTGGCAGGGGAGGGAGAACGGAGGGATGCAGGGATGGATGGAGGGAGAGAGGATGCTGCCGCTCTCGGAGACTTCGGTCGTGCGAGGTGCCTACGGGAAGAAAAGTGCATCCCGGGGCGGGGCGAGGCTGTGCCCCTCTCCGCTCGCCCGTCCGTGCCGGTGACCCGACGGGCGAGGAAGCCCCGGGAAGGGGGGCCGGTCCTTGGCGGGGCAGGGGCTGCCCGTCCCCAGGCGGGGCTGGCGGCTCCGGCCCGCCGAGGGGCCGCTCCGCCGGTCCGCCGCCGGCCCCCGCCCTCCCGCGGCTCCCCCGCAGCCATCAGCGGGCCGGGGCGCGGCCGCGGAGGGGCCGGGAGAGCGCCGGGGGCTCCCTGTGCTCCCCACCCCCGCCGGCACCCGCGGCGCGACCGCCCGGAGCATCCCGGCCCTGCCGCCCGCCGCTCCCGGGCTGTACCTGCGGTGCCGGCGGTCCCCGGGGCAGCCTCGGGGCCGGCACCCGCTCCTGCCAGCCGGCTGCTGCGGGCAGGGCTGTTCAGGAGCGAACGCGGGGCCTGCCCTTGGAGGGCCGGCAGGATGAGGCCTTTATTTTTTTTTTTTTTTTTTGCAGGGTGCTGGCTGGCTGATATTTACATAATATCTCTGCTTAAATGTGACCTCGTCCCTAATTGGAAGTTTCCTTTCTATTTTCTATGGCAACACGACAGAACAGATCACTCCAGTGGGCTGGATCAGAGGAATACCTGCACACACTGTAATTTTTCTCTCTTGGTTTTCCATCAAGAATGGTTTGTTCTAGTGGATGGGTGAAATTTTAAAAAAAGTTCTTTCCATCAGCCCTTAAAGCAGTGGCTAGGCCTGCAAGTCACTGCAGATTTGCAGGATCTCTAAATTAGAGGAGGATGAGCACAGGCTTAACTAACGAGGAAGAATTTTTTTTGTTAGGTATTTATATATTTACTTGCCTTACTAATGCCTTCCATGCACTACACTGCTTAATCAAAACAATCCTAAGAAATGATGTTAATTATAACTGACCGTATTTATTTAAAAATTATTAGAATTATTAGAAGAAAAAAGAAAAGAAATTTTGTAGAGGGGAAGGAGTTGTGACCCACTTCATTCAGAGATTTCGACTGCTCAGTGAGATCCCTGCCCTGTGCTTAGAACCCATCATGTATAGACAGTAATGTCTCTTCTTACATGGTTGGTCTCACTGACAGTAAGCTTGATGTGTCTATATATTTATTCAGGAATTGGATTTTGTAATGCTTATTAGGGTCTGCTGTGTTTCATCTCTGTGAGATGCCAGCTTCAGTTTCAGGTTTTATATGGCAAAGGGTGAATATCTTTGTGTTGGTTTTCCAAAACATGCTGAAAATGAGTTTTGTGATTGTTAGACACACTAATTCATGGTGCATTTAGGCAGGAAGGCTTTTCTAAAGACCTTAAAATTTTGCCTTAATTATCTTTTGAAGTGGTGTTTTTGTTCTGCATTGAAAAAACACATGTGTTTTTGTTAATAATGCTAAAATTAGTTACTGTGATACAAACTGGGATACTGTGTATGGCTTAGAACATTTGTTTTGTGTCTCTGCTCTGTTTCTACTTTTTGGTTCACTGGGATGACTTTGTTTTGTGCACGTGAGGTAGTGTGGGGTCTTTTGAGGTTTGAGCTTTTTGTTTCTGGATGGATGCACGTAGGTCGTTAATACGGATCTAATCTTTGAATAGATATTTTGGACATTTAAACAGAAGGGCCAATAATCTTGGATCTTGTGGAAGAGTGATTCTTCTTATGGGTGGAGAGACCACTGTTGGAAGAGGTGCTCTACAAGTTCAAGGAGGCCATCCCTGGGACTCCTTCACCGAGGCACTGGGGCTTTGCTGCAGGATGAGACACAAGTACCAGAGGCCATTGGTGTAGAGATTTGCCTAGCATATTTAAGTTCTCCTGCATGCAGATAGAGGCTTTTTATTTCCATCTGCTTTTTGGAAGTACTCTGCTCTGAGCAATACTTGCTCTCCACTTAAATGAATGCTCCTTTAGTGTCTTAGATTGTTGTTACGGGAATGTAAGCGTTAGAAATATCCTCCAGAGCCATGTGTCGAATCTGAGGTATAAATGAGGCCTGAACTGAAAGAGGTGTGCTCTACTAAAATGTTAATTCCAAGACACAGTGATGGAGCAGGCGTTTCTTAAGATTCTTCTCTTAGAGGTCCATCTCATTAAAGCTTATGTTTTATTTTCTGTAGTTAGTACATTTATGTCCACAGCACCATCTTCGTTGCAGTTCATCCCAGCTCTGCTGTCAGTTTCTGCCTTTAAGTATAATTTGTTAGCAGCAAATGTTTGTAGTTACTTCCATGTATAAATTTTTTTTTCTCATAGAACATTTTGGTTGGATTATGATAGAAGATGGGAGATGTAGGAGTAGCAAGTATATAAAGAAAGAAATGGGATTGGGCTGTATTTTTGGGTTGTGCAAGGCCAGATGGAGATGGCATAAATACGTGTCAGGGAGCAGAAAATACTGAAGAATGTGAAATTGGATTGCCCCTTTTTATAAAAGGAAAGTTAGTTGCATGCTGCCTCTGTGTAAGAGGATATTTGGTCAGGTACAACTGATTATTGCATCTCGATTTATTAATTTTGAACCAAAGTTGCTTTGCCATCAATCAAAGGAAACATCAAACCCTTCCTCATGTCCTTGTCTGTAATCCTGATGTTTTTTCTCTCAAATTTCATTAACTGTTCTGCTTCATTTTGAAGGCACAATATTCAGAATATACACAAAGCCTTAATTGCAGCTTTGTGTACTGATATGCACAAACACATTCCATCTCTTGTTTCTCATTAAAAAAAATACCTATTTAGAACAATTGTTAATTTAGGGTACTTACTGCAAGGAAAATCCATTTCATGGTCATTGTTTTCTCATGTTACAATAAAATATCTTGAGTTAATGATCTAAAAAAGTGTGGTTTTTTCCATCTTGGGAAGTTTTACTGTTGCATGCAAATTTTATTTCTTCTGTTTAGTTTTTGCTAAGGTTTTTTAAAATAGCAAAGTTTAGCAAACTATCAGCCCTAACTTCAGTAATAGGGAAAAATCTATAGTAGTTCAATCAAAGTGATGCAGATTCACTGTCAGTGAGGCAAAATGGAGCCACAGTAGTAGTTTAAACTAATTTTTCATTCATTCTTTTTTTCCACAATGCTTCCATTCTTTGCACATTATTGTAGATCATAGAACTTTGTCTTTGCCAGATGGAATGCTTTTGTAGGTCTTTTTTAGAAATCACTGAAACTTGGTTGGTTACTTCCTTACATGCAATATTTCATCACTTTGTCTAATAAGAATGGCAGCTGAAGAGAAGCTTCTGCCATGTGCAGTGGTGGGTGAGGTCTTCCCCTTTTTTTCCCAATACAATCCAAGCTCATAGATCTGGCATTTAATTCCACAGTTACCTTTGGATTTGATGCATTCTTTCTTTACAATCTAGGCTCTCAAACACATGCATAAATGCACATGAAGACCCAGATATATTTGGGAAGCTTCCCCCTGGAGCTGCTAAGTTGGACAGGAATGGATAAGGTGCTTGATGTAGTGAAGAATACAGTGGGAATTTCTTTAGTTTATTTTTGTTCTGTTAGTTCACAGAAACTTGTATCATGTTCACAATGGGAAATTACATGTTGATGAAGACAAAAATATAGAGTGGCACTTTCTAATTTATCTTCATATCCTTGGTTTTAAGAGAGGGTTACCTTATGTACATTTTATAAAAACATAAACGTATATACACATGAAGTTGTTTTGGTGCTTTCCTGTTTACATGCTGAATAACCCAATGAGTGAAACCAGCTTCTGGAGGTGAAAGTGAAGTTGAATCAAAGATCACTTAAACTGTTAAATGTTTAGAAATAATCAATAAACTTTTTTCTAGTAGTTATATCATCTTCAAAAAGCACAGTCAACATTGGTTTGCTTTGCTTTGACGTTGTTTTTAGTGGAAGATGGCTGAAGGACATCTTTGCTTTGTTCTGATAATAAGAGAACTTTGATGTAAATATTAATTAATTTGTTTCTTGCAGATGTTTTTAAAAATCTATATAATCTGCAAGATGGCATTCTGTAATGAGTGTAAAATTAAGAGAGGAGCTATTTATATTAAATGTATTTGTTTATGTGTTTCTTACTTGTTCCCTACTAAATATTGAATGTAGCCACAACTATAGGAGGATCAAGATGTCTCTCCTAACTCTTTGAAGTTTCTATTCAGTTTTCTTCTCACTCTTAGCCCATCTTAACCCCATGTTGCTCATTATCTAGCACCCTACCTTGACATTAGGGAAATGAGAGCTGTTTCAAAAGGTATGTTTTTTTCATATTTCCTAGTCCATTTAAATTTAACTTGAATTTGACAAGACATTATGATTGAAAGCTGTGAGTTGCCCTTGTGATAGCTGTTACCTTTCCATCCAGGAAGGAAGTGTCAGTAGAGTCACAGAGCTGCATTTTGCAGTTTCAGTTTTGATTTAGCACTGATGCTCAGCATGTGCTGCAGATGAAATGCTTGGCTTCCTGGGTGTAACCTCAATAAATGGTGTCCCTTTGGGCTGTGGTCAGCATAGTTTTCAGCCTTCATTATGGTCATTGTCTGCATATCTGATTGCTTTGACTTTGCTGTGCAGGTGAGGAGGCGATTTTTTTGTTTTCCCCTGTGAGTATAACACACTAAAATTTAATCCTAACATTATCGATTTATTTTAAGGTGAGGTGAGCCAAGTGGTATGTTGGTGCAATTGAAACTGAGGTGCTACTATTGTTGTTATTATTGTTTGTATGATGAGAGTAAGAGTGAACCATTGCAGAACAATCCTCTGTGGATTCTTCCAAAATTATTTTATTCCTCTTCTTCAAAAGTCAGAACAAGGAACATCTTATCTAACTAAAGTAACTATTTTACTAAGACTTTCCAAAATATCAGTGATTATGAGGCTGAGATTTTATTTCCTTTTTCTGTTTTCTATCCAGAGCCGTATCCAGCATCTTGTAGCTTTTTATTTACCGCTCTGTAATGCTTCTATTTGTGCAAAAAAGTGTCCAATATTTGGTGTTTCTTCTCACTAGCTTGCATTTGAACTACCACCCAAAGATACAAGCCTTGTTTTCTTGTGAACTGCTGATTCTCTGAACAAGCTTATTATCCATGTTTGTAAATACTTGTGGTGATGTGATGCGTGTCTACCCTGAGTCTAATCAGGACATGTTTCTAGGGTGAAGGTTTTACTCATTGTGTTTGAGTTCTCATTCTGTTTGAATCCCTAAGATACAAGTACTTCCCTGCTTTTGGAGTAACTGCTTCCTGTAGTACTTTCTGCACTATCTGGATCCTGTCAGAATAGAGAGAGTGTGTTGGGAGGTGCTCCTTCTCTAAATTGCTTAGAAATGAGAAATGAAACCCCAAGAATAGACATTTTTTCCATATCAAGGTGTAAAGCAGTACTTTCACAATGTTTTTACCTTATTTTGATCTACCTGAGTCACATCTTGGCATTTCCTGTGGAACAGATCATGGATCAATCATTTATTGCTAAGCTTGTTAGATATAGACTATATTATAATTATACTCTGCGAATTTAGTGTGGCAGTCTTTAATTCTTATAAAAGAATTAATTACTTTTTCATCTTGAAACATTTTCTGGACTCCCTAGTTCTTAAAAAACATTTAAAAAAAACTGCAAATACATTTTATCCCACCTTCTTACATCTATGTTCTTTGAGAAGCTCTCATTTTAAGGAAGACCAATTGATAATATATCTGAACTATGGCAAAGAAAATAGTTCACTGACCAGTAAGGATGATGGATTTAATTCTCACACAAAGGCAGACTTCAGCTTCTCTGTGCAGCATAATCCTTCTCAAGGTAATCATCCTATTAGCTTCTGCATGAGGCTTTGGCCTCTACCATGTAGGATGGGAGGAAGGATGGGATGCTGTGCCCCAGCACTTACTGCCTGTTCTGGTAATTCTGAGTGTTTTAGTAAAATGACAAGCTCTTACTAAAAACTTAAATTATATTTACTGTAGCCTGGCTTCCTACGAAATAAGCCTTAAATGCTTCTGCTGCATCTGAGTCCCCTATGACTAATTTTTGCATTTGTTGGACAATTTCAAACTATATGTGTGAAATGGTTGAAGTCTGGAAGATAAATCTCCTGCTCCAGAACTTAACACATATGTGCTTGCAGAGGTTAGATGAGCCCTTTTTTTTTTTTTGTATTTTTGGTCAAATTTCACTGATGAATGGCAGGAACTTTTATTCTTTACAATGAGTCAGCTTGAAAAATGAATCTTTTGGACTATTTTGTTCCTGACAACTCACTATATCCTTTTAAACTCATTATATCCCTTTATTAATATTTTCTAGTTTGGTTTGGTGATGGGATTTTTATTTGTTTGTTTATTTTGGGTTTTGTCTGGCTTTGTTTGGATTTTTTTTTTTGTAGATTGCCATCATATGCTGAAATTTCTCATAATGTTTTAGCTTTTATATTTGACCAGCCAGGAAGTTTGAGCTATTACTATCTCTTGCAGCAAAATTGCAAAGCTTTCCTGCATTCAGCTAACTACCAACCCTGTCTAGCCATGGTTAGGTATATCTGAGCAAGATTTATTAAGTCTATTTATTGAGCCATTAGGAATTGGTTAAAAAAGCTGTGGTTTTCAAGAGTAAAAGTTTAAATACTGAGAATTTTGTGTGTACTCAGAAAAGACTCCCAAGAATTAATATATAGATAAATCTGTTTCATCAGCCTATCTAATGAACCAAGTGAAATAGAAGATTCCTGCATACTAGCACTTTAACATAATTACATAATAATGATAAATTATACTTTACAAGGGGTTGTGTTGAAGATGTGTCTGATTTAAACAGTGTTTTAGCTCTAATTGCAGCACTTAGTGTGCTTAATATATGTATTGTCCAGGAACTGAGGAGAGGCTAATCCTTCAAATAGCACAAAAGCAACAGAGGATTCCAGTTATTTGCTGTTTCCTTACATAAAGCAAAGAAGGCTCTAAAACCTTTAGAGGGATGTGTTCCCTTATCTCTTGAGGTAATAAATACAGTGCATTTCTTAAGATTTAGATCTTTAAGTATACAATCAGTAAAGCAGAGCTGTAAATATCATGATTGTCAAGAATGATAATTCTAATCTGCAGACCCCCCTCCCCCCAATATATACTGCACGTTTGCTCTTTTATACCCAGTCCAGTATGTGTAACCTTTGACCATCTGATGCAAAAATGCATTGCTGCTTCAGCTGCCATAATCAGCTGTAACTTGCATGTGGACTTCCAGGGAGCTGGAAAAAATCCACGGTCCTGCACTGGAATGCAGTAATTGCCAGCTCCTTACTGGGAGGTGGGACCAAATGTGTGAATCTATCACAGTATGAAGCCTAGCTCTGTGGAATAACTCTCCCGCTCTAGTTATCTCAGATCCTCTGGAATAACGTCTCTGTTTCTCAAGAAATTTTTTTTTTTTTTATATATACAGCAGGAGAAGGAAAAATTAAAATGGATGCTGTATTCTGAACTGCCTGTAAGGGAGTAACTATTTCTGGGGTCAGTCTTCATGTGAAAACAAGTCTGAAGAAGCTGTATGGGGAGTAGGTAAGTCAAGAATGGCGAGAAAGATGCAGAAGAAAATGAGTGAGTTAAAAAATATGCTGCAGAGAAAATAAGAAAGAGTGGGCGTCTATGTAGGCAGCTTTGTTGATGTCAAAATGCTACATGTTCTTACTTTGTTGTGCTTTGTCATGATGGAGGAGTACATGTTCTGCACAGATTAAGCCATGTCATTCTGTTTTCTGATATAATTTGTTTTTTTTTTATGTGGAAGACATCATTAAATCTGAGATACTTTCTTTAACAATGAAGCTGTGCAATATGAAACTCTTACTTTTTTACTTTTGGGGTTTTTGAATTACACAAAGCATTTTTTCTTTTTCCTGTTTCATAGTGCCTGAGATGCACCCCACCCTGTGGGTGATATAAATGCTGTCATGGCTTCTCCATTGCAAAGGCTGTAGATTTTAATGTAGAAAAATAAGAACCCTCTTGATACGGACTCATTTGATTCTGATCTCAGCTACAGCTACAGTCTGTATGACATGGATCCATCATCCAGACATACATCACCTTTATTGCATAAGTTCTGAATTAGCACTGGATGTAAATAACACCCAGTCTAGGCAGTGAGGTTGACAGTAGGAGTTACACTCATTGTGACCATGACCTCTGGGCATGAGAAGAGCTGCTACAGTTTTGGGGCTTTGATTACATATATATCATTATTTAATCAGCAGTAAATAATCAGAAGTAAAGTCTAAAGTTTGGATTTTTTCCCCCCAACTTTTAGCATGGCCCATGCTGCAGGTGTTTCTGATGAAACCTGCCCTGAAAAGTGGGACTGTAAGTTGGTGCTTGTATGTATTTCAAGGATTTTAGTAGACAAATGTGACTTTGGAGCCACAGAAGAAAACTTCAGTGATTGAAGAAATGCACAGACTTTCTTCTGTGGTGCTAACTCTCTGTATTAGTGTAAAACTAACACAGTACACCTATTAATTACAATGTCAGTAAATATAATCAGGTTGTATTGTAGTTCTGAGACTCATTAAACCTACCTGTGAGCATCCATGTAACAAAGCTTTGTATCATCCATACCTGTGTTGTTAGGACGTCATTGGTTGTCCATAGTTTTGTTTTCAGTTCATGTGCAAAGCCCTTTAATTTGAATTGCCCTAGAACTTATTTCTTGGCATTTTTCAATAGGCTTCAGTGTTCAGGAGCTGTATTCTTCATCCACTGATGCATTTGACCTCCAACTGTGTGTGCTCTCTGTTTGAGTCTGTTCTAATTGGAGGCAGACCTCAGACCTGGTTGTTTTCCAGAAGGTGGAGACAATGTAGAAGGCACTGGAGATGCACAAACAAAAATTCTGTGTTTGTTTCTCAACTTAGAATTGTTGACTGGTCATGGAGGAGATCT
Source organism: Chloebia gouldiae (assembly GCA_003676055.1). Taxonomy (NCBI): domain Eukaryota; kingdom Metazoa; phylum Chordata; class Aves; order Passeriformes; family Passeridae; genus Chloebia; species Chloebia gouldiae. The sequence goes on along the minus strand of QUSF01000005.1, from coordinate 36,103,212 downwards.
GTGTGCTAACCTGGCAGACCTTGCTGGCTGTGTGGTTTTGCCTGTGTTGATAATTGATAGACTCTTGATAGACTGACACTTTGGGTGCAGGACAGGGAGTATATGACTGCATCCCAGTCCCTAGTAAGATTTGGATGACAAGAAATGGCTCTGCCTTTGAAGCAGGTGAGGTCTCACAGTGTGTACATGCAGTGTTTCCCTCATTGTTGCCAGTGAGAAGGCTAAAGCAATAAAGAAGGCAGTGACTATTGGCCTGGGAGTGCTGGTTTATCAGTTCACTACATGCCTGTGAGCTTCCAGCTGGATATTTGGAAGTGAGTGTTTGGTGCAAGGCTGCAGTGAGTTGTGCAGGTGGTGGGTGCTCCTGCCTACTCAAAAAATGAAGAGTTTTGAGACTGGTCTGAGTGATTCTGTCTACAGTTTCCATGTTGTATGGAGCACATAAGCAGAGAAAATATTGCTCATGCTTTGGTAGCTCTCAGCAAACCTACATCAGTGTGGAAATCCTCAGATGTTGTGCATTGGGTGCAAAGGTCTTACCTGTTTTTGGCAAATAGGATTTAACTTTCTGTAAATAACATATCAGATTGTATTTCTTAATGTTTTGAGAACTTTGTTTTTAGTTTTTGCTGTGGCTTTTAAAACTGTGCTTGGCTCCAAGGTGTTTGGTGGAAATGCTGCATGTCACATTGATTTAGGTGGCTGAAGGTGCTGCATGAAAACACCATTGGTGTGGGATCATGGCCATTGCTGTCCTCATTGTAACTTGCTGTGCAAAGAACACATATGCAACTCCAGAGGAAAAAAGACCTCACTTCTTGTCTTTATAAAAGCCACTGTTACAGAGATGAGAAACATTTCATTTTAATATAAATTTGGGAGAGATCAGCGTCAACCTGATCATGTTCTTAATCTGTTGTGGTAAACTGCAGGCCTGTCTTCCACATGTGCTTTAGCTGGATGTCAACTTAGAGAACTGTGGTACCCTGGAGCTCTGTCTTGTGATGCTTCTGGGGTAACACATAAAATTGTACTAGACTAGTCAAACAAAACATCAAGAGCAGAGAGATGGCTTGAAACACGTGTTAAAATTCCTGAGCAAGGCTTCTATGACTGTTAATAATTTCTCCTCTATGGAAAATTGTCAAGTAGTTCTGGATTTTTTTTCCTTTTTTTTTTCAGGTAAATAATTCAAGTGTACTCCACTGAGATCTTATGACTCACTGACAGCAAAAATCATTCCCTTTGGAACCTGGTCCTGCACCATTCTGACTGCAGATCCCCTGGGTTGTTCCTGGTCTTCTTTCCTTGGCCACTTCTATCCTTTTGACTTACAGCCGGTTAAACAAGACCAGATGCACTCTAGCTTGACACCCCTTTACAGAGACATCATCCCATAGATTAAGGAATACTTATTTTTTCAGATATTTTAAAGCATGTCCCAGCATCATCTTTTGTGCTGTATGAAGATTATACATTGGAGCAGTATGTTCTGTGATTCTCTGGTTAACTAACAATATTCAGCATTGTGATATCTAGGGTTTGACTTAGGTAAGATGTTGCAGAAATGGTGTCTGAAGACTTAAATGCTGTTTAAATAAACATAAACTAATAAACATCTGAGTCCAAGAGGAATGTTGGAAATGAGTTGCAGGAAATCCTGACTTGCAGAGCTGTAGAGTGGCACTGAAGACTGTCAACCCTTGGTTCTGTCATCTGGGCTTCAAACTAGACTGGGTAGTACCTATGCAGATGTGAAAATGGAGCTTTATCCTATAACCAGGGCAAGCAGAGGTTCAAAGGCAGCTCTGTTTTGGCATTATCTTTTCTGCATGCTGTTAGTAGTGTTTTTGCTAATAAAAAGTTTAGTGCAGTATGCGGTGTTGGTCTCAAAGGGACTGTCAGGTTAAAACAGTGTTTTGTTTTTGGCAGTTCATAGTTTCAAGCAAATCAATTAAATATCAAAGCTTCATTACTTAAGAATTTCCATTAAATTTTGTGTTTCTTTCTCTGGTTTGGTAGTAGTTTGCTGTGGTATTTGTGTTGAAAATCATGTAAACAATCAATTTTTTTACTACAAAAAAAAAAAAGAAAAGCATTTCTAAGATCATTGGGTTTCACAGGGGCTTTAACCTGCACTATGTGGTCAGACTTTTATATTTGAGTGATTTTTGCCTTGGGTATTCCTGTAGTGATGCTGAGCAATACAATTCAGAATTGATGTCCACATCACTGCAACTAGAAAAGAGACAATCTGCCAGTTGGATCAGAATTTGACTCTACTTCTGTTCCTGACTATATGTGTGGGGAATAATAGTCTCTGTGCAGAGATTTATTTCATCTTTTAATGCCAAGGGAATTTGATTTCCTGTGTCTGTGTTTGGAGAGCTGGCTATGGAAGTATGTCAAGGAGACAAAACTATCGTCCTGTCCCTGATAAGGCAGAAAGCAGTGTACTCAAAACTGATGGTTGTTTAGTTATTGTTCTGCCTATCCACATGGCAGGAAAGCAAGAAATTCCTTGGTCATCCTTCTGGGCAAGATACTGAGCCAGTAGGAAGATGCCACAATTCATAGTGTTGATCTGCAAGCTGGAGCTCAGCTTTGCATTTTCTAACCTGGCTAAAAGTCATTCTGTTTCTGATAAGTAGAATTTATAAGCTGCTGTTTCATATCACGGTACCATAATCTGCATATTATTGTATAGCTAGTTGATACGCTTCCTCTTTTTTCTTCACAGCATGATTTCTCACTTATTGAGGTTTTCTTCCTTCTTTATTCATGAAGCACCTAAGCCTCCTGTGTAACTTGAATTTCAGCTCTTTCTGGTGTGTTTCATTCTGCATTTCCTTTCTACATAATTGCTCCTTTTCTTCCATTGAGATTTTCTTTCTTTGTAGGATAGAATATATATTTCAGTCTGCATAGATCATCTTGCATTTGTGTAAGACATTTTCATGAATATTCATAATATGTCTTTATCTTATGCATTTGTAATAATAAATGTTAGTAATCAGATTCAAATTTACCTTTATAATGCCAAAGAAATCTATTTCATAATATATTTTACTGGTGCTAAGCATGGAAATTATCTTTCTGAATTCAGTATCTGCTTTTTACTTCAAGAGCATGTCATGTTGGATGACTTTAAATTTCCAGAGTATTTACAGTGTTTTTGTTAAATTATTTTTTCTGACTTGCCCTTACGTTAAGAAAAGTGACCTTTTCTTCTTTCTTTAAATAGCAAGCTACTTATTTTTGCTCTTCGTTAGCTGACTACTTGGATCATTAATACCTTTTCTTTTTCTCTTTGAGTGAGTTCAACCACCCTTCTAAATTTTGAATATGTTATAAATACTTTATTCAGAGCTTGAGACTCAGTCAGCATGCTGAGTCATTGTTTAATGCCAGGTTTTCTACTGATTGTACTGTTTTCTTCTTTGACATACAGATTAGCTTTCTTGAGCTTGAGAAGAATGCTAAAAATCAATCTTTCAGTTTACAGAAGCCACATTCATGGAAAATTAACTTTTAGACATTCCCTTCCCAATCATTCACCTCATTGTGCAGAACATGATGTACACAAAGATGTGGCTGCTTGTGAGATGGTTCAGTGCCTGGCCCCTTTTCTGCACTTCTTCTGAATGACCAGGTCGTTGGTTGGAGGAGGGTTCACATCTCCCTCTCCCAGAGAGAGCTGCATTAGGATTTATGTATTTCATGTGGACAGCCAAGCCAAGGACAAAATTACTGCTAGATTGGAGGCCACTGTTTGTTGTTTTCCTGTCATCAAGTTTTCTCAAAAAATATTTGCGTAAAATAAATGTAAACAGTTTATCTTTGAGGCACGTCTGTATTTCCTTTGTGAAGAGCTAAATTAGTAAATGCACTTCCCACTGGGAAAAAAAAAAAGCTTCAGCTTTGCAGGGAAATAATTAACATTTGAAGCCAAGAGACCACGTTTATGATCTATTGGCCTTGTTTGGCTTTGGGAATGCCATGTTTCCATGCCTAGTGTGGTTGCTCTGCTCTGAATCTTGAAATCTGTGGACCTGATACAGTAACAGAGAAAGACATCTGAGTGCCCCAGAGAAAATGGGATGTTCAGAAATGGCATCTCTGAGCTGCCTTTTTAGTGCTTTTCCTGTATAGGGAGTATCAGCAGACACAGTGTAGAGAAAGCAACTAGTGGCACTGAAATTCAAACTATTTTTATAAATATACATTTTTGTTGGAATCATTTGTAGAAATGTTACAGCCAAATCTGTAAACTACAGTAACTGAAGTTATGTGATGCAATGATAAATTGCAATGATGAATTCTTAACTATTTCTTCTGCTTTTAGTAATATTTTTCCTGTCCTTGTTTCTTACATCACAGTTTTACATTTCGTATTGTGCTTGATTTCAAGCAGCAGTATGGTTGTATTTGGCAGGGTGTTTTCAATAGATGACTTGGGTCAGAAAGCGCGTTCTGAACAGCTTCATCCTTTTCCCCGCTCCTTTTCCCATCTGTAATCTTCGTGTGGTGCTCTTCCCACACACCTTTTGTCACTACAGCTGTCTTTCAGCATGCAGGAGTGAGCTAAACTGCTTTTAGCATTTCATTAATGCCACTTTTGATCAGCTGGCAGGTGTGGCCGCGTGAGCAGCGTGCCGTATGTGCCTGCAGGCAGGTGGTGGGATGCAGGATCCTCAGCTGGGGAAGCACGACTCTCAGAGGATGCTCTCTGAAAGATGAACACCTTTCTGAGGTGGATGAGAATCCTTGCCAATAGATTTTCAAGGGAAAAAGAGGCCACTGTGATAATAACTCGCTTAACGTATAATTGGAGTCCTAAAGCATCTCTCAGTAATTTCTTCATGTGTTCATTGACTTGTAAATGCAGGCATCTGCTCTCTCTAGTGAATGCTCGAGTGTCAAAGAACTCGCCAATCTTTTTACTTACCTAATTTCATTGACTGCATATTCCCCTGCCTTAGGAATCTCTTCTTTAGTGACACTATAGTTATACAGCAAATGTAATATAAATAAAGAGTCTGTGTTAGAAATATGGAATAAATTAGGCAGAAGTTTATTTTTAGGTTACTGATTCCATTGATGATTGCCATATTTAACAAGAGTACTCTTCATGCTATGCAGCAGTTTTACAATGAAATTGTACTCCCATCATTGAGTTGACATGAAAGAGCAGGGAACTTACTGGCAGGCATATCTGGGTTAGGCTGCACTAACTCATTAGAAGCTCCTGAAGTAGGATTACATAAATGGGACCCTATCTTCTTGGGTTAAATATAGTTCTGTAGTTTAATCTAATATGTGGCTGCCATTAAATCTATGTTGACTCGCAGCAGTAGTCTGATTTTTTCCACCTTTTCAGTGCTATGCTTAAAACAAGAGAACCAAAACATCAGATTCCATCTGCAATGGAATTCAGTGTGAATTTATTGCTGTTTTTTAGGGTGGGGTGGGTTTTTTAAAAATGAAAATATTAATAAACAAGTCAGACTGGAATAAACTTAAAATATATACATCGCTAATTTTTACTAATCTATTGTATCTTAATCAAGTTATAAAAAGAATTTTATCCTTTTCCTGATTTAGGATATGATCTTGAAGGGTATTTTAGAAAAGTAGAGATGATGTTAGTTATAAAAATCTATAAAATAAAATACATAATTTTGCATTATATCACAATCACAAAGAGAGTAAAGGAAATGTATTCATCCTATAGGAATAAATAGATTCCTTTGGACTCTTTTTTTGAACTTTTAGATTTACATTAAAATTATAAATTCATGACATAGTTTATAAAAGTAGTGTTCCTTAGTGAGATGTGGAATATTATTTTTATTTCATATTGCTGCTCTATACTGCTATCATTATTTTTAAGCACAATTTTCTAGGGACATTATTCTCATTTTTGGTTTCCATTCAAGAGGTTGAAAAAACACCCAAAAAGCCCCCCACAAATTGCCCTTTTTCTAACAGTAGAGTTCAGGTAGGTTTTAAACATCTTAATCAATTTCTTTGTTGGGGCTTACCTTGACCTGCAGTCAAAAATGACATTTTTTAATACAGTTGGCAGGATGCATATTTGTGTGTGTTCATTGAGATGGACCTGTATATGTTAGTGGTTATACACAGCAGTCACATAGATTGAAAAGATTCTTGCCAGTGCCTTGATTTAACATTTTGATCTCAAAAAAACCTTTTGTTTGCCCTGTGAGGTTCATTCTGCTGGGGCTCTGAATAACCCAGTTCAGTGGAAGGTGTCCCTGCCCATGGCATGGGGTAGAAATCATCTTTATGGTCCCTTCCGACCCAAAGCAGTCTATGTTTGTGAGCAGGGCTGCCTTTCACAGTGCTGAGCTCTTCAGCTTCTCTATTACAGCATCCTAAACAGATTGTTTACATTAATAAGTTAGTGAGAACATAAAGTAATTAATATCATTCTCTTCATTTGCTAATGAAAAGAAAATTATTTATTGGCCTAAAGTCTTTATTTGAAAGACTAGCAGCTGTGGGAATCATACATGGTATCTGTGGAATAAACCAAATTCTCACAGGAGTATTTCCTTTAGAAACATCTCACTGTTTTTATGACAGTTTTCTAAATAGAGAAATAAAGTTGTTTTATGGTATGCATTAGAAATGTAAAAAGCAAGGGCAATATTTTTGGTGTACCTCAGGGGTTTTCTGGTAGAAGGAAGCTTAGATATGGACAAATGTTAAGAAAATATACCTTTCTGCTGAATCACAATGAGAATTTAGTTACTTGAGACCAAGCTTGATGTACTTGAGCGCAGCTTGATGTAAGGTATTTTCAGGAGAGATCTCCTAAATCCAGTATCCAAGATCAGTACTGGAGAAAATGTGGTGTTTTATAAAGATTTGTAGGAAACAAATATACTTGGTTATTGCAATACATTCTGTTTCAATTGGCTTTAAAAATCTTTTTTCATCCTATGCCATAAAGAAAAAAAAAAAGAAACTTGAAAAATTGAAAAGTTTTATTTTCAAATAACTATTTTTACAAACACATTTTATTAAAAATAGATTTCATTATTTTTGCTTTATTTGTATTATTTTGCTAGGCACAGAGCAGCATTTGGGAAGGACTTCTAGTTAACCAGTAACTTTTAGACAATTTCGGCTTTTTGATAGCTTCCTAGAAAAACTTCTCAGATTGCATCTGAAAATACAGCTCATACTTCCGTTGCCTCCTCTTGAATTTTAGTTCTTTGGGACAGGGACTACCCTTTACTATTAATTCTAGCTTTGTTGTCAAGGCAATAAATGTGATAATGCATCCAGTATGTTCTAGCATGTGTTAAAAGTATTGTAGACATGTGACATATGCTTTAACAAGATGTGGCTTTGCTAGTTTGTGTCTGTCTCTCCTTGAGCTTTTTATCTTTACCAGCTTAGGTTCGGTTTTTTCATCTGGACAAGATTTACAGTATTTTCACAGTTGTGTTTTTGATCCCTAAATAAAGACAGTGTGTTTATGTGAGAAGCAGTCATATTTTCAGCTAGGTTCTCCTTGCATTTCTGGAATTTTAAGTTGTAATAACTGTTAATGGTGTAAGTAAACTACATTGTCCAGATGAACTTTGAAATTGATTGCTTTTCTACTCACACAGTAATTGATGCTCTTAGAATATTTGGGTGCTTATTTAATAGTTTGATTGATGCTCTAGAAATAGGTACCGTAATAACAAAATTATTGCCAAACAATTTTTATTTTGGAGTAGGTGAATAAACACAAATTGCCCTCTATAGTCTGGGAGAATGTCTTAATATCAGGATATTTTGCAGGTGTTCCTATAAAAATACTTTCTATCAGCAGTCAATTTATCTAATTTACATTTGAAATTACTTATAGTATTTGCCTGAAATGTGACACATGGATTAGTAATAGGGTTGTAAAGTCACAAGTTTCATATTTTAGTTAGAAAATGTGGACAGAAGCTGTAAGAGAGTGGTTTGTAAGACCAGCAGCCACAGCGCTGTATTCCTGTCTGCAATTTCTCAGGCAGAAGAATGTGCAGATGAGCTGCATTGAATTGCTATTGCATGCCCTAGGTGGTTACTAAATCCATCAGATTTATTGTTTATGGGCAGTAATTTCTATTTCTTAGAAGTCTTGGCTTGCTTACTATGTGTAATTTTTTATATTATTGACTAATACGCAAATTCTTTCTAGGCAGGAAAAGTGAAAATATTCAGTTAAAATCCAGGTCGCAGCTGCCTTAACTTTGTGTTTTGTATCTCTTGTTCAGAATAGTCCTTGCTGTGAGACAATGCTCTTCTCTAATGCTTTTTGTTGACTGTTTCATGTGTTTCTTGCTCTTGGCGGTGTAATCAGAATTCCACTGAACTGAAGCACTTGCAACAAGTTTTTAGTGTGAAATAAGTTCCACAAAAGCTTTTGCTGAGTTTAATAACTTTCACTGCTTCTGTGCTGCCTTCTGCACAGCTGGGACAGTGTGTGCTCCTGCACATACCAGTGCTACGTTGTGGGGCTGGCTGGCTGCAGGCTGCAGCCACAGCATCGGGTCATTCCAACGTGGCCACCAGCTTCAGTGAGATGGTTGGCCAAGGCTGGATTCACAGGCACATTGAATTACCCAGATCTAAAGGTGTAATTCTTAAAATGTCTGCATAGTAACTTCCAGTCTAGAAGGGTCTGAGCTTGTGTGTCCTTAGATCAGGTGTTGAATTTTTCCAAGTTAATAGAGACTTTATTTATTGCTGTACTAGTCACTGTTCGCCTGCCTTTAACTTAATCAGTGTTACCAAAGGAAATTAAATCAGTAGGTGTTTCTTACTAACATATGCTGGCAAATTGGTTGCTGTAAGAAATGCAGTTACTGGATTTTGCTCACAAATACCATCAGAGAAAGAGAAGGAGAGGCCTTTTCTGCATCTGTAGAAGTCTTCTGTTCAAATCAGAGCTAACCATTGAACTGCCATTAAAAATATTGCAGGATGCTAGTTTTCTATTGAAACTAGGTCACTTTGTATAAAATAATTAAAGATTTATTGGTCCTTAGGGAGGGACCTAGATCTCTAATGTTTTCAGTTCTCAGTGGAGAAGAATGAATCAGTCATTTGCCAGGAAAGCATTGCAGTCATTATAATTGTGTGAAGGGCTTTTATAACAGGCTTTCAAAAAAAAAAATCTTCACTTGCTTTATGTTTTAAGAAAAGGGGATCTAAACCACAGAAGGGGATTTACAGCTGTATTAAGTGAAGATGCCTACTGTAGGAAATCTTAGTCACAGAAACACAGCTTACTGCCTGTTTTCTGCTGAGGATTGTATACAGAGGAAAAAGTGGACTTTCCCCCTTATTGTAAAGGCAGAGGAAATGCCAGAGGCTGCATATTCTGGATGTTTTGTGATGCAATTGCCAAACCCATTGCAGATCTACTCTGAAATCATTAACTGAAATTAAACACAATCACCATTATAACATGGTGCACCTTCCAGCAGCCCAGTGTCCTGCCACCTCAAATATTCATAATATTCTTACATTTAGGAGCCATGTCTGTTTTTTTCTTCTCAGTAAAAATTTCTAGACAGTGTTGAAAACCATTACAATTTCTCTCTGAAATCTGATTAAATGACAGCAACTTGAATACTGGGAGTACTTATAACCTAAGTAAACATGTTTGTTTACTTTTGACTGATCTTAATTCACTGGGAAATTGGTGTTGTCCAGAAAAATTGCATTTATTACCTAATGTGAAACAAGCCAATAATTATACACTTGAGAGAGATGGTGGCTATTTATTTCAGAGTTTCACAAGCCTGCATGCTCATTGGTATTTCACAAATGAAACACAACAATTAACAAAACCTTTTACTATTTATACATTTTAGCAAACTAAAGCATTAATATTCGTTGGCTGCAAGTTGCATAGTTCTGTTATTAGTTACGATTCTGTCTTCTGATGGTTAATGGTTCTCTCACTTCTCATGCTAATTAGTTCCCATGCTCAGTCTTTCTCTTCTTTTGGGTTGGGGTGGGGCTTTCTTGGGTCAGTGGTCTGTGAGTGGGTGGTCAGGATCTGCCCCTGTCAGAATTGCCCTTTACCTGGTTGGAGTTGATGCAGCACAGTTGCTGAGCTGTTTTTATTAGTTTCTTCCTAATCTTGGGAGTTCTGCCAAATGTCCTTGCAGCCCGTAAATTTTGCATTCTTTGTGCTCACTATCGGTGGTTCATCTTTCTTCCCAGGCTTTGTTAACTTGCCGCTGTCTGAGGTCATTGAAACATGTCGAGCCCTAGACCTTAACAAGGCAATTCTACCCACACATCATTTGTCTTTCTAACACCTGGACATCACTTAGAGCTTGCTTGGTAGCTGCTCGCTGTTTCACAGGTTAAATCTTCCTTATTGTTGACTAGACTGGAAAGTATACAAAGTTCAAACATCAAATAACACCCTTTCTTAAGAAAATTTTTATGCATTCCCCATTTTACAACACTGGAATAGCAGAGCTGTAATTAAAACATCACGAGTTGTATCAAAAAACAGTGCAAAGTTTAATGGCAGCTTCTTTATCAAGTGCTCCTCATTCATTAATCATTAATTTGAAGTGTTTCATATTAACCTTATTTTAAAAGATTGTCTGCTAAGTGACAGCAGATGGTGATGGTTCTCAACTGTAGCAGAACCTCAGAAAGTAAAACAAAACAGTGTGACACTGTTGTTAAGAGAGGAATTGATTCTATAATAAATTGTAAAGTTTTCTTTCTACCCCAAACAGTGGAACAATTAATTTATTTTCTTTTTGTTGTCTAATTTCAAATTAATGGGGGGTACCTATGTACATCAGTATCAAATACTTTCTCTGTGTGCATGAAAGAATTTATTTTAGGATTATTTTGGAGGGTTTTTTTTCCTTCTAGCTGGAAATATCTCACATTTTTACCTGCAAAGCTAGTTGACCCAGTTGAGTAACTGATTCAAGTCATCTTTCTAAAATGCAGAAAACCCAGTAAATATAATTCTTCGCAGGTCTGCAGAAAAATGACACTAAAATATGTTCTTTGTGCATATAAACGTAGGATTTTCTGGTATTCTAGCACTCCTGTCCTTTGAAGCACTGTACTAATTTCAGTTTTATCCTCCTGTAATAGTTCTCTCCAGGTTTTTCTTTTCTCCAAATATTATAAACTTGCTGGACTCATGGGGAGGACAGACAAGATGATCAAATTTTAATTTTTAATTGTGTGTACCGGGTCACCACTTCCAAGAGGGTTTGTACACTGAAAAAAAAATTAGGTTTTTATTCTTATTTTTTAATTTCTGTTACTTCAAGTGGAAGTATTTAATTATCACTGGTCAGAAGTTCTGATTGTGCTCTAAACTGTGGTGCTGTTGATAGAACAGAAGGAGGGGATGCCACCCCGGGGGACCTGGGCAAGCACGGGAGCCTCAGGTCTGAGTGCAAGGTGCTGCACCTGGGTCGGGGCAATCCCCGTCATTAGTGCTGACTTCCAGGAGGGCTCCTGGAGAGCAGCCCTGCAGAGAAGGACCTGGGGAACGTGAGGGAGGAAAAGCTGGATATGAGTCAATAGTGTGCACTTGCAGCCCAGAAAGCCAACTGTATCCTGGGCTGCAGCAGAAGAGTTGCAGGAGGGGATTCTGCCCTCTACTCTGCCCTTGTGAGAACTCAGCCGGAGTGCTGCGTCCATCTCTGGGGCCCCCAGCACAAGAAAGATTTTGGAGTTGGTCCAGAGGAGCCCACGAAGATGCTCAGAGGCTAGAGCACCTCTGCTGTGCAGATGGGCTGAGAGAAGTGGAGTTAAACTTGGAAAAGAGAAGGCTCCAGGGAGACCTTACAGCACCTTCCAGTACTCAAATGGGGTTTACGAGGAAGAGGAGGAAGGACTTTTCACCTTTTTCGTATCACTGTCTGCCCATAAATACAGGCAGAACTAAAAGAAGATTCCAGTTAGATGTTAGGAAGAAATTCTTCACTGTGAGGGTGGTGAGACACTGGCATAGGTTGCCCTGAGAGCTTGTGTACACCTCATCCCTGGAGGTGTTCAAGGTCAGGTTCAAGGGGGTCCTGTGCAGCCTGATCCCTGCCCGTGAGTGGGTGGTTGAAGCTAGATGATGGTTAAGTCCCTTCCAAGCTAAGCCATTCTGTGATTCTATGATTTTAAACTTTTTCTAAAGAAGGTAGATTTTAGAAGAAATATCAGTTGTGCATAGAACTGTAGATGGTAAGGGTTTACAGTTACCAGGTATGCTAAAGATGATGCCGATATTAAAATTTTTCTTTTGTCATTAGGAGGAAGACTACCAACAGACTCCTAAATAACAATTGTTACTTCTTAGTTTGAATTTGAAAAATATTTTGATTTCTACTGTGTTATGATAATGTTGTATCCTTACATAGTTTAACCCATCTATGATGTAATACAAAATTAAAAGGTATTATTTAATGACTGTTAATAATTCTTGTCCTTCCTCCTCCTGAGTGTATCTTCCCGTAGGCAGACAGTGTGCAGAGGAGTGGGAGGTAGAAGTGATGGGAGAAGTGGGAGATGCTGTGATACTGTTCTCTTCTAGCCTGGTGCAGGCAAATGTCCCCAGAATCCATTGGAAAGCAAGGCAGGACTTGCAGGTGGATGCCTGGGGGTGGGAATGCCATGGATGTCAGGACATCCCCAGCAAACGAGCACACCCAGTTATGCAAGGCTCTGCTGGTACTTTGTGTAGTCAGGAGGACAGAGCTGTTCTGTTTCTGTCAATGTACCACAGCAAAATAGTCTTTCTGCAGGATGATAAATGTCAGATTTTTAATACTTTTTGACACAGATGCATTAATGCTGTTGCTGAAGGAATGAAAAAAATTCTTTTTAATTTTGTTAGATGAAATCACATTATTGTGTAGCAGGATTTGGACAGGAAAGATCATATAATTTTACTTCTTATACTACTTATTCATCTGTTTGGGACATTGTTCTTTTGATTTGAAGCATTTTACAGAGTGTTAAATTGTTGGCTGTGGGGCATGAATATACAGACATTTGTCCCATAGTAAATTTTAATCTCCTCCTATATCTGAATTAATGCAGGAGAGAGTACCTTCTCTGTGATGCCATTCTATCAGAGTAAGCTCTCAGATCTCACAGACAGATGTGATATTTTTTTTTTTTTACTAAAAAGGGGTGCATTCAGACTAGATAAAAGGAATTTTTTTTTTCAGTTGGGGTCATGAAACACCGGAACAGGTTACCCTCAGGGGTGGTAGATGCTCTATCCCTGGAAACATTCAAAACCAAGTTGGAGGAGGGTCTGAGCAACCTCTCCTGGTTCAAAATGCCCCTGCTCATGGCAAGGAGTTTGATGAACTTTAAAGGTTCATTTAACCCAAAGAGCTCTGTGTGATGCACAGTGTTAGTCCCTCACATATATTCCACCCTGTACCTAACAGCAGCTAACCACAATGAAAGAAGAAAACCAGCATTTTGTTCATCTGCTTGCATTATCTCCTCCTAGTATTTTTAAGTTTCCCAATTAACTACCCAGTGTCTTTACATCTCTTAAATCTTTTCACACCTCTTCAGTTTGTGAAGATATAAACTTCCTCCTGAGATAAAACTTGAGTCAGATATTCCATGTAATTTTTAAATGGACTCTGTTGTATATGTTTTTGCATAATGCCCTTGGGTCCCGTAGTAGCTGCTCTGTTTCTCTTGAGTTGTGTAACAGGAAAGTTTTTCCCAGATATTGAATGATTCCAGGCATATTTGCTTCTGCTAGGGTTGGATTGGACTTGTGTTGTTCAAAATACTATTTTTTAAAAAATAATTTTGCTATTCTTGAAAAGCATAGAACAGCTTTCCAACGTGGTTCTGGTGAATCTCATACTCAGTCAAAAAGTATTAACCCAGTGTGGTCATGTCAGTCACTGAGTGCTCTGAGATGCAGCAAGGGTGTTCATGGTTCTCACCAAGAAGGAAACACTATTCCATAATGGATGAAATGCAATTCCCTCTTCTGCCAGAAAGTGCTCCTTTCTTGTTTTAGAGATAACTCAAAGCAAAGCACCACTCCCAAATATTTTTTGTGTGTCCCAGTACATACATATCCTAATAGTTCAGATCACTTCCCAACCTGATGGTCGGGCTATAATCAGAGTGTTGCTGACAGATTTCTAAGATAGTCACCTTGCAAATGGACAGCCAGATCTAAAGTTGGTATTTTCTAGAAAAGCAGAAGGTTGCCCTCTCTTAAATCATGCTTCAAATGAAATGAAATGTATCTGTTTAAAAACAGCAAAACCCAACTGCTCTGAGTTTCTACAGTGACACTTTGTGCAATAAAATATCATGGAAGTCAATAGCAAAGTTTTTAATGTTCTTGATGGAGCCTGGAAGTTAATAAAATTATTCAAGGCAGGATTTGTATGCTTTCCAAAGGGAGCAGCATAACCAGGAGACAAAATAGGCTCTTCAGTAGTTTCTTCCTCCTACCTGGATTATGTGTGTCTGTAAGAATATTTTAAATTAAAATATGAAGCACTGTGAATCAAGTGTTTGGCTTTTAAATATGCTTTACTGTAGGAATTCAGTTACTTACTCTAATTACCAGTATGATTTTATGTGGCAAAGGACGATTTTTACTTCCCTCTGGTACTTTGTAGTTTAGGATGCATTTATTTTTGTTTTTAAAGGATACATTTGATAAGAAGGAAATCACTTAACAGAATTGCTGTATTGTAATTCTGCTTTTATAACCTATAACCATTTAAGGGTTCCATTTGTTACAGTCAAGATATTTCTCAAGAGTACTTAACTTTTTTATCCTTCTGCATTTAAAAAGCATTAGCATGGATTATGTCCTGTTGAAATAAGGATGAAGGCTTTTGGGGGGAGGAGGGTTGTAGGGTGTGGCAGTAGTGCATTCTGCATCTCAGCTGCATGCTGCTGTTCAAGAATGACTTGCCATTAAAGTGTGTGATGTTTTTGTAGTACTGAGGTATTGATAGAGTTTTACACCAGTCATCTCAGTTCATTTTTAAGAGGCTTAGGGAAGGCTGGAGGGATGTGATGTTGGTAATGCCAAGGCCAGTAAAGTGCACTTAGAAATGCCAGAACTACTATCCATTATGGTCTTAATTTATTTGGACAGAAGATGTCTGATGATAGCCCAAGATTCTTCTCAGGATTTCACCAGATTAGTTCATACTTCTGGGAAGCTTAGAGAGCCTTCCCAGTTGTGCTGTCATATGTGAACTGTTTGATTATGCAGGCAAGTGGTAAGAAAACTTGGCAAGAGCAAAGCTGGAACAACACTACTGGCAATAATTATCTCCACCATAAATCATCAGTAATGTAAAAATTAATCTTACCAATTGTATGATTTTGTTGCTGTTGCTAGAAAAGCCCACTGATCTTCAGATATTTATAAACTTTGATTTTTTTTCCTTGTGTTTTTTCCCTAGTCTCCTGTTAGCTTATAATGTAAGTGTCCAGTACCAGAACAGGGTCTTTTTCAGAGTTGAGAATATTCTCCAGATATTCACAGGTTTTAAGAAAGATTTGGAGACCTGTTTTTACTCACTAACATTTAGATATATTTTCTGGAGGTTTCTCAGGAAGACCTAATATAATGAGAAATAATATGTTTAAGGCATTGGAAAATAGCAACTAAGGAAATAGTACAGTCAGTCAAGCAAAGTAAAGTTGTCAGAAGACACTAGAAACCCCACAACTTATTTTGAGATTTTGTTATTTAGGATTTTTTTATTTGTCCTTCACTACCAAAAGAGGTAATTTACATACAGGAAACAATCATAAAGTAAGTTCTTATTAACAACAGCCTTAACACAACAACTTTATCTGTAGATGGTTACAGGAAAATAGGAATAAAACTGCACAGCTAGTGAAAAGAGGGTAATAATTAGACAAAGTATTGTAATATATTTAATAGAACTCCTTTTCACATCTTGCAGTAAGTGAAAAATAGGTAATGCTGCAAATACAAGTGTGTTATACACTATCAAGCTCAATAATGCAAAAACTTAATTGAAAATTAGCTTCTGCTGTAAAGTGGAGCTTCTGAAGAGTTGTGAGATGAATGCATGCCAGACACTGCAGGAGATCTTAAATGTGTGACTTGATTCTTGTGGTGCTATTATGAAATAGAAAGAACTCACCGTGTCAGGGGGCAGCCTGCCAGTGAAAAAGCAGACTGAAAATGATCTCATTAACCAAATTCATCAGCACCTGTTCTGGCACTTTTGGAGCAATTTTTAAAGCAAAGAATTGACCTGACTGGTTGGTTATTGTGGTTTCTCTGCCTTCAGGCTGCCCATCTTCCCAGTTAGGAAAATCCTTATGTTCATGACAGCTGTCTGTCTTCCCCACTAAGCAGATCAACAAAAAATGTCCCCCCTAAACCCCTTTTTTTCATCAAAGGGATTCCAGTTAGAAATACTGTGGAAATCCAAGGAACCAAGTCCATCTGGAATTGCAGAAATGCTGGTTGTTCAGTTGGTAAGATCCTGGGCAATAAATAATCTCTCGAGGTGAGGGGTGAATCTCCTTAAGCTTTTTGTTAGTTAACACTTTGCTTTTTTTGTTATTTCTTTAGAAGTCCACTCTTTATAATGTTTTCTACACCAATGGGATTTTTTTTCCATGTGTGCACACAGAAATGTTTTGTTTTGTTTTGTTTTTTTTTTTTGTAATAGAGAGAATTGTTTTGTGATGTGTTTTTTTACTTCTGTTCTCTCTTTTCAGGGCTGGCAGCTAGTTAGGAGAGCAGGAGATAACAAAAGCATGTTATGTGTATAAGGGGAAATAGATGAAATAAATTACTTGGGGAAAAAGATTTCAGGTTTTGTTACTGGCATCTAATGAAAAGATGCTATTATATATTCTTAAATGCTACCACTTAAAAAGTCCTACAGGAACTTAATATTTGGGGTCAGGATAAGTTCATATCTGTTCCAGTATAATTCAAAGATTTCAGGCTTTTTATGTGAAAGGCAAGGTTTGTGATTTATGTTTGCACTGCATGAAGGGCAAGTGATCAAAGTATCAGTTATGTTTTTCTCTAGAGTACTTGTGACCTAATTCTCCTTCAGTCATGCAATTCTGGTGCTTTAAGTTGAACATCCTACACAACGAAACACCTGCACAGCAACTGCAGATAGTAATTTGAAGTCTTGAAAATGAGGTGCATGTTTCTTTTGCTTAGGGGATTATTTATTTGCCTAAGACTCCTTTGAGGATGGAAGATTTTGATGCTGTGCCTTGCCACTTAGTGATGTTATGAGTATTTTATGTCCTGTCTATAGCCTTGTAGGGAATACTGCAGTCTCCTAACTCTTTCTACAGCCAGCTGAATTGGTTTGCAACTTCAGCAAAGAGATCAGCTTTAGTTTTCTTTTGCTTTTTTTTTTTTTTTTTAATTCTTCTGGACATTAGGATGAAAGCTTAATATGGCATTGTGGATCTGTATGAAACCAGTAACTTAAATATACTGTAGGGAATGTGTGCCAGTGCATTAAAGTTTCCTGGATACAACTGGTAGCTACCAATACTAGCATTGATTCTGCTGGCTCTCACAAGATTGTCCAGGAGGACTTTCTCCTTTCCCTCCTTTCTAAATGATAGATGCCTTCACACCTTTGCCTGCTCTCTCTCTCTCTTGTGCTGTCCTCCTTGAATTGAGCCATTTGACCAACCCCACATTTTCTTCTAAGCACCACTGCAGATTCAGGAGTCTTTTAACTAGTGGGAGATACAACTCCTGTAAATCAAAACTTAAATGGCAACCTAGCAAAGAAGCTGTGTCTCTATTGCTTTTTGGTATACTTAATGTTGATTCAAGTTGTGCATGAAGATTGGGACTTTTATTTTTAGAAAAGGACAATCCTGCAAGCAAAAGTATTAGCAAAGATTATATTGAAGAAACATCTAGACTTTTATGAAAAAATAATATGATCTAGTGATATGTCAGCAGGTGTCGAGTTGAAAATACAAGCAATTTGTTTTTCATTTGTAGCCTCTAATCCTGCATTGTAAAGAAAATGAAATCTTTGTAATTAATTGTTAAAAACTAGAGAGAGAGGAGTACAGTAAACCTCAGATGTGCTCTGAATTTTGGATTTTTTTGCTGTGAAAATGGTTTGAGAGCTAAAAGTGTTCTGTATTTTTGACAGTGAGTTATATTACTTTATCCCAGTGTCTGCCTTAGGATTTTCCTTTGGTTCCAAGGAGAGAATTTATAGTCATTGTGTGAGTTTATTCATAATGTGAAAAAGTACTTGAAAATAAAATATGTTGATATCTTCAGGCAAAAAAAAAACTCAACTTGCCAACTTCTGAGAAAGATTCTAAGTACCTTTACACTCATGCATAGTGTTTGCAGTAAAGTCTAATGGGATATTAAGAGAGGAAAGTTGAGGCAAATATGAAATGTGTGCCTTACCTCAAGCAGAAGTAAGGCTTTCATAACAGGATTAGTAACAGTTGTTGATGATGAGATTTAAAGGGATTGTCCTAGTTTGTTCTTTCACAGACTACTTGTATAATCTTGGGGAGGTTTTAAATTCTCTCTCAGCCTCAGTTCTCTATTCAGAGGATTCCTCATAGAACATATAAGCAATGTCTTCTTTATTTTGTTTGTTTTGTTTTGTTAAACCTTTCAGGAAAATGTATATATATTTACATATATATGTATATTTAAAAAACCAAACACCAAACAGTTTCTCACAACTTTTCTCATTTCAGTTCTCTTCTAGTGAAGTTTCAATGTGTTAGGGCTTAGGATTTCAATAGAAGTAGGGTGAGAGAAGCTTTAAGACAGTGTGATAGATATAAAAACCTGTATTTTTGGGTGAAAGGTGATGATAATTTGTTGATTCTAATTATCAAGGTACATGAATTGTTACTCACATTACTGTTTTCATATTTTTTCCCCTATCAGCTGTGGCAATATGAGTTTTAAACCTTTCTGATTTTTTCGAAAATTGTACAGTCCTGTTAAATGTCATGGAGTAAGAAAAATCACACCATACCTTAGCTAAGAATCTTCTTAAGTCTTCACTAAGAAATAGTTCCCATGATCTTCAAAAAAAGGCCTCAAGGTATGAGTGGAAAAAATAAGGTATATCAAACAGGACCTGTTATTCCTACAGCTGTAAGAAATCTGCAGTATAAATTACTGTCAGACTGCTTTTGCTATTCCCTTTTGTGTTTTTTCTATGCATTTCAACATGACAACTTGACATGATAATACAAAGATTGTAACCAGTCTTTAGGTAGTTATTTCATCCCTCCTCTTCCTAAAATGTTCTTTAATGTCCATTATTTTTTTTTTTATAATTAGAAATAGGCTTGTTCTCTATTCTTACCCAGTGAAAAAACTTCATAAAGAGTTTGCTTGGAAACAAAAAGAAACTGACAGAAAAGTTTTTTTCAAGTGGTACTTTTAAGAGCAAATCATTAAAACTTCACTTGGTAAAACTCATATTTGTAAGAGATGTTCTAAAACAAAACTCATAAATTCTGCTAATCTCTCTGTCATTCAATAACTTGTATCTTACTAAAATGATCAGATTTATGAAAAATAAGACATAAATTAAAGTGAGGTTGTTGGGGTTTTTTTTGGTTTTTTTGTTTTTTTTTTTTCCTTTGGTAAAACACTGAATGTTTTCAGCTGAACCACTGGAATACTGGAAGCCTGCTCTTGTAGTAAGGCTGTAATTCACAGATCCGTAGTCTAATACCTGCTCTCAGATAATGAACAGAACCAAAATGTTGCAGAGAAAGAAGCAGAAACCTTAAGTAAAGTCCATTGTAATCTTGACCTGACCCATTTTTGTATGTTTTTGTGACAACTAAAGAGAAGTAATACTGTGTAATAGTGAATTTTATCTTAACACAGTATATGGTGTATCCTGAGCGTTGTTAAGCTGAGTCTGGGGTAAGAAAGAATTAAAGGCAGGACAAGAATATGAGACACTTTCCATTTACTCTTCTCTTCCCCAGCTGCTGCACCTTAGTGGTTTTGTGCACTGAATGTGGTTTATTTGTATTTAGGAACTATCACTGGATTGTTTTTCTGCAGAAATCTGTCCATTCTCCCTCAAACCATACACACTTCTAAAGCAACAGGTCCTTTCAATTGTTTTTACTAATTGCTTCCTATTCTTTGTAATTTTTTTTTAATTTCTGTTGCATATCTCCAGTTTATGTCTTTGTAGCAAAGATACAATGTTATTTGGCCAGGGCTGGTGAAGGGACGGGAATTGCTTAGACTCTGTCTACTTTGCATTCTGAAAAACTTCAAAACATTCTGAAAAACTTCAAAATATTTTTTTGTTGTTGTTTTGTATATTGTTTTTTTGTGGGTTTTTATTTTTTGATAGGTATTGAAAATCCTATAGTGTCTCTTATTAATATATTAGCATTTTCCTTAAATTCACAGCTCTTAGGCTTTAATATGTGGCCTCTGATTTTTAGGATATCTTGACAAAATTTTCTCCCTTCAAATTAATTCCCTTATAATTTGAAAACTAATTTTTCTTAAAGCTTTCAATGAGAAAGATGCCTCAAGTGATATTATAGTTATGAAAAAACAGTGTTGTGCACCATTTGTTAAAACCATTGCATATTAGAAAAAACAACTGTATAGTTTAAACACTTAGTATGAAAATTCAGCTGTGCAATTTGATTGTCATACTTGCTCTTTTGACAGCACTATTCTTTATATTCTTTATATATGATTTGTTGACAACTGAATATCAGCATTCATGTAATCTTGTATCTTTCTAGTCATGCTCTGATGTTTCAAATGGTAATGTCTAAAATTTCATTCAATAATCCGGATTATTTCAGAGTCTGATTTTGGATTTCTTGAGATCAATGGTTTAAAAGGTTATTCTTGCTTGTGTTAGAAACACAGTAGCAAGAGAGAGAAAATAAAGGAATTGGATGCCTCTAGCACACAGTGTGTGATGATCTTGCAGATACCAGCTGTGGGCTGGCAAATTTTATTTCTCCTGTATCTATTCTTATATATTATTAACTTTTTCAGTCAGGGCGAAATGGTTTTGACTGCTGCAGTCTTTGTAGGAGTGGTACAGTTTGTAGGGGTGGTACAGTTTTCTACCATTCTATCTACATAAGAAAGAAGCAGAGCTTGATGACTTGTTTGTTTATTTTTGTCTTTGCATGTTAGAGACCAAGGAAGACCAAAGTGCTGCCAACGTTATTTGCAGTATTTGTCCTGCTTCTCCATATCCAAGTTATTTTAGTATCCAAATACAGACATTTTATTGACCCAAATCTTAGCTTTGAGCAGTGAGGAAGCATTAATGTCGGTAGTAAGTCCTCCAGGTTTTTTTGCATGTGGTAGATCCTTGTTGAACACAAGATCAGGAGCTTAACTTGTGGAATGTTTTTTTTTGTAAGGGGGGAGATAGCTTTGAAGACTGAATTAATTACCTGGTTCTTTTTCAGTTGGGTATCTGATTTCCAAATGTGTCTTAAAATCCCCCTTTCTCCCTCATGTATATTAATAGAGAAACATGTTCTTTGATTAACAGTTTTACAATATGGGTTTCCTTAAAAAAGATCGTTTCATCCAGGCAGAAATGCAGTGTGATCATAGCATATTCTTGTAAAACAGATGAATATATAATGAAAGATGAAAAGGAAGTCAGTGTGGTGACCTGAGTGATACACCATAGTCAAACTTTGTCATAAAAGCTGCAAAAACTGTTTGGAATTCAGTGTTTCCTTCTAATGCCAGTAAATAATATAGATATATATAGGAAGCATAGAAAGTGCAAAGATGGTGTTAATTTTCTCCGTCAATCATGAACAAAGCAGGTAAGGTACAATATCAGATCTTTCTATAGCATTTTTACATTGTTTTCATTTTTTACCATGATAAAATGCATGACTCATGAAAGTACCAACAATTTTCAAGTCCTTGATCCACTTATAAAATGCACTTTATAAAGGCAGATCTGTTAAGCAAATGTTCTACTTCTCAACATGCCAAGTCAGTTCTGGGTGCTGAAGGATTTGATTTTGGATAGTCTTGAGTATTATCAAGTCTTTTGTAGAGAATAGGAGTTTGTGTTCTGTGTTTTGCTGTATCAAAACTTCTGTAGTTGGACTGTAGAAACTTGCAGTTGGATGAACAAACACAGCATTTAAGTATTCTGTTCAGCCAGTGTAAGTTTGCCATTTCCAGAGCAATGGCAGTTAAATTAAAGCTTAATTAGTGTGTATTTTTTTGTCTTTTTTTTTTCTTAGAAGTTATGCTGCCTACCAGCTTGCATAATTATAGAGGAGTCAGTAGAATACTGATCAATTATTTACTGTATAATGAACTGATACTTACAGAGTAGATTGTCAGTGTTGTCCTTGAACACATAAAGAAAAATCACTGCTGATGCTTGTGCCAATAGGCCCTCCATCGTTCAAGATTTGAGGTGATAAGGCAGATGCTTTTGGAGTTGAACTTCATATTTGAGATGGAATAAATTTGTAGCAGTCGTTTTGGCTGGGTGATTGTCTCCTCCTCATTGCACTGTGCCTGTTTATGCCCAACTGTTAAATGTTTATGAGCTCTATTGTCTGTGCTAATCTGCAAGGATTTAGAATAACATCTCTCAAGTGGCTACACTGGAGCAGGATTTTTTTTCTGCTTCATTTGTATTTGATTTTTTTGACTAAGATGAAGGACATGACAACTGCTTCTGACCCATCTGCCCTAAGACCTATGACAAAGTGGTGGGTTTTTCAGCAATAAAGCTGTAGAAATGTTATAACATTTTTAATAATGGTTTTGTTAAAATGTTTATGGTGTATTTCAGAAGTGCATGAAAAGTGATTGTTCTCACCACCTGTGTGTTTACACAAATAGTTTTCTTTCTCCTCTCATCTCCCCAATCCTTTGACTAAATTGGCAAATTAAAATGGAAGGATTACATGATCAAGTGTAATGATGCAAAAAGATCAGTGAAACAAAGTCATTTGTGTTTGGTCTGTGGGTGCTGTCTTGGGCTAGATTGTAGTAACTGCAGGTCCAGTGTCCAGTAGATTAATAAGGAATATAGGAAGGGCCAGTATAGTCTGTGTCAGTTGTCCTGGAGGATACATTGCAGAAGGTCTGCAGGATGCATCCTTGGAGGTTTTCAAGACAGACTGAATAAAGCCCTGAGCCATATGGTCAGACCTCAGAGCTGCCCCCCTGAGCAAGAAATTGAAATAGAGAACTCTTGAGGTCTTGACAAGCCATGCTATCACTCTACCCTGTCAACTGGATAACCAGGAATTCTGTCCAACAGCACTGCACACTGGTAGCCCTCATGGCTATCCAAGCATGAAAACAGTGGTACTACCAGAAGAATGAAAAAAAAAATTGATTTTTAGCCATTAAGCTGGTTCTATAATAGCAAACTTGACCTTTCCTTCCCACTTAGACCTTCACACTGAGTTAATCAGTTGACTCAGACCTGGTTTATTCAGATGGAGCTTATAGAGAAATATAGGAATCCAGCACTTACCCCAGGAGCATTCTTCTTGATCTGCCCACAGGAGCTATTTTGGCCCGACAGGACTGGTAGTATCTAAAACAAAGTACTAAAATGAGGTTAACAACTCTGATGTGCATTGTTAAATTCAGTGGAAAAACTGTATTTTTTGTGCATATTTCTGTGAAGAGCAATGGCTTAAGAATAAAATGTACATTTGTTACAAAGTCAGTATTATCAACATTTTGGTTTCATATAGTAGCTTCCCACTACAGATATTCAACACCAACCTGCCTGACACCAGCTATGAACTTTGAGGTGATCACCTGTCACATCACGGAGACTTAGTCTTGCCAGAGGCTTGCTAGAAAGCAAAAATTCAATAGTCCTGCGACCTACTGATGTCTTGTATCAGAGCAAGGTATACTGCCAGAAGAACTGGAATTTAAAACGTGTGAAAAAGAAAAGGAAGGGGAAAAGAAAGACAATTATCCCACCCACCTAACTGCTTACTCAGTGGTTCCTTAAAAGTGTGCCATGATATGTGAGCACATCTGTTTGCATGTATTTTGCATATCATGTACAGCTGTTTTCAGAAGGCATTGAGTTAATAAGTCTTTGGCATTCTTGCATTACCCTTACTGTTTTCATCTTGAGTGGCAGCTCATCAAAGATAAATAAGTAGTTCTCAATTGTTCTGGAGTTCTGTCATTTATAAGTTAATAGAATTCAAAGAAACATACTCAAGGATAGGAAAAGATGGTGGATTTTCTGCTTCATTCTACAGTCATTTCAGGGGGTAAATTTCAATCTGATTTAGAGTTTAGTTGTGTAGCTGTGAGGTACATTATGACTTTTTTTTTAGTTCTTGATGAACCTTAATCAGAAATTATTAAAAACAGTTCAGTGGAAAAACAAGAATTTTTAGTTGGTTGGAGTGTTTGGTTTTTGAGACATTCTTAAAATTTTGAATTCAATGAATATTTCTAGATTGCATGTTTTAGAAAAGCAAGATTTTATTTCTTTGTGAGATATGCAAGCCCAGGTGATTGAAGATATCTGGTCATAAAGTAATCTGTTAAAACCATTGAGAACACAGTGTGGGGTTTAGATTGGAGCTGTTACTCTGGCTGATTTCTCCCCTTAAAAAGAGAGAAGCCCTACTCTGCAGTGCTGTGTTTAAAGCATCCACAAAATACATTGCAAGTATGGTGATAAGGCCAGTGTAGTGAACATTAGATCATGGCCCTTTTGGAATGCCTTGAGAGTCCTCTAAACAATCAAATTGCCTTAGCTTGGCATTTAAGAGGCATTTGAGAAATACTCCTACAGAACTCACATGCCGTACAGAAATAAATTTATGTATCCATACTACTTTCCCCTCTGTCCTCCCTTCAAAAAAATCTTTAAAGGAATAAAAAATGGATTTGGACATTACTTGGTTCATTGTTCTTAGCAGTAGGATGGATAGATAAAGCACCACTATATATTTGTTCAACTTGTTCTTAATTGCCTGCCTGATGGAGATGGCTTCTCAGAAAGATTTAATAGGTCTTTTTAGGCTGCTTCTTTCTAGGTTATCTCTTTCTGGTTAGGCAGTCTTAGTGGTTTCCCCCTCTCCCTCACAATATCAATCACATCTTGCTCCTTTATCATCTGCTTCACCATGAACTCAGGATTTTATTAGTTTTTCTCTTGGTTACAGTGTTCTACAGATATGAAGACTCTTAACACTTCACTCTCTTCTTTTATTCAAGGTTAACAATTCCAATTATTTTCAGCCATGCCTTTTAGACTGTTTCTTGTGGCCTCTATCTAGATGCCTTAATTGGCCAATTGCTGCACAAAATTGGTTGCAGTATTTCAGACTGAAGGTAATGAAGAGGATCACCTCAGATGTGGGGTTTATTCTTGAATATACCTCACATTGAATATACCTGCCTATTTGCAGTTTGCCTGCTTTTTGAGACAGATGCACAGTATGCTGTTAAGCTCTTAAAGGTGTTTATGTCTCCTGGCACCACTGAAGGGAGGAGATAGAGCTGGAAAGGAGGGAGGGGGGAAGAGAAAGGTGTTTCAAAAAGATTTATTTTACTTCCTGGTATGATTTTGTGAGTAATACATTCAGTTAATATTCCATGGTGATCTTTTCTACCTGTGATGTTACTCCGTGAGTGATCTCTCCCTGCTCTTACTTCACCTCATGTATCTGTCAGTATATTTTCTCTCCCCCGTGACTAGTGGAGAGGAGTGATAGTGTGTGTCTGGCATCCAGCCAGGGCCAGCCCACTGTGGTGCTGCTTGGGACCTTCTATATAGTTTGGGAAAGATGTGGTAACAAGAATCTCTTCTTGGAGCTCCTCTGCTAAACTTTTCTAGATATAATTCTAGGCTTTGGTGTTTCAAGCTCATTCATTTTAATACTGAATCTTTTCTTTCAGATAAAAAGTGTTTTATTACACACTATACACCATGGTTTGAAGTGATACAGAACAGTATATATAGATAGAATTACAGACTTATTTGTGTTGAAAATGACCTTTAAGATCACTGAGTCCAACCATGAATCCAGCAGCACCAAGTCCACCACTAAACCATGTCCTTAAGTGATACCTCTACGCATCTTTTCAATGATTCCAGGGATACTGACTCCACCACTTCTCTGGGTAACCTGTTCCAGTGCTTGACAACCCTTTCAGTGAAGAAATTTTTCCTATGTAAATTTCCCCAGGCCATTTCCAACTTGGGGCTGTTTTCTCTTATCCTGTCACTAGTTACCTGGGAGAAGAAACCAATCCTCACCTGGCTACAACCTTCTTTAAGGTGGTTGTAGAGTGGTTAGGTCTCTCTCTGAGCCTCCTGTTCTCCAGATGAAGCACTCTCAGCTCCTCCAGCTGCTCCTCATGAGATTTGTGCTCCAGACCATTCACCAGCTCTGTTTCCCTTTGCTGGACACTCTCCAGCACCTCGGTGTCTTTCTTGTTGTGAGGGGCCCAAAACTGAACACTGAACTCGAGGTATGACCTCACCAGTGCCAATGTGACAATCACTTTCCTGGTCCTGTGGTATTTTTGATCCAAGCCAGGTGCCATTGGCCTTCTTGGCCACCTGGGCACACTCTGGCTCATGTTCAGTCACTGTCAAACAGCACCCCCAGGTCCTTTTCCACCAGGCAGCTTTCCAGCCACTCCGCCCCAGCCTGTAGCACTGCCTGGGGTTGTTGTGACCCAAGGGCAGGACCCAGCACTTGGCCTTGTTGAACCTGCTACCACTGGCCCATTGATCCAGGCTGTGCAGATCCCTCTGCAGAGCCTTCCTGCCCTCCAGCAGATCAACACTCCTACCCAATTTAGTGTCCTTTGTGAACTGACTGGGGGTGCACTTGATCTTGCCCAGATTGTTGATCAAGATTAAACAGGACTGGCCCCAATCCTGAGCCCAGCTGGGTATAACTCCACCACCACTCTCTGGGCCCAAACCACGATTCCAGGGCACCCATTCAATCCTGGAGCAGCCAGTTTCTGCAGTGGAATGCTGTAGGATGACACTGTCAAACACTTCTGTGAAGTCTAGGTAGACTGATGCATGCCTTCATTTTGGCTTTTTCTGAAGGGGATTTCAGATTGTTTTAGCCCCTACTGGTATTCAGGTGAGAAATGGGAAAGCTGGTTTTAGGACTCAGGAAAAGCATTGAATGCCTTTGCTCTGTGTGTTTGTTGGTTTGCAGTTACCTGCATTCTCTAAGAGATGCCCTGTTGTGTGTGGTGCTGTGAGCAGTGGTGGTGATTGCTGGGCTGGGAAGGGCATTGGGGGTGCTCCCTGAGCTGCACAGGGCACAGGGCTGAGGCTCAGGATGTTTGCCCGGAGCTGTGCCCTGCAGTTGACTTCACTGAGAGGTGCTAATGATCCAACAAAGCCAGCAAGCTGCTGTGCTTAATACAGTTATCATCTGTGCTGTAGACTGGACTTTAATTAAATATCTTAATTAGGCCAAAATCCAATAAATCTAGAAATAGTAATTAGCAGGAGCCAGCTGTTTTATTACTTGTTATCCTGCTTTTGTAGTTTAGACAAGATCTGACTTGAATAAAAGTTGTTCTATCTGCTCATGTTTATTGTAAAAAAAATCACTTACTCATTTTGTTTTAATCCTTGCCTCATTTTGGAGACCATTAATTATTAAATATAGTATATTTTGTAAAGATATGTTTTCTGCTATATTAGAATATTATGTATCAACTTTTAACCTGATTTTTTAAAATTTACACATTCACATTACTGTTTCATCAATTGTCTTTTTGTACCTTAGAAGTCTATGGTGCTGGTTGTGAATAAAGACCTCATTTCTAAATGTTCAATCATAATTTTTTTCAATATCAACAATTTGTTTTTTAGATTATGTAAATAGTACTTAGAAATCTTTCAATAAATCTGTTTAACAAGTATAATTGGAGATATTCTTTAGATTTAATGCAATCCTAAAGAGCAGTTTTAGAGGGCTTCCATTTTATTTCATGCCTCTAGCCTATTGAATTAGAGCAGATTGCACTAAAATTTCCAAATACAATTACAAAGTTTCACAGAGTTTAGAGTAACAAGTACACTTATGCATTGGAGGATCTAGCTGTGTTTGTGTATATCATTTTCCTCCCTCTGCAAACATGCTGATGAGTTGCTTGTATCTGTACCAAGTCATATTTTATAAACATCAAAACCAAATGGGAAGGGATAATTCATCCTACTGCAGTACAGCAGGCAGAGCATCTCATGGAATAAAGTGATAATTTACTTTCTGTATCCCTCTGGGTGAAATAGTGCCAATAGTACCAAGCATCAATCATCCTATAGGTTAATTTTATTTTTTTAAATTTTAAAAACAAGTTCTCCTTTGTGTTAGGTATTTAGTGGTCTGAAATTAATTAGCTTTGAGCTCATCAATTCTGAAATACAGTGACATTTCAAAATTAGCAATATTTTAGTATAAAGTTTAATTGAATTTTGTTTGTTTTTATAGCAGCTGCCATGCTTTCAGCAAAGAAATTGCATTATTTAAAGAGTATTGTGAGGAATCCCACAAGGATTTAAAAAAAAGGTGAATGTTTGCCATATGATAGAATAAATCTACTGCAGGTTTGTCTAAAGTGATATGTATGGAAATGAACTGTAATGTCTGTTGGATTTTAAATCATAATGGAGATATGCAACCTAGAGAACAGCTTCCTTAGAAGCCTTTGGGCTGTGCTGAATTGAAAGGAACAAATCCAGTATCGTGACCTTTGGATGGTAGGCAGAGAGTGGTAATTAGGACACCACCACACAAATGGTAATGTCCACAGCATTCGGACTCTGTAGACCTGCCTTGCAACAAAGGAAATCTGTACCAGAAATAAAAGTTCAAAGTATCCATCTTCCCATTTTAACCTCTTAAAGCACTTCTAAATGACATATTATTAATAATGTTTTAGAGAGAAAAGTGTAAGAACTGCCATATTGGTAAAAGAAAAATCTTGGATGTGTTCATGTATACATTTAAATATATATGTCTTTGTATATATAAAGATATATATTCTGCTGTGTAGATAAGGACTAAGTATAAGCCAGCTTTTACGTGGCTTCTTCAATATATTTTATCAGCAACACTCACTTCTGCTGATGGCTGCACTTCCCTTGCCTTTACTGTTCCATTGTGCCTAATAAATATGGATACTTTGATGTAGTAGCATGCATATGTTAGTTCTCTTTTTCTAGCACATCTTTGCTGACTCCAGCAGCAGTCTGTTTCATCTGAAACTTTATTTACTGGGAGGTGTTTATTTAAATACACAGTAAAAAAAAGGGTGATATAAAGCCAAATTATTTATCCAGTGTGTGAAAACCAGAGGAAGAAGAATCCAAAAACAAACCTGAAACTGGACAAATAAGTTTTTTTAAATATTTCTCTTCAGTATTGAAGTTAGAGTTAGTAAGTAAGTACACAAATTTTTGAGCAACTTGGTTTAGTGTCCCTGCCCATGACAGGAGGGTTAGACCAAGATGATCTCTCAGGTCCCTTCCTACCCAAAGTGCTTTACGATTCTCTGGTTATTTTATGCTTTTCATGAAAGGTGGTATTATAAAGAAAGTGAAAAATAGATTAATTTTTTTAACTGTCAGGAAAACAAATGAGGTGATAGTATTGCAGATAATTTTATATTACATAAATTGTCTTAACTGAATCATAAAAAAAAATACTTGGCACAGTATGTTTGGTATTGCAAAGGATTTCACTAGATATTTTTTAACATAATGCTAAAATACTAATATCAAAGTTAGCTTTGTTATGAAGCAAACAGATTTGTAGCAAATTTCTGTTGGAACTTACTTGAAAAGGGGAGTTCACTCTGCACAGGTGTGGAAATAGCAGAACAGCGCTGGACTGCAGTTAGGGATGCTGAATTTGAACTTCATGAGCTGGCAGAGTAAAACAAGCTGAGCTGTGTTACTGCAGTCAGTGCAGCAAGGATTTTAAGCTCAGCATATGTCACAATAATGAGAACTCCCTTGTGGGAGAGTTAGAAGCAGTTTTGTGTCTGTTTCTGTCTCCATACTCGTGTTTTTGAAAAGTGGGTGTTTTGCAGGTTTGTGTGAACAGATCTCTGAAGTGCTGAAGGAAGGGTAACAAACTCAGAAAACCCCACCCTACCAGGTGTGCACGAAGCCCCTCAGGCTGCCTCCTCCCTGTGTCACTGCTGTGGAAGATGGATGTTTTACTGGGATATTGCACATTCCAGCTCAAGTTCTTCCTGACCTTAGTGAGCACCAACGTAGTGCTTGGTGGAGTTGCTGCATCTGAGGCTCAGACCAAGCTGTTATGCATCTCAGAAATGAACTTTCCTGCCAAACCTGTAGCCATTTCTGGCTATGTCATTTAATGACAGCATTCTGTTTTGGTGTGCAGCATATGTGTTGCTGTGTGTATGTGAATTTATATATATATATATATATATAGGAGAAAAATGTGTGAGGAGAGGAAGGAAAAAGGATTTCAGGCGCCAGGCTTTAGGAGGTGTGTTTCTACTTCTAATTTACTTAGTGGAACAAGATTAGTTTCTCTAATGTATCTTGAGAAGGCCATGGCAGACATATTTTTAGGACATTCAGATTTTCACAGCTGGTATTTTCAGCTCTTGCTGGGGAGGCTAGAAGCAGAACTTGATGATCTAATAGTGAAGGCAAAGCTCTGTCAAAATACAGCTCAGTGGATTCCTGTCTTTCTGTTCATTGATGATCAATATTGCTCCAACATATTTTTCCTGATTGTGATTGTAGGTATTTACTCCTCAAGAGAGATCATTGACTCTTCATACTGGCAAGACAGGGGCAGGCAGGGGCACTACCTAGACTTTGTTAAATCAAGCTGATGTCAGTGGAAGAATTAGACAAGGTCTTAGGCATGTGGCCTTTTAATCAGGTCTGAAACACAAGGGGCCACCTTCAAGGACCAGCTTATTCTGACCTAGGAAGACTTGTTCTGACTTTAATTAGATATATGTCAGCCAGAACATCTCTAGAAGAAAACTTCTTTAGTACTCATGGCAAATACAAAATAGTAATGAGATGAAGAGGATAGGAAGAAGTGGTGAGGTATTGTCTCCAATAGGAAAAAGAGAGTTCATTCTTTGTAGAATGGGAAGATGGAGCAGAGGAAGAACATAATCTAGTATGTTAAAAGAAACTTACATTGAGTTTGCAGTTTTGGTATCAATGGTTTTGGCTTTCCTTTATACACGTGAGGTGTGGCTTTGGTGCTGCTAGTGAAGAATTCAATGTATTGAGAATGCCAAAAACCCTTTGCTCTTTCTGTGCATAGGAGTAACTGGGACAGGTAGTGTTCATTCTTAGGGACTGGAAAATCTATGGTAGATAAATTGCACTTCTAAACATATATTGGTTGCCTGGTTAAGAAATCACACTATCTCTTTGCATTTCTGAATATTTAAATGCTTCTTGTCTGGAAGACGCATTTTCAGTAAGAGCTGTAAAATTATGCAGGTTGTGAAATGTGCCATTATCAAACATGAAATCCTCCCAGTAGAGACCTCACGGTTAGAATTCATCTGGGTAAAGAACTGGACTGGAATGAACAGAGAAATAGAATTTAGCAGCCATTGTGCTTACACGTTAGAGCACTCCCTTACAGTGCTCTTGGCAAAATGGCTGGAGAAGGATGTCATTCATTGCCGGGTAATTGTTACATAAAGGCAAATACTTAGAGAGCATTTGGGGTGATTTTTTTTCCTCCCATCCCCCATTACTATGATTTTAATTGGAAGCAGCTCTTTGTTCATGTAAAAGTAGCATGAGGTCCTTCACTGAAAGATAGTGATGTCTTTGTATCAAACAGTGCCTGATTCAAGCTGTTATGCTTGTCATTGTTTAATTGAACTTGCTGAGGTTTCTGGGAGAAGGAAACTTTTACCATCTCCTCCTGCGAATCACTTTAACATGCTGCTTCTGAACAGAGAAACATCCCATTTGTGAGTAGGTGGAATAATAGGCTATCGAGATTCTGATACTTATTAAATGGCAAGTCTTTGTCAAAATCTGCAAGAGAGCACAGAATTTGCAGATGTACGAGCTCATGCCATTTTTATTGTCATTCTGAAATCTGTATTGTGCACGCAGCAACTGTGTGCTTCATAGAGAAAACACAGGCATTTGTAACTTTGCTGTTGGAAGTGAAGCATTTACTGCTAACAGGCTGCAAACCCGAGGTCACTGAGTTTGTGGCTCAGCAGAGCTGACAGAGGCTGTCCGGTCGGGAGCGCAGGTTTGCTGCGGAGGCTGAGCTGCTGCTGGCATGGAGCACAGGCTGGGCTGCCTCGAGTCCCTGTCCACAGTTTGTTGCTGAGTCAGGGGTGACCTTGTGTAAACCCTTGGCACACGCTGCCTGCAGAGGAGGAGCACTAGCAGTGACCTGCTCACTTATTCCTGGGCGAGGAGTTCAATGAAGCTGCAGATTCGACGTAAATTATTTCGTTTGTTTCTTGCTTTATTAATCCTATGATAGCCACTGTGTGTCGATAATAAAAAAGGAGATGGGGATACATGTCAAGGGACAAAGAGGAGAGAGCTGGGATGGTGGGTTGATAATTTGTCTGAAGACCTTATCTTTGGCTTCCTGGATTTTAGAGCATTTTCCAGTTGACCCTGCAACACTGATTCAAAATTAAGAGACTTCTGTTTAAAGAGCAAAAAGAGTAATAGGAGAAGCTGGTACTGAAATTTAAAAACTAAATTTCTTTCAGCCTAATGTTACTTTTTCCATTTAATATGGCTTCTTGTATGCATACATACAAGTCTTTTCTTAGGAATATACATATAGAAATACAGGTAGTAGTGATACTGTGGACAGTCTCTGTAATGGGTCTTTGACATCCTATCTCCCCCCTACTGCCAGATAATTTTATGCTGTTCTATATATTTTAGATTTACAGCTATTTGATCTGTTTATATACTAATCTGCCTTTTTTTGAACTAACTTCCCAAAAATTATTTAATTACAAGTGTCTGTATACAGACCAGCCCCTAAAAAGCCAGGAATTTGTCTAAAATGAATGAAAAAAATTAAAAGAAAGACTGTGATCCTATGAAATCTTTGTAACACTGTAAAGCAAAAGCTTATACTTTTCCAGTTTTGCACGTTATACCAAATTCCAGCTGGCAAAGATCCTTGGCTTTCATTCGGCTTGAAATTTTTAATGTATTAATTTCAAATCTTCTGTTATTGAAAAGCATATTTTAATATTTCTTGTAGCTTTAAGGGTCTGGCTTATAAAGGGAATGACTGCCACAGAGCTGCAAAGAAGAGCTTTGTAACTGGTTTGTCAAAAGCTGTGAAAAATAATACACATTCTGTGAAGTATCACTGTTATGAGACAGTGCAGATTTCTTAAAGTACACAAGGAAATTAAAAGTGAACACTATTACTTGTAGCAGTGGTCACATTTAGCAATTTTCAAACTGATTGCAAATCCTGATTTGAAAATTTGTTATTTTTAAATTAATCATGTTAAAGTTAATTTTGATATAGAATAACATTTGCATAAAGAATTTTCAGTTAAGATATAGGAAACAGATTTCAGGTTGTTCAGATTTGGGGATTAATTTGTTTCTTTACATGGTCATTGTATGTATTTGCTTGTACTCATATAAATGTAAAATGAATGTCTTGCATATTTATATACTGTTTTGCTAAGGCAAAACAGCAAATAAACAAGCCATATGTGAGAGAAGCTAAAAGGCCTGTATAGTCTAATAAATCTTGCATTAGACTTACATTTTATAAATACTAGGCCCTGTGGAGCACCATTGAAAAAATAGGAGTTCTTTTTGGAGGGGGAAACCTTTCTTTGCTGAAGGACTTTCAGCATGCAAATACATGAAGTTGTTTTACCAGTGACAGACATATGAAGAATCCTTGTTCAGGCTTTAAAACTGAAAAATCTCTAGTATCTAAAATATTTAGAAGAAGAGACTGAGTTGGTGATCTTGCATCACTTTGATAAAGCAGCACTGGATGGTATGTGTGGGAGTAGGGAAGAAAAATGGTCTTTTAAACCTTCACTGCGCCAGCCTATGCCTGTGAGTAAGCTGGATAACAGCAAGACAAAATAACTTTGGTTGCTGGGTAAGTCCAGAGGACAAAAATTGTTACTCAGCAACTTGAAAATGATATAGAAGCAAAGCATTGCCAGTGAGCACAAAGCAAAGCAGAGCAATGACACAACATTTTTAATTCCTGTCCCATTGCAGTGGGGAGCCTGCAGAGCTCAAAACTCACTGGTGTTTAAGGCTGTATAAAGAAAGAATATTCCTTCAAGTTTCTTAATGCACTCAACATACTCCTACTGATGTGTTAGACCTTCCAGTTTTATGCTTTTTAAGATGATGCTTTATGGATGACTATATAAAACTTTGGTGTTCCCATCTTTGTTGCATTTGTATAAATCCTATGGTAACATAGAAATTAATGTTAACCTAAAAGAATAAACTCTTTTGTAATGTCTGAGTAGCCTAAGAGTATGGAACCTGTTTATAAACTTATTTTCTGTGAGAGAAAGGGTCTTGGATGGAAGAGCCTCCAGGGATTAAGTTGGCTCCTTTGACAGACCTGGAAGCAAAGAGAGACCACAAACATTTGTAAACAGTCTGAGAGGTGTCACCAGTCTTAGCCTTCAGAAAAGAAATCTGTGTTGGGGAAAACATTTTATGTTGGCTGATTTTTTTTTTTCCATTTTTTAAAGGTATAGAAAGACTGGTCCTTAGTTAGAACCAGTCTCTGTCCATGCCCACTGAAAGCCCACTGAATATGTTTTTTAAAAGCTTTGGTATATTTGATATTTAATGAATACAGAATTCGTTACTTTATTAGTTAATTATTAGTAGACTTAAAGGACATAATTTCATATGGATAGTTTTCCCTCCAATTGCTACTTCATCCCATTCATCTTAATTACTGAAAAGGTTTTTGTATGACTGTTACACATAAGCACTATGTAACATAGAGAATACAGATTTGCCTAACCCTTCATGCAAAAGCAACCCTGTCCTGTGGTTGCACACTGTATTTGTTGTATAAAATCTAGTAAACACTTTAATTAGCTTACTTTCCAAATGGTTTTACAGTTTAAATCAACCATAGAAGCAAGTCACACTCAGAGTCTTCTGAAACACATGCTCAATAATTCCTATTGCCCCTACTTCAGAGAAAAAGAGAAAGAATAGGAAGATTTTTCTTTGCATTGATAATCCAATTAAAACAACAAGGTGTCAGGAATGATACCAATTCCTCTGAAAGCACTGGTTCAGTCATTGGTAGACTCCCCATCTGGGAATTGTGGCATGGTAATCTGCAGTAAGGCAAAAAGAATAATATGGAAACAAATTTGAATTGTTGACCTAATTTTGGTAGTCCATCATTGCTGACAGAAGTTCAAATGATCCCAAAGGGTTCCATATTATGGGGATGCCAAAGCAGAAAGATGTAACATAAGAGAGGCAGGAAAGTGAATGACTACTTCTATATCTGTCATTGCATCTGTCCAGCAAAGATGTATTTTCCAATAAAAAACAAGAGTTTAAAACAGATCAGGAAAGTTTCCCTCAGTATTCCCTGTTAGTAAATGAAAGATGTATTTGTAACCAAGAACTTGCTGCTTATCACTTCTGATTTTAGCTATATCAATTTCAAAGTTGGTATTTAAAAATAAGAGAAAGTTTCTGAAGTCTTTTTGTGCTCTTTAAGTTTATTCACTATGTAAAGAATGGAGATTGTGGTTGCACATTTTTCAAAGTGTATGTTGTTCATATATAGAGTGGTCTATAAGGGTTATGCCACAGTATTTTCCTTCTGGTAAGTCTATGCTGAAAGGGGGTAACTGCAGGATGATCTGTGCTATTTCTTCCTTGGGCCATGATGCATTCACATTGAAGCCTCCCTTTAGATTGTCTTTGCTTTCTAGGGATTGTTTTAAATACCTCTTTTTTCTTCTATTTTATTTTTTTGTCTCCTTCTTTTCTTCTTTCCTCCCAATCTGCTTTTGGTGCAGCCACAGCAGAAGGTAGCACATTTGTGGTTGTAATACTGTAATTAGGCAGTCACTGAATGGGTAAAGGAGAGAGTAAGTAATGTATGTTGGGCATAATTGTTTGTTGCTTTCAGGTTCTGCCTGTCAAAATGTGAAGTCATTCATGAAGGGCTGCATCTGTGCCACTTATTTATGTGTAAATAAAGTTTTTGCTCAGTGGGAAATCCCAGGGAATCTGGTACTAAACTATCACACTCTTTAGAAATCCAAGAGCAGGGGCAGGAAGGGGAAGATGCAGTCTCCTTGCATGTATTTTGTATGCCTGAAAAATAGATCTCTTAAAAGCTGTAAATCAAATTAATATTATGGGTAGAAAGCTTTCGAGTAGAATACAAGGCACTATAGTAAAATGTCATAGGTTTTTTGAAAGAAATATGCTTTTTTAATCGTTGAACGTTTAGTTGTATGAGAGAACCCCTTCCCCCTGCTCCTCTAACTGTCAGGTAGAATAACTTCTGACAAAAAGTCAATAGTAATATACATATTCTCATTACAGAACATTTGCCAACTGAAATCTCTAACAACTACTGCAGAGAACTCACAGATGTGTTCAGCACTGTTTTCCCCCCAAAAATTGCCTTTTATTTAGGTCAGTCTTGTTTTATGCTTAGTCATGTTAAAGCAAAAAAGCCGTTTTCAAAAAGTCTTCAAAATGTGGATCAGCTGTGCAAAGACATAGGGAGGGCTTCCAAAACATTCAGGGAAACTGTTTTTCTGTTACCATATGCCAAGGATGATTGCTCTTTTTTCTGCTCTGGGGATTTTACTTGGACCCTGCCTGTTTCTATCTGAGGTGTGTTGTACCACTCTTCTACAGAACAAGGTGTTCTTTTGAGATCCCCACCCCTTACAGTCCCCAGACCCTGCATATGGGGACTGTACACGACATTGCCCCCATTGTCAGAGGAATTGTCCTCAGCTGTTCTGCTTTCCAAGAAGAAATCTAAACTAGCTGTCCACCTTAGTAGTTATTGTTTTTAAACTTCTGTAAGTAATGCACTCTGTTTAAGAGTTAAAATGGACTAAAATGTCCCATTGAACAGATCTGGCTAAAATCTCTGAGGACCCGAGTGCTTTGCCAATTTTGGGACTCTCGGGGAAAGGATGGAGGCTGGCATCAGTGTTTCCTCTTACCTTTAAACCTGTCTTGCTTTCAAGATGCAACGCTGCCTGAAATGATGGGGGAAAAGTGTAAGAAACAGAATTTTGACCAAAGATTCTATGTACTGCAGTTTGTGATTAAAAAGCTGAACAATCTCAAATACCTTCTATCCTTTCCTAACTATTTGGGAAATGTTGACAAGTATTGCTAGTTATTTCCATGTAAACAGAGAAAATCCTTCATTTTTTAACACTGTATTTTGTCTAGCCATTATATGATAAAGAGCATAACTGAATCAACTTTGTTTATTTAGCATTTGCTGTCATAACTACAGGATATGACCATGTTGGTGATTTCACTGCACTGAGTGAAATTAGTAATGTATCAAACATCAGCTCATCTGTCACATTATTTCTATAAGAGTTTTGGTTCTTTGAGGTGCTTTTTGTGTATGCGGTATATTCTGAATTCTGAATGAATTTGAACAGCTGTAGTTTATGCTCTACTTGTTGGTAGATTAACAGATCTATTTCTACAGTAATAGCTTCCCCTCTTTATCCTTCCTCTCCACCATTAGAAATAGATTTAGCTTAGCAGTTACTGGAAATGAGAAATTAAGTATCCAATTATTTTAAGTTATTTTTGTATTACCATATCTTTTAAGAAGCTATAGGAAGATTACTGAAGGATTATTAGGTTGTAGTTTTCCAGTGGTTGCTGGTAATTCACTGTGAATAGCACTCTAACAACTTGTACTGACTGGTATAATTAAATGTTTCAAATTTGCCCAGTTTTTCCTAGACTTGTTGCCAATTAATCTTCTTTTTTAATCTCACTCATATGCTATGCTACTGAAACATCCACTTTCAGTAGCAGATATTATCAAATTACTATACTGCTTCTTTTTATTTGCTATTATTACTGTAATGTACACAGGTTCTAGATCTCTGCTTCATTCTTCTTGCAATGCTTTTGTAAACACTATTGTTATATTGTGAGGCCAGTTGGCCAAAAAGAAAAAAATTTTTTTTGTTTCCAAGATTACTAGAGAATTAAAAAAAACCCCTAATAAACTTAATAATAAGGATAAAATAACTTACTTTTTAGAAAAATTGGTATTACAGAATTAGTAGATATGCTAAAAGGTAAGTACATTTCTTCAATGTAGACAAATTACCCAGGTAACTTTGGAATTTGGAGCTGTGATTTTCTGGGGGTGTTTTTCCCTTTTGAGTCTTGTGGGTATTGGTCTGTTTTGTTATCATCTTACTGGCCTGATTGCTGTCTATTTATCTTTTTCCCATAAATTCTTGCTTTGTCTTAGGTGTTTTTATATTGCATGTTAATGTGGGGAAACGTCTTTTATTCAAATGTATTCAGATTGCTAACTGAAGTCCAGAAGAAAGCAGCAAAATTTTTTATGTGGAATAACAATATTGGAATATTTAAGAATAGGGCACCTCAAAAGGGATGATGAAGATGGGATGAAGTGAGACGTATCTGACGTCATAAAAAAGAGAAGCGCTTGGCCTGAGGAGGTTTTTTACTATATAAATAAATTGAATTCCTCTTTCACAGTGTTTTGTGCTACTTAAATATGCCAACTAAGCCGTTTCAGCACTTTGATCTTCTGCCATGATCTGGCCCTAGCTGTACTTTCATCCTTTTCAGAAGTATTCTATCACAGCAGTGAATTTGGCCCTAAGGAAATAAGTATGCAGATTTCC
The DNA here is from genome assembly GCA_003676055.1 of Chloebia gouldiae. NCBI lineage: Eukaryota > Metazoa > Chordata > Aves > Passeriformes > Passeridae > Chloebia > Chloebia gouldiae. Next base: position 36,064,223 of record QUSF01000005.1, on the reverse strand, counting down.
TTTCTCCATTAATATTACCTAGATGCCTGTCTTTATTGAACAAATAAAGGATTAAGGTTTTAAACCACTAAGAACAGAATACATGGTGTCGCCTTAAACAAACCCCTAGAGAGAAATGCAGTATTTCCCAGCAAGGGAAGTGGTTTTGAAATTATGGTTTTGGGACTGGTACTGTTGCATGCAATCCTGATGTATTTTGTGTGAAATGCATTTTTTTGTGAAGATTTGAGCATTGTGCATGATAGTAGTTATATCCATAATGTTTCAGCAGAGTTCATATGTGGAATTCTGTCTGGCTTCTAGCTCTCTTGCCGAAAAGGCAAAGAGTTTAACTGGTTCTGTGTTGTGTCTGCCAGCTCTCTGCTTTGGAGACCCCCATGTCTCCATAAGACATTGCTGAAATCTGTTTGGTTTGTTCAATTCTCTTGTCCTCAGTCTCTAACACAAGGGGGATAGCAAGAGAAGATTTAGTACTGAGGAGACTTTACCTTCTTTTTTTCACTCTGCGGTGAAAGGCGTAGTTAAAGGTGTTTAGAGACTGTAGGAAAACTGAGGCAAATGATACTCATTAAGGAACTTGAATTGCTTTCAGCCATTAAGCTTTCAGAGTGATATTTTCCATTAAGATATCCCCATAATGATAATTTTTTTTCTGTAAATTTTTCTGTGCATGGAAAGTACGAATTCAAATTAACATGCAGTGAACATCAACAAAAACTCAAATGCTTCTGTTGTTTCCCCTTGTGATCAAAATACATTGAAGTATTATAAAGAAATATGAAATAAGACAATATCAAGGCCCTGTCCATTGTCTTTTGATTAATTGTTTTCAAAAGGAAATTGTGATAATTGCCTTCAAGAACAGAATTAAGGTTTTCTAAAATTTAGTCTTGGCCTTCTTTCAATATGACACATGATCACTTCCTTATGTTGGTATACTTCTGGTATTTATAAAGATTCATGGCAGTGGACAAGCTGTACATGACAATTTATAGGTGGACACCATGACAATTTAGGTATCTCAAAACCCAATAACCTGTGTTGAAATGGAATGCAAATTTAGTGTTAGCTAGGCAGAGTTAACAGTCTGGATTGACCTCATCTAATTGCCAAGGATCTTAGCAGCTTCCATCCCGCTTTCACTGAGGACCACTTAGGAAAGGCCACCCTTCCATATGTGCTCTTACTGGAGAGAAGATGCCACACTTGTAATTTTATATGATACCTTATTCTGCTGCATTTTGTTACCCTGTGTAAATAAATTTCCATTGCATTGCTACCATCAAAGCTGTTAATTAAATCTAATTTGTATTAAATCTCTTTTCTTTTGTTTAACAGATGATGTCACTAATACCCCTCGGGAAGCTCTCCTTGCTGATGAAAAGGAGAACATTCCAACAGGACTAGGAGCTGTGGTGTTGAAAGTCCCAGAACAAACATAGCTTGTGACTTAGCTACTGGTGCTGCTCAGTCTTCACCTTTATAAATTAAAATCAAACACAACTGCCTCAGAAACCTGTGGACAAGAGAAAGGTACTTTGCATTGCCAGCATGTTGGTTGGTTAGGAAAAGAATAAATCTGCCATACAGAGATGATTCTGTGATTTTATTAGAGACATTATCATTTGAAGCCTTAAGTTCGAAATTCTTTTTGTACTGAGGGAGACTTCTAAACACAACCAGATTTTGCAGGCAAAAAAATAAAACAAATCTGTATGAAGCTTTTGTCTTTTTGTGAGGTACTTTCATTCTCTTTACAGAGGCATTTTCTGGATTCACTGAACAGATTCTTGATATAAACATTTTCTCACTTATGATTTCTTTTATTAATTAATTTTTAAGTGGTTTCACCACCACCAGCACCCATGGCATCTAAGATGTGCACTACAGAAGGGTGATTAGTGTCTTGTATTTATCATATGCTTGCTAACTTGAGCACTGTGTTACCTATGCTATATCTGTCACCATTAGTAAAGAAGAGAGGCTTTAGTTGCTTTGGTCTCAGTCAAGAGAGCTAAGCTCTGTCCTTTGACAGACTTTCCGAGCCTTCTGTTAACTTTTATGTGTTAATAATGTGTACATGTCTGGGTTTTCAGCAGGCAGTTATGTATGCCATGCATAAACCCCAACATAATATTTTGTTTGCTTCAAGGATCCTCTTGAAATTACCTGTTCCTCCTATTAGAGAAATACAGCAAAGATGACAGTTTAACCCCATGCCTAATTTTTGGTATTTTCATCTTGTGGTAGTCTGCAGTGATGAAGAGTTGTTAGGCTTAGAAATATTAGGAAATAGTAAACCCCCACTCTGTGTAACTGTTCTTTCTGCAGCAAAATGCTGTTGATCCCTAGAAAAGACATTTTTATCTAGAAAGATATTGAGAATATAATTGAGGTTTGCCAGAAAATTGTAGAAGGAAAAGCAAAGCAGCAGTTACCCAGGAAATATCCTTTCCCAATGGTTATTTTGTAGTTTTTATATTGAAATTGTCACCTCTTTGCTTTGCTTGATTTGAAATATACCTTGTTATATTTAGTTATACTGCATAGTGAACTCTTCCTTCTCTGAATAGAAAAGTATGACACTAAATAAGGCAAGTGCTGTGGGAACTGACAGCTGTAGAATGCATGATTGTTAATAAAAAAGTCATGAGGAAGGAAAGAATAAAGTAAAAAAATGTAGGATAGAGAATGAGTCTTAGGGTCCATCTGTTTTCTATGACAAATACAGCTACTACTTCATTGTAGTATCTTTGATTTTAACACTTCACAGAATTTCATTATAGTGTAGTCATTATAAAGAAACATAAAGAGTGAAAAAGAATGTCTAAAACAATTTAATATTTGCTTATGTAATTAAGTTTCACTATAGAGAATAATTACTTTCATTTGTAATTTCTAATTTGTAACTAAATTTGTTTTGGGGGCAACAGATAAACTGATGTGACAACTAAATTCTCTCTTCTGTACCTGGGAAGGTAGTTAATCTTTTTCTTCTGGCTGGGTTTAGCACTTAATGGTTAGTGCATGAGGAATTTCAGTCATAGATTTATCTAAAATATTATCTACATATATCTACTTAATCATAATAGAAAGTAAATGATGCTGATTTTAGAAAGAATTAAAATGCTGAACTCTAAACCCATCTGCTGACTATTATCACTTGGCTTTCTGTGAAGGTAAATGTATTTTAATTTTTAAATTTCAAAAGGATGCTATTTAAAGATTATTATCCCCCTGTTGTCATTTAAACTATACTGTTCCTATATATCCAAACAGTGGAACACAGATTAAAAATTGATTTAGACTTAATAGTTTGTTTAGCTGACTCTGTGTAATAAATATGAAATGTTCTAAACATGAGTCTTCAACAGCCAGTGTATTTTGTAAAGTGATTCCATCATGTGCCAATTGTCTGTATCTATCCTAAAAGTTGGAACTGCCTTATAAAAATTTGAACAGTAGGTTTTCATCTTCTGGATTTCTTATGCACATTTCCCCAGTGCTACAGGAAAAAATCTTGCCTATCTGCTCCATGTTTTTCTTCTTGATTAGTCATATTTCTTGCATGTCAATGGCTTATTATTTGTCTAGACTATTCCTGATCTCTTTCAAGTGTCTTCTCAGACTGGAAGTGCAAACACAAGCATTCATGCAGGAGTGGTATCATGCAGCTGTGAGCTGGCACTTTGCTTTAGAGAATAGCTGGCTGCTTCTGTGAAAATTTAGGATTGCTGCAGCATGCCTGGCCCTGATATAGGGCCAGGCACATTTTTTTTAAATGGCTCTTTCTTTTGCTGACTGACCATGAAATCTGACAAAGTTTGATATTTTCCTTCTTTCTCTGAATGCTGAAAATTAAATTGAGATAAACTTTGGTATTGCTCTCATGTTTCCATTTTTGCTTGCCATCCTTTGAACAAACAATCTGTGCTGACTAGTCCTCTATACAAATATTACTGATGTACACTTCCACGTGATTACAGATTCATTATTTTCCAAACACAGAAAACAAGTACTATAACATGTTTGTCTCTAAAGAGTTTTTCTTACTTTAAAATGTAACAAGGTAGCACATTTGGGTGGCTGGTGGCTGTGCAGATGCTGGCAGAATTCCTACACATGTTTTGCCATTAGATAAGTCTGTGGCTGGTTATGGTTGTGTCGAGATAAGATAAGTGACATTGCACTTAGTCATCTAAAAGTAATCATCTGTGTGCTGAGTGTTTGCAAGAGGTCTTAAAAAGAAGACTAAACAGACTTTTCTGACACCATGGCTCTGAAATATATCAGGCTTGCTGTCGAGTATTAGAGCATAGCAGATCTTCAGTCTTTTCTGGAGCTCCTTGTGTGTTCATAAATGGGTATGAATGGGAAAAAAAGGTATGAACTGTGAGAAACCTGTAGCCTATGTGCTGTGCATTCAATAAACAGTAGTGAGAGGCCATAAACTTCGCAGTTCTGAGAATTCCATAGGATATACCAGTTTTACAGCACATGGTGCTCTTTCGTGATATATAGGCTCTCTCTTAGTTATGGTTGTCTTTCTAGCTTTTTTTGTTTGTTTGTTTTTCTCAGTTCTTTGATTCAATTAATTTGTAATGTCAATGGCCCCAAATGATGTTTTGAGTATTAAATAGCTTTGATCATGGGATTTTATTACAGCAGTATATGTATGTGTGTGGGCAAAATCCTGTTTTATGCATAGCACTGTGTAAATGTTGATTTCTAGGAGAAAAATCTTGAAGTCCTTTAATTTTAATCTCAACACCTGCAACATACCCTTTCTGAAGGAAGCCTATCCTGTGCACATCTGCACATATTATATTTATACAGGTGTGCTGGATGTTATTACAACACAAGACAAAAATATTACATTTTGTAGTAGAAGGGAGGCAGAGAGTATTTGGGCATTTCAATTTACTTCTGACAATCAGTGTAAGAATTAAAAATGGGACAATGAAAGGAAACATATAACCTTGCTGTTTATTGGTGAAGACTTACATATGTCAAAGCAAACATCTAGAAATTTTCTATTCTTAATCCCTTAGAACATTTGGGAAGTGCTAGTGAAGATCTTTCTGATGTTTCCAGATATCTGTACTGCAAAAAAATTAATAAATAGTATATGCTTGTAGTGTAGCCATTTGAATATATGGGCCCTGGGAGGGGAATTAACATGGTTTCACTTAAGAACTCCCAGTTTTCAGATTGTTCACTGAAACAGGCAGCATTTCAGCATTTCCCCTTTCATGTCAAGGGCAATGAACACTGGTGACAGCCAAGTCTTGATTTGCATGAAGATTTCAGTATTGCTAGTATAGGTTTGCTATGTAGGAGGTGAAAAATTACAGTGTTACTGCCAAACCTGTGATAACCTTAACCTTAAAGGAAAATCTGATTCACCCTTTCACCTAAACTTTAGGGAGATGGTGTAGAAAGAATAGTTCTGGGAAATGCCAATTTCCATATTTTTCCCCCGAGTTTTCATTAAGACTAAGTTTGTCTGTGAAGTATCTGCCAGCACCCTAAATTTGAAGCTTCCCTCTGCCATCTCCTCTAGGTGATGAGGTTGGAAGAGGAACAGAACTGAACACCAAGATCACTTAATAACATAAACAATATGATTGTTAAAAAAACCATATTTTTACACAACTGAATTCATACATAGGATTGCAACTTTGTCAAATTCACATGATAATACAACATGAATATAGATTTTTGTCTATGGTCACAGATGATTTACAGTCATTTAGACCTTCCAGAAAATAGTCTTCTTTACAGGCACCATAGAAAGAAAGAGGTTGTGTTCTGAAGCAATGAAGCATAAACATTTTTCATTTAACCATTGGGACTTTTGTAAGCTTTAGGTGACATGTCTTGGCCTCAAGTTTCTGCAAAACATTGTACCATCTTCACAGTTTGCTCTCTGAAACAGTATAGTGAAATGAAATCTTGATTTCTCACTGAAGGGGAGACATTATAAAGTAAAGAGACAGGATGTTTTCTTTGGAGTGAATAACAAATCACTTTTTAGTCTCCCTACATATCGAAATCAGCTTGACTATGACAGCACTCAGCAGTTTAGGGTACACTGCTAGCAATGCTGTGCCCACATACATTGGATACCCTCATAAGTTGCATGCACAACTTGCACACTAAAGCACTCAAAGTTGTATGTTCAAATAATCTGGTTCTATCTAACGTTATCCCAAATCTGGGAAGCTTTTAGGAAGCTTTATTTCCATCCACACACATACACACACACACACACACACACACACACACACACACACACACACACACACACATATATATCTATATCTATATCTATATATATATATATACACACACATATACACCCACACCCACACCCATATGTGTGTGTGTGTGTGCATGAATTAATTTCTGAGCTTCAGAATACTTTGGGACAGTCTAATCTGAAAAACAGAAAGTGTCACAGTCTATTGTGGTGTGTCACTGAGTATTTCTGGAGTTTTATATGTATATCTGCTTGCCTGTTTCCCTCTTATTAAGGTGAACCATGACTGAATGCATCTTTGTTTTTAACATTCTGAGGCATGCTGTCCTTAAAATTATGATGCTGATACATGTTTCTGGATAAATATATTTTCTGCAATTGTTCATGGCTGCCACATTCAACTTTTCGTATCTTCAAAGAGCACATTTGTATTTCTGGTGGCCAACTTGCCAACAACATTTCCAACGAGTCTGGAATGGTTTGAATCAAATTTGCTGGCAGTTACCAGAAGGGAATTTTATTTGTAGTCTTCTCACGGTGGTGAAGCGTTCTCTATTTGTGGATATTGGAAGATGGTTACACAAAGAGTTCACAGTTTCTGTTCTGTGCTTTTCTTGTGCTTTTTCATGTTTGTCTCTGTCCTGTTTAACCAGAGAGAGAAACAAAAGTTTGTGTCCAGGCTCTTGCTGTGTTAGTATCTAGCTGTGCTTTTAACTGCCTGTAGTTTGAAGCTATTGCACAGCTCCCTTTCAGAGAGCTGAGAGGGGAAAGAAGCTGCTGTCTGGCTGAAACACCCAGTTTAAATATTTTATCCCAGGTGATGCAGTTGCATCAGCCAGTTCCCAGAGTGACTTAAACTCTGTTCACTACAATGGACATTCACTCAAATACCAGAATTTGAAATAGCAGTTTTAGCTGGGTGATTATCAGAGCACTGCTGTGAGAAAGTTAACAGATCTTCCAAGGGAATTGCAGTTTTGTGGGACGATAAATTTGATGATTCCTGCAAAAAAAAAAAAAAAATTGCAGACTCTTTCTAGGTCTCTAAAGTTTCATTTTCATTACATGTATCCAGTCTCTTATTTCATAATATTGTCCTCAGAATACATTTCTGATAGTCTTTCTGGAAGTGTAGTGCCTTCTTTACTGAGAGATTAAGTGATTTGGTAGAGAAAATGCAAGGCATCTGTGACAGAACTGTAGATGGAACCAAAATCCATCAAGCCTTAGCCTGTGTGTTGCCGATATGATAATAATAAAAATGATCCAGTTAGATTTGAAATGAGATTTGCACATGGAGGTCAAGAACATTGAGGCTGAGCAGGAGTTTTTGATGCAGTAGTTGAAAATAGTTTGAGGTCCTAAATTCTTGAGGACAGGTAGGTACCTTTTTGGGAAATCTATCAGTCTTCAAAATTTAAGCAACAGCACTGCCAGTTCTGTAAGTATATCCTTACTTTGATCTCAAGAACTAAGGAACTTGGCTTTAAAAGTGGACCATGATGGGAACTTTGGAAAAAATGCAGCATGATCTTTTGTCAGTCTTCCTGTATTACTGGCCTAGGCTGATACCTTCATTTTGGTTAAGAGTCCTGATTTTAATGAGAAGTTGTGTGAAAGTTGAGCCATCCCTTGGCAGGTGAAGAAGTTTTGTAATTCTTTGTCTGTGCTGACTGATTGGCTCGTGCTGCTCTGCACAGAGCTGTGTGATTCTTCTGCTGGAGCAGTGAGGTGAGAGTGTGAGCTGTCTGCCACAGCATGAGGTAGCTTACAGCACAAAATAATTATTGAGATCAGAGACAGTGGAAATCATGCCCCTCTGTTTGCTTCACTGTTCAGCTGGTAAATAATATCACATCCAGAAGCACCTTTTCTTCTCCTTACAATTGCCTGACCTTTCAAGTTTATCCTATTGATTTACAAAATAATAAATATTCAAGATGCAATTAAGTGTTAGACATCCCCAGGTTTTCTATCACTGAGGTTCTTCCTCTCTCTTCAGTCATCAAATTGGGAATCTGAACCTCTCTCCCTGAACCTTTCAGTTGCTTTGTACATTTTCTACACAGCTGTCAGCTCTCTGAGTTTTTAATTTTTCTAGTTTCAGGTTTTAGTTATTCTATCTCTTTACAATAAAATAAAAATAATAATAGTAATGGGTTTAAAAAAATACTCGAAGGAAGTTTCCTGAAAAAAATCAAGTGAGTAGCTAAACAAAACTGGTCCAGTATAATCCAAAAGCCTAAATTTGACAGGTTGATTATATTTGTGGAGCCAGTGATAGTCAATAAAGATAGTAGAATCTGTCTCTGTATTTGCCATTTATCTAGCACTAACTGAGAAGTGCTGCAACTTGCCCTTTTTTCCTCCTTCTAGTTTTGCTCTTAAATGTTCTGCTTTAATGGGAATGGGAATAGTTCTGCTCCTCAGTGAGAGCACAGGGAGCTCCCTGCTCATAGCCAGGGCACAGTGAGAAGGTCCAGAGGCTGATGCACAGTGCCAGACAGCAGGCATCAGGTCAGGTCTCCTGTCTGTGCTGGAAAGAAAGGATTGGACCAGAGATCAGGGGAACAGCTCTGCCCAGAGCTGCCTCTCTGGAGTTTCAGTGAACCCAGCACCCTAAAGCACTGTGGTTGTGTAACAGAGCTGAGTTGTAAAGGTTGTGGAGGGAGGATGCTGTTTTACCATTTTTAGTTGCATTTCAACTTTGCCTTTCTGTTCTAGTGTCTCTTTTATTTTATGTGTGTCACAGGACTCCTCTTTGTATCATTTTGTCTTTTAGTAGGGCTCACAGAGCGATTTTAATGATTAATGATGTGGTAAATCCTTGAAACAGTTCTGTAAGTGAAATTGGGTAAATACATTGGGTAATGTACATTCATGGAAGCCAGTGAATATTTTTTATTTGCTTAAAATAAAAAAGTCCTGGAATCAAGCTCATATCTTCCTGATAACAGATTCAGGTTAAGTTTTCAGTAACTCCTAGTGTATGAAAGTGTTGTGTCGTGCAGAAGGGAGGTGCAGGATCCCTTCCTTTCCTTAATCCATGTCCTCTTTGGCTCAGGCGTTCATTTGTACTTGTGGTAAATACTTTTAAAGTAAGAGCTAGGTTTTTTGGGTGGTTTTGGCGAGCTGTTAATGTCCATTCACTAGAATGAAGCCATTAATATACTGGATGCTATCCAGTGGCATGGAGTAGTAGCAATCAGAAAGAAAAATTCAGTGTCACATGGTTGTTACTAGCAGGTACATTTACACATTTGCGGGTGTGCTGTGCATAGCATCTAAATGATTTTGATATACTTACATTTTTTTTTTTAGTTGTTGTTGTCCAGTGACTTGGACACAGATTTTAGTTGCATATGTTTTAACAGATGCACATGTCACAGGCAACCAATTTACTGAAAGAAAAATGAATACACAGGTGAAATCAATTTAGGAACTTGCCAAATTAGTTCTATGAACTGCTGTATAAAGGCCTGGAAGGCAGTGATTCGTGGTGGGAAGTTAAAACCTGGGTACTGATTCCTGAGGGCATTGGGAATTTTCAGAAAGATGAGGAGTGACAGAATCACAGATCACCTTTGCTGAGATGCCATTGAAAAAAATATGGAAGCAATTACTAATATGGACTGAAGAGGTGACTACTTTACAGATCCTGTGCCCATCTGTGGGATGTCACCTGCTGTGGAAATCTGAGTGGCATAAAAGCCTAACTCATGCTACACTATAATCTCTACCAAGGAGAGCACTGTTCCACATGGCTCTGCAAGATTGTTACTTTTGAGGTCTTCTGGCAAAAAAGCAATGAAAAAATGCTTATAGTTTCTTGGTGATTGCTTTCTATATTGTGTGGCCCTATAAGGTATGTTATTAAAGCAAGAATGGTTCAAGACTTTAGGCTGTGAATCAGAAAAAAAAATGAATGTGGGCTGGTAGTTAACAATAAACATGCTTCTGGTTTTATCCATCAAAAAATCAAGTGACATTTATAAAGTGTTCCACTGTAAGGAAACTGTGTTTCCCTAAACAAGCTATGATTTAAAATAACCCTCAAAGGTTCTACTGTTACAGAAATAGATCTGTCTTTGTAGGTAGCTACAAAGGGGTATCAGAAAGGTGATCAGTCTACGATATACTTAGAAAACCGTATTGATAATTTGCATTTAGATTTATTGGCAGGATGAGTGTTATTTTATAATCCTGTAGAGGTTCTTCTGCTTTTATCCATTCAGTCATGTTTTATTACATTCTTTATTACATAGAACTGAGAATTGAAGCAGTAAATGTAGGTCATCTGAACCTTGTGAGAAATGTGCCTTGGGCATCAGCAGCTATGAATGTTGTCTCTCCCACACTATCACTGTTTTCAGTGGTATCAGTTTTTTTTAACAGATATCAGTGATTATCAGTGTTTTTTTAAACTATAACATAGGTGAACTGCAAGTTACTTCTGAAGTTAACATTGTACCTGTGTCCACTGCATTTACTATTGTCAGGTGCTATGGTAATCAAATTTATTTTAAACTTCTTGAATGTATGGAATTGTGCTATGTTGAAGATGCACTTAGATCTCATGTTCACAAGCGCAGTGAGGGTTATGGGTAACTTGCAGTAGGCTCTGCAGAATTAAGGGATAAAGGTTGAAATAAAAATAAGCTGAAGTAGAATGGGAGCACTATTTATGTGGAGGTGCAGTGTTGAGATGAAGAAGCTTTATTATTTCACTCCAGTAACTGAGTTACAGTTTGGTGTTTCAACTGAGATGACTCATTGGCAATTTCACCTTCCAAAAATTGTGCTGCAGCTGAGTAATGTTGTTGAAGTCTGAAATAAGGCTGGAATGCAGAATTTTGGTTGATATAATTTAGTAAATTTTTTTGTGTTATAATGTTATCCATATTTATTACTTGATTTAATGGGTTTACTTACTTTTCCTGTTGATTACTGTTTGTTACTGAAAGACTCACTCTCTAAAGATATAATCCTCCCAATATTTTTGTGTATTTTGTACAGGATAACATTTAAAGACTTGCATTTCTTTAAATTGACTTACTTTTCAATAGAAAATATTGGGGTCCTTTTTTCCTTGCCCTTATGTAATTAGAATTCTTTGGTGCTACATTTTCATGTTTCTGCAGTAACTGTTTTTTTTCTAATATGTTTTATTGATATTTAACACCTAGAATCATCATACTGCAATTAATTACATAGTTTGAGATCTTGTTTGATAAAACCAGGGAATAGATTGAGGTAATTATAAAAAAAGCATCTTTTAAATCTGCTAAGCAAATAGAAGGAAAATTGGAAGTTAAGGCATTGTTCAGCTGATTGATTTTCTAGTATTTTAAGAATTCAATGGATCTCCCAAAACATCTGTCAGAAAAATTGTGTTAAATATTTTGATCTTTTGCAGACCAAAACCCCAAACTATTGTGTAGTTGATTCAGGTTCAATCAAGTTTATTTATTTTGTTGTTGTTCTTCAATGACAATTGTCCCTATACCTATGAAGTAAAGTCAGAAACTTAGTTATTCCAGAGCCTGCTGAAAACGTGACCTGTGCTTTAGAATCCATTACTCTTTCCTGTCTTTTTTCTTGATGTGAAAAATACATTCAAATGATTCCAAGGTTTGCAAGAAGTGTGTAGAACTCAGAGTGCAGGAAGTGGCTATTTTTAGTCACGGAGTGATTGTGGAACTGCATCCTGGTGGCATCATAAATTTGCCTCTCAGCAGACATATGGAGAGTTAATAAATAGGTTGTTGGTTGAAGCATCTGCGTCAGTAAAATTTTGTTAGAGTGGAGTGTTTTTTCCTTCATTTTTTCTCACTGTGTTTACAAGTTGTTTGGTGGTTTTTGGGGTTTTTTTTTGTCCTGACATTTATCCAAATATCAAATGTGGGTAGTTAGCTAGGAGGGAATCTGGGCACTCACTGGTTCTGTGCCTTTCATTTGGGAATCAGGATGCAGTCTCTGCTTCAGCTCTTGTGTGTCTGGCTATGTGCCTCTCTGAGTATACAGAAGATAGGTTTTGTGTTGCCATAGTTCCTGCTTTTGAAATAGGTAGGCTGGAAGATGGATCTGATGTATCTAGGGAAGAGTAAAAATGGAAAATTTTTTTATGCCCACAAATGCAGCTTTAATCGGTGGTTGTTTCTTGGTGTGGGTTTTGTTGTTTTGTGGGGTTTTTTTTTTTGTTTGCTCTGGGTTTTATTTGGTTTTTGGCTGTCAGTGTGGTTTTTTTGGTTATTTCTTTTGCTCTTTTTTGTGGTTTTAGAGAATTTATTATGTTTACTTTGGTTGGGAGGTGGTGCTTTTGCTCTCCGCCCCATTCTCCTTCCCTCAATGCCTATAAGATAAGAGGGTGATTTTCTTCAGGTTCTGCGTCTAAGCTTTTATTTTACTTGAAAAGTTCAATTTTCAAATGTTGAGAGTTAAAGGAAAAAAATTGAGAGCAATTCCTTGAGAGTTGTTTTTTTTTTTAATTCTGAAGAGTACTTCAAAGAATTATGCTGAACTTTCTAGTTTTAAGGCTAATTTGAGTATTACATGTAATTGGAGCATCATAGAAAATCCATAGATTAATAGCGTAAAATTCCATTATTAAGAAGAGTAATTCCTCACATTTCTTCTACTCACCAGAGTTCCTTTTTTTATAATTTACTATAAGAATATTGCTGATTTATTTCTTTTGAATCAACTACTATGTGTAAAATCACAATAGCAACAGTGTTTATTTGTTTTGTAAGGTAGATCTGATACATTATAAAAATAAAATGTTTTTATGTGCCTGTTTTTTTCACAGATTATATATTAAAATGCTTCATATAAAGGAACAAATAAAATTTTATTGAATAGGATAACTTGATAAATTGTATTTCAAAGGAAGGATATCTGATATTACAGAGCAAAACAACTATTTCTTTTAAATTACTTCAGCAAATGATTGGTAAAGTTCGTGGTTTTTTTTCAATTGCTTTTTACAAATGAAAGAACTTAATGGGAATATCATCAAACAGACTGAGACTTGGTGTCCTGAATTCTGTTCACTTTTCATCTAATTTGACTTGTCATCCTAAGCAAGATATTTGACTCACCACCTGTTTTCTAGTGCTTGAAAAGGAGCATAAAATGGAGGTGTTTAATTTTTCTCTATACACCTGAGATATTAGTCACTAACCCTTTAGAAAGTGTGCGCTAAGGAATGCATGGGATTTTCATTCTAATACAATTTCAGAATAACTCCCCATCAGTAGTAGGTTGGAAACAGCAGCTTATTGTTTGATGGCAATTTGATAACAATTTTCTTGGAAATATAATACTCCAGTAATGTCATTCAGTTTTAAAGGAGGAACCTTCCTACTCTGTCAAAAATTTAATGATGAAATTATGTAAATATTAAAAAATGTGCAGAGAACATGGGTTTGGAAAATAGTTCAGCATTGATAGCACTCGTTCCACAGATTCTTCTTGTGGAGCACTGGGTTATTCTTAGAGGAGAGCAGAGAGGAAAAAAAATATCACAGAATAAACTTCTATACTGACTACTCATGAAGCACAGTAATCATGGGATTTCCTAATTATCGGAATTAGGGTTCTTTGTCTGCTATTGATGTTCTTCTTGAATATTACATAAAGCTAATTTAAATAATTGAATACTTTTAAAGCTTAGAGCATACAGGGAGATGAAAATGAAGTTGAATTCTTTCTTGTTTCCATTGCAGCTTTTCAAACTATATCAACCCTGAACATAAGCAGGTTATAGATAGGATATTTTAAGAAACATTTTTAAATGTTTTTCCAGTTTTGTGATACCTTTTTAATAGATGCTGATGATGTGAAACTCAATTATAATTATGAATAATACAATTATGCATTATAACTGATACATTAGGGAGACAAATACTTTCTTCTTACTGCAGAAAATAAACTATTCCCACTGAAACACTGCCTCAATTAATTTAGGTTTTCTCTGTGCCTCTTGGGAATTCTGAGCATGGTTCTAGTCGGGTCTTAAATAATATATAATTTCTGTTTATATGCTATATTCATCAAAACTGTTAATACTTATATTTTTGTGAACATCAGAATACAATGGGTAGAGTTTAGAGATGGTGATATTATGTAACTTCTTATCTGTTTCTTTCAAACTCTGGTACACTATGCAGTATAGTATAATTCAGGGAAGTGCAGTGTGCTTTGAAAATGCAGACTGATGCATTAAGTCTGATATTTGATTCTGCTCAATGCTGTAGCCTAATTCTGTTCCTACCACTTTGCTTCTTCCAGGCCATGAGACTGCTCCCACAATGGCAGAGATTTGTATGAAAGGCTTTGTTGACCACTGCAGGACTCTTAAATGCTAAAAGCTGAAAGCACTAGCTGGTAGCTCAGTGTCGAGCAAACATTTTATTTTAAACTTCAAAAACAATTATGTCAAAGAAAAGCCGTGCCAAGGGAGAGAAGTCTGACATGGAGACTGAAGCCCTGCAAGCTGCTAATGAGGAGCTGCGAACTAAACTGACCAACATCCAGATAGAATTCCAGCAAGAAAAAACCAAGGTATTTGTCTCTATTTTGTGATCATTCTTTTAACAGTAGCACTGTTAGAAACCAGCAGAGTTTGATACTAAAATGTGTTAGTTGTAAAAGAAAAATATGACAGAGAAGTAAAATCAGAAGAACAACTCATAAGCTAAAATTGGTGCCAGTCCTTTTAAATGGTGTGCAAAAGGGACTAAATATCCCCAAATATCCAGTCACTGAAATTTGCAATCACAGCAATACAAATGGCATTAGCTTACTGACAAGGGAGTTTTGCTTTTGATCTTACTGAAAATTGTATGTTGCAAAAAGAATTGTCTTTGATATCAAACATCAGCATCTTATCCAAAGCATGTCACTTGAAATGCCTATGAAGCATTTCAATTAACTGGATACTGTCCATGTAGGAGTCCTGATTTGATTTGCTGAGGCTGTGTGTGGCATTGTTCTGAGCAATGATGCATCTGATTGCTGATGAAACAGATCCATCAATATTTGTCTGTCTAGGATATGTTCAACTGGTATTTGGATAATCAAGAGGACACACAGGATAAACTATTAATTCATCAAATGCATTTGTATTTATGAAGATTAGTAGTTACTTTTATGTATTTCTGTAGGTTGTTTAAGATCTATACAAAGCAGTAAGGTTATTTCTATTCTGTTATTTATTAAAATCAGTGCATTTGACTTTGAACAAAGCAGTTCTGGAGATTAATCCATGTGCATGATATATTTGGCTGGGGATACTGTAGCTGCAAGTCTCAAAAACTTACCAAGTGGAGAAAGTATGCAGTGAAAATGTGTTCTCTTGATATAAAGAATCTTTGTTCTAGCCTTTTTTATTTTTGTCAGTGTAAAATGTGGAATACCTGAATAACAACATTTCTGTGCATTCTAGTTTAATTGACATCCTTGTGTGATACTCAGCTTTGAAAGGTCTTTTTTACATTTTAATTTACAAAGTAAACCCAAAACCCATCACAAATGTAATCTTCAGAACTTCATTCTTTCAGAGGAAAAAGAAACAGTAAAGCCTTAATTTGTGTTTGACTGATGCAATAGGTTCAGAAAATATCAGCCAACTAAATTTGTGTTGCCTTGGAAATTTTTCTTCTTCTCAGGCTAAAGCAAAAAAGAAAATCTCGTAGGGGTCAAGGGTATTGATAAATGAACAGATAAGTCAAGGATTTTGTTATTTGCATCCTCATTCAACTTCTCTTGTTGAATGATATAATGACAACAAATTTTAAAACAAGTTGCACAAACTACTTAAGCTTTTTAAAACCACACACCATGAAATTTAGTGGTGGCTAATACCCTTTATAAATCACAGGTCAGTAAGTTGCATTATTTAACTGTCATTTTTAGGGTCTCAGTGTTTCTGTTTGGAGACTTAAGAGTTGATGGTAGATTACATTTACACTAGTAGATTTTTCTTTTTAGTTATCTTATTTCCTATTTTGTTCTATATAACTTTATATGTAGAAATATGGATGTGAATTTTATTATGATTTTTTAAATTGCATTAAAATAAGCACATAAAGTCATCTTATATCTTGGACAAAAGAATGAATTCATTTTGAGTCATTAAATAACTCTAATTAAAAAAAAATACATTAACACTAAAAAGAGTTTAGCCCCGATACACTTCCAGTCTTTACCTGTAAGAACATCAAGTTTAAGTCTTGATTCAGCTAAGAGTGAGGTGTAAGTACAAGACCATGAAAGCTGCAGGAATATCTTCAATAACTAGTCTTCTTACACTATGTTCAGTATAAGAAGATTCACTTCAGCTTGGTTTCTTGTTCATCTTCCTTCAGCTTAAAAATTTATTTTCTTGTGTATTGAGGTTGTTACTGGAGACAGAATGTGTATTGTGCACAATTGGTGAGCTCACAAATGCAATCTGTGAAAGAGGAAGGAGGAAATTACATCTTTTAGGTAAAATTAATAGTGATATATGATAGTTCTCAGTTACTCTAAGTAGTTAATATGAGTTCTCACAGACAGCAACAGTGCATATAGGTTTTGCCTTGCTTTCCCTTAATTAAGTGAAAGATGAAAAAAATTGAGCAAGTATGCTGACCTGGTGAGTCAGCGCTCCTCCAAAATGTCAAAATCCATTTCTCATTTATTAAAAGTTCTTTTAGGAAGTTAAACTCATTAATGTGTTGTATTGAAAACTGCCTTTCAGTTGTATGCTTTAGGTGCAATATGACTAATTTAAAGGAGGTATATTATCTGTGTTTGTATGTGCCATTATGCAGTTTGTTTCCCCATGTTGTCATTAGTAGGTTTCATTGCTCAATTTAATGTCAATTTTCTTGGCTCATCAGTAAAGCAATAAGTAAATAATGAGTGTTGTTTCATTTTCAAATTTATCTATAAACCAGTCTGTTTACTTCTGATGGTAGATAGGTGGGTAAGTGACTTAGTTTTGTTACAGCATCATGGAATGGTTTGGCTTGGAAGGCACCTTTAAAAATCATCTATTCCAACCTCCCTGCCATGGACTCTCCTGTGGAATTGGGTACCCTCATGCAAGCCTCATCCACAGTAGGCTTGGAGCTAAATGTCATCCTACCAAAGGAAATAATGCGTGGATATATCCTGCAGATAATTTCCAATAGTCAGATTTACCATCTGGAGAAAAAACCCAGCCTCTATCTCTTAATAAAGATACATTCTCAGAATCATCCTGGAACAGAGTGACAGTATCTATAAAATCTGTGTGTGACAGTGTCTGATTCAGAGCTGTTACCTTTTGAACAGCTCTAATTATAGTGCTCTCCCAGGTGGGGTTTAGTCAGCAGTGCATCTAGGTTACTTTCATAAAAATGTAGATATCTTTCCTTCCTTTCTTCCTCCAATCTCCTCCTTTCTTTAAATCAAAGGTAAGTTTGAGTTGGTTAATTTTCAAAGCTGCTGTGCAAAATAAGAGGATTCTAACACTTTCTGCACAGGAAAAGTCAGCTGTCCCAGCTATCTGAAGACTTCATGTCAAGTTGTGGTGGGTTGATCCTGACTGGACACCTATCTGATCAAGTTGCAATTCTGGCTTGATTTAGTGTAACTTAAATGCATCACATGACTACAGATCACAGCTTTGTGACACAGATAGAAGCAAATGTGGCAGTGACTAACATTTGCTACTTGGTAGCCTTTTTAACATGAAGCTCTATTTGCTGTGTATGTTTGTATTGTCACTGAAGGTTAAAACACAAATTTTGAAACCTCTGCCTCTGATAGAGGTTTTGGCAGTCCCAGTAATGGGGACAGTTGAAAGATGTTACTGAAACTATGAATGATGGAATACATTTTAGTCTTTCTGGTATACTGCAATAGACAAGTGAGCCTTTCTCTTTTTTCCCCCTTTATTCTAAATTAACATCTAATCCCACAAGGAAGAAAGCATTGCTTTCCATGCAGCCTGCTGAGCATCATTTTATAATGAGGTTTCATCACAGTGGATATTGCTATAACAGTCTATAACATTTTTCCACTATTCTTTCCCTTAGACTCACTGGCCTATATTTTCTGAAATGTCTGGGGACATGAATAGTCTCAGTTTTGGGGTAAGATTTGAGGTCCATTGAGTAGAGTTGATATTTCAAAAGGTCAATTCTTTTGGCTCATTTAATAAGGACTTTCCCATTAAAACAGCTAAGAAATTAAGAAGTACAAAATAAAATAATTTCTAGCATAAACATAAAGTCTTTTTCCTGATTGATTAATTTTCCATTTGCTTGTAGAGTGCAGTAGAACAGTTATGGGTGAGAATAGTCTGGTGTGGTTGGTACAGAAAATAAGGAGATAACTAGATTGTATGTTGCTCAGTTTTATTTTATTTCCTAGATCTGTGAGAACTCATTACCAGTTGCATCCCTATAGCAGATTCTTAACATGCACATGGCCTTTTTCCAGCCCTGCTTCTCCACTTTTTTACTGGGGAGAGGTGCACAGTCTTGGCTTTTGAATACTCAGGATAGGTTTTTAAGAACGGTTTAGAGGCAACTTCCTTGATGCCTTTAAAAAGTGGAGTGGTGCTTGTTAATCAGTATTCTATATTTTGTTCCAGGTGGGTAAACTGAGGGAAAAAATCCAAGAAGTTAAGCAAGAAAGGGAGCAGGAGCAGCATAAGCACACTGCCTATGTTTCTGAACTGAAAGCCAAGCTCCACGAGGAGAAAATGAAGGAACTGCAGAGTGTCAGAGAGCTACTGATCCGGCAGCATGAGCAGGAGGTGGCAAGGATGGTGAAAATCAAAGATGGTGAAATTCAGCGTTTGCAGTCAACAGTCAATGTCCTGCGGGACGGGGCGGCCGACAAGGTGAAGACGGCGCTGCTGAGTGAGGCAAAGGAGGAGGCTCGCAAGGCGTTCGATGGGGAACGAATGAAGCTGCAACAGGAGATCTTGGAGCTGAAATCTGGCAAAAAGCAGCTCGAGGAAGCTCTCAACAACATTATGCAGGCAGATAAAATGAAGGCTGCGGACCTGCGCACGGCTTATCAGTCCCACCAGGATGAGATCAATAGAATAAAGCGGGAGTGTGAGAAGGAGATCCGCAGGCTGGTAAGTTCACTGAGTAATGCTGTTTATTTCAGTTTATAGCAGGTATTGATACATTGCTGTATGTGCCCATAAATGTCAAAGCAGCCTTTGGCAGTGATATCTTCCATCAGTGCTGATTGCTACAGCAGGCCACTGTTTCCACTGCTTTCTCCTCCTTACAGCAAAGGTGAACCTTGGCTCCACAGCTTGTCCAACACTGTCTAAGTCCCACCAAATAGAATACAAGTCAAGCAAGATTTTCCAGAATGAATTTTCTCAACAGATTAAAGAAATAGACTTTCCCGTTCCTAGTTGCACAACTATAGTCCTGGTGACCAAAACAAGTCAGGGATTGCTCACTGGACAATGCAAGAATGCCTTGCGAGATGGCAACGTTAAATTCACATAGACTTTTTATATTTAAATTGGAGGAACCAGTTGTGCTAAAACAAGGCAGTCTCTTTGCTTCTTCTGCATCTTGATCCAGGTCATTCAGTTTGAAGCACTGTTGCCCTTTCAGAATTTCTGTGGTTTTTTTACAGCAGCAGAAAGTTAGGGCCTAGGACAGCAGGCTTTTTTCATGCTTCATGAACCCTAGGACTTCAGCACAGATGGCAGACTATGCTGTTTGTATAAAACCAAAATCCAGGAGGCATTTCCTGACAGTGTGTGCCCCAAATTACTCAGCTTTGTAAAATGCAAAGAATCTAAGATGGGCTGTACACAGTAATACATTTTAGAGAGGTCTTCATCAAATGACACTTCTGTTTGGTAACATGATATTTTCTATATGCATGTATATATTTAGTTGTTTATCTGCACAAACTAGCAGTATGATAGCTATGCAAATAAAATTTAAAAATACAATAAGCATTTTATTTATGTTATGTCAAGTAGTACAGACGTTTAATAGAATGAAACATCAGTTTCCTTAGGAAAATATCTTGTCAGTTTGAATTTGCACAGAAATGACCTCTTATTTCTTGTATTCCTTAGGAAAAAAATATAATGAGGACATGCTACAAACTGTAATATCTGTTTAATGCTGCTGATTTTCTGTCTGAGACAATGAAAGCTTTTAGTGCAGTAAATGTTTATGCTTTAAATTAATTGGATGTTGATTGAGTCTCAGGGGTATTATTTTGTTCATTAATTAAGACCACTGCAAAGACTGACAATGTGGAGTTTCTGCAAACATATTTTCTTTCATATTCTATTCTGTATTAGAAATGTAAAATTCTAAAATCATGGCTGTGAAGTACAGACAATTGTGAAATGTATTAAAGAAGAGAGAAGGTTGATACATTCTGACATAAGTTTTTCTGGAAGACATTTTCTAAATTAATTTAACCTCCTCCAAGAAGGGTTTCAAAGGAAATACACAAGTCTTCATTTTCAAGAGTAGAGGTTTTCAGCCTGCTGTTGTGCAAAGGTGATGGAGAAGGGCACTCTGTTTTCTATCTGGCACAAAAAAAATTGTGACGTCATTCAAAATTTTAATGGTAGCCTTTCTGGGCCTGAGTTACTCAGCACATCTACAAAGGTGAATATATTGGGAGAGTATGTAGGCAACACTCTTCCTTTTCCCAGCACCAGAGGAAGCCTGCCACTGGTCTCATGGGCTTTCTCAGGAAATGTTTGTATCTTCCTCCAAGAGTCTGGTGCTGCCTTCTAGTGCTTCCACTCCTTTCATATAATGAATTTCAGTTTTTTCCCGAAATTCCATGATTCATGGGTTTTTTGAGAAAAGAGTTTCTTCTAGGAATTCTTATGAATTTAGGTAGTTGTTATTGCAGAGAGCAGTCTTTAAATCTGGGATGAGGTAAAAAATACTGCAGGGTTCCTAGTTAGGTTGTCTTGTCCTTTGAGAGAGCAAATGGGGTTATAGAATCTGATCACTGGGATATTTCCCTCTCTCCTTTCCCTTCCATATAATTAGTTCAAGGGATGCTCGCCTTCAATTTCAGATTAACCCTGTCAGCTCTGGATTTGGAGTTCTTTGCTGGTTTGTACCATTCTGTGAGAAATGATCAGTATGTGAGAGGCAGTGCTATTATATTGGCACAGGTCTGTAACTGAGTTTCAATTAATATGCTCTTTTGTATGCGTGCAGTGTTTTGTGGCACTATTAAGAAACCAGCATCTTTGGGATTAATGACCTAAGTGGGCTGGCCATACTGTAATTCAAATTCAGATAGAGTAATTCAGGATGCAGTTTGATTATCTTGTCAGAATTGGCTGTTTTATTTTGCGTTTCAGATCACAGATTACTTTTGTGCATCTTTTTCTTACAGATATTGCAGCTGAAAAAGAATCTGTATTTTGCCATTAACTTTAACACCCATGACTAATCTGACTAAAATCTTACAATTCTTGGCTGTTATTAAAAAATAAGTTATGAGAAAGAAAAAAAGTAAAATCCATTTTCAATGGGTATATGGATACAATTATAT
Source organism: Chloebia gouldiae (assembly GCA_003676055.1). Lineage (NCBI taxonomy): Eukaryota > Metazoa > Chordata > Aves > Passeriformes > Passeridae > Chloebia > Chloebia gouldiae. Next base: position 36,042,406 of record QUSF01000005.1, on the reverse strand, counting down.
TGACCATATTTTTTAAAAATATGATTGATCAATTTGGGGATTGTTTTTTAACTGAGCCATGAAAAATACCCAAAAATCCTCAACAGAAACTAAGAGTGGATGGCTAAAGTCCTAGTGATTAATACGAGAAATTAAAATATCTATTTGGCAAAACATATAACACGCTTTTTCTGCATGCAGTAAGAAATTATATTGGAATTTTTCAGTTCCCGTAATTAAAAATGTAACAGTGATATAAATGTTTCCATTTGTTTAAGGAATGCTAATTGCTGTGGATTTTATTCCCCCACCCTCCAAGAAAATATACCGTTGTATACATGCATCAGCACAATGTGCTAGCAACTATGAAACCAGAAGTAAAAATAGCTAGTAACAAACTGGAGGGACAAATTAAACAGATGTCTTGAAAGTGAAGAGGCACCTTGGAGAATAAGATAAGAAAAAAAGAGCAGTTATTATTTATTTTGTTCAGCCCATATTTTCTGAGTAGTTGAGTCTGAACAGTTGTATTTTTCCACAGAATGAAAACTGTAAAATTGTAGACAAAATAGCCATTTCAGCCAATTTCTCTTAGGCCTTGATTAAGCTTGCCATTTCACTGATTTACTTGGTTTGATACTCAGGTTTGAAGTTAGTTCTCAGAGGCAGGTAAAGTTGCTTTCTGTTGCCTGACAATCCTGAAATATCCTGCTCGGGTTGTTGGTGATCCTCGGAAACAGCCCAGCCTCACTCTGTTGCCAGCACAGGTGGGAAGGAGGCCATGGCTATTGACTCTATCATGTTATTTAGAGGTTGCATTCATTCTGGGATCACTTGGACACTTTTTAAGCAGGCCCTTACATCGCAAGGCACATTCTCTAACTGCTGTTTTTGCAGTGGCAAGATTAATGGACATTTGAAGTGCTTGCCTTGGAAAATGCATGCAAAAGCCCAGTTATTAAAAGGATATTGAATTATTACATCACTGATCTACTAATTTTTAGTATTGGTTGAATAAGAAAAAGAAAACCTGAATGCTTATTTTGTGAACACTTAATATAATATTTAAACTTTGGAACAAACAAATGACACTTGTACCCTGCATTTTGTGGTGTATGTTTTAGTAAACAGGGTTTCTTTTATTGGAAATGTCTTTAACACCAAGCCTTTTACTTATTTTCCAGCTAAATACCATTCTACCCTCTTAAAATCTTTACACATATTGTCTTCCTAAATATTCTTTAACAGCTTGGATTGAAATTAACTGAAAGACTTCAGTATAAAATAGACCTGATTTTCTTAACCACAAAATCATTAAGATTTGACTGATTGTATTACATACACAATAAGGTTCCTGTTTCAGAGGGCACACAGTACACCAGATGAATTAAATTTGCATATTTCAATTTTACTTTCAAGTAGCCTTATAAAAATTGTCCAGAGAGCAATGTGACAGTACTGCAGATTCATACTTGCAAGGCAAAAAATCCTTTTGCTGCTAAGAGCATCAACATAAAATAAATTGTTTTCAAGGGGTGATTTTTAGAAGTTCCTGACCAGCAGTGATTCATGGAGACGAATGCAGTATTTAAGTGTCCTTAATCTCCTTAGTCCAAATTATATTGCTGCAAATAAAAAACTTCTTCCAGTGTGAAACACTGCTTCTGTCTGTTGTTTGCCCAATAAATATAATGCAGGGCATGAAAGAATATAATTCAGACTAATAGATAAGCAGTTTTTGCAGGTAGAAGTCCAGACATTTTCACTGAAACTTCTCTTCAAGAGAAAAAACATATTGTGGAATGAGCTTATGTATCATTTATATTGCTTTTTTAAAAACTAATATTTCAGGTTTTGTGTCTGTGTGTCATACAGCATCTCATATTCTAAGTGAAGGCTTCTGAAAAGTTTTTTTTCAGAATTGGGAATTAGGTTGCTCCACTTTAGGACAGCCCAAAATTTCAACTTCACATCCTTCATAAATTCATATTTTCTAACTTTGTACAGCTCTTAATATGGTTATCTGTCTATATGTCCTTAGTAAGGATTATACTCATACTAATAAGGTGTCTATGCCTTTAGTATGATTTAGCATTGGGAGTATAATACAATAATGGAAATTTAGATGCTGAGGGTGCTCTCAAGGTCAGCTGGTCCCTTGTTCTGCTTGAGGCAGTGCTGCTTTGAAGGTTGGATCAGGCTGCTTTGGACCTCCTCCAGTCCAGCTTGAAAACCTCCCAAGATGGAGTTCAGCAGTGACAGCCTACCCTAACGCCCAGTCACTGTGAGATTTCTTTCTTGTGCTTCTCCTTTGGATTGTCACTTCAGTCCTTTTGCTGTGTGTCTTGGAGGAGCATGGACGTTGTTCGTGGCTGTATTCCCCTTTGGATGGCTCAGTGGATATCGGCCATTGTCACACATCCCGCCTGCTTCCTTGGGCTGGCGGAGCGAGCCCGGCGCCTTCACCATTCCCTCAGTGCTGGATGCTGCAGCCGCACAGTGGTCTTGCTGGCCTTCCTCCAGTTATATGGCACTTAGGCCAGTTTGTCAATACCTTCTTTTTTGTGCTGGGGAGCCCAGAAGTGGCTCTGGTGCTCCTGGTGTAGTTTCCCATATTGCTTAATTAAAGGCTAAATCTCTTTTGGTGCATCCCTCCTGGTTTGGCCCAGTAGCAAGTTAACTTCAATCATTGCACGCTCTCACCACTGACCCATATCCAAACTTGCCCTACAGGAGGCAAAGATCTTTCCTTTTGTCTTTCTATTTTTTCTTTTCTTTCTTCCCATTGCAAAACTGCCAACTTCAATTGGCATCTAACAGGCACTTGAGCTCTCCCAGGGGCAAGACATTGTATCTTTCTCAGGCAAAGTTGATGAGGGTGTCTTGGCTCATTCCTGCAACATGTCAAAAAGTTCCTCTGAGTGGTCTTATCCTCTAGTGTGGTAACAGCTCCCCCAGATTTGGTATCATCTACAAATTTGGGGGGCCTATTTCTTCATATGGGCAATTGACATGAAAAATAATAGAAGCTAAAGTTTAACGCTTCACTGAACCCCAAATTACCTACTGATGGGAACATTTTTCTAATAACATTCATGTTCTGCTGCATTACCATTACTAGGATTTTGCCATTTTGAGGCAGTGGAATTTGTATCTTTATGCTACTTTCATCCCTGGGGGCGATGCAGGGACATTTGTCTCTGAAAATTCTGGAGCAGAGGGACAGTTGGCAGGGGCACTCCCTGCTGGCCTGAGGAGAAGGGTGGAGCCTGGCTTTTCTTACTCCACTTGTGCACTGGCACGTGTGCGTGAGTTTCGACTCCTAACCAGTGTCGAATTTTGAGACTGGAAAGCTGAGCTTTGAATCATCCGAGGCAGTCGTGCATGGCTGGGCAGAGCTGCAGCGTGCTGCCTCTCAGCCGCTTAACCCCGCGTGCATTTCACACACAGCTGCTGATATCAAATGGTAGGCTGCTCCCTGGATTTTGCCATCTGTTTGAGACACGTGTTTCAGCTGCATTCCAAGGCCGAGCTAATCTGCACCCAAGACCCACCACCTCCAGCTTTGTAGGACTGCAAATAATACTTGGCTTTCTGTCCTCTGAAGATTTATGCTTCTTCCTTTAGAAGCTCACAGGGCAGCATTCCAGCCAGATGTTGTTTTTCCCTGAATCAAGCAGATCTAATGAGACCTTTTTTATAGTGCAGGCTCAGCATTTTGTGTTTGTTCTTAATATTTTCTAATAAGTGGAAGGTCACAAATTGACTTCTATATCTCCTTACAAAATTTGGAACAGTATTTAAAACTCACAAAAGTTACATATGGTGTAGCACCCAGTAAAAAAATCTCCTAAAGTTTCTATTACTTAGTTTTGATATATTTTTATCTTTTTGACTTCTTGTTCATTACAGTTCTGTCAATGAACACTTGGTATAGGTAATAGGAAAAATCCAGTAGTAGTGGTTGTAACTCGCTTTTGAGAAAGATGTGAGAAAGCTCTTATTGGTAAATTCTGGAATTTTCTGTCCATGTGGTGTTTCTTGTATAATTTATCAAAACTTCTAATGAGATTTACACATGTCAGAAAAATATGTGGGAAAAACTACTAAAAAGGAGGAAATAACTGACTGTTGGTTTAGAAAAATTACACATGAAATTAAGAATAAACCCAATCCACTTCTGTCTGTGACCCTTATTATTCCACTGAATGGTTGGCATCTCTTGTCCTTTTTCAGCCTAAGTGTCCCAAATAGGCAGCAAACATTTATTTGAATAGCTGACCATGTATTTTGTAGGGAATACTATACACAGCTCTGGAATATTTTAATTATTTTCTCCACATGGGCTTTCAGCAAGGGATATTGTTGTTAGTCTTAGTGTCCCTTTACAAATAAAAAAGGTGTTAATTCTTTTTTGTTCTATCTTTAACTGGTTTTTTTTTGGGGGGGTGTTTTGGTTTGTTTGGTTTTTTTTTTGGGGGTTTTTTTTTTTGGGTTTTTTTTTTTTTTTTTGAGTAGCATCCATCTTCTTTTTGTTCTTCATAGTAACCAGAAATCCTTCTGTCATGATAGCCCTATTTTCAGTGTCAGGCACTAAGTATAAAGGTTAATTAAATTTCTACTGGAGAAGAGCACTGTAGAATTTTGTTCTGCAGTTGGCCAGGAGATAACTTTGACAAGGATGGGTAAAGAGGAAGGTCTTAACGCTTGGCAATGCAGCAGCTGGCTTTTTCCACTTTGGAAACTGAGTATGTCATTGCCTTGATAGATGTGGTTTTTAATTCCCTGGGAATTTCTCTTTCAACTTCACGAGAAACTAAAGTTCCCTCAAAGGTCTCTGACTTTCTTTCACTGCAGCCATTGAAGTATGGCATAATTGGCAGGGGATGCTTTTTCTAATGACTGGCTTGGTTCTCTTTCATGTTTGATAAATATTATTAAAAGACTCATTTCTGATCCTTTCTCTTAGCTGTGAGGGGGCAGTTAGATACATATTCTTAGTAAATACTAGCTCTTCATTGACATAATGCAGGTACTGTCTGTGTTCAGCAACTAACATTTGACAGCACAAAACCCCTGAAGAAATGATATTTAAAAATCTCTAATTTTAACCAAGAGCTCCAGAGTTACTTATGCTACTCAAAGTGATTTCTCAGTAATTTGCCTCTGCAGCTGAATGTGAATGATCTTATTTTCTTTAAATCCTCTTTCAGAGGGTATTTCTGCTACTTTTCTTCTCAAGGCCTACAATTGAAAATACATTTTAACCTCTTGTTGCTCCACTGTCTTCCTACCACAGACTTTTTGTACTGACTTGTACCACCCTTAAATGCATAATCACTGTTCTTTAAAATCCATGCAAAAGAGAATAGAAAAGAGTTAATGTGACCCTGTTTTACTTGGTAGCTGCAAAAAGTGGGAAAATTTGTTTTCAACTCAGATGAGTTGCAGAACAGGCAGGAATCCATGAAGGCAGTGTGGGAGTTAGTGCATGCAGGTTCCAGTTGTCACATGTTGGTCCTTCAAGCACAATGCCGTGGTAGAAAACATGAAAACACTTCTTAATCTGATCTGCTGAAGGGTTTCTGTGCCTGAAAGCTTTCTTATGAACTCTGTCACTTAGGCTAATAAAAAATACTCCTTCTCTTTAAGACCATGTAGATTCTTAGAGAGCCTTGGTTATGACAACACTGCTTCTACAACACATGATGGATTAAAGTAAAGGCAGCAGGGAAATTGGATTAATCCATTTTAATTTTCATTTGCCTAATGGAAGATATGCTTCTCCCCACTAAAATAGAGAACATAATACCTATGTCTAAAATACATACCTAATTCATACCTAATTACATTAGTTAGTTGGCCTTTATGCTGCCAACTTTTTTTTCCTTCATGTAACAAATTGTGGCTTCAGTTGGACAGAACTGACATGGAGACTTTGAGGTTTTACAACTATTAGAATATAAAATACTAGGCTAAACTAATGTCTTCTTCTATGGCAGCTCAGTTTAAACCTAAAGCATCTCTCTCTTTTTGCTGCTCATGTGGCTCCTCTTTCATTGCCTCCCAGGCCTCTGACATACCATCTCTTCCACATGGAATTGAGGGAGGTTGCATTGCTGTAAAATACTTTTCTTCCTTTTTCTTCCCCCCCACTCTGGACCAATTTGTGCTCTCTGTTAACAAAACAGGCAAGGAATATGAACAAATTTGCTCTGCGCCATGCAATGCTGAAAAACATAGTAAGTCTTTGGGTGCGATTGCAGTAGAGGTAAGAAAATTGAGACATTAACTAGGTCAATGCAGTTACATTGGATGAACAAAGGGTACAACCATTCTCTTGAAGAGACAGCACAATTGTAGTGACTCCCATGCTTCTGAAGTACAATTTGGAGGCATTCTTGTTGCAGGTCTAATCATCTATATCAATTTGTGGTAAGGCAGTTGCTTAGAAATTCTTTGGTCTGATGGTTTGTGCTTATTCAAAACTAAACGCTGTTGCAGAGTTGTGTGTGTGCACAGTTTTACACAAGTAAGAGGTTCTCTAGTGCATACCTGTAACTTTAAATAGAAACCCAATAAAAAGGGATCTTCAGTCAGTGGTATTTCATTATATTAGTGTTTCAAAGACTTTTATGTTTGACTTAAACATGGGGCATTTGTTGTTATCTGAAAGATTCACCACGTGTAGATTTTTGTGGTAGGAAAAAGAGTAATAGGAAAAGCAGAGGAGAATTATGCCTTCCCTTAACCCTCACCTCAAAGCCATGCTCTTTCATGGCTTTCCTTTCTAATTTGTGTGAGCTTGTGTGCTTTATCAATGGAAATGTGAGAGGAGGGTGATGTGGGTGTGACTGCCCTGTCACATCAGTTTCAAAGGATCAGTTCTGTCAGTTCAGCGAGTACCAAGACTGTTGCTTTTCTTTTTTCTTCCAACTTAAAGCCTATGCCATTGCATTTACCATTAAGTTGTGAGAATAGGAAGAGTATGAAATACACTACTAATTAAGTACCTTGAATTAGAGCTTCATATGTAAGCTTGGGTCCTCTTATTGAATGTGTGCCTTGACTAGGCAGATTTCTCTGTCAGTTATGTGGATGTTCAGTATGAACACCTGTGTAATTGAAAGCTAAACTGTCCACAGTATTTGGTTACATGACATTTTTTCCTCCCAAGGGCTATGTTATAGATCAGTGTGCCTGACAGATAGCATTCAGTAAATGAGGCAGCTGCTTAATTTTTGTCATTGTTGTTCACTGCACAGTCCCTTTGAAATCCTGCATGTTGCAAATTCTTCCATTAGTAAAAACTGCATTCTTTCCTGCAAGTCCTTTTTTGGTATACTTGGAAGTCTCACAAACGTGAGTTGACATACTGGGAAGTATTGTTTTTATTTTCTGTATGAGGAGTTGGGACACCGCAACTTTTTTTAAAGAGACTATTCTGAAGTTCTGGAACTGAACCAATCTTTGTCAGTTCCAGTTAGAACTTCGGAGTAGTCTAGACCAGATTATTCACTTCAAATCTGACCTTTTTTATCTTTGACCATAGTTCAGCCAAGCCATCTCCTGCCAGACATGTTCTTTACACAAACTAATTTCACATGCTTTGTAGACTGTGAAAGGATTAAGACAAGAATCCTGAAGAAGCAAATTGCATCTGATCATGTAATCTCATTTTGTTTAATCCTGTAAATCACTTTGATGGAACTATAAATTACTTCTCTTTTCCCTCTTTTTTCTTGAGATGTAACTTGACATAAAGGACTTCTATGGATGTAAGACTATAATAAACAACAAACGTATGATTTAACTGCTTCATTATTTTATTTTTGCAAAATAAAAATTTACTTCCAAAATTCCATGCATTTGTGCTGGCCAAGAAAGCAGTTTTGTAAACTGGAGGAGATACAGCACAGTTCCAATAAATATATTGTTAATGGTTAATGTTCTTGTTAAGAAATCTGTTTCTATAGTAACTGCTGCAGATTGTCACTTCATCTAGCATTTGGAATAGTACCAAAGTGAATTTAACACTGATGCTGCGAGGGACAAATCCTGTGAGAGCTGCAGTAGATCACTGTGAGCAGTGTGCTTTATTTGGTATGGAGATGTATGAACACACAGTTCAGTAACCAGAGAGGGTGTTTAAGAACTCTTTCTCCCTACCCTTTATTCTAATGGTCTGTGTGGACTTACTTTTTTCCTTCTACACAAAGACTAGTCCTTATTTGAATCTTATAACAAGGGCACATAAAATACATAGGTATGCTTAAGATTTTAAGTTTAAATATTGTGCATGTATATGCTACTAATTTTAAATGTATGTGAAGAGATTCACCACACATGACATTCACTAATAAAGAGGGAGTCAACATGGGGCAAATGTCTGTGGCTCAAGCTTTGAAACAAAGCCCAGGTGAGTTTTAAAGGCTGTGTTTGTCTTATCTTGTACTAATTGTGTTTCATTACTGAAACATAATGAAAGCAGATTTTTCTTCTCTGTATAGAAGTGTGTATCCTCAGGTGAAGTGGATGTTTTCAGTGGCTATGTATTCTGTTTCACTGCATGTTTGCATCTGGTTTTGTTTGTCTCTTGAGTTGAGACTGGACCAAGGAAACTCTTGATTAAGTGAAGGCTGAACATTTTTTAAAAACAATAAAAAAGACTACAGAGAAGATATATTTTCTTTTTGCCAGATACAGTTTCAGTGCTGGTGTAATCCCGAGAGAAACAGAACTTTGTTTTTGCAAATTTGTATGTTTGCATGCTGTGAGCACTTGGGGATGTTACAGAAACTTCCTTCATTCATTATTTCTTTCTAGATGGACGAGATAAAAGGCAAAGACAGGGTAATTCTGGCTCTGGAGAAGGACCTTGGTGTCCAGGCAGGCCATACACAGAAACTGCTCCTTCAGAAAGAAGCTTTGGATGAACAGCTTGTCCAAGTGAAGGAGGCAGAACGATACCACAGTAGTCCTAAGAGGGAGCTTCCTGCAGGAGTGGGAGATATCAGTGAACTGATGGGAAGTCCGGTAAGAAAATGGTGTTTTCTCTGAAGTTCAGCTCTGGAAAACTGCCTGGGCGTTCACATTGGTTTTGTGGTTTCTACCAGTTAATGGTAAATGGCCTGGTCCTGCACTGTTCTGTTTTACTGATGATTTAAAAACTCCTTGAACCTCTTAAATTGCAAAGAATATTGAGAAAATATAGAACTTCCAGAATTTACACTGTGATCTTGATCTGTGAACCTCAGTATTTTCTCACTATTACAATAATTAGGAACATTTTAAACATTAGAAAATAGGTACTATACTTCTCAAAACTGAACCATGTGATTTTAATCTGTCCTTTACACTAGAACTTTTTAGCTTAGAGAGTAAGAAATCTGGTGAGAAGTAACCTGCTATATATGAAATATTATTTACCTTGATATTTTTTAATTGTTAAACTGTACATGCATTTCACAAGATGCTGTTCATGAAGCATTTTCCCAGGATATCATCTAGTATTTCAGTTAATTATAGTAAGTTTTCTGGATACTGATGTATGAGTCTGTTTTAAACTTACACAATACAGTTGCTAAACTATGATATTAAACTGTGGACAGTAAAATATTTTTTAAAAAATATTTTTATAAATCTATATGTTTTTGATGTAAAGGAGCAGCATCTGGATGAACGAGATGTGCGGAGATTTCAGTTAAAAATCGCTGAACTGAATGCTGTAATAAGAAAGCTGGAAGACAGAAATACTCTCCTAGCAGATGAAAGAAATGAACTGGTAAATTAATTAGTAATAACACAGATGGTGACTGGGAGGGCATCTTTATGGCAAAAGATTTAATGTTGGAAAGTCAGTGTTATAAATAATTTACGAATTAGTCCTGGTTGGCCTCAGTCAATTATATCTAAATGCAACAGAGATTTCTACAGAAATTAATCTTGTGACCATAGAAGACATGGATGGAATCTTTCCTGTTCCACAAAAATAAAAATTTACAGATTTGTTTTGGGGTCATAATAATCAAATTAACTGGTATATTGCCTGTAGCACAGTGTACTGATATTGTGTAAAACATGCATAATCCATGCACTGAAATTGCCATATCCATCCTTTTGAAATTTGTTTGTGTGACATGCTTATGCTAGCTAGGAGTTAAAAAAGCTTTCTTGTGCTAGTGATGAAAAATCTGCCATTTCTCAAGGGAGGTCTCTTAAGTAGGTGAAATTGTCTTGGAAGAAGGATAGTAACTTACACAAAAAAGGATATGACATGAATTTTAAGAATGAATTTTATTAGCCTTTATCACTGTTTAATTGCTTGTACTGAGGTTAATGGTAAAACTCCCACTGACTGCAGTGGGAGGTGAGTTTCACAATAGGAATTTTTGCACATGTGCTTTAATGCCTTAATTCTAGTGGCAGTAGAAAAGATTTTTCGTTCTAAAAAGATGGAACTTAGATATCTGATTCTAAAATTATGTTGAGGACTGAAGTGATACCATGTGTCAGTCCCGTAGATGAGTGAAACATTGATGTCTTTGTGACACATTGACATCTCCCTCCTTGTTAATCCTTTTTGTGGGCCTGAATAATTCAAAACATCCCTGAAGAATGCTGAAGTATTGCAATGTATCCTTCAGTGTCCCTCTAAATGAAGGGCATGTGTAACTCAGTCAAGTGTTCTTCTTGATTCTAGATTCAGTGGCATAAGAAATATAATTTTGAAAGAGATGTGGAGCAGGTTTTATATTATGAGACAATAGTACACATAAAATCAGTAGTGTCAGGAAGGCCATGTGATTAAGAACTGTGAAAAATAATTTTCTCAAGAGTGAAACAGAAAACCAAATACTCAGTGACTTTATCTCAGGAAAACAAATATGCTCTCTTTCTCCTTTCCAGATAAAACTTAGCAAATTTAAACATCTTTTGACTGAAAAATAGATTTTTTTCCAAAAAAACAGCTCATGGAGTAAAAACAGTGACATATTAAATACATACAAATGCAAGGAAGAGCAGTAATTTGCTTCATGTAATTGTCTAACATCATAAAACCACAGGAGCAAAATTGAGCAGCTTGAAAATGTCAGCAGAATGCTGAGATTGAATCTGTGCCCTCTGGCTGACTTTCTCATTGCTCTAATTATGCATTAAGAGAAGGAAGAGTGTCCTCCTCTTAAGGGATGGCTAAATTGGTGAAAACAACTTGTCTGGAGACCTAGTTGGTCACAAGAATCATGATACAAATGTATCATAGTTGCCAAGAATGGCCCAAATGTCCCATAACTGATTAATATAATATATAAGAAGCTTTTATATATTGAGATTAGTTTGTAAAGAAATCACTATGGATCATCATAACTGTTTGCCAGGAGCAAAATCCAGTGACCAGATTTAGTGTTTTGGCAGACAATACAAAAATGCTACATCTTACTTGTTTGGACTGCTGTATTTCTTAGTTCAGCAGTGGTATATGTTGGATGCCATTTAGCAGAAGAGCTAAACTTTCTGAATTAAGAAAAGCAAGTAGAAACACACCTATTTTTTTCTTAACTTCAAAGGTAAACTAAAGCACAGCTAACTTTGTTCCTTTGCCACTTGCAGCTGAAACGTTCTCGGGAGACAGAAAGTCAGCTGAAGCCTTTGGTAGAAAAAAATAAGAGGATGAGCAAAAAAAATGATGATATGTTACAATGTATCCAAAGAATGGAAGAGAAAATAAAAAATTTATCGAGGGAAAATGTAGAACTGGTAAGTGACCATCTCTGGTGAGTAATCATCTCCTACATCATGTTATGAGAGCACACTGCACAGAGTTACTTTGAGGTGGAAGGGCTTGTGAGGCTTTTATTCTAACAAACAGGTCAGTCTCCACAGTGGGATGGTGCAACTGTCAAATGCAGACAATACAGCTGAATACTCATATTCTAAATTCAGAGTGGCATGTGCTTTGTGTTGTATCAATTCACACAGATTAAGGGAAAGCAGCTCAGATAGATAAAATGTTTTTGCAGGCTGTAAAAAGCTGTGGCTAAAAATCAGCTTTAATAAATACTGCTTTTATGATTGGAAGTCAGAACTGAATTTGAGTGCATGCACTATGCTAGATCACTGAGTTCACTTGTCTGCTAATTTTTTTTTCCCAGGCTGTTCTTTTATTCTATTCTAAAATATCTTATGTGAGAGATTAACACAGAGCCATATAGAATGTGAGGAGCTTTTTTATTTGAAAGAGGCCTTGTGTTATAGTGCAGTATGCACTGATGGGTTCAAAGAATTCTTGTTTGCTACATCACACATGAAGGTTTTTCTCCTGTTGCAGCAAGACACTTTTAAACATTCTTTATGTTTTTTTTATTTTTGTAGAAAGAAAAGTTATCTGCACAACCAGCACTGAAGAGGCACACATCTTTGAATGATCTCAGCAGCACACGAGAGGAACAAGAAATTGAATTCCTTAGACTGCAAGTCAAAGAACAACAGCATGTTATTGATGATCTCACAGTGGTAATGTTTATGACTGGTATACACATGTGCATGCACACACATCTATAGGCAAGCTAAAGATTTGAGAGGAATGTTTTAACTCCAGTTGTAGTAATGATATTGAAATACTTCTTTGGTGTCAAAGGGTTTTTGTTTTTTTCTCAGGTAGTGAATGAATTTTTTTGGAATGTGTATGAATCTTTGTATTAAAAATATTTACCTATTATGAGCTGCTTGTGGAAAAAAGTGCATCATCAGCCTTACTTAGAAAACTGGCTGTCAACAAATGAGGAACTTGAGTAAAGGAGACTTTCCAAAACTTCATGTCTAAAATGTGTTGGATGAAAACCCAAGCACTCCCCTGATCTAGAAGTTCTCCTAAAAGAAGGAAACATGGTGGCATTAATTTCACCTGGCTAAGCATCTCTAGCTGAGCTGGCCATACAAAAGAGGGGAGAACTCTGTGTGGTTCATCAAACCAAAGGCAGCAGCACGGTTTAGGATTAGAATTGCCCAGCTGCTGCCCTCTGACTCCAAAGGCTTCTGAAGGTGATGCTCAAGGATATTCGCAGTGTTTGATCAGGAACCCTTCAAGTTGTGTTTGATGAGGAGTTTTTCAAGTGCTGTTAGAGGTGTCTAGTGCTATTTAGTGCAATTTGTGATAAAGCCTTCTGGTGCTGGCAGAAATTACACATAATCTCTGAGAGACCCTTGCCATTCTGGAGCAGCATCTGGAACTCGGGCAGACTCAGACATCTCAAATGGCTCTACTGACTGCTACAAATGGTAAAAAAAATTCAGAGCCTTCTGTCCAAATAGAAAATTAAACAACTGGATACATCATTGAATATAAAAAGAGAATCTGTAAAAAGGAAAAACAAAAAGGTCTGTTACTGCTGTATGTGCAACATTGTCTCAGTTCCTGGCAGTTCCTCTGAGATTTTGACCCAGGATTTTTCTCTGAAATCAGTGCCAAAGTTCAATGTCTGTGTGCACTCTCCAGTGTCACAGTGTTACTAGCAGTGGGACTTTATTCTGATACTATGATGTAGGGTCTGGTCCACAGAGTGATGCTGCTTTAGCTTCCAAATAAAACTGCATAGGTAGGGATGGTGATATGACATTAGATGTGCAGTATATGGCAGATAAAACCTCACTTATATTTCAGTGCAAAGTGGGTATGAAGGGACTCTCTTTTTACTGTTTCAGCTAGTGATATGAGGAAATATATTGTATCCTGACTTTGGTCAAATAATACTAACTTGTGTTTAGTGTGAAAGTAAAATAAATAAATATTTTAAAATATTGATTCATTTTTGCTTTGTTTCCTACTTACAGATACTATTCCACTTGCAGAAATTATTTAAATTTTTAACTAGGAAACTTCTTTTGTTCCAGTAGAAACTAATTGAGCCTTTGCCTTCGAATTCTGCACACGGTTGCTTTTGAGCTCTCTTTTCTGTCCCAAACCACACCTCTACAGACTACAAATCTATCATAGCTACCAAGAATGACCCAAACGTCCCATATCTGATTCATATAAAAATCATCAGCTTAACTCCAGCTGAGACCAGTGTGATACATGGAAATAAGAGGAGTAGTTTTAGGCAGTAGGGTTGTCTGAACTGATTAACAGTAGGGTAATCAGTAACAGTAGGGTATCTTTGATGTTGAAACCTTGTCAACATGGCTTTTCTCACAGCAGGGTGTTCTGGTCAGTTCCTAAAAGGAAAGCTGTCAAGGTAAACTCAGATGACTGCAAAAGATGCTAAGTGGCTTTTAACTGGCATTATTTTTGTTCTGGTAGCTTGATTTATATTGAGGCAGTAAATTAAGCAGTCTTCTTACAAAGAAGACTAGAAACAGGAAGGACTGGGATTTTGGAAGTGTTTGTTCCTTCTGCACTGCATTTGTTTGGATACCTGCTTGGGAGGCAGAATACCCCATTTAAAGCAGGAATTGTGCCTTAAGTGGGCATCTGAGAAGAGAGAACTCTTCTTTAACAGTATAAAATTCAACTGTCTGTTTTTTTAGCTTAAAATGTTATATTATTCTGCAGCTTGAAATACCTGCACCATTCTACCTTGGCAGTCATTACTTTTCCTTATTTTTCATACCACATGTATTCAAGGTGCTGTGTAAGTTGTTGTACTACTCTCAGTTATTTTGTATTTTCCAAAACTTATTTCTTGGAACAATGTGCTGATAAATAATTTTGTTGTTGTTTCTGCTGTGAGCTTCCTATGTTTCCAGTTTCTGAACTGAATGCCAAGCAAATAACTGAATAGAATAATACCATGCAGTGAGCAATAACTGCTAAAGAAGCACTTGGAACTGCAATGTCTTTTAAAAATAGAGATGCTGCAAACAAAAATGCAGACTAAGGAAAGAATCAGAAAAAAAACCAAGAAGACAGAGCACCTGCCTCCTGTGTTGTTGGGTTTTGGTGTTTTTTTTTCTTGCTTGCTCCTTCGCATTTGTTTACGTTCTCTTCCTCTTCTTCTCCTTTGGAATTTGAGGCAGTATTCTTGGATTTAGATGAACACAAATCTTGTATTTGCAGTCATGACCTCTTCATGTTATAGTTTATTGTGATCTTGCACCAAAACTGGAGTAGAAAAAAGACAGCAACTAAGTTGACAAAGACTGAGTGCCTTTGGATTTGAGATTTTTGCCCTACAAGGATAAGTCAGATGTAAAACAGTATCTGCATATGCATGCTTGTATATCAGAATATATCTGATATAATAACTTTTAATTACTAAGACTGGACTAATTTTTGGCTACTGACCTGCTTCTTCAGGATGGTTGAACACTGGAGTGACACTCTGAATTCTGTTTCCATAGTGAGCAACTTGGTAAAAGAGTCAAAGGAACTGTCAGAAATCTGTGCTCAGTATTTAACAAAGCCTTTTCTTGCCAACTTCCCATCAAATGCGTGAAGTACGTGGCTGCAGGTTTGTTTGCTGAAGGCATAAAGCTGCAGTACAGTGTGGTGTAACATGGTGTTACTCAAAAGGATAAAGACATCGTGTTAGCTTTACCTGAGGCTTTACCAGAGGCTTAAAGAAAATGTTCATGATATTTCTCTGTGTTAGACATATCTAAGTATAGTTTTAAAACAAACCCATACCAAAATGTTCTCTTTCCTTCTAGGAAAGAGAACGGTTATTGCGGTCTAAAAAACAGAGGAGGAAAAGTCTGAAGCCTCCAAAGGTGAGCAAACCTTGGGTTTTTCATGCATTTCTGTTGCTGTGAACATCACCTCTTTCAAATACTGCCCGAATTTAAAGCTCTACTTAATGAGAAAAATCCGTATAATTCTTCTGCTTACTCTGGTGAGTGCTTCATTTTTTAGGGTAATTCAAGAGTTTTGTACTTCACACAAGTGATGTTGTTTTGGGGTTTGTTTTAAATAAACATTTAAATTACACTTTTAGTCACTGTAGCCTAAATACTCAAATAGCTCCAGGCATAACAATTTAATGGCTTGAAACAACTACGATTTCAAAGGACAAATATTCAGCCAGTTTTAAAGAACATACCTCCTTTAAACTAGTTGTACCAACACAGAGCTAAATCACAATTAAAGAATAACTCATGCTGGGGATGTTACTGAAATAATGTTTCTATATGTGATGTATAAGTAATAATACAATTCCAACTGTTATGTGTTAATAATTTCTCTGTTTTGGAGTACAGGGTTCAAGACAAAAATTCAGATTATAAAAACAGAGAAGTTTTGCTTCAGAAAGTACCCTTAAAGTTTCTTGTAACATGCTAAAAGTAATTTGCTGAATAATGTGGGGTTTTTTTGTGAAGTTAAACATTAGCAGCCTGGAGCATTGTGTGTGGGAAGTGGGAAATGGAGTAAGAGGGGAAAAAATGGAAATGAGGAGTGGAGCTATCATTATCATCTATATAGTAGCTTAAGATATATTCTGTCATAAATGGGTGCCTTGTGTCAGGGTGTTCTGCACAGTCTGTTCCTGGTAACCTCCAGGTGGTGCTTTTTTATTGCTCTGCACTCTAATGCCTATATTCTGAAAAATTTATCCTTTGTGACTCTCTATTTCACTGGTAGTTTCTTCAAATTCTGTTTCTAATAACAATGTGTCTTTTACATAGGAAAAAAGAAAAAAAAATCAGAAGTAACTATAGATCCTGCCAAATATATTTGCAGCAACTGTAAACCATTCTTTCTTGATGTAGTGTAAATGGAAATTTGTGTTTTGAGAGCAACTTTAAAAAAAGAATGCAAAAAGAAAGTAAATATATATATGTATGTATGCAACTTATATTGTACTTTTAGCAGTTTTCCCTAATTATTAGCCTTTATCTGACTGTAAGTCAAATGTGTAAGATCATTTGTTAAATTGTAAAATTTATAATGAAACAAAACCAGTTAAGTCAATTTTTAGGTGTTGATAACTGGTGATGAGAATTTCTGTAGGCTGAGAATGTCAATAAATATGTTTTTATGTCATGAAAATTCTCTGTGTTAGTAGAACTTCAGCTGATGAAGGTGCTGTACCTTTCCTATTTTGTCTTGAACAACCTGATGCTTTTGTGGTCTCTTATTTTCCTTACCAACCAAAGGAGTAGTTGAAAAGTATGAGGATTGGAGAGAATGGGCATGATATCATTAAAATTTTTGTAGCAATGCTGTTTTCTGTTTGGTAAGAGTGCTATAATATAGGGAATTCTGTAGAGTATACTGCAAGCATTGTATGCATATGGGCAGCAGAGTTAGTAGGGGTGTGCTTCTTATTTAGGGTATGAAAGATACATCAGAAAGAACAAATTAATCAGTAGCAGACATTTCTGCTACAAATTATTCCATCCCCTGTCCATTAGCTCTTCAATGGCTGTAGTGACTATTTGAAATTCTGTGTGAGGCTGTCTCCAGAAAGGAAAAGCAGGACAACAAAACAAAAACAAGTGAAAAAAGAGGTTATGGAGAAGAGTGAATGGGATTTTATGCACTATAGTAGTTACACCATATATATATATATATATATATATATATATGTATATACACTAGTTAATATAGTTAACATATAGCTGTATTTAAATGAGCTAATTCCTTAAGGAATGAAATAAATAATCAGTCATACTACTGTACCATTACCTGCCAGTGGGTAAACCTGTAGACTACATTTATATGCAGTGTTGAGTCACAGTTTAACTGCAGTTGGTGTTAACTTCTAAAAATCCAGTCCTGGCACACAGGCTGATTGCCTTCCAGGCCACCTGTGTGATCCTGTGAGGATCAAAATCCTCAAAGGAAGCTGTGTTTCCCACAGTTTTCCAACAGTTTTAATTTAAACAATTTTAAATTTAAATCTGTGTGGAATGGGAGGCTTACTCAGATGAGTTGGGATTTTGCCATTTCATCATCTCTGTTTTTACAGCCCATATCAGCAATCCAGAAGAAGTTTGTAGAATTTATTTAACCGAGTGTGCAAATGTTGGTTAGACGTCAGTAATGGACATGAGATACAGACATCCCACTCTGGACAGAGTGGTAACATTAACTGGTTGGAAGTAGACATCAAATAGGACATACGAGTTTTGGCCTAAAATTGCCTGGTTTCTCCACAGACTATAAAGGGAGTCTAAGATGAGTTGTTTTCTATGTAGACATGCACAGCAGAAGTGTATTTCTGTCTATTATCTGTGCAAGATTTTTACCTCATGCAGATTATATAACCTTTATAGAATAGTAGTGAAATTATATGCTAACCTGTCCTTGGAAAAATAAATTTCTGATCTAAGTCTTTCACTCTGATTTTCTAAGGTTTCTTAAATGCAAAATTAGGATTAACACAGTGAACTAACAAGTTTGGCTGGTGGAGTTGTATCTATTTCTGGATGTGTCCCATTCCCTGTGACAAAGTGAAGGAGAAAATAACTCATAAGAATGAGGTTTCATAAAAGTGATCAGATAAGCTCAGTGTGGAAGGTATAGAATGATTTTTTTTTTTGTTCTAATAACCAGGAATGTGGTGCCAGGGTGAAGATTTACACTCATCTGTTGCAATTTTCCTAAATGGGTGCTTTTAGACTCCAGCTTCCTTCCTTCCTGAGATGGTCTGACTGCAGAGAGTCTGTGGTTGTTTTATAATGAGTATTTTCCTGACAGTTGTTTGTGTTATCTGGAACAGAATCCGTGGAATGCCTTTCTCCATCTTTAAGACATCTTGTGTAAATGATCTGCCAGTAGTCTTCACAGCCCTGAACATCAGTTCAGCTGAGGAACTTCTGAAAATTATATATTTTCTTGGTTTTGTAATTAGGTATCAGTGTTATTTTTGGAGCTCTGTAGGTGCACTAGGTTACTGTTGCTACTGTAGCTTTCACTGAGCACTCTTTTAATTCCCAAGGAGTCCAGGGAACAATGCTGGCAACGGGTTCAGGTTCCCCGAGGAAAGGAGCAGCAAAGTGGGGTGGGTTTTACAACCTCTGTGCTTGCAAGGTCTTCAGAGGAGTGATTAGTGACTCTGTTCAGTCAGGTACTTGATTTTTTCCAAGGTGCTTTTTAAATTATATTTTTTAAATTTTTGTTTTGAAATAATCAAGAAACTTCAGAAGCAGTATTTTTTTATATTTTGTTTATTTTTGACATGTGGAATGGAGTTACATTCATTCCATGATGGATGGAGTCATGCATTTGAAATAAGTCATATTTACCCGGCTTATTTGGTAACTGCAGGACTCTCTGGATTGTGCCTTTTTTTAAAACTTTAATAAATGAACAGTATTTGCAGTAGTGGAAAGCCTGCACACTGGTGTGATGGAGTTCATATTTCTTGTTTTATATTTTTCTTTTTTTCTCTGCCTCTGTGCTTTGGTGTGCCTATATTTTTCTGGCTGCCAAGAAATGACATATAAGCATGAAGGTAAGAAGCTACTGATGAGCACATCTGATTTCATTACAAGAAAATATATCTTGGATCATTTTCATCATGTTTGATTAGATCCCTTAAAATGAGGTATTTAAATGTAAAATGAAACTCCTTTAGCAATAGAGAAATCAGATTACATTGAAATTTGCATATAGTGTAGTTTATGTGTCACTGTTGATTTATAGTAGTCTAAACTTTGATGTTTACTGAGCATCATAATTCAGTAGAAGGATTAATACTTGAGTTATAAAGACCTCATGCATAATTTTACTTTAAAATTGTATTAAAACATCACTATAAATCTACATGAAAAATACTTGCCATTAAATGCATGGCAGTAGTCAGTGGAAATTAGAATTAAAATCAGAATTTTTCTGCAATTTACATGACTATTTGCTCAGTTAAGAAGTTGTGATTTAGAAATAAGAAATGTGAAAACAAATATAAAGCAATTTCTAAGTTGCTAATTGAGAATGTTGCCATTTTTAAAAAAAAGTTTGAATGAAACTTTAATAATCATAGTTTATATAGTTACAAAAATCCAGTGAGTATTGTGCATTTCTGTGTACTTTTCAGAAATTATTGTGGTTCAGCTTTTCAGGCATGCGTGGAATCTCCCTTGGAGCTGATATATTTATCGATGCTTTATTATTTATTTCAGTATTTATCTGCAACTTTATGACTCACATGTCTTTCTTTCGAGTATTTTTAAATTTTTTTTCTGTCTCTACAGCTGTTTCCTTGTGAATTAATTTGTTTTGGTTTTGCTGTGAGTTAGTTCTCATAGTTGGTTGTTTCAGATTCTATATGATCAACAATAAAACTGGCTATTTTGTAATTATGTCATGAAGCAATTCATACATGTGCAGGTAATATACAATAATTAAATACTTTACCTCTGTTGCCGTGGAATGGATCTGCTCTACAAAATTATAAATATACAGCTTTTCGAAAAATGAAGGAGTCTTAAAAATAAATGGTTCACTTGTAACTCCAAATATTAGTCTTTATAGCATTTAAAAATTTTTGACTTTTAACTCTCCTTTAAGTGTTGTGGATTTTTAGTGTGATGGGAAATACTAAGGGTTTTTTTTCTGAATTCCCTCATATCCAATAATCAAGTGGTTTATTTATTGATATGTATATATTTTTCCACCACTTCCACTACAAGTGAAATGTTCGAATTATTTTTCACAATAATGACATTGCTTTTAAGTATTTTTTCCATCCTATACACCTTTTTGCAAAATCAAAATCACTGTTGTTTTTGTTAATATATTTTCATTTCCTGAAATGGCATGGGTGAGTGTGTGCATGCAGGGCTAAAGGAAGACATGTATTTGACCTGAGTTACCTAAAAGTGACTGTACAGCAGAGATGTAGCAAAAAATCCTGTAGGTAGGTAGGTCTTATTGTCACTTCCAATTAAGCTGCTGCTGACCCTCGTGGTACAGTGATCTCTGTGCCATTTGATAGTAAATTACAGATCTGTTCTCCATCTTTTAGAAGTCCCTTCTGCCAGCCTTTGCAAAGTCAAGACTTGACACTTTGTTTACCTGCCACCATCTTCTTTACCTCCATAAAATGTACCTGCTTGTTTATGAAACTGTATCTTCAGATCAGTCTGGAGTCAGGAAAGTGAGTTGAGCTGGCTACTCAGATTGTAAATTTGTCTTCCTTGCAACTTGAAGTAGCACCATTTCTTTAGCTCTATTTTCAACTTCCAATATTTATTTGTAGTATTACTGTTACATGGTTGTAAGCTGCAACCAGTATTCAGTGGGGGAGGAAAGTTGGATGGGCCATCTCCCAAGGACTCATGACCCCTTTTGTTTCGTGGTACACCTTTGTACTTACAGAAGAGAAGTCTGAAATACTTCTAATTCAAGTGAGAGTAAATACATTAGCTTTCTGGATAAGTCTTTGTATTTTTAGAATAGAGCTTAAACCTATTCCTTGTGCCCTTTATTTTGTTAAGTAGGGCAGAAAGGTGCACTGGTGAATGCTGGAGGAAAGGATTAGATTATTCCAGGAAACTGTTTGTCTTAAGCACCTTGGATATGGATCTGCCTGGTGGAAGATCACAGTGCTTCCTGAGCAAGTGAGGAAAGAGTTACGTCTTTCCTGCACTGTGGCACTATAACTGTGATCCTATAAATTCACAAAGTAGTGGTCTAGTAGCTTGCAAAAGGAAAGTTGTTTCTCAAGGTTGCTTGGAAGCTCTTTGCCTTTTGTGCTGCATCATATTTACCTGCATGAATATGGATAAACATCATGTGTTAAGGAAAGATACGGGTTTTTGGGTTTCTGAGTGAAAGTTTTTAAGTACTGTTTGAAGGGGTCTTCTTAAGTGAAGCAGCTGAGTGATTCAGGACATGACCTTGGAGCTGTCTTTGGCAGTTTGAGTGGAATTAGCTGCACTGTGAAACTATTATGGACTTGTTCAGCTTATGAGTGATGAGGTTGTGACCTGGTGGACCGTGGTGGCCAGGGCTGCAGACTGTAAATGGTGTCATGCATGCAGGCAGAAAGTCCCACCTACAGGCTTGATTTTTGGTACCCGTTAAATCAAAACAGAGTTTTCTGACTGCTAAAGACAGCTGTGCTGAACCAAAAGAATATAGTGAGCATTAGGGCTCTGTGAGAAAGAGAAGACTTATGTAGATATACTGGAAAAAATCTCTAAGGTTAGGTAAATCTGGAAAACTGCAAGGAAAGATAAATATTTGGAAATCATCAGGAGACAGGTCATTATAGTTAAAACTTTTCAGTATCTTGAATTAAATTGATTGACCACAATTCTTTGCTGAAATGTAGGATTCATGATACTTGGAATTAATAACTGACATTGCTTGGAATTAATAATAACATGCTTGGAATTAATAACAACTTTTTTAATCCTTACGACTATTTTAATGAACAAGCTATTATCTTCTCATAGACAACCTCTGATACGTTTTTGAAAAAAACCCAAACAGAAAACCATGATATCAGGATCTGTGCTTCAGTATCAAGAAGTGGCAAAACATGTGGAGAACTTTCTTCATCTTCTTACAGCCACCTCTCTCCACTACCCTCTCTGTCTAGGCTGCTTCATAACCTGAATCCATTTTTCAGCAACACCCTTTTAACAAATAATCTCAGTTTTCTTGCTTCTCTGAAATTGCTTTGGATTATTAAAATACTTGTGTGGTGTAAAAAGTTATGCTTTCTGTTGATTAATAACAGTTAAAACCCTTATTTTCTAGTTAAGTTTATAAACAATTTTTTAAACAGTTGAATTTCCATGGAAATTTGCTGCTTTCTATGGCTATGTTTATATAAAAAATCAAATTTTCCACAACTGATATTGTACTCATTTCCACTAGCTACTAATTTTCTCTAATTATCTCTAAGCATGCAGTTCATTGATAATGTTGTGTAATTTTTTTTTAAAATCTGCAGTGCAAATAAATGGTAAGCATTAGTTTATACTTTTAAGTAGGGTTTTCCAAAATAGGATTTTTATTTCTTTTTGCAATTATTATGAGCAATTGAATTTGTTCCACCTTGGTCTCCAGAATGCTTTTTTTCCATTTGGTTGCACATCTTATATGTTGCATTGTATTGGCTTACTTTCTTCTGAATAGATACAGGATTTCTCTACTGTGAGTCTTATAAGGACTTGTGTGGTTTTTGGTAATTGGGCTTTATACTTTTGATAAAGCATTATTCTTTAGGTATCATCTCTGTTCTATGTCCAGTTCTGTTCTTGGAGATTCTTCCACAAATGATGTTGAAAAAGTAACTTATTTAATCAGAGAAGAAGAGTTTGCACTGGAATCTTTCTGTCTTCCTAAATAGTAAAATAAATAATTAGAGAAGACCTTGGTTACTGCTTACTGGGTCATTGGGGCTTTTCATCTGTTTTGCTACTAACTAAAAAAACCCTAATTTTTCAGAGGCATGTTGTGGAGACATTTTTTGGATTTGATGAAGAATCTCTTGATTCAGAAACTTCATCTGTAACTTCATACAACACAGATAAAACAGACAGGACACCTGCAACACCAGAAGAGGATTTGGAAGATGTAAGTGGTAACTGATCCTTCTTCTTTCTACTTCTTGAATAAATACAACCTTTCAGCAATTGTGCCACATGAACTGTGAAAGATTTGTCAGAGAATTCCTTTGGGTTTCTTTCAAGTCTGGTAACATATACACTTTGCAATAAAACTAATAAGATAATATTCTGCCTGACAGATTTGGCAGATATTGGTGTGAGAAATAATTTTTTTTCCTCAAACTTTTTCTTATTAGTCATAAGAAAATGAATAGGCATATTGCTTTGCCAATAGTCAATACTTATTAGACAATAGTTGGCCTTTCAACCTCATAATTTATTTGACTGATTTGATACAATCAGGATTTTCTTTCTTTGCTCACAATACTCAGAGAGTCCTTTGCAATGCATGAAGGCTTAAATGATCACAGGTAGCAAATTCCCAAACATGTTTGTCTCAGTTCTGTGATACTCACTGCTGCTGGCCCGCTTTGGAAGATGGCGTGCGTGAGCACAAAGCACGAATTAGATGCACTTTTTCATCTTTCTTTCTTGTTCACTAACTTCTGCCTAATACTCCTTAAAAGAAGCTTCCTTTTGTCCCTAGGTTTAGTGTCTAATAATATTTTAATCTCTTTTTCTTAGAACTCAAGTTCCTGGAGCAAAAATTAATTAAAGCTAAGGACATTTCTTGTCCTCACCAGTATATGGAAGACCTTATAAGTGTTAAAGTTAGTGGCTCAAAATTCTAGGAAAATAAAGACTTTGAAAATACTTCATCTTAAAAGAATGAATTTAAGAAAATATCTTTGAAATAATTTTGAAATGTAACTTCTGTGCTTTACCCTGGCATTGTAGAGAACAAGTGTAAGGAGAGAAATAGAACAAACAGCCTCTGGCTCCGGAGTTGCTGAAGACAGTGTTGCACAAAACTGTTTCATCTTTTTCCAGGCAGTTTTCCCATTTCTGTGCATTGCTGTCTTACATGGCAACTTACACTGTCCTTAAATTGTCTGGTAGACACAGTCATCCTTCCTTCCTTTCCTGTCCACTTGTTTTAGGATTTTATACCTTTATTAAACTTTGAAACTTAGTATGACTTATGTTGCTTGTTTGTGAGTCTGTCTTCTGTACAGACAAACCCATTATTAAATATATTTATACTAACACACTTTTCCCCCCCTTTTCGTTAAGAGCACGCCTAAAGAAGAAGCTGAACTCAGGTTTTGCCAGCTAACAAGAGAGTATCAAGCTTTGCAAAGAGCATATGCATTGCTCCAAGAACAAGTTGGGGGAACCCTGGATGCAGAGAGAGAAGCAAGGGTAATTTTTTAACTGAAATTCTTTTAACTCTGAAAGAATAGAAAAAGCTGAAACAATTTGTAACAGCAGGAGGTATCTTTGCAGGTCAGTGAAGTGCAAAGCTCAATGTTTTTGAGGATTAGAGGATGTCATAAGTAAGGTGATAATTTAGATTCATCTGGTGCAATCAGAACAAAGATGTCATTATACTTTATTTCAGCATGTATAGTAAATTAAAGATTTCTATGCTATGAGAGTGATAACCTATTTGAACCTGCAATTTGGACAGTGACATGATGGATTTTAAATTAATCACAGGGTATGTTGTTACAGGGGCATAGGTACTTCCATCATATGTGTATATTAAAAATCTTCCAAATCTGAATCAAAAATCTGACCAACTCTTGTTGCTGGCTCACTGGAAAGCAGTTTTGCACTCGAGGAAGTGGGGGTTCCTCATATTTTCTTCCCTCTACAACTTCCCAAACCCCAAAAATGGAGAAACATATTAAATACTGTGATTATTACATGTTACTGCCTTGCTACATTTGGCCACTGTACTGTGCCACTGCAGTGTGTTGCTAAGAATGCAGAAGAAAAATAATTTTAATGTCTTTAAAAATTACTGGTGGGAAAAGGACTCAACTAAGCTACAGTTCTTTTTTATTTTTTTCCTGTGAAATATAGTTCTTATAATAGTAAAATTACTGCTTTATGGCTTTATTTGTTAGATTTCTTAGCATCTTACAAAAGCCTAGTCAGTTTTGACTCTCTTTTTAAGTAGGACACTTAGCCAAGGAAAGCTATAAAGACTTTGAAGATCACTTCTGAAGATAGAATTAGGATGGGGGGCATAACTCCATCTACTGTTAAAAAAGGATTTCAGGGGCAGTCATCTATTTACTAATTATGAGAGGTCATTATATATTTTCTCATCTATTTGCTAATTATGAGAGGCCATTATATATTTTCTCATGTATTTGCTAATTATGAGAGGACATTATATATTTTCCTTGCCTTCATGGGGTTTTTTAAATTTTATTTTGCAGGCATTTACAGACTGTACTTTTTGTAGACTTGTAAATCGTTGCTGTTTCTTTTTAATGGAATTTTGGGTTTTTTGGTATTTCCCTGCAAATCCATCTCTCAAGTGAGTCAGAAAGTAGCTTTTGGCATAGTTTATTTTGGTGGGATGAACATTTCCTATTACTTTTAGATGAGGTTTAAGGTAAGCAAATACCCAAGGATGCAAAGATGCAGGAAAAAAAAATCCCTGTAGCAATACTTAAACTGCTTGGGTGAAAAAAATACCTTAAGTAGGGTGGAAAAAATACTTGTGGAAGGTCGAGGAGCTTCAGTGGCTGAGGGGCCCCAGAAACATGTGGTTTATATCCTTTTGTGATACCTTGTATGATCCAGTGCCTTTTAGGGCATCACTGGATTTACCCACTGTGGAGTGGTGAGTGTAATGATCGTGTAAATGAGGAAAACTCACCAGCATATGCTGTTTATGGGATATGGGAATTGTTTTGGGTCAATGTATTTCATTTACCTAAAGGCCTTTTAAAGTGCTTAATGCAATTCTCTTTCTCCCTTGTCCCTTTTTTCCCCAATTGCCTTAAGTTACTAAAGCTTATAAATAGCTTCTTAGAGCTCTTTCAGTTTCTAAATTTATTTTTTTCTTCCCTTGGTAAGAACTTTCTCACTGAATATGGGATGTTAACATCTTTTTAGGCTAGAAAGGAAAAATCCTGTTACACTGGCAGCTTCAAATATTTTGTAACATAAACGCAAAAGCAACTTTTTTAATTACAAACATTAAAAGCTGACAAGACAGCCCATAAAATAGACGAAAATATATTTACTTTTGATTTCTCCTTCCTCCCTCCCCCCTTCCCACCCCTAGACTCGTGAACAACTGCAAGCTGATCTTCTCAGGTGTCAGGCAAAAATTGAGGACCTGGAGAAAGCTCTGATGGAGAAGGGACAGGTAAAAGGCTCTCTAAATGTGCTCTACCACATCTTGTTCTCCGTTGCATGCAGTGGTGCCCTTGCCATCTTCGCTGCTTACTGGTGTGTTCGTGTGAATGATGCAGCTTAACTGTACTGCAGCATTACATCACTTAAATAAAGGAAAGGATCTTGCAGTCTTAGAAAATGTCATTACACACTCATTTTCCAACACATAATACACTAAAGGATAGTATCAAAGTAACCACGGGTACATGCACATTCTGTTCCTGTTGTCATTTGGTGAAGTAAATAAAAGTAATTTCTCCTGTTTTCCATTTTGTTAGTATTTGTTATAAATTATAATAAAATAAATATTCTATATTTCTACTGGAGAATATTTTTGGTGCGTACCAAAGAAAAATGTTTAAAAACCCCAATTTCTAGACAGACTAGAGACATGAACACTGAGCCTCTCAGGTGAATGGAAGCCACTTGTGGTGTTACTCTCCTGCCTTTAAAGCCTCAGAGAGCCCAATTGCTTTCAAACCAAACCATCACACAAAGTAAAATCAGGCCTTGTGCTTCAGTATATATAATATATGTAAATACTCACCAAAGATGTGTCTACTGGTGCATATTTAATATTGTCTAGGGCCCTCAGGAAGTCTGATTAAGAGTTATGAGCATGCATTTGCAAGTTGTTCAGTTGTGTGACTGCTAGAACACACAGTAGAAACTGGGGAGATGTTATTTTATGCTTTATTGTTTGAAATAAGAATTTAAGTTTGCAGGTAGTTTATAGTAATAAGATAGAACTAGCTATAGATATACATTTCAAAGTCTGATGATCCTGTAGCAGTTGACACAACTTACATATAAGGCCAAATGAATGATAACACTATTTTTAAGGTTTTTTCTTTGTAATTAAAAATTTCTATAAGATTCTGTATCAATGCAAAGGTTTGGGGACCATATTCAAATTAAGGAAAAAAATCATTTATGCTAGCTTCCACACAAATTGCAATATTCTTAGTGAATTTCATGTAAATACAATATTACTAAAAATTGAAAATATATTATCAACCTAAAAGTGATGGTACACTGAATTTCTGGAAGAATAAATGAAACCAAAAAGACATCCCAAGCATCTACTGCTGCTATTTTGGTTTGTTAATAAGAAAGATTAACAAGAAAGATGTTATGGGCAAATTGCTGTGTAGTTGAAAACATTAACAAGATAGTTGACTGTACAGTGTATAATGTAAGTACTGTGTATGCAAATAAGGTAAATTAATTTGGATACCCATGTAAGGAATTACTTTGGCAATTTCTCTGTAAGAGCATTATGTCAAAAACCTGTATCTGGAAATTAGAAATTAATTAGTTACCACTTTGAGATTCAGGACCACATTTTCAGCTTTGTATCTCTTAGTAATGCTGAGAGGGTGAGCAGGGAGGTGACAAGGGGCACTATGCTGTTGTTTCTGGGGGCTGCTTTGTACACTGAGCATTACTTTTCCCCAGAGGGGATCACAATGTCTTCCTGGGAGCTCTAGCACCTGCTTGGGTCTCCTGAGCTGTTAGTATTTACAGTCAACAAAATAAATTGTTGTATGATAAACTGAATTCTTTGCGCATTATGTGATTTTTTTCGAAATTATTTTATTACTACTTTGCCATTTAAATGTCATGGTAGTGATGATGATTTAGTAGTAATTGTGGAATGTTCATTCTGGAAGCCAGCCCCTAAAGTGTGTTTGTAAAGGAAATAATGAATCAAAAGTATATTTTTCCTGAAAATTTCCTGAAGTCAATTTCAGAGCATGATATTAGAAGCTTATTGTTAAAAAATTGTGTGAAGCTTTGTTTATAACAACTTCTGTGTAATTTCAAAGTAACTGTCAATGGCTTTTGTTAATCTCTCTTCTGGCTGGACCTGTCAGTATTCCCCCAGAAGTAACACAAAATTAATAATCCATTTCTGCATGGTACATTGA
The DNA here is from genome assembly GCA_003676055.1 of Chloebia gouldiae. Taxonomy (NCBI): domain Eukaryota; kingdom Metazoa; phylum Chordata; class Aves; order Passeriformes; family Passeridae; genus Chloebia; species Chloebia gouldiae. The sequence continues at coordinate 36,013,733 of QUSF01000005.1, read as the reverse complement.
GGTGCATGCATAGGAAATTTTATTTTAAGTGAAGAAATTCTTAAAACATATTAATAATGTCAAATAATAAACCTAGAAGTATTGGAGTATGCAATGTGCCAGGTGGATGAATGTTCAACTGTCTCAGTGATCTGGTGTGTAAATGCAATTCTGCTGGAGTTCAGGTTTTCTCAGAAAGTGTGGTCGCACTCCATCAAGAAAGATGCAGAAATTTATTATCAATAGAGCAGTTTGCTCTGTTTTTATTACTTGTGTGAACTGGAGTAGTTGAAGCTGCATGCTGATATAGCTGGTGAACCTTGCCATGTGGGTACATTTACCATATCCATGCTTTGGGATATCCACCCTAAGTCTGTGCGTGCAATTCTTCATTCCTCGACCTTAGAAAAATGCTAGTTAAATACTAAACTAGATACCAGATTTTATTTTCAACATTTCTTTCACTTGCCTCAAAAATTCTTGACAAGTGTAATGCCTTACAATACTCATTTTAGTATGTTATTCTTACAACATCACAACCATGAAGAGCCTGCTTATTACATGAAATGCATTTTTGTGTATGAGTGGAAAAAGGGGGAGAGAACAGTACAACATGAAATTGTAGTGGACAATAAGTAGAAAAACTAAAATGTTTAAAAAAATGCTAACTGGACTCTATATAATGTCATAATATTTTAGATTGAAATTTTGAGGATATTTGATGGGCTGGGATATCCAGATTTCATTGATTCCTTATGCAATGTCAATGTGCAAATGTCTTCCTGAAAAAGAACTTTTCACCCTTAATACTTTAGTAAAGACATTTAGATTTTAAATAAATCATCCCTTGAACCTAGAAGATAATTTGATCTAGAGTTAGTATGGCATATGAAGTGTTAGATATTGTTTTAATAAACTTTTTAGAGCAGCAAGTTCTGTAAATATATTTCTCTACAGGAAAAACAAGAGCAAATTTGGCTGTTATAATCCATTAAATCTGAATGTCCAGCTATGGCTGGCCATGAGTTTTTGTAGCTTAGCTCTTTAAAGGGATATTTGATGAGGCCTTTTGAAACCATGGAAAACCTAAAAGGAAAGATGTGTTTTGGAACAAGTGATTAATTGGAAATACAATTTCCAAATGGAATATACCATGTCTTGCATCACTTCCCTTCCTCCACAACCTTGAATTTCTTGTCCCAAATACTGTGTATTAGCCAGATTCTCAGATTTTTAACAGAGGGTGATTAACTTTATATTGCTAAAGCTTCTCTTTGGTCATTTGGGGTAATAAAAGCATTTTCATCCCTTTCTCCCTTTGGATTTGTATTGCACTACTTAAAATTGGATGATTTTGCAAGCAAATTTCCAAACCTTTGCAATAGCAAAAAAAGCAGAAGTTTTGAGTTCAGATGAGTAAATAAATGTTTTAAAAATGACATAAAGCATATAACTGTGGTAACCCAAAATTGCTACATGTAAAGATTTTAAAGCACATGCTAGCTGAAACATACTAGGAAACAACAGACTGCTACAGTAAAGAATTTTTATTTTCACTGTAGTATAATATGCTGTACACTCTTGATGGCTTTATTTTTCAATGTGTGACCATTGTATACTTTAATGCAAAATGATGTCTAAAATCTAATTATTATAGTCATTCATTTGTCTTCTTTAACAAAACAAAACAAAACATATGTATTTTCCTCACAGGATTCAAAATGGGTAGAAGAAAAGCAGCTGTTAATTAGGACAAATCAGGAGTTGCTAGAGAAGGTATGTAGGAATATTTTCACCATTGCTGCCCTTTATCATAAAAGAATTGAATGCAGTAAGTGATAAAATCAGCATGAAATTGCTTTATTTCTCACCAGAAACAGAAATTTAAATAAAAGTCTCTGATTAAACTACCAGCATGCTTTTATAGTGTTAAGGAATCAAAGCTGCTTTTTATTGTGGAATTACATGGATAGCCACCACTACAGCCAAGCTGACTGAGGTTTCTAGTATCCAGCAAAATACACACACAAAAATTATTACTGTCCTGACCACTAACAAAATTGCCTGTTTCCTTCAACATTGTTATAGCTTTTCCACACATTAAATAATACTGATTGATTTAAGGGTCATTATATTGACTGTCTGAGATACTCAGAGCTGAGCATCTGCATTGTTCTTTGTTGACAGTGGTGGGAAACTTGGCTCAGGGACTGATTTTGTTAATTAGTTGCTTAATATTAATACTAATAAGATAACCAAATAAAATATCATGATTAGAAGTAGCTACAGCCAGGTTTAATTTACTTGAACATTTACATGGGCACTATAAATGTTAAAGTACATTATGCCAGATGTTACAATTCTATTTAGTTTTGTACAAAGAAAAGGATCACCCAGTTAGACAGTAGACCAAAGCTATTAGTTGGCATAATTAATAGCCAGTATTGAATTTCTATTTTGCCATTGTTAGTACCCCAAGGCAAAATTCTGGCAAATTAAAAAGTAGTTTTTAAAACGATACCACTGTTGTCTTTCATATGTTGTAAAAAATTAGATGTCTAATTAGGCAGAGACAATGTGAACAGTCTACCCAAATGTTAATGTAATTCAGTTTCATTTGCTGGATTTTAAAAGAAAAATTCTACTGCTTAACTTATTTAGATACAATATGCATATATGCATATCACTTTTATGCTACTTCTGGGTTATTAATCTAAAAGAACATTGACCATTTTCTGCCGACAGTTCTCAGAAATACTTTCTGATGTGTAATGAAAAACTGAAATAATTAACATTTTTGTCTAAACCCCTGCTTAGTACTGTAAGCAGTATCTTTTCTAGTGCTTGCAGGGTGTTAACATGTTGTATTTGTCTCACAGATTTACAGAATGGAACAAGACGAGCATCAGCTGAAGAATGAGATGCAAGATGCAAAAGACCAGAATGAGCTGTTAGAATTCAGAGTGCTAGAGCTTGAAGTAAGAGATTCTCTCTGTTGCAAACTCTCAAATGGAGCAGAAATTATGTTTGAACCCAAGCTGAAATTCCTGTAAAGATTACTGATGTCTGGTGCATGTTTAAGGGAAGTCACTTAGGTATCTATTTTTTAAATGTTGTATCTTGGGATAACGAAATTGATGCCACTGCCTTAATATGTTTTGGAGAGAATGCTCACTAATGTTTATAAAGATGTAATATAGCTAATATAAATTGCATATAGTTTGGTTTTCATTTAATAAAATATTTTGTTTTGCAATATTTTGCCTTTTTTATTTGTTTCATTTCCATAACTGCTCCTTTCCTGCATGTAAAATCACTTGGTATGTATTCTACAGCCTTGGCTGGCATTGATTAAATTAACACACCTTCTCACATCTTGCATGCAGTGATCTGACTAAAGATCTGACACGCCCATCACATCAATGTATAATTGCTTTAAATTACATGGATTTAATATTGACAACATTCATCTGAAGTAAATTTATCTTAAAAAGAAGACATTGTGATAGCAGCTTCCAAAGAATTCCTCTTACCTTAAATCCATTTTTGCATGGTTTAAAGTGGTCATGGACTAGAAATAATTGGCTTCAGTCAATGAAAAAACCCTCAAACCTTTGGCAATGCCAAAGAAAAGTGGTAATGCAGAAATAAAACTTCTGTATGTTGAACTAATATGTTGCATATATTAAAAAAAATCCATATTTATATAAATGAAATAAGCAAAATTATTTGTTATTAGCACTGAACATGTAGCCTGTGATTACAACTGAAAGCAATGGTTCTGATCCCCTCACAAACGGGGCTCATGTTGAATTTAGTAACACTAAAGCATCTGTGTGTGATGCACAGTTGTCACATGGTTGTATTGCCTGATGACACATTGTTCAGTTTCAAAGATTACCAGCATTCTTAACACTGCTTAGAATAAACTCTCTGAGAAACCTGTCATTGTCACTCCTTCATTTTTATCACCCAGCACGTTTCACCAAAAATCTCAGCATGTGTAACTTCTCTGATAAAGATGAACATGTCTTGTCTTCCTGTTACGTGGACGTTCTTTTTGTCTGACATTTCTTAATCTTTTTTTCATCCTTTATCCACCATATGTTTTGATGTCATATCCCATTATGTTCAAAATTATGAATTTAGGTTATTAGAATTTCAGCAGATGTTCAGAAAAATAGATATGCTTTCTAATACATATATTTATATTTTATGAAAAGGCTGTAAAGGAAAATAGAGAACAATTTAGGATTTGAATTGGCCATTGCACTAGAAATTGCTTCCTAAAGTGTGGGTGTTCTTAGAAGTAAAACTGTCCAAAAAGATTTATTAAAGAATGAACAAATATTCTTCAATACATCCTTCATGAATGTATTTTTCACATGGAAGAATCACATCAAGAAAAGCTCAGTATGTCATGTAAGGTTCTGTCATGTGCCAAAGCCTGGAAAAATTCTTTCACAGAATAACAATGGAAGTATTTTCGTGTGATTGCAAGAAAAGATTTTTTTCCATAGTAGACAAGCATGTAGACACCAATGTGACTGATAATGCAATGCTTTAGCAAACCCATCAGTTCTTCTGGTAATCAGGACAGTATTTTTTAGCACAGTTATTTCAGATGAAAATTAGGCAGAGTATAAAACACAATCATTTACTTATCAATTAAAGCAGGCAAGTTTAGGTGAGATGAATGCAATAGCAACTGATGAATTTTTAACAGTATATAAAATCATGACTGAATTTGGGTAAGAATTTAAGTCCTGGTTTTGGTTTACTACAGCTAGGACATTATTTAAGCCTGTTTCAGAATTAGACTGTTGATGTAAATATTTTAAAAAAACCTCAGAGGGGGGAAATTGCATAGACTACAGAGATTTTTCTCTTTACACTGTAGTTTAAAATTAGGTTTGCCCTCATTAATGAACAAGATTTGCCATGCTTTGTAACTTGTTTAAGTGAATAGATGGAGCCTGCTTGCCATATCAATTAAAGCACCTCATTTGTGATTTAGGAAATGGAGTAAGATATGGATGGTCATAGGAACTAAAGTATTTGTAGTATTGGTCTCTCTGAGAAAATGAAGCTCATGTTGCCAAAGCATCCCCTTGTAATATGGACATGAAATCTGGTGTTTCTTGCTCATGTTCTCATGGCCAGAGAGAATTCAGAGTAAGACCCAATGCCTTGGTTGCCCAGAGCCTTCAGTCCAGTCATTTTTCACAGGCACATTAAAATTTAATTTAGGTAAAAATTGCTTGTTTATTATGTTATTTCTGCCTTCTGAAGAAATAATAGGTTGGTATTTTGGAGAAATGCATGGAAGTCTTGTACACGGATAAGTTCAGTTTTAGATATACTATAGATTTAGATTAAAGGGAATTTAATTTGTTTTGTCACAAAGAACATCATAACTGTAGAAGAGTGCTGCCTTTCAACATATTCTGACATCTCAGCTTGTGGAGTGAATATGAATGGGGATTTTAAATGCTCTAATAGGAAAGTAGATTGTAGAATAAACAGGGACCAGACACACAGGTTTAATTTTAGTGAGAAAATACTCAATAATACTATTTCATGAGGGAGTTTAAATTTTTTTTCTGCAGATTTTTCTTTCTATTTTTTTTATTGTTCTGTGAAAGAAAACAATAGTTAAATAAGGTTATAATGCATAAAAACCTGCAGAGTATTTGAGGGCTCCAGTCAATTAGGGCCAGAGTTTCAAGGGTTCTGCAGCTGGGGAGTGTCAGGTAGCTTTGCAGAAACTGTGTGCATGGAATCAGCTGGCAACTAACACTATGTATTCAGCCAAAATTTTTCAAACATGGTAAAAGTAAGAGTAAATAGAATAGATTTGGAATGAGGGTAGGATTCTGCCTTTTTAATGTACAAGTATGTTTTGTAAAGGTAGGGAATAAATGTTAATGTATAATCATAAATGTTTTTAAACAAATCTTTCCTCAGGAGAGAGAGCGAAGGTCACCAGCATTTAATCTTCATATAACCACCTTCCCTGAAAACAATGGAAGTGCACTTCAACTGTTCTGCCATCAGGAGGGAATAAAGGTATATGCAGAGCACTGGAAACAGTTGGATGGCTAGGAACCTTTCTTGAATGACCAGTCTAATATCCATTCAAATGGCTTGACACCAGGGAAAATAATGGAAAAAATTTTTAACTGGGGAAAGGGTTTCATAAGAATATGATCTGGTCACGTCAGGAGATCCTCAGTGAAACTGAAGGCTGGTCAGTCAAGATAATTTACATTTAGTCTAGGGAAGAATCTTGATGTTAATGTGATTCCTTGTCAGGCTTGCTACAGTATGTGGTTCATGATATTAAATGTCTTCATCTGAGTTCAGAAATATGACATTCAGTCCTTATTTTACACCCAATTTAGTGAAGGATTTTATTTATTGAATGAATATGCTTAAGTTATTTGCCAAAGCCAGGGCCTTGAAGGATGAGGCACCTGACCCAGAACTCATTCAGATAGGTGGAACTCTTTTAGAACAAGAACAAGATAAACATCAGGATCTCCCTTGATTACCTTCTGATATAAGGAAGCAATAATTACTCTTTTGACTCCTGTTCCCCCATGAACAGGCTATTTGTTCAACTTGATTTGCATGCTGGTTCATGTAAGATTGAATTCAGACTTGTGTTGTCAGTAATGTTACACAATAGGGCTGGATAACTTTTCTACAAGTAACTAAAGCATAGTCTCAGTGCCACTCACTAGTGATTTATGGTTGAATTTTTAGTTGTGTTTACAAATCCTCTTAATGGAGGCTTGTTGCTATTCTGCTATTAAGTGCTTTAATGAGCACAGTATGATCTCTAGAGGAAATAAGCAGAAATTGTCCCTGCATATTTTGAGGAAGTTGAGTAGTCCAAAAGTAAAGAGTTAAAATCTGCTTCTTACCTGCAGATTTGGTTGGCTTCTCACCTCCCAAAGCACACCAAGAGTCATCAGTTAGCATATGACCTACAAATAGAGCTGGACCCACTTTTAGCTCACTTGTTGTTCTAATCTGCATGTTGGCTATAGCAGGTACAGTGTACCAAAATCCATAATTCCCTTTTTTATCATTACCATATGTCATCTATGCTTAAACAGGTGGATTCTTTTCAATCTGCCTTTCAGTTTGCTTACCTGGAAGATGGGGCAGTCACCTAAAATGGGCAGACTGAAACAGTTGACCTTTTACCTGTTTTCAGTGCTTTTCAAAATTACTAGCCATCAGTAGCAATGTAGATTCCAGAATGATGCAAAATCTGATTTGGTTTCTGATTCTTCCTTTATGCATCATATGGAAATAAATTATTAGAATTATTATTTCAGGCTAGATAGATGCAAGTAAATTCCATTCTTCAGTAGTGTAACTCATTGGCTAAAGTAGTTTCTGTTCAGCATTGTCAATGCTGATCATAATCAACAGTTTTAACATCCATCCAAACACAAGTGGTTTAGGATCTGCAACATTCCAGAGTTAGTGGTGTGCACAGTTAAATAGCTCATGTAAGCATTTGGGAACACCCCTAAAGGTTTTGCAAAGAGACAGAGGTCCCCTGGATAGAAAAACTCGAAAAGCACACATGACCCTGTGAAATGTTCTTTTCTAAGTGCTGAATATGAGTAGAAGTTGAGGGTGGCAGCATTTAACAAGGCTCTTTTGCTTTATGTATGTGTATGAAGAATTTAGGAGTAACATGGACTGGTCTATTCCCCTGCTCTCAAGGCTTCCTGCCTTCAAACAGCATGGCTGCATACAGGCTGTCAGTGCAAATGATCCCTGGTCCATGGTAACTTTGGTCTGTTATGTGCAGACCTAACTTGGGACAGTTCAGGAGAATGTGATTACCTGTGGTTAAACAGTTCCATGACCCTTTCCAACAACTTCTTAAACTTAAATAGAGTTCTGTGGCCTAGGAATGGATTCTGGCACCATGGTAAATACAGACATCATGTGAATTTTATCAGGAAAAGGTTCTTCACCCAGGGGGTGGCTGGGCACTGAACAGCTCCCCAGGGAAGGGGTCACAACAGCAGCCTGACAGAGCTCAGGAAGTGTTTGGACAGTCCTCTCAGGCACACGGTGTGACTCCTGGGGATGTGTAGGGCCAGGAGTTGGACACAATGATCCTGATGCATCCCTTCCAGCTCAGCATATTCTATGATTATGTGACTCCATGAATTTATGCCTCTCTTTTTTTAATCATAGGAGTGGTTTTCTTTATTGCAGTGGCTGAGCACTGGATGGGTTGTTTAGTTCATTATCTGAGAACTGAGTGGCAGAGAAATGTGGCTTTCTAATCAGAAAGATGATTATGAGCTGATAAGCTGTTTGGAGGAGGATGTTCAACCCACTGTGCACATTCCATTCTGCCACTGCAAGGCTGATTTGAAACTCCATGGTTTTGTTTAAAAGCAAACCACCAAGCAAACCTTCTTAGCAACTATTTGTTTATACTCTCTGTCCCTGTAATTTCTGTAGCTTGATGTGGTTGATGATCCACTCCAAGCAAACAAAAAAAAAGACTTTTAAGCCCTTTCTCTTTATGTCTTTTAAACCTGTTTATCAGTTTTGATCTTTCCTCTACACACATTAACAGGAGGATAAGTGTGAATAATACAGGAACATTCTGCCTTCATGTATAGACATCCAGGCTGCTTCCTATAATTGAGAGTGACTTTTAGTTTTGTTTTAAAGTACCAGTAATTACTTTTGTAATTGTAATGCAAAACTGTCTTTCACTAATTTACATTAGAAGTCTTTTCACACACAGAAGAGAATAAAAGGTACATAAAATGTAGCATATTTAAAACTGTTTCTACCTACTTCATAAAAAATAAGTGTCAAACATCTTTTTCAGGACGTGAATATATCTGAACTTATGAAGAAGCTAGATATTCTTGGAGATAATGGGGTAACACTTTTTTACTTTTAAATGTACCTCCAGTCTCATGGTTAATTTAAAGCATTATTCTTCCACAGCAAATACTAACATCCAAGAGAGTGCACAGGGTGATTTTTATATGCCTGTGTTTGTATGAAAAATATGAATGGTTAGGAATGGCTTTTATGACATGAAATCTTTAAGTTAAACTGATGCTAGTGAAAAGAGTATTTTTTCAAGGTAGAATTTGGTCTTGACTAAATGATACGGAAAATAGGCACTGTAGTAGGCAAAGTGAAAAGATGCAAAACAGAAGGCAAAGCCAGACCAAGTTTTGAATTACCCCTCTTGAGCAGTAATAGTAGCACCTTCTCTTGTGAAGGCTGTCACTGCCAAGAGTGGATTTTCTGGGAGAAATGCAAGGATAACTCTCTCCCTCCCCTTTTTTCCTCTTTATTGCTAAGTACTGTATCAAATCATAGTCACACATTTGGGGCACAAACATCCAGGAAGCTGAGTCCAGTTTATAGCTAGATTTAACAGATTCAGGCCTTTTAAATACTAGTTTTGAGTTCTAGATTTGTACGTTAAGGTCCTGTGGAGGTTTCTATGGCACTTATTCTTTGCACTGTTTTCTTTAATTGGAAGTCTGAAGTTCATGAAAGTGAGATTCACTTGTTGCAAGGCTTAGTCCAGTGAACTGGGAAAAACAGGAAAAAAATTGCAAAATCCTTAACTGAAACCACTTAATTTTCATTGAATGATCTGTTTCATTGAATGATTTGTTGAAAGTGTTGTGGGGCTGGTATGCTGAAATGGAGTGGAACTAAGCACCCTTGGTTTAATTTTCAGTACTCTCAGTCATGGGATCCTTTTTGGTCATGTCTATAATCCTTAATGTTATAACTGATTTACTTTTTGAGTATGGTTAAAACTCACTGCTTATGTTAAAGAATGAATTTTTAATCCAATTTTAAATGCATCTTTTTGTATTTTAGAATTTGAGAAATGAAGAGCAGGTTGCAATAATCCAAGCTGGGACTGTCCTTTCCCTCTGTGAAAAGGTAGAATTTAGTAAATATTTTTCTCTGCTAAAAACTGGCTGAGTCTTCTAGGATATGTCCTAACTTTGCCAGGGAAGCATGGCTTTTCTGTTCAGGTCATCTAGACTGGAGCATGTGTTCATCCTTACGTGAATGTTGGGATTGTGATGTCTTGAGGCCAAACTTAAGAAAGAAACACAGTTAAAAAATAAAAACATGTTTTGGAGATATTCCCTTAGCATGAAGTACTAAAAATCCACTTAACACAAGAGACTTCATTCCCAGAAGTTCTGGTGCTCTCAGTGCTCAGGAGCAGTTGTGAGGTGCCCTCTGTAAGGTGCCCGTGGTGCCTTTTGGGCTCCTTTCTGTGGATGACTGAAAAAGCTCAGAGTAGTCACTGCTCCTTTCCTCTGTAAATTAGTGGACATACAGAAAAAGTAGTTTGCACAAGACAATCAGGTCACTCCTTTCTGTATGGCTAGTTCTTTACTTCCAGAGAATATAATCTGTATATGAAAGGGGTGGCATTTAAAACTAAGACAGACTTGCAGATTCCTCTGAAGAAGCTCTGTGCATCCTTTTCATATATTTCCATTAAATCTTTCCTGATGTATTGTTGAAATTCAGAATCAGATATTTTAAATTAAAATTTGAGCAGTTCTAATAGTTGCTTTAATTGATATAATTTTAATAATCTACTTATCTAAATACCTTAAAGTAAATAATCTACATTAGGTAATTTAATAATCATTAATTTAAATGAGTACATGCTATAAGCAAAATACAAATGGGGAAAAGGACTAAAATCCCTATGGTTTTTCACTATGCTGTGGCATTAAAAGAGAAGGAATTTTAGCACTTCACATCCAAGAAATGAAAGGAGAAGAGCCCCACTATAAAAGGCTAAGATATAGGCTCCCAAAAATGCTGTTTGTGTTTCCTGTGCCCCTTGGTTTGTGAAAGGCTAACAAGCATAGAACGTTCAGAATCAACATTTAGTTTTGCATATTATTTGCATACTTTAAAAAAAATTAGACCTCTAATTTTTGCAAATATTCCTTCACTTGATTGAGGGTAGCTGTGAGAGATGCTCAGGATTTCTCATTTCCATTGATTTCAAAGGTTCAGAATGCTCAAATATCCATGGTGAGGCTTTCCTTAGGAATATCTTCTGCTTGTCACCTTCAAAATGAAGAAAACAAAGATGGTGAAAATAGAATCTCTGGGGAATATTGTGTTCTGTCAATTTTTTTCTGTAGAAAGCTAACTAAAGCTAATTTTTTTGCTGTAGAAAGCTGCTAAGCAGATAAAACAAATGTCAAATTTTATTCATCAGTCTCTTAAATAGTGGAAGGTTCAAAATGATGAAGTAATGAATTCACATTTCATAAATTGTAAACTTTTGTTTGAAATTTTCTATACAAATCTTGGGAAAAAAAAAAGCTAGTATGCTAGTAATTCCTTTGAGTCTGAGACCTAATGAAATCACCAAAACACTAAATTAAAGGAGTTGATGTGCAAAGGTTACCAAAGACTTAAAGCAAATATGAGTTAGTAAACAAGGCGGTTGAAGAAAGCGATAATTACCAGTGGCAAATCTGCTCTCTATAGTCATGGGTCTTTGTTGAAGACCAGTAGAGAAATCAAATTAAATAATTCAGAACTGACCATTTCCATCCATTCCAATAAACCTAAATGGAAATATTAACATAATCTTGGTGATAGTAATTAAGCAAAAACCTTGTATCCATGCATTTAGCTATTATGATGTGTAATTTTTACCTTTGGAATGCAATGGCTGTTCTTCATTCTGATTGTTTTGAATGTTACCATAATGGTAAGGGATTCATAGTAGCAACTACAAGAGCTTCCATCTGTCTGTCTGTTTTATTTTTCCTTCTACATTACCAATGTTTTATGAGTGAGCCTTTTCCCAGAAAGAGTGCAGCAAACTGCAGAATTAAGTGTTGAGTTTTCCACCTTGTCTTTTGTTTAAATTGCCCTCTGGAAAAATGAAGGACTGGAGGCCTGAAGTGAGATGATGATTTTACAAATCAGGCCAACAAGCATTTGAGTAAGAAACAATCAGGCTGATTTTGCATTCTTGAACCAAGTGTATTTTGTTTCTTGAACTTTACAGAGGAAAACCCCATTTTAATTTACTGTAGGAAAGCAACCTCCACTTCTTAATCCTTAGTGTGTCTCTGCAGTCCTCCAATTCTGCCTGTGTTCTCATAACCTGTTTATTCATGTGTGCCTCCAGAGTGAATAGATAGCATGGGAGAGGCATATGCCTGGAAGTGCTGGCAACAAACTTGAAAAATGTTTGGTAGAACCTTTTTCAAAATCTCTGCTTGTTTTCTATTTTTTCTCTTCACATTGCTGTAGTGGTTGAAACAGATAGAGGGGACAGAAGCTGCACTGACACAGAAGATGTTAGACCTGGAGAATGAGAAGGTAAGAAACAATAGCTAAAAATTTATTTAGCTAAAACTTATGTCAAGGGATTGTGCATATATTTCATTCCAGGCAAGTTTGCTGCCTTTCTCTGCTTGACAGAGATGGCTTCATGGTAAAATAGGCAAGTGTTTCTAGAACAATCTATTGCTTGCATTCTTTGGGATGAGACAGAACTTTCAAATCCATATAGAACAAAAATAGCAAAGATATATACAGATTAGGGCAGAAAGGCATAACTGGAGAGCACATTAACCAAACAGTGTGAAATTGTCTCTGTGCTTTCTTTGTATATCAATTTGTCAGGCAGCAGCGTCATCTTTTTAATATTGAGGTCAGGCTAGTAGAATTGGCAAGGGTCTTTCTTTGCTCTCTGGTACTCAGCTTCTGGACAAGCTGTCAAGACCTCTTACTCCAGATGACCTTTCTTGTCCCATGGCCTTCTTGCCTAAAGACAGAATGTTATCTCAAAAAGCAAACTGAAGAACAAACTGACCTTATTTTTCCATATGTTGTACAGTTTTAGAAGGAGTGTTTGGTTTTATTGGTTACCATGCATGCTGTGCTTCACATCTTCAAATGGCGTTCAAACACTGATCAATCCTCACCACACCTTTTACAGGTAGACAAATAAGCAGTGTTGCATTCATCCTAAAGAATGGGACAATGAGACAGGAAGGTTAAGTGATTTGCCCAGGGCCACTGAAGAAGTGTGTGTGTTTGAGCCATAAACAAAAATAGAAATGCTCAGACTGTGTTCTCTGTTGAGTGTAACTTGTCATACTGATTGTACTTTAACACAGATAAGATACTTTCCACATTTAGTGTTTCTTTATTTTTAAGTATTGTTATGGAAAAATACAAAGGTTTGGGGAAGGGAAAGTGGCCACAAATACTAGATTCATTTGTAAAGAAAAATGGAAACAATAGGGGGCTTGTAACTTGATATATTTTCTTCCCCGTTATTATCTGTGATGTTTTCAAGTGTTACTGTGGATAGCCCTTGCATCTATTTGTTCAGCACAGCAATCTGAGAATCTGCATCCCTAATGATTGACTCAATGAGTTGAGAAGTTATATTCTAGTATGATACTTTTAGAAGGACTGAGCACTGGTGTAGTTGTCCTTGAAACCCATGTTAAGGGTTTGAGTTCCTGTTCTTGTTTCCTTCCCTCTTGCTTTCTGTGGGCAGCCTTTACTATCCCTTTTGAGAAGTAACATGATCAGGGCAGCTGCATTGCTATTCTGGGGTTTGGCGATAGCTCTGACCCATTTTATCATCTCAGACAAGTGAATCTGCCTCTGTGGTGTCAGACACTTGTAAGAAAGTCAGAACCAGGCCTGTCCTTTGCTGTGCACTCCCAGTGCATGGTGGTGTTTCATCCTGTACAACGGCCTTGCAGTTGCTGTAAGTCATCCATGTCAGAAAATGAGCCACTTGAGTAGCCATGGTGGCATTCAGTTGTATAAACGTGGTGTCTCATACCGTATCACACGGTCAAGAGTTCTGGAGATGTCCACTAAGGGCTGAAAAATATGTCCTGCAAGACTTGTTGGAGGCCCTTTCCCTTCAGGACCAGGAGCATATTTAGTATATGCTGGAGTAGAAGATTCTAAAATGGCTATCATGGCAATAGATGGCCATTTGTTCCCAACCATATTCCAGGACCAAGACCAAGGTCTGACTTAAACTTTGGGTTTTCCTTGAATATTAATTAATAGGTAATTAAAAGAACTCCCAGTTTACAAAATAAATTAGTAGTAAATATTATACTTCTTATACAGAGAACAAGTAGCACCTTATTCCTCTGAATCCTCTAATACTGGTCTTATATATTGCTCCTGTTACCACTTCTACACTGGCAACTGACAGAAAAGTGGTCAGAAGTCTACGTGCATGTTTGATAGCAAAATTTGGCTAAGTGACTTAGAGGCAATCCCATATCCAATAAAACTAATCACAGCAACATTATTTAAATTTTTTAATACTGTTAATAAATTCTGCAATTAGTGATCTTAAATCTTATGTATTTAATTTGGCATTCATTCTATATGTGCAGGAAATGCAAAAGTTTGTTGATTAGCAAAAAGAATGACAGAAAATATTAAATTCAGTCAAAGGGCTTTTCTGCTTTTTGTTATACTACTAATTCTTTTGAGTGTGAAAACCTGCTTTGAAAGAAAAGCTAATAAGTAATCCTCTGATATTCTAGGTACTATCATCAAACCTGTTCTAGGGGAAGGTGCCCCTGCTCATGGCAGGGGGGTTGGATTAAGATGATCTTTGAGGTCCCTTCCAGCCCAAACCATTCTATGATTCTATGATACAAAATACTCTCTCTAAAGGCAACCATTAGAATGTCCAACCATTAGAATGTCCACAACTTACCTGAAACATCATGTTTTGGATACTGAGTTCCACTGAAACCCCAGTCTGTGGGGTTTACAAAGTTGAGGAGTTTGAATTTTAAGAACAAAAGTAAACAATCCCTTAAATCTTAGGTATCCTGAAAACTTCTTCAGCTCTTCAGCTAGTCACTCAACCTCTCTGGGCATCACTTCACCTGTTTCAATTTGGCCTCCTGCCTGTGCAAGCTGAGGACTGAGTTGTTACTTCAGCTTCAGTAACACGTCACGGGGCAGTGCTGCAGAATCCAGCTGTGGCCCTGCATGTTTGGGTTTCCTCCCTAGAACAGATTAGACAACAATTAAGGCATGCCCCATGATTTCCTTAAGGTAATATTTCCATGGGATATTTGCATAAAGTGCCCTCTCTTGTGCTTGTCTGTTCCCTCCCTTGGCCCTGTGTAAGTTACAGCTACTGGACCACATGCATGTACATCCCCCCTCACCTTTTGCTGCACTTCTGTCAGGTCCAGGCAGGTTTGTACACTGCTGTAGAGGTCAATGCTTTCTAGGTACAAATAGGTTGTTAATATGATACACATATTTGAAGTACTCATGTAGTAAATTTGATATTCCAGAAATCCTTAGGATTAACGTGGCCGTTTGCTATGGGTTTTCTTTTGCTTTCAAGTGGAAAGCTTGCATAAAAATGATGGCATTTATGATTCTTAATAAATTGGGATAAAGAACAAACACTCCCTTGTTTTTATTATTGCTCAGGACCTGTTCAGTAAACAGAAGGGTTATTTAGAGGAAGAACTCGACTACAGGAAGCAAGCTCTGGACCAGGCATACATGGTAGGAAAAGAACAGTCATTAAATTTTTCTGTTTTAACAGATCTGATAAAATGCAGGATTTGTTTTTTTTGTTGTTTTTTTCTTTTAATTATAAATAGGACTCTTTTTTACTTTATCTTTTTTTTTTTCCTGCCAGACTAGAAATCAACTATTTCTTAAACCAAAGTTTAGGAAATGGATTATAGTACTTACAAGTGTAACATTCTGCATTGCATTTTTTATTCCATGATATGCAAACATCTTGTTGGTACATCTCAAAGATGGTTTATGTATGAAAAAAAAACATGACTGCTAAAATACACCAGAAATTACTTTAGAAGTTTTTCAGTATTTCTTTTCCCGAAGCATTTGTAAGTATTACTGCTGCTAACCTATCCTCAATCAGGAATGCCTGTTCTTCCTATGCGATTCCTTCCTGTGCAATCCTATCCAACCTTACCCTTCCTTGTTTTCAAAAGGGAACCTTGCCTTTTCTCAGGCTAAACAACAATTGGGAATTATCCAGGAATTGGTAAAATTACACATACAACTTCACTATACTGAGACTGGGAAATCAGAATATAATGGCCTGAAGCACTATTTATATGCTGTAAATGTTTCTTACTTGGAAAATATTTTCAGAGAAGAAGCAAGGTCTAGTGCTCAGAGCAGATAACAGAGATAAAAGCAAGCAGGCACTATTTCTAGCACTGTGACCTTGGGCAAGCCATTTAACCTCTCTGTGCAGCTGTTTATGCATCACTAATATGGATGGAATTACCTACCTCACAAAGGTGTTATGAGGGCCAAAGGGATGTGGTCAGATGCTCTTGATCCAAATATTGTTAGTCTGGATGGTGGTTTTTTATAGGATCATGCTAACCCCAGTAATAAAGGAAACACTGTCATGATTCCTTCCTTTTCTCTTGGGAATACAATTCTCCACGGGAATGTGAAGTTCTTCTGTGTCCTCTGCTTTACAAAGTACTGCAGTTTGGTCAGTGCATGAGAATCATGTTAGGAATCTGGCAGACAGCAGGAGATGGATGAGGGATTAGTGTATACAAGTGTTCCTTCCTTCATTGCTTATGGCAGCTTGGAGCTAAGCCAGTGGTGTAGACTGTGAGCCATGGATATCAGGTCACTAGGGCCACACAGAGGGAGAGCGAGATTTCTGTTCACAGTTTTTCCTGTGGTCTTTTTATTTTATAGGATGGTTTAACAACTCAGATGCAGTTGAAGGAAATCTGTTAGTTTAAGTTAAATTTGTAATGTTCAGCATCAGAATTTGGAGGTTTATCAGGTACTGAATGCAGACAGACCTATCTTCTGAATCTTTCTTAAACGGAAGAATCGATGATTTGCCAGAACAGGACCCATCTCCCGGGTGTCAGTCCGTGCCATGAGGCTGCGTGCACGCTGTGTGGAATGCTCCTCACTGCTCACACTTGCTGCTTTCTGTCTACCTGTCTGTGTCCATCCTGCCCTCCTGCCTTACCTTCGCTTGCTAGCCTTCTCCTCTAACTCTTGGTGGGTCGTTTGCTTGCTGGATTCAAACGTCAGCCTGTCTGTGTGTGATTTGGGTTGCATTAGAAAATCCAGGAGCTGGAAGCCACGCTGTATAATGCCCTGCAGCAGGATCCAGGCAGGCGGGCGAGCGAGTCGCTGACGGAAGCGCAGCGGGAGGATTTGCGGGCGGCGGTGGAGAAGGTGCGGCGGCAGATCCTGAGGCAGAGCCGTGAGTTTGACAGCCAGATCTTGCACGAGCGGATGGAGCTGCTGCAGCAGGCCCAGCAGGTAATCCTGGTTCTCCCTCCCCACCCTTGGTGTTGGTGTTACCTCTGTGGTTGCCGCCACTGCCCGTACGACAGCATCGCTTCACCCTCACCTCGTGGAGTTCTGTTCAGTCTGGTCTCTGTACAGCTCCCGTGCCAAGGAGCCGTGTGGTGTCAGGACCTGGTTGTGCTGGGCATGGTGCACACACAGAACGAGTCACTGTCTCACCACAAGGTGCTGTTGCACAACCTTTCATGTCTGAGCAGCCACACAGTCTTCCACAGGACTCCAATGGGAGCTTGTTGCAAGGTTCAGGCCTAAAGTGGAAAAAGTCAGAATGGAAGGTTGTTAGAGTGTAACACAATGAAAGCAGTACAGGCAGAAACAGTAGTTACAGGAATCCAAGGGGGTTACCACTGCCCTTTTTATTTATTTTAGCTATTTATGAACTCTTTTGAATAAAATTAAAAAGAGAAAGTCTCAAAAAGTATTTTAAGAGGCCATTTACAAGCTTTCACTCCTGTAAATTCATTCAGAAAAGTCTTGTCTGTCCAAACGGCTTCTTTTAGCACAATTATTGACGACTTGAATTTGGCAAGGTCCTGGCCTATAGAATGCGGTAATTATTTAGTATTGGTAGGATTGCTAATGTTTTTGTGCATATATTCAGTGAAAGAGGAGAGCTGCATGTCTCAGGGTGTTAATTAATTACTTCAGCAGAAATAATTGCTTCTAAGGATTTTGGTTCTCCTTTATAGTAGACTCTGGCAGTCGTAGGCAGATGTCCTAGATCTTGAGGACTGCTTGGCTACTTTCTGTGCAAGTCTGAAATCACGTATTGTAAATGCCAAAATGTGCTATGCAGATGTGTCCAGAACAATGTTGCTATTTCAGGTGATGATTCGTGTGCTGGGGCAAGAACTGCTTTTAGTTTAGTCCAAGCCTCTCTCTGTTCAGGTTGGCTTCATAGATGAGTATAGCTGAAACTGCTGTAATGTGACCGAGCACTGTTGTGTTCATCTCCTGTCATCCTGCAGTGGTGGGAAGTGCTTATGGTGGCAGTGCTAGACCTGAGCTCTGAGTCCCAAGAAGTTTCCTTTCTCTACTCCTTGACTCTGCTCCATTGGTTTGGAATGTGTAACATTGAGAGCAGGAGATGAACTTGTTTAATGGGTTGTCACCTATTTTTAGTCATCAGCAATGGTGCACAGAAGGTAGGTACCAGCTGACACTTTTAGTGGCAGCAAACATTAAATTTGGTAAATAAGGATGGAGCCAGAAGATATTAGTTTAATGTTATAAGTGTAGATGGAAATTAGTGAGAATGGAATTTTTTGTCTCTTAGGCAGTCCAATTTCCTAGCCAGACTGTTGGTGTTTTATTCAAAACCATAACACAGTGCTTTTCAGTTGGGTAAATATTGTTTGTGAATGATATTTAATGAGTGTGAATGACACTGACTGTTGAGTAATGGCTCTACATCTAAATAATTGTTAATTTCAGATTTTAACATCAGACTAGATATAGTTCGGTCAGTTTCTTTCACCAGGAATGTGGTTTGACATATTTTGTGTCCCTTGTTAGAGTGTGTTTTTGGGGGACCTGAGCAGTTGAGCTCATGTAATGGGGGCAAATAAAAAGGAAAAAATAGGAGTAGACTTGTAAAGCGAAACAGTTGTCCCAGAGGAATCAAAAAATCCATATTTTATGCATATCTGGGGTTTAATTTAGATTTTGTTCCAATTTGTTCCATGGCCTGCTTGCTATCAATTAGAGCACTTTATATGCACATCTGGAGCACATCTGTTAGTTCAGTTCATGTATTCACAGATTGCTTCACAACATAAGGTTAAATATGACGAGTACATAGGAAAACCAAAATGCCAACATAAATATAGCTTCATTAGCCATGGATGTTTATGTACCTGTCTCCAGATCCATTTTATAGGATGTCATTAGAGTTTCATGTTGTGCCCATCTCATTAGATGTTACAGCCCTGCAGGACATGTTAAACTGAATTCCACTGCTTAATAAGCATCTAAGTATTTTAGTCATCTATTTTTAACACACACACATGCCCTCCCCCCAACACATACCCTATTAAACAGGAAAAACAAAGGCAAAGATGCTAGTTAGTTAATTTGCCTGGGATATTGGAGGGCTAATTCTCATGGGATTACTTTCATCTCACTAGCAAATGACAGAAGCTGAATGTTACACAAATAAAACCCCACTTGTGCTGAGAGAATCCTAATGAATGGATGAAGCTGCACTAAGTACATCTCTGATAAGTACCCTCCTTTCTTCATATATTTATGTCCAGGAGAGGTTTTGCTGACATTGTGATATCAGCAAGCACCCATTGCACTTTGTTTTGGCAAAACAGTTGTCTAGACCTTGCCAGATTTTACAGTCTGCAGTGCCTCTACAGTATGTGCAACATTTCTTCCTCTGCTGAAGTGGAGGTAATAGAGAATGACAGGACAACATGATGGACCTGCAAGGCTTAACACAGAGTCTCTTTGTTGTAAGCACTCTCAAACTTTCCCTGAAACAGAAACCATGTATTAAAGACTCCAAATTCTATAAAACTTTGGAAGTTCAATCACTTCAGAAGGCCTGTTGCTTTGCTTTCATTACTTCCTGGTCTGTCTGATATAAGGGCTTCAAAAGAACAACTCTGCTTATCTGGCAGGCTGGCAAGAGTCTTCTCTGAGTCAGTTTCTGTGTCATAGAGTGAGGGTTCAAGGAGATCTGGTGACGAAGAAAGAGTCTCCTCCTTCTGCCTATAAATGCTCCTTGACTGTACGTGCAGGGTGCAGAAGTGGGAGGGCATTTGATGAAAGCTGTAGGTTGGTATGCAAGGTTTCATTGTAGATTAATTGCTTCATGAAGGGACTTTGAGGATTTAATGCGTGAGATGCTGGTTTTACAGAGCTGGTAAATGTCCTTCCTGGGGAATGACTGTCTGAGAGGGACAGGGATGGGCATAAGGAAAGGGGTAAATGGCTGCCCAGGTGTGAGCCTGTGCTTGCTGTTTATGTGTTCTTCTTTGTCCAGATGTAAAGCTTGAGTTCTTGGCCACTGGGTATTGACTTTGTTCCAATGAAATAAATATATCATAGGAAGTTAGGCTCTGTATTACATTGGTAGGTCTGTTCTTCTTGGGCATGTATAGCCCCACATTATTACTGTTCATTAGTATATAAATGGAACCATTGTGCATTAAGGAAACCAGGCCTCTGTGGAGCCGAATTAGACAGACTGTGGGATTAGATCTGCTTGCTAAGGCACACAACAGTTTATTAAACCCAGAGTGCAACATGCAGGTCTGGGGGACAGATCCTCAGCTGAAGTAGGTTGGTAGTATTCCCTCTAAGTCAGAGAGGTTGCTTTGATTTACACCATCCTCTCTATTTGGAGGAGGTAAAACATGTTAATTAAAAATCTGTCATGAGCAGCTTGTGATATTTGCTTCCAGCAATTGGGCATGTGCGGATATTGCCATCAAAAAAGTCTCATTTTGCTACACAGCTATTGCAACCTTTTGAAAAATCAATGTCTGGTTTATTTTTAGCAGGACTTCACTTAAAAGTAACATTTCTGCTATAGTCAGTGCAGTGGAATGACTTTAATGCTTTTTTGAAAATATGAAGGTCATTACTCGCAAGTTCTCTTAAGAAAAGTAATTTCTAGAGGTAGAGAAAAATGTGTTGTGTAGCTATAAAATGTATCTCGGAGAAAACATATTTTAAACAGAGCAATACATGTTTCTCAAATAGTGATATCAACTTCCTAATAACACAAAGTCAAAAAAAAAAAAGTAAAACAAAAAAACCCACACAAAAAAACAACAGCAGCCCAAAAAATCCCAGTACAGAAAATCCACACAACATTATGGTAAGTTCACCTTAAAAATATATTGTAATTGTCTTGTTTTCTAAAACTAGTAAATATTTAAATGTCAAATTATGCTTTATATAGATCAAACAAATTAAAAACCAAAATATATTTTTGTTGGTTTTACTGTAGCTGTTTCCAGAGTATGAAACTGGGGAAAGCCAGCAGAAGCAGGTTCTAAATTAGGATAGATTTATTCAAATTGCACTGTTGGCAGTATTCAAACATGAAGATAATTTATAATAGAAATGTAATTTATTCTGATTTCATCTGAAGTTATTTTAAAACCAAACAGAAGATAGAAAATCCTTGAAGGATAGCAGATTGACACAAGTTCCAAAAATGGCTGCTGCCAGTCAGAAGGTATATGAAAGACAGATTTTATTAATGTAGTCCAATAATTTCCTAGTGCAGTCTTATCTTTGTATAAAATTGTTAGAAAAAAGAAAGATAAAAGATAGGTTAGTTCATTATGTCATCAAAAAGTGTGATTGTTTTCCCCCCTAAGCTGTACTGTAGTACTGTACTAAGCTCAGTGTGGTTTCTTTTAACTTGAGTTAGAATATTCTTGAGTGAAGCTGAGTTTTACAGAGTAAAAGAAATCATTACTTTAGTTCTAGACATGAATATAAGACATCTATGAACTACTGAACTCATCCAATTCCAGCTTTAAATAGTTGGAATATAGCTGGAAAAAATTTAACTATGTTTTCATTAAACTAGGGCATTTACTCCTGTGACCAGATCGGATTATTCAACAGTAAGAAGAGCAGAAATGACCACTTTATTTGCAATTTACTAGAAGGAGGCAAATCTTTAGGACAGAGCAGGTACTGACCTCCATGTGCCACTCCATAGAGAAGGATTCTCTGCTGGTGTGATGCCTCAGGCACTGCTTTTCATGACACCGAGGAAAAGTCAGAAGCACCCATGTCCTTTTTCATCCTGAAATGTCAAAATATCACTTGAAATTGAGAAACAACAACTAATTTTCTTCACTGAGTTCCTTAGTTCTTTTTCTGACCAGCAGTTTTTTTTCTGAAGGCACAGCTCTTAAAGGCCAAACAAAACTATGGCAAATGCCATTGATCTATGAGTTCTTTCTGTTCTCTTCTGTATGAACAATTTTTCCATGCTGGGAGAGCAGTTTGTTTACAGATCCATAGGGTTGGATGTCAGCATATCTATATGATCATATTGGATCATGTATGATCATATAGCCATTTCTAATAGATATTTGTTTGGAAGCCGGGGTGTTGGTGCTTGTTTCTCACCCAAGGAGAATTATTAAGGCTCAGTGTTTGATGGGAACACTTTTGGGGAGGGAGAGAGGGAGGGAGAATGGTGTGCTCAGTGTACCTCATTGATAGGCATAAGGAGGTGCTGCCTTAAATCTGTCCTCTCTGGCACAATGCTTTGTGAAGCCAAAGACAACCCCTCCTCTGCCATGTTGCTTTGTGCCAGAGAGGCTGGCTTGGTCAAAAATTCACAGCTGTGTCACACAGTTTAGAAATTAGGTGGAAGTATTACTATGAACCTTGCTATAATAATAACTGGGGAGGCTCAGATAATTTTTCCTCTAAATCTACCTAGATTTAATGGTTTAATGTTTTTATTTTGAATCTCAAAGGTTAAGCTGCTAGCTGTTTGCATACAATATGAAGAGATATACATAGGGTAACCACTGATCTTTCTTTTTTTTCCCTTACTATTGGTGGTCTGTAGTTTGTTGTTTAAAATATTATAGATTATTGTTGATAATGTGATTTTTTTATATTCATCGCTCTTAAAAGCATCTGATATACCACAGCTGTATAACTGTCATCAATATTCATCAAGCACATCATGACTAGGCTAATCATGGTTGACCTGTGGTATTGATTTGTCATGCAGGAGTGAGCATGGAGTCTTTCAGCACATTATTGCTGCTATAATGACAATATCACAACAACTTTCTGTCATTTCCCACAGCTGACATGCATGGCAGATGAGGGTTAATTTTAGTAATTTCTATATGTTCATCTTACAGTGTTTCCCTGTATATGTTTTCTTTAGTCTTCAACTGTGTCTGCTTTGCTTGTTGCTTTAGTCATGCTACTTGTCTAAATAAGTGGTGATAGCAGAACTGCTGTACCTAAAAAAATATATCTGAAAGATCTGCTCTCTTTGTCCTAAACAAGGTGTGACTGAGGGTCTACTCAAAGTAAGAGCAACTGTATGCCTTGCAATAATATTAGTATCAAGAAAACTCTTATTTGAAATTTGAATGCTGAAATCCTCTCATCTGAAATCTTGAACACCCTGTTTCTTAGTAAAGACCAGTGGGAGATGAGGAAAAGTAAGGCAAAAAGAGAAAATATATGAAGTTTGTTACAGAAGTTAAGGATTAAGTGTATTTTCATATGCCAAATGCATATATATATCATTATAATTAACTACATGGGAATTTTTTATTTAAATATTTGAATGTAAAATAATCTAAATTTAATGATAACTATTACATTATGCTTCTGGGGTCTTTTTTTCCCTGCCTGATAATGTGTCTAGGCTGTCACAGAGTCAGTTTTAACATGTGGAATGTATTTTGTCTTCTGAGCTCACACAGACTTAGCACAGCCATTCTGTTTAAATATAAATCTAATATGACCTAAATTATTGGTTTCCTAATGAAAAGCAATAGGACTGTTGATATTCTTCTGTTAGATATCAATGTATAATGTTGCATAAACTAAAGGATTCTCAGTGTTAAGAGTAATCAGTAATCAAGTTTACTAATAAATACTACATACATATAGTAATTTGTATCAGATTACAACAGATAGTTACTTGGGGCTGAATGCATTTATAAAATTCACTGGTTTACAACTACAAATGTGATTGAATATATATGCTGAGAATTGCATCAGTGGAGCTGCTAAAAGGTTCATTTTCATCAGAAAGGCAAATAAAGAAACTACAGATTCATAATAAAGATTAAAAAGAACAATTGTCCTACATCAGTAACTATTAATTGGATTATAATTAGACTACAGAACAGAGAGAAGAATGAAATTTGTACCTGCTGTGCAAACAAAATAATGATTGAGAATCAGAGAGATATGGTCCATCCAAAATGATTATTTTTATATGCAACTGGCTGAAATTTACATTATGTTTTCATTCATGAAGTAAAATACGATGTCAACAAAACCAGCTTACACTAATGCTGTTGCAGTGGCATTTTTGCTTCCTTATGACCATTATGCAAAATCACATTCTAGGAATATGGGATTAAAGGGAACATTTGGATTTCTGAATATACACCCCTTCCAGCAGCAGATCCAACAGCTTGAGTAATGCATGTGACAATTGCCTATGCAAATTGTATTGTTAAAACACTACATGCTTTAAACAGCTGTTAAAATGCATTGGATTTCAAAAAAGCCCAAGAAAATAATGTGTTTATCCATCACTTTAGTGATTTGAATAATAGCTAAAGGCAAGTCAGTTTACATTCATCTTTGTTTAAATTTATACATGTAATACAGTTATGCCATTCACACTGCTGAAGATCTTACATACCTGAACAGTGAGGAGACTCTTCTTAAAATGATTATTTAATGAAATTATATTGATTCTTCCCTCTGTCAGATTGATAAAATATTTCCCATGCTAAATTTCCCTGTAGAGTGAGATACCTTCTTGATCATAAAATGGCTTCAGAGATTCAACATGGTTCATGTCAGATGTAGCCTGCCCGTGGTGCCCATCCTATGAAAGGACATTAACCTGAAGCTTTCCAACATTTCAGGGCCAGGCTCTAAGCAGCTTAGCAAATCCTTCTTTGTCTGCTTTGTGCTAAAATTATCAAATTGTTTTCTTGGATTTGCTGGTGAATGTAAATCCAATAAGAGTGTGTCACAGGAACTGTTAAAGTGATTTCTAACCCCCCTAATTAGTACATTCCTGTATTTTCACAAGTGCAGTAGCATGGCAAGGAGCATATTTTGCAGCTAGATTAATTGATCTTCTTGGTGTTGCTGTCTGTAAAACAGTATATTCACATGGGTAGGCTCTTTACTTACTTACTTATTTAGGGAACAAAAACGTCAGCTCTGCAGTTCGACTCCTCAGTGAAGGATGATGTGGTATCATTGAAAGACAAAATTTGTCACAAAAGTTCTTTTCCTGATGGATTTTTCCCCATTTCAAAGCTTCTTGAGGATTTGAAGGCACCTAAGGTCTTGGTTCAGGACTGTGAATGTCTGACTACCCCTGTGGGTAAACTGGAGAGGACAGAAGGCTTGCATGAAGAAATCCATGTAGCCTGCATCACTGCCCAATAGAGAGAAAATGTAGAAAATGTAGAAAATGCAGTCTATGTGTGTAACTACAAAGGCAGCTGGGACATCAGGTTTAAAAAAAAAAAACAGAATCTGTGAAAGATTGATTATGAAAGATTGATTATGCCTTGTGAAAGGCACCATGTAATTGTAGAGTGGCACAGTCCATTTCTCATCAGAACCTGAGATAGCTTGAAAGACAGGTTTAATCAAATGAGGAAGTGCACACATTTTGGCTGCTTAGGGGAGGAAATCTGGACCTGGCATTTAAGTGCAGTAGGGCACTTCTGTACAGCTCAGATCCATTTTCTTTCTTTGTATTACTGAGGTTTCTCCCATGTCTAAATTTATGAGAAATCATTACTGTGCTGAAATGTTGCCTCCAGTATAAAAATGATAGCTCTGAGACTGCAATCCAGGGCTCACTGAACTCAGACTAAGGATTTCCATTTATTTCAGCACTCCTTTACAAAGGGAGCAATATTAATGGGAATGGTACTTAATGTAGATGGATTGCTATTAAAACATGCTGGGCACTCAGACTTCATGTGTTCTCTGTGGCAATGCCATTAACCTTAGCTTTAAATGGAGCAATATTGTCATTTTGGCTAAACCACAAGCTGAGTCTTCTAAGCCTGTGTTACTGAAATGTCTCTATTAGTGAAAGTAGAGTAATATTTCCAGGCACACATGCACCATCATGCTGCTTGCAATTTGCCTAAACTTTTGACTCCTCAGACTTCCCAGAGATGTGGCATCCAACCTTGGGGTTGCAGTATAGCTGCAAGAACCAAAGCATTCTACAAATGACAAAATTTGCCTTTTGAAATCAGTACCTGGCTGGTTCTTTACTGGAAGTGTACTAATATGATTTCATTGGACTCTTGGTCTTCAATTCTTTAAATACTATTTTATCCTTTTTGTTGCAACATTGCACAAGGGAGTAATGACAATAATCAATCTGCATCCAGGGTTATCTAGCCTCCTGCTGAGTTTGGATGCAGATTGATTATTGCCATTACTCCCTTGTTCAGGGGTGTAACAAGGGTGCTGGAAATTTTCCACCTATCAGGAAAATTGAGCTGTAGGTGCAGGGATATGTGAATTGGTCCCTCCAAGGCCAGTTCAGGTACCATACTACCTATAAAGCAATGCTTCTACCAAATTTAGACATTCCCAGACCGGCTGGGAGTAGGAATCTGCAGTCCCATCTTGGTGGCTCTTGGTGGTCCTTTGCTACTCGAGAAATGAAGACCTGACTTATCTTAATTTCTCTGACAGTACTGGAAGGCTCTTGTCATCCAAGTTTACCAAAGAGAATTGCTTCAGTGAGTCACTGGACTTCAAGAAGTGGATTCTGATTTCCAGAAAAATGAAGTTTCCATTATGAGGTGAAAGGAAATGGAGGGTTATGAGCATTTATGAGGAATCTTCTGCTGAAAAAAAAAAGTCAAATTTCTTGCTTTTGGGGCAGCTGGACAGTCCTTTGTGTTTGGGATCTCTCCAGGAATTAAACTGGAAAGGCCTGCAGTCAGTGAACATATAATTTATATAACTGTGGTTGATGATAAACATTCCTTTTGTGACTTTTTTAGTAACAATGTCATATGTAGTGCCTGCCACATTATGGGCAGTCTTTGCCTGTCTTGGCATTACAGACTTCCAAAGGAAATGTATACTTTAGCTGCCTGACCCTTCTGGATGTGCTCTCTCTTACCTAATTGCTGGCATTTTTAGGCTGTTTCATCTGTGCCTCCTACCTTTGCAGATGTGCTGCATGTGTAAGAACTATGAAGAGAAGTTTTATAATGGAACTTAAAAGTCTGTTCAAATCACAATTAAGTAATAGGTAAGGCATCTTGAGTGTCTGTTTCTGTGGCTGGCAGTGGAGTGGATCTGTGAGCTGAGCCCCACTCCTGGCAGAGCCGCAGCTGCTGTTGAGCATCGCCTGGCCAGCAGAGCCATCTGCTGATAGCTCTGCACAGGGAATGCCTCAGCCCTGGCTGCACCATGGCTGCCTGGGAGCACTTACTCAGAGGTGGCAGCAAACTCATTGCTAGTGGAAAAATGATTTATTTTTCGAGTAGGTGCCTGCCATGCTGAAATGGGGGCAGGTCCAATCCAACCCTCTTTTGAAACTCAGGGAAGCTCCATGCAGGGAGCATTTGCAAAGGCACCATCTGTTATCCAGAACTTTTGTGATGAGATTTCATTTACTATTGTAATAAAATAAATGGAAAAAAGTATTCATTATTTTGGCACGTTGGTTTTGAATGCAGGCAAGGTGGACAGTGTTAGGAGTCTGTCCCTTATGTTTACTCTCCTCTCTTCCATGGTTGCACTCCCATTGCCCTGTTCTTGCCTGACTATGGCTCTTTGTTTGCCTGCAGTAACTCCATTGTATGGCCCTGTGATTTGACTACACAGGGTTATTCTCAAGAATCCTGCCAGTCCCAAAAAGGTGCACCCCTGTGACTGAGGGCCAGCTATGAAGTGCAGAGCACAGGACTTGCTAGAACCCAGCAGAGCCCGGCTCTGCATTGTTCCTAACCCTCACTCTGACTGTGACCGAGCTAGGGACTCCAAAGGAAACACAAAAATCAGCTGAGACTCATTAAAGTTCTGAGAGCAAAATAGAGTCAATTTTGTTGCTTCCTCACAATTTTTTTGTGCTGTTGAAAATATACTGGATTTGCAAAGGTCCTGCAAGGCATGTCATGGGTAGAGCTGAATGCATCTTTTATAGCACAATTGTTACAACACCATACCACATATCAGGAAAAGCTCAACTTAGTGATCATCAATTTATACCCTGAAATATAAAAGTATGTAGAATTTCATTACAACAATGAAATAGTTCTGCATGATTTGTTGTCACAGTCACACTTCCACAAACATAAACAAATAAGAATATACTGAAAGAATTTAATCAAGTGTTGAAATCTGACAGCAAGTCCACAGCTTCTTGATTGGTAATTCTAGCAAATGAAAAGAACAGTAGGTAAAGATGTAAAGGCTTATACTGAATCTCAAACAGTCATGCCTTGGTCTTAATTGGTATCTCTAACTTTTGTGTAATTTCCTTCTCAGTAATTAAATATAGCCTTTGACTGATGAACATATCTTGCTACTTCTAGAAGATACTTGTTTGTTACAGCTATGATTATTTATCTTACATGTATCTTTCAAAGTTATATTTTGGAAATTGCCATCTTTATGATCAAGAAAATGCAGTAAATGTTTACAATAAGGGAAAATAATTATTTTTATG
The DNA here is from genome assembly GCA_003676055.1 of Chloebia gouldiae. NCBI lineage: Eukaryota > Metazoa > Chordata > Aves > Passeriformes > Passeridae > Chloebia > Chloebia gouldiae. Next base: position 35,984,896 of record QUSF01000005.1, on the reverse strand, counting down.
TGTTAAATACTCTATGCAAGGGTTAATCTGTTGGGTTGTTTCTAGCCAATATATTGCATATGCATGTATATATTTTTAATGCTTTATCTACAGTTAAATGGAAATAAGTGATTAAATCATATTTTTCAGGATATATAAATAGCTGACCTATGCTGGTTATCTTCCAGTGCTGTCCCTGAGCAATCAGAGGATATTCATGGGAATAGCTACACCCACTTCATCCTCCTGGATAATCCTCCAGGGAAAAGCAAGTAAACAGCTAGGAGCAAACAACCCCAAGCTTTGATACCCGATGAACAATTCCAGCCCAAGGTCATGTTTTAAAACACATTTTGCTCTGTCTAGATTCAGACTCTTTAATTTCTGCAGCAAAAAGGTTAGTTACAAAATTTTACTCTCTGGCAGCCAAAGTATTCTGTCGCTGTGATTTGCACTCCTATGAGAGGAACCCAAGGTGTTTAAGCAATCACCTGCCTCCAGTAGCAAGTCTGGAGCAGCAAGTCTGGAGCAGCTCTGGGCACACATTTATCCTCACCGGTGCCTGCCCTGCTGGCTGCATCCGCCAGTGCAGGGCAGCAGCAGAGCCCCGGCCGCCCGACCTGCACCATGGCTCTTATCAGAACAGAACACGGCTGTTATCACAACGTGCCCAGGCACAATTCAGTGAGCTGAGAAGCAGGACAGCACTACAGCAAGCAGGGAAAGCAAGAGGTGGCCACTAGTGAGCAGGAGATTCTAACCCACAATCAGGTAGTCAAGCCCCATGGCACAAACAGGAGCCTGTTGATCCCTGGCTGAACAGCACTAAGAGCTGTAAATTTAATATAGCACATCCCAGTCAAATTTGTCATTATCCCAAAGCCTTCAGCCCCACACTGGGCACTAAACAGAGCTCCTGTGGTTTCACCCCTTCTGGCAGCCCCACACAGCCACTCCCTCCCTCCCTCCCTCCCCAGCAGGAAAGAATTAGAAGAGTAAACTAAAAGTAAACTAGAGTAAACTAAAAAACGATGAGTTGGGATAAAGACAGGTTGATAGGGAAAGCAAGAGCTGTGAAGGGAAGCCAAAAAAGAGAAGACATTAATTCACCACTTCCCATGGGCGTTCATCCATCTCCAGGAGAGCAGGGCCCATCACATGTACCAGGGACTGGGCAGACAGGCACCACCATTCCAACTGTTCCCTCTTTCCACCTTCTTCCTCCCATGTACATACTGAGCATAATGTCACATGATCTGGAATATCCCATTTGTCAGTTTGGGTCACCTGTCCTGGTTGTGTCTCCTCCCAGCCTCCCATTCACATCCAACTTCCCTGCCAGAGTATGAAAATGGGAGTATGAAAAGCAGAGAAGACCTTGGCTCTGTGTAAGCCCTGCTCAGCAATAACAAAAACATCTCTATGATATCAACCCTGTATTCAAAACACAGCCCCACACCTGCTACTGTGAAAAAGTTAACTCTGCCCCAGCCTAAACCAGCATAATCTGCCTGTTACCAGTCTAGTTGTTTTGAAGTTTTTTTGTAGATTTTCACTACTAAGAAATTCGATGCTTTCTGTAGTCTCTTTCAGTTGGTAGATTGTCTTTGTATTTTAAGTGATTTTTAACAAAGTGTATGTCTCTGCACCTTAAAACTATTCTCTGTCTTTCATCTCCCAAAATTTAACAATTATTATGGGAGGGAATTGGAAAATAGAAGCCTCAGCCTTTTTTTTAGAGCTGTTCTGAATAGTTGGAGAAAATAGCTGAATAGCTATAATCATGAAAAGATGAAAAATTCATGAGGGAGTAATAACATCTCGATTTTTTACTTGATTAACATAATTCCCAAATCCTAAAAATGCCATCTTATCCTAATTAACTTGTTCTTTTAGAGAGGAACACTTGCTCTAAACCCTGAGGTGAGAAAGCCACCAGATGTTTGGTGGCTTTTTTCTTTTTTTTTTTTTTTTTCCTAAAAGCAGAGTCTCAGGAGTTATTGAAAAATACCTTTACATGATAAATATTGAAGATTAAAATGATATTTTAAAAAATTGCTTCTCTCCACTTATCTCGTTATGGTCAAATTTGATCTCAGAGCACAGGACAACCCCCAGAGAATTGAAGTCTGTAATTCAGGTCTGGGATGTGGTTCAGAGCAGGAATCAGCATAACTGTAATGAATAGGAGAGAAACAGGAGTCCATCCTGATGGATTTGAGATCTTGGGAGTGATTCCAAATGCCTGCTTCTCATCCCATGGTTTTTCACAGTGATTGTAACATTCCTGGTACATGCAGTATGTGAAGATGATCATTTGAGAGATAGGCTTGACTTGAACAGGGTGTAGATGAACTATAAATCAATTCAAAAACAGAGGAAAAGTGGAATTAATACAGCTGTGCTTGGGGCATTTGTGATTGTCAGCAAAAGTGCATTCACTTATGTCACTGGAGGGTAATCTGGTTCATGCTGGTTTATGTATTGTCTGGGGAAATCTTTGAGCACTGCAGTATGATACAGTGTAGATTTTGATTGACTTACACTGAATGTGCAATATTCAAAACAGGCTTTAAGTGAAATCTTCAATTTTGAAACAGGAGCAATGATAACAAAGCTTTTTGTTCATGGCTTGTCTTCAATATTTGTGTGGAGGAGCATGCCCTAGGAAAAGTGAACTGCAGGGTTGTGTGTACCTCATTTCTGGAATAGTTCTAGGTTAGATTTCTGATTTTCAGGCCAAACTTTGTGTTTCTCCAAAGCAGTGTGGTCACTGGATCAGCTGCTGCCTTGCTGCAGCTGTCCTGGGCTGTAATGAGTGTGGAGCATTTACCCTGTTTGAGGTCTTAGAGCTGAACGGAGATAAACAACTACCACAGCAGCTGATACACACAGGTTTGTAAGTAATGTCTGGATGTTGTTTTGAAAGAGGTACTATTGTTCACATCAATTTGAGAGTCATAAAATAATTTGGAAGCAAGGCAGCAGCAGCTGCATTAATTTTACTCCCCTATGCTGTCCACATTAGAGGAGATGATGATTTGTCTTTCCAAGTTCAGGAACTGTTAACACCCCTAGCTGTTGTAGGCCAGGCTGAGATTGGGTAGTTAATCCCTCAAAAAATCTCATTGTTGTTGTTGAAATTGTTTCTTGATCACCAGTGACTGTTAGTAGATTTCAGGTTTCTGCCTATAGAAAAAAAAATTAAATATAACCTACTTTATCTGTAACAAGTACAATATACTGAAAGTGTAATAAAATGCATCTAAATTGTATAAGACCCCCAACATCAAAAGCAAAATAAAAAATAAGAAAAAAAGTGTAACTTACAGAAAGGTGAAAAGGAGCTATGTGATACAGAAAAGAAGAAGATATGTGGACCCAGCAGCAGTCATGTTTTTGAAGAAACTTGTGAAACTGATCAAGAAAAATCCTTAAAAATATGGGAGCTACAGTGAAGGAAACATTCCATCTGGCTCTGGTGGGAGGTGACTGGTAATAGGACAGAGCTGAGTCTCTGGATGGTATCTTTGTGATAAACTGAAAATCTGTGTGTTCTCTTTTTTCTGGTATAGCCTGACTATGCTAGAAGCATGGTTATATTTTATAGGAAAAGAAAATTAAGGGTTAAAAAGAAATGTTACAGTGTAATCTGATGGCTGTCTAGGTAAGCAGAAAAACTGGAAGTTGCACAGAGGAAGAATTTTGATGCAAAATGGAATCGTCTGTGTGTATATGTTAAAATTATGATTAATGAGTGGTGATGAGTAGACTTCCTGGTAGTAAATGTGACATTCTGAACATGCAGCTTGTTTGAATTGCCATGGTTTCATGGAAATGTGGAAAATTTTGCCATGGAAATGCCTAATATAACTGTAAAGGAAGTGTTATATTAATAATGGGCATTTGTTCTCTTTATTTTCAACCTATTTCTTAATTTTTTGATTCATATGCTCTTCAAATTAGATATAATGATGTCTATTTTGCTTTTTCTGTTCCAGCGAATTCGAGATCTAGAAGATAAAATAGAACTTCAAAAGAGGCAACTCAAAGAAATTGAGGAAAAGGTAAATTTATGTCTGGGCAGTACCAATGGATTTATTTTTCCATAGAAAATTGTTTTTCTCTGTTGCACTGATGTTAATAGTACTTAACCTAATACCACATAATCTATTTTAACACAAGATAAAATTTGAGTTTGAGTCATTGCCTCATGAAATGTAGCTCTGTCCCTAATCTGCTCAAAATTATTTCCTATCCAGGATTTCTGTCAATTACAGGAAGGAATCAAGGAGTCTGGGGAGACTCTAGACTAGTAGAAGGAGTATTTGCTGTGGTTTAGATAAAAAAAGAGCAAAGATTTGTCTCTGAAAAAATTGGTTAGCTCAGCCCTATTGTTTGGATAGCATTGCTTTGCAAAACTTTCAAGTACTAAAAAATAAAACAAAATTAGTCAAGTGCCTGTGAAACACTACAATTATGGAGTATTTCTTGCTTTAATATAGGAAAAAAAGTTAATATAATGGATTTTTTTTTTTAAGAAAAAGCTCCGATCAAGACTTCAGACAGCAAATTAATTTGTGTCACTGGTTCCCAAGCAAGGGATGGCACAAGGCTCATGGACTCAGGGCTCAGGTTTTTCCCAGGTCTGTGGAATTTCGGCTACTCTGCAGAGCATGGACTGACAGTGGGCCTTTCTCTAGGCAGAGTGTTTTAGTCATGGTACCTTTGCTGAACCAGTGCCTAGATGCCAACAAGAGTCACGTCCCAGGTTCATTTTCTTCAGCATTTATGGGCATGTAATCCTACATAAACCTGCTGCTGGGCTGAATGGAGATGTTAGTGTAATTCTCAGTCATTGTTTTTATCTCTTGGGATGAGAAGGGGTAAAAGGGCAAAAGGAAGGCTTTTGCAGGACTCTGGAGGGAGTTGAAAGGGGTCATTGGGGTTGGCAGAACAGAGGGAGGATTCAGTGAGCAGCTCAGTGGGTGTAGAAAATTTCTTCTCACCGTTCTCTGCTCTCAGCATCCCTGCATCTGCTTTCAGGCTGTGGCAGTCCTCCCAGTTGCACTTCCAGCAACTATTCCAATTCCCTCAGAATCTTCCTTGGCCCCTTCTGCTCCCACAGTAGTTGTTTCCCCTCTGCTGTACCTTGTCCTGCACTTTTCAGACCGTGATACCCGTCTGGGTTTGTGGAAGAGCAGGAGAGGAGCCTGCAGAGGCTGGGCTGTCTGCTGCTGTTGCTGATTATCGCTTTACTCACCCCGCAGAGGCGTGGCTGGGGCTGGTCTGTCTGCATCCCTTGGGAGGGCAGTGCTCCATGTTGGCGCTGGCAGAGAAACACAGGCACTATTCACCCTTAAAAGGGCTCTTTTCACCCTGAAAAGGGCCCTTCTGCTGCCTTAGCCCTCTTCTGCCCCAGACCATGTATATACCTGAAGCTGTTCCTGCCTAGCAGCCAGTGATGTCTAAGGTGCTACACTTAACTCCTCAAAGCAGAGAAATGTTGAGGGATAGACAATACTTGTACATAATAATTATTTCAATTACTGTTTATCCACCTGTTCTAAAAAAATAAACATCTCTAGATTATGCTATTGCCAAAATGTAAGCCTTTAAGGCATTTCCATTACAGTTTACAGAGCAGGTATAGCCAGACAACACAGACTGATAATTTTGGAAATGGAAAATAGCATTATCTCTGCTGGTTGATCAGCCGGATGGATGTGGAAAAGCACTGGAAAAGAAAGAGCTTAATCACAAGCTTAGCAGAAAGCTGGTAATGAGTTAAAATGATTAACATCCTCTTAACTTTAATGTTACATTAGCAAGAGACCTCAAAAAAGCTTCATCTCTTTCTATTGACCTTCATCCTCTGGATAGGTGGAGGGCTTCCTTCTATCCCTATTACATGTGAATTATTTTTTTCCCTGGGATTATATCCAATTCTCATGGCCCAAAGGAAGACTGTGTTGTCAGGGAAGCAATGAAATAATAATAATTTTACCTCATTGTTCTTCTAAAGGTTTAATGTGTTAAAGGGTGCAGATTGACACCTACATGATCCTGAGCACAATAATTTCTTGTGGAGAGGAATCTTATGCTTTTGAAGGAACAGTAGGATTTGTAGCTGAGCCTGTTGCTGGTGGTAGCTAAGGGCAGTGCACCACTTAGAGTTACTGTGTCATGATTATGACTTTTCCTTTTACTTTAGGAGTGGATTCAATTTTTAAGTTTTGTGTAAAATTCTGTCAAATCAGAACATAAATATTACAGTATTTCTACCCTATAGATTCTTCAGCAAACTGTCCTGTTTCTAGAGGCTATATAGAAGAATGATACAAAATCTCAGTTTTAAACTGTGAGTTGATATATTAGGAACAAATGCTGTTCAAACACGCTGTGCTCTTCTTACAGCTGATTCTCTGCTATTTCAGTTGCATTTAGGCTGTGCCCTTGGGTTGACAGTCCTTGATTCAGTAAAGCTCTAGTGTGTGTAATTATAAGTACTTCTTTAAGTGGATCACAAATCCAGGCATAATGAATCTACAGATTTTGCCATTGTAAAACTGCTCTCAAATACTGATTTTTTCACTATTTTTTAGAGTAAGATTGGTATACTGTGTCTTTCTTTCAGATCAACTCAATTAATGATGTAAGACTAACTGCTGTAATGTCACTGGATTTCATATTACATATCTTACATCTTCTTTCTTTTCTTTTTTCCTCATTTTCTTTTGATCTTATGTTATAGTTTTTGTTCCTTTTTTTGTTTTTTTCACTAGCATTCATTCTGTGGCCTTGATGACACAACTGAGCCAAGACGTGTGGTTGGTATTCTTTATATTTCTTTGTGGTCGATTTTTGACTCCTAGATTTTGCCGTGTTTTAGGATTGTTTGTAAGACCCTGAAACCATGAGGAAGGGCATACTGGTTTTACCTGCATAGAGAGGAAGACCCATCTATAAAGTCCAACTTGGATACTTTCCTTCCTAGATTTCTGCAGGAAGTGATTGGGTTTTCAATGAGAAATGATTTTGTATTCAAAGATATTGACTGCTGTAACTGCAGTGAGTGCTTTCCATTCTTGCAGAGCAGGTACATTTTGTCTGAAAGTCCAGTTATTGGTGTAGGTTCCTGCCTTCTGTCATCCTGGATGGAGAGGAGGCAAAGAATCACTTGGCTTAAGTTTTGCTTTCTAAGAAGCCTTGTAAGCATAACCACCCAAGCAAAATAAAGAGTTGATTTCACTTCCTTCAGCTCCTTCAGGCCATGAAATAACTCAGGATATAATAAAAAATATTCCCTTTTATGAGGCAATTTGAAGGTTGCAATGTCAATGACACAACATGGAAAGGGTGAGGAAAAAAAACCTCTGTGCCCCTCCCTTGAGGCATTTCCATCACTCTCACTGTCCTTCCCCATCATCCTTATCCTTTCAGCTCAGTGCTAAAGGCAGTGAATTTCTTCAGCTGTGGCAGCAGCCGCAGTACTCACCTTTCACAGAGAACAAGAGGGAAATGCAATTTAGAAAATCAGTCCCAGTCCTCTGCCCTGGAGCAATGCAAGTTCCACACTGCCTTTCAGGAAGGATGGTAACTCAGCAGCCTCACTGTTTGAGGATTAAACTATGCTTTAAAGCTATTGAATATTATACAGCATTTGTATTGTTACTGTTGTTGGTTTTTTTGTTTTTGTTTGGTTTGAACCCAATAATACACAATGCTTTTTCCTTTACAAAATTTATAAATTTTTTTCTTCTTTGTAATCTGTGGTGAATTATCTTCAAGGAATTTTCTTTTAGTGGGAGTTCAATCAACATCTTTGAAACTGCTATCAGTACTGTATGATGAAAAAGAATGATGACAATAGTTACTCCAAGCCCTTATTATGAGCATGAAACATTATTAGCATGAAACATTTTTAGCATGAAACAGTATTTTCTACTGCCCAGATCTCAAATACTTTTGTGAAATCAGACCTGTGTTATTATGGGCTCTTTCTAGGGTTTGTTCTGGTCCAATATGTTCAGTTATCATCTTTCTGTTGAGGCTCTTTGGAACTTGCTCTGGGCTCTCATTACGAGCATTGCTGCATATGCTTTTTATTTTTAAATAACATGGGAACAAATGCAGATGGGTAGAATGTAATTCTTAGGCATTATTGTTTTCTTAAAAGTGCAGGATCTTTCTTTTGAATGTTGGAAGTTGAAAATTAGTTGAAATTGAACAAAATTTTTTATTACTTTCTGAAATTTTGTTTATTTTGTAAAAATTTGAGCATATGCTTATAGAAAGGTGTTTGAAGAAAGGTGAAGCCTTGTAGTAAACTATTCAACTTTCTACATTTTGAAGTGAATTTTTGGAAGAGATCAGATAAGACAGATGCTATTTTGGCTAAGATAAGTTTGAAAGACTAATGTTAAAAGAGTCACCAAACTATTGTCTTTGGAATTTCCTCCAGATGTTTTATACCAGTCCCAGTTAGAGGTGCTAACATCTGGATGAATATATTTGTTTTTAAATATGTTTTAAAAACAAATATATTCAATATATATATATCAACAATAGGTCTATAGATACTTTATAAACACTCAATAAACACCAGCATTTTTTAAATTCCATTTAAAATATTTTGACATACTATGCATTCAAGGGATCTATAGATTTCCATTAAGATATTACCTGATATTATTCTGTGTTCCTCTTGGATTAAAAGAGAAAAAAAATGTAAAAAAAATTGAAAATGTTAGTAGTCTTCAAATAATGCATTGTGCTGATATAATGTGCTACTCTTCCTGTTAACAGTAAGTAGTTAAGTAATTAAATTCAAGCTTGGTGACAAACATTTTGAGGAGATAACACAGGGGTAATGACTGTGTTGCCACGTAACTACTCAGCTTTTGACATTTCTAGGAGTGCACATCACATTGTGGTGCTGGTGTGAAGGACTATGTTCTTTAATTCATATTGCCAGAGGTGAATCTGTCTCTGATTAATCTAACACAGAAAAGCTAATTTTAACGTACTTAATTATAGCTGGACTTTTCAACACCGTTAAGTATTTCGAGGCAAACCAGGTAATTTACTGATAGTAATTTTGGTTCTAGTTATTCTGAAGGTAATATAAAACATTCAGATAGGTATTGTGCTGCCTGTGAATTTAGGGTTTGATACCAACATGTATTTCTAAAGTAATGTTTTTTATCTAAAGCTCAGCAGACCTCTTATTTTCTTTTTTTTTTTGTTTTCTTTGTTGTTTTTGTTTTCTGTCTTGGTTTCATTTTGTTTACAGGCTAGTAAAAGAACCTATGGAGTGAAAAGCTGAGTCCACATGCAAAAATACGGAAAATATTTATTAAGCAGCTTTAAATTGGTGCATTTTTTTCATAAGGCAGTTTGCATAATCCTTGAAGCTGCAAAGTATTTGAACTTAAAATTAGAGACTTTTTTTAAAGATGTAGCTTCAAGCTGGAATGATTTCACAATCAAATAAAGACCAGCACATCATAAACACTGAAAACAAATTTTAAACAGAACTTACACTCTCCCACCAACCAAACAGCAGAAAAAATACAAGTGCAATTACTGGCTGCTATGTGAACTATTATCTACCAAATGTTTTCTTACAGTACTGAGATTTTTGTCTCCATACTGCATGCTTTCAACAAATGTGGTTTGCATTTCCCAAGAAACACAGGATCTCCTTTTTAATATCTATATTAAAAAAGCTAAGTGTTTGACATTAAGTTGTCTATAGTAAATAGCTGACAGGAAGCAAACTGTTCAAAGTTGGAAACAAAAAAAAAAATTACAACCCTGCAGTGGTCAAATTCATATTAAATTCCTAAAGTCGGAAATCCACAGGTGCAGAAAGGAAGGGTTTTGGAAAAAGGCAAGATGGTAGATTGAAGTATGAAACTTTAAAGTGGGTGAGAACTGTGTGGGAAATATGATTCTTTGAATGTTTCTTGAAAAGTAAGGCAATGTCTTGTAAAGACAGCATTGGGAAATTGACAGATTCCATGGTAGCCTGAGAGGTCGGGGAAAGAGAATGCATGATGTGCTGTGCTCAGTTATGTCCAAGAAGAAAGAAGGACTTGGAGAAATGGGCATGTAGATAAACGTGATAAGCAGAGAAATAGTTGAACATGAATATTTGGAAATCATGGCATGCTCTCAGGTGAAATAAAAAAAACATCATCTTTAGTAAAAATGGCACAACGTCAACCAGCAGAGGTAGAAACAGTCACTGACCACCTGGACTACAAGAAAAATTTGGGGTGAAGCACACACTGAAAAAATGGAAGTTGCAAAGACCTTTTTAAGAGAATGGTTAGAAAATGAAAAAAAATATTACTGTTTCAAAGAGGGAAAAGCAAATCAATACTTCAGAACTGGAAAGGCGATGTGAAGAAATAGATAATTTTAATTATTTCTGAAATGTTGAGGCAAGATGAAAACGTTAAGAGCACAATGTTAGAAGATAACTTTCTCCTCCCTCACATTTTCTTGAAAATCGTATTTGTGTAGAAAACCACAGAGAAACAAGCCTGTTTCCATGGACACACTGAACTCCAACATGAAGTAGCTGCTTACCATAATACATCAAATGAAGTAGAAATTATGATTGACAAAAATAACATAAGGCAATGAACAACTAAGAAGGACAGAGGAAGCTTTCGAAGGTGCTGGAACCAGCCTCAGAAGCAGCCTGTTTTCTCAGATAATTATCAGGCTCTGAAGAGAAGTACTCTGCACAAAGAATCACTGGACAAGAACATTTACCTACAGAAGGAGCTGAGACACTTCTTCATTCAGATTAATTCAGTCACATGCAGCAAACTGTGGCTGATGTCAGGGTTGGAATAACCCTGATAAAAAGCACAATTTACCTTGGAAACAAGGATCATACAGAAGTCTGGAATCTCAATCCCCAAAAGAATATGTTGCTCACAATATATTGTTGAAAAGGAGCAAGCATTTATAGAATGTGTTTTCAAATAGAAATTTTTCATGTTTGAGTTAAGGCTTTTAGAAGAGTGATGACAGAATGTGGAAAAATAAGGCCTTCACTGCAAGAGATAGTCCTGGCATCACTCAAAAGCAAAGGACCACAACAGAAGTAAACAGAGCTTGAGATAATCAAACCTGGTGCCAGTGAAGGAATGAGGATTCACTTGGCAGAGAAACGCTTCTCTTAGACAGAGATTTGCTCATCACTGTTTTGAATATGGAGCTACAAGCACAAACACGCCATGGTCAGAGCACGTGGCTGCCATGATGAGGGCACTGCACGGACAGGAGAGGGTCTTACAAAGCAGAGAAGGTATGAACAGTTTCATTTCCTGATTTTGTTATGTGTTTTGTAATTACATTGTAATTTACATGTGACAGTTGTCTCAAGAAAACTGGCTGAATGGGCTGATATTTTCTATTACATTTATGATGGTTTTATTCTGCACTGAGCTAGCAGGATTTTTACTTTGGAAAACAGATCATTGCAATCTTACTATCTGTTGTATATTTGGTATTTACTGTAGAGCTGGGAATGGGTGCCAGGTGTTAACAGGGTGATCAGGCTTTTGAACAGGCTGTCCAGGGAGCTGATAGAATCACCATCCCTGGAAATGTTCAAAGGTGTGGATGTGGCACTTAGGGACATGGTTTGATGCTGGACCTGGCACTGCTGGATTAGTGGTTGGTCGTGGTGCTCTTGGAAGTTCTTTTCCAACCTTAGTGATTCCATTATTCTGTGATCCAGTCCACACAAGATGGACTGAATCACAGAATTCAGGCCTGATTTTCCCTTTTTGTGACACAACTTTCAAATAATCTGTCCCAGCTGTGTAAGTGAAGAGGGAAACTGTAAGTTTCTTATTTCTTGTGTCAGTTGTAGCAGCTTTCCTGGTTTTGTACTGCAGTTGCAAATGATATTAATTTGACTTCCACTGTAAATTATCAATGAGAAAAGTAACAATGTTCACTGTTACTATATATGCATTTTGCAGGGCTGTTCCGGGATAGCCATTGTCACAGAACAGGGTATCTATTCCATTTACAAATAAGAAGTAAAAACAAAATACTAATGTCTCAAGGAACTCTGAATTGAAGATAATCTTCCTTCCATTTGGGAAATAATACCATCCAGGGGAGAGCTATAATTATATTAACATGTCTCAGGGATGCATGGTCTCTGAGAAGAGACTGGGGTTGGTATCACAGAGGTGTGAGCTTTGTTGTCCACATGGATTTATTCTCTGATGTCTGTCTGCTCTTGAAGCTTTCAAGTATCGTGGTTTCTTAAGGGGCTGAGGAGTGCCTGAATCGTTTCAGCTCTAGGTCCTTGTGCGGCTGACATAAGTGAGTTGTGTCGTCAGTGAGCTGATACAATTGACCAAAATTGTAGAACTTAATGTAATGGACTGAACCTGTGAATAGCACATAACAAAACATCAAAACATAAGGTAATAAGAAAACTGGAATTTTTTTTTTATTCTTTTGGACTGATTTTGTGCCATTTTCTACTCATCAGTATCAAAAAAGTTACTTTTATCTTCTTTGCACTGTAGATGCAGCATTTGTCTACCAAAAAAAAGTAATTGCATTATTTTTTTGGTAATAAATCCAAACTCTGGTTGAATTCCAGTAACAGATTTGATTCCAAATCAATACAAATGTAGTAAAATCATTTCACAGGTGCCAGTTGGTTGGGCTCTAACCCAGCTGAGAGCCAGCACCACGCAGCCTCTCCATCACTCCCCCCACACCCTCCCTGCACCCCTGGGGAGGAGAATCAGAAAGAAAAGGTAAATATCTTGGGTTGGGAAGCAGTTTAATAATTGAGACAAAATATTACTACAATAATATGCTGATGCTAATAATTGTAATTATAAGGGGAGAGAGAGAATTTAACAGGACTCAAGACAAGCTTTACACTACAATTTCCTACCACCTGCTGACCGATGGCCAGCCAGTTCCTGAACAGCAGTCAGTCCCTTTCTGGGTAATTCCCTTCAGATAATATAGTGAGCATGAAGCTCTGTGGTGTGGAATATCCCTTTGGACAGTTTGGATCAGCTGTCCCAGCTGTGCTCCCTCCTGGCTCCTTGTGCAGCTCCTCACGGGCAGACACGAGCCACTGAAAAGTCCCTGATGTAGGGTGAGCACTACTGAGCAGCAGCCAGAACATCAGAGTGTTATCAACACTATTCTCACCCCAAATCCAAAACACAGCACTGTGCCAACTTCTGAGGAGAAAATTATCTCTGACCCAGCAGAAACCAGGACACAGTTATAAGACTATACTTACTGAAGTGAGTTTCTGAAGATTTTTTAGATCTATGACTAAAAGAGCCAGAAGAACCAACCTCAGCTTGCCTTGTCAAGCCCAAATTTAAAAAAATTTCTTTCAGCTATGGTTTCATGACCTGTCAGAAGTGAAGTAGATACAAATAAAATACTACATGCAGAATTTCAAAATGCCAATTAAATAAACAGAATGTTTTCTCTGAAATAGTCATAGAATGCCTTTTGAATAGGAAATATCATTTTTTTAGTCTTCTGTCTTGAAACAATAATAATGTAATATATTTATCCAAACACACTCAGTTTTATGAACTCCCATGCTTAGTAGAAAATTATTCTCTTTTCAAAACTTTGATGGCAAATTAATTTATTAATTAGTCTAACTAAATCTTTTATGGGGATCTCATGTAGTGAACAGCAACTCCCTTCATACATACTAATGGGGCTAATGAAATGAGACTTTCTCATAAATAATAAATGTGTTCAGAATCAAGAAGGACTGTTCATTTGATCATCAGAGGCTTAGACTCTGTTATTGCATGCTTAGACTGTAGTGCATTGAGAACCTAATTTGTGCTCTTTTTCATCATGGATCCTTCATCTGGAAGAGAACAAGAATTTTGTTACTGTATTAGAATGCCTAGCAATGAAGAATTTGCTATCCTGAATTTCAGTGTTAAAATTGGTACTGCCTGGGTTTTCCAGGAATTAGAAGATGCAGACACACCTGATGAAAAAGTAAAAACTGCTGGAGAAGAGAATTTGAATCTCAGAATAAAAGAGCTGGAAAAGTCAGAGCAAAAACTGAAAGGTGTTCTAGAGGACTACGTGGAGTCAGATTCCATCCTAAGAAATAGGTAAATGTAAGAGGCATTTGCATTAAAATGTATTGTTATGTGACAAATGTACTCTTCACTTTGCCCTGTGTACTGCTTGTCAAAGGTTACATGTAAAACCAGCAAAAAGAAACACTTTCTTTGGTTTTAGAGTGATGGAGAAAATTCATGTGTATTTTGAATAGCTGTCAGAATAGCAATGCAATAATCACTTTTATAAGAATTATTATTTAAGTAAGATCTACAGCATGGTCTAACATATTCTTGCAAATAACCAGGCAGCTTTCTCAGAATGTTTCATTGTTAAATTTTCATATGATGCAAATTCCATTTGTAAAGTATATTCTTTTCCTTTTAAAATAAGAGTTAATTTGGAATTTCGTGTTGTAAAAAAGTTCTTTTTTTTCAGAAAGCTTCATCTAATTTAATGTGTTAATGCTAATCATTACACTAGATGAAGCTGCCATTAAGCATTAATTATACATTTAATTAGAATAATAAGGTTTTGATAGACAGCAACAGCACTGTTCTAAAGAATGTAAAAGTTAAAAAGAATAGGAAATATAAATGGCATTAAAACACTTATTTGTATGATTTTTAATTGCTTTGAATTCATCAAGGAATTCTGTCAGAAATATTTTAATAATGGACTTTTTTCAAAATAATAATTAATCTTTTTTTAAGGATTCTCATATTACACTTCATAATTTTATACTACCATTTGACTAGCAACAGGCAAAGCAAACCTGTATTTTGTTAAAATCCATCTTTGAAGACAAAGTCAATACAATTATGCTCTGTAGGTTTTAGTGCCCACTGAAGGCATGTTGTAAGTAATATATTTTCACTTCAGCCCCTAAAACATAGGTACTGTAGGTTGCCTGTAATGTTAATTTTGATGGGAAGCATTTACTGTCATAAAAATTGAATTCACTGACTGTGAACCTGCCATAATCCTATGATCAGGTACATACAGAGACTAAAGTGTTGTGGTTGTCTTTATGGTAAGTTGTTACTTCACATAGCATGGCAAACTCCACTGAGCAAAAATCTTGTACATGTTTGCTTATGGTATTCTTATTAAATCAGCAGAAAGGTGTTATCTTTAACAATTTCAACACTCTCCAGAATAATGTGCAAACCCCAGTAGACTTGTTAAGAGTTAAGTGTTTGTTATACTAGTGATCAAAAATTTGTTATTATTTTATTTTTGGGAGACAAATACAAAAATAAAGATAAATTGATGCATTGGTTGTGACTGCTTATCCATCTGGAACTGTGCTGTGGTATTTACTTAGCAAAAATGTTCATTCTCACTATCACAGGATGAAAGAGCTGGAGCTGTCACAGAAAACACTTCTTGTGAAGATTGATCAACTTTATGTGAAGCTGGACCAGGTTGAAAATGCCAATCTGCGTATTAAAGGGAAACTGCAAAGCATTCAGGAGGACCTGATCCATTTGGTGAGGGGATATTGTTGCAAATGACCTAGTTTAATTCCTCTTTGTGGTACTAATTTATAAGTCAAGCTCATCTTCAGTGACCTCTGTTTTTAAGCAATAAATGGCCTTTCTCTTTTTCTACAAACAAAGGAATCAGAAGAATTTTTGGAATTTTTTTCCTCCCAGCTTTCTATTTCTCTGTTATTTTTGTTAACACTGCTGTTATTTCTCTCATTCAGGGCCTTGATCAAATTTATGCTCCCCCTTCTTTACTTTCTCCCTGGGACCTGCTCACTGTACTCCTTACATCAAACTTTATCTTTCTGGCTCCGTACAACAGGCAGTTTGCTCCTTCAGTGGATTCATGAAAATGAAGAAGGAATGAAAGGTTTTCAGGAACAGGCTTCGGTGAAACAATGTCTTTCAATTGTGTTTATCATAAGATATCCTTTCATTTTCTCAGCATTTTAGGTCCAAGTAGAATACTCTAACAGGGCACTACTATCGTGTGGCAAGATTCACAAGAGTGAAGAATAGTCTCTGCTTTTGTAATTAAAAGTGAAATGTATTTTTCAAGACTTGGGAAGCTTAGACATATATTCCCATCAAGAGTTAACAAAACAAAATATTAACCCACATCTACCTGACTTTTCAGCCTAGTGTTCCTTCTGACCAGTCCTTGCCAGTGAATGCCTAAGACTTGAAAGTGCTGATGATCAAAATGACTGATCTAGAAAAGTCCTTGAAAAAAACAAAGTCATTCCTTCATGTCTCTGTGCCTTCAGTCTTGCTTCAAAGTTGCTGCAATGTCCCTGTGATACTGGTGGCTCTTACTCTGCTCAAAGCAAGGGCAGTACAGGACTCATGAAAGCCTCTTCTGCCTTTCATTGGCATCTTTCACCTCCAAGTCTCTGTGTTCAAACACACTCTAGTGCAAAGGAAAATACCAAAGTCTTTCTCAAACTGTTTCAAAAGGCATCTGTTCCTTTCTCCTTTTTCAGGAGTCTCATAAGAGGAGCTGATAGATAACAGGTATGGTGAAGAGCAAAGGGAAAAGTCCTGGGCTCTGGAAAGTGTGTCCTGTTTTCTATAACAGAACCACAGCTCCTCTGCCTGTAACACCCCAGTGCTGCAGTACTGTCAGTGTTAAAGATCTGTTACTGTATAAATCAGAACTGGATATATGAATTACAGTTCTAAGATTTATTTTGATTTAATCTGTACTGTAGAACATGCAAAAATGTATTTTAAAAGTTCCTGTATGTCATGTAGTAGCAGATGTGGATGAGTTTGTTTTGTTTGTTTCCTACTAAGATGTTTCAGTGATGGCTGAAATGACAAAGCAGGTTACTTTTGCTCTAAATGCAGTATTTTAGTGGCTTTAAAAAAATTCCACTTGTGTCATTCCTGAATTTTCAGAAAACAAGGGCAGAGTTATCACTAAATTAAGAAAAAAATATAAGGGAACAAGAGCTTTGATACTAAGATGTTAACTGTACATCTCACTGAAATTATAGGTTGAAAACCAAAAGAAGTCAGAGAAGAAGCACAAGGAAAAATTGCATTGGCTCCAGGAGCAGCTGAAGACAAAAGAGGATGAAATAAAAAGCCAGTCAGAATATTTTGAGCACTACAAACAAAGGCAGAGGCAACAGACAGCAGTACTGAGGAAAAGGGACTGTTACCTTCAGGGTGAGGTATCCAGGCTGGAAAAGCGAGTCCTAGATCTTAATGCCCATAATGCTCTTTTGACATCCAAGTTAGAAGAGGGAATGGTGCAGGACCTCCAGCAGAAGCTGCAGTCAGTGTGCAGTGAGACTCAGGGGTGTAAACACCCTGGTGGGGAAGAAATGGAATGGAAGACTTGTCTTGAAAATGTGGAGCGTGATGTGAAAAACCACCTCAAGGCATTCCAGCAAAACCTGAAGTTCTTGAGGGAAAAAGAAGAGAACACTACAAGAGACCAGGCAGATCTGCTGACTGAACTGCAGTGCTGTCAGAAGACTGAAGATTTTCTCAGAACAAAATTGGAAGAATCTCAACATCATGTCTATAGTTTAAAATTATCTGAACTCAAACTACAGGAAAAAGTGGAAGAGCTTTTAGATGAAAACAGAACTTTAAAAGATCAAAGTACTGTGAACTTGAAAAAGAAGAAAGAAAAAGACTCAGAACATACAAGATTGGTGGATGGGGACAACAGTGTTAACCTGGTAAGTAAAAATAATGCAAAATGTAATTAGCTTTTATCTTTGTATCACCCTGGATTATACCTGTTATGAGAGGTACAATCAAGATGCAAGTGTGAGGCTTTATCCTGCCTGATTTTTTTTCTTAGTATTGTTTATTCATTAGTAATTCCCAGTGTCTCTTTCACACCCAGTAGAATCAGTAGTTAGATCTTCATTGCATCAGAGCTTTTGTTAGGTGCACATTGAGGACACTCAACAAACCCTTTTTCCTTAACCTTTGAAGTGATGTGTTCACAGCAAAAAGTCTCAATCTGAATGAGGTTGGCACTAAAAGTAGAGCCCAGAACTTCTGAGACCTGCCTTGTGGACGCCCTTCAGTGGAGGAGGACACATATGGTTGGATGAGATATTGCATGTTATTCATGCCCAAATGCTGGAGCAAAAAGCACTCTTGACAATAAATCTTGTCTCTGAGATTTTCTGGATGATGGTAAAGGGAAGATGGAGGTGGTGTTCATGAGCAGGAGTCAGCTGAGATAGTCAGTGGTTTTGTGGCTCTGTAGCCTTGTGATGTGCCCTGAATACACTGAATGGGACTTGTTTGCCTCAAGCACTTCTCTCCAGCACTGCATGGGAAAGCTCTGCTCATGCTGTAATATGGCATTCAGCTTCTGCCAACTCATGTGGCTGATGAGGAACAATTATTTTCACAGAGTGGACTCAAACAAAGTTTTATTCTTCATGCACTGAGGTGCAGGGTATTTTTATTAAGACTTAAAATAAAAGTGAGATCAGCTATGCCTCAAACTCATTTAAATTGTGACCTGATATCCCAAGAACTCTCCTGATTTTAACTACAGTTAACTAAGAGGTAATGGACATTAAAAACCCCTTTCATACTGGAGGTCAGTCAGACTATGAGAATTTCCAGAACTGGGAGAAGCTATAGCAGACCTTGTACCTATAAAGCTAGAGGAAATATAGACTTTTTTTTTTTTTAACCTGATAGTGGAATGCACTTTTGCAGGCCTGGTGATTTTATCCCATCAGTGATTCTAGAGTGCCAAAGCAGTGAGCTCCAGGAGGTTGTCTCTGTGAGAGAGTGATGAAATCATCCTGCAGTAACCAGCAGCACGTGGGTGACCTCTGAGGAGAGCTGAGAAGCTGCACCTACCCCACGTCTCTGGAGCCTCTGCCCCAAGGTGGCAGAAAGACCAACTGCTTACCACGAGCCATTGCTATAATTATTTTAACTGGTGTATTCACTTTTCCTTGGGAATGAAGAATATGGTTTAAAAATATTTTAAGATACATCTTGATGGACTTTCTCTGAGTTGTAAACAGATAGAACAAACAAATGCGTTATGAGGGTACTGCACAGCTGAAGTCAAGAGGTGTGAGAGCTTTCAGAGCTAGAGAAGAAGTGGTGAAGAATTACTATTGGTTTGATAAAACTGAGAAAAGGAGAAAAAAAATGTCAAGTTATTTAAAGCAAGGCACATAATAGACTAATGGCTTGAGACCAGTCCAAGAAGTCTTCAAGAAACAGTATTCTTTCTATTTTGTACTCTAATAAAAGCCTATATTTTTCTCTACCTGAAATTTTCTAACCATTTCTTTTTGAAGTATTTATTTATATTTCTGGTGTCATAGGAGATTAGAGTCTCAGTGGTGCAGTCTTTGGTATAAATGAACAGGCCATTATTTGTGTTTACTTTTCTCTGCTGCAGAGTGGGTAATGTTCTTGAAATACTGTGTATAGTATCAGCAGCATCAAATCTTGTGCCTTCTGCATTTCTGGTTGTCTCTTCTTCCTATTTTGGTACTGCAAGTACAGTTGCATTTTTCTAGTAGAAAATGACTTGATATAGCAGGAAAAAAAATTCAGTATCTAGGATAAAAGGAGGAGGGAGACATCTGGTGTTTTTCTGTAAAACTGAAGAGGGTTTTCCCCTTATCTAGAGTTTTACCAGTGTGTATTAAAATAGAATTTCTCAGTCTCGTCACCTCAATCTTGTAGTATTTAAGCCAAAATAGTTACAAGAAAAATCCTATTTGATCTCACCCTACTCCACCAACAGCTATAGAAATGAGAAATTGTGTGCAATACAAGATCCAATTAGACTGAGCACCAAGAGGTGAACTGCATCTCATGGTGGAGTGTAGTCTCTAAGTAAATCTTGTAGAAAACTTGAATTTCCAAACTCAGGATCAGCATCCTATCTGCAATATTCCAGCTGCAGTGTATGCCTGAATGAGAAATGAACATACACCAAAAAAAACCAGCTTGTTGCATGTGGCTGTGTGTTGACTTACCAGTTTCCACATGTGAGCATTAGGGAGTCTGTTGAAGGCGAGGGAAAAGTATGAAAAAACCAATCAATGCATCTTTCTGCAGCTTCCACATGACAGCTGAGGTCTTGATTTCTCAGTGTGGTGTTCTGCCACCTGAGCATTGTGTCTTATTCATCATTTTGTGTAACTTTCTTTTGACAGTACCCACATATAAATCAAGAGTTGATATCTGTAAAGAAATAAATGAAAAGGTGCAGGAAAGGAATGATTGTGTTTCAAGGAATTGGAATTAGTTTCAAACAGGTTGTCCAGAGAGGTTTTGGATGCCCTACCCCTGGGGGTGTTCAAGACCACGTTGAATGAGGCCTGAGCAAGCCTGGTCTAGTGGAAGGTGTCTCTGCTCATGGTAGGGGGATGGAAACTAGATGACCTTTAAGATACCTTTCAACCCAAACCATGCTATTAGTCGATACTACTGAGAAAATAAGGGAAGAAATCTTGGAAATGTTGTGGTTTCCACTTAAGTTGTGCCTCCCAGTCAAGATCTTTTAGTAGAGCACAACAATGAGGCAGCTGACTTGAGTTGAAATAAAAATTATTCTCACTGGTGGTCCTGTGGAAAATCAGCGGCATTTCCTGACTCACTAGGAACTGAAGACTTGGAAGTCATTGCCTTTCCCATCCATATGTAATTTTAAAATTGCAGCTCAGTGCAAAGGGACCAGATTTATTTTCTGCTGGTGTTTGATGCCACTGCAGGAAGACAAAAGTGCCTGTATTGACTTGGTTTCTATGGTGTAGCTGTTTTGGTACTGTCTCAATGATGTTTTGTTGAGACAATTGAATCTGATTTTTTTTGTTCACTGAGAATGAGCTCAGTGAGTGTGAAATGTGATCAAGCAAATGGGGAATCTGCTCTGCATCAGGAAGTGTCAAAATTTTCAAATTCAATCAGGGACTCAAGATAAATGTCAAGAACAGAATACGAAGTATGCGATTAAATTATCAGTGGAAAACCAAAATTTTGTTGGGAATGGGTTATTCCACTTTGAGTTCTTCCAATATAGGAACAATTGTCTTTGTAGCTGGGCACTGGACTATTAGTCTTATTCCCTAATAGATTGTCCTTTCTTTTATCTTTGTTGACTATCATATAATTTAGTCACTGTTCCACCTGTGATCTGACATATCACATGCATATGATTTACATTTTCTTCTTTAATGCTTTGGAAAATATGAAGGGAAAACTAGAGGAAAGTTTATAATTACAGCATTTACTGGAAAATGTTGAAATAAGAAAATTGTATGAAACAATAGCAGTTCTAATAAAGTAATGGGTCTTTTGAATGTAAAATAGCAAAGGAAATTTATTTGCCTGTTTTATATGTCACAAACACCATATACATGTGTATAACCTGTGGATTATTTTCCTTCTCCACCCCTTTTCCCATTAAGAATGGAGATCTAATTCAGGATGAAGTTCAGAGTCTGAAATGGAGGACAGTCTTGGATTCACTCAGAGGCAGACCTACTCAAACTCCAGTTATGTTGCTACATGATAAAGAGTCTGGTATGCAAATAAATCTGAGTTTTTGCTTTCATTTCTGTGCCATGAAAGTCAAGATGATTTCATTCATGGGGTGTGTATGACTTAAAATGTGTAAACCTGTAAACCCTTTGAAAATCCTCCTAATCTGTAAACTGTATCTGGGGAAGGTGAAATGATAACTGTTTGCCACTATTCAGATATGAGCTTTCACAAGAAATCCTAGAACTTCCAAGAAACTACAGAGGTGAGGGGGTACTTTGTATGTCCTGGATGAAGTACAGTATTTGGGACTGCCATGCAGCAGACAGATTTGCTCTTCAGACCAAACAATGTGGAAGCTCTTTTCTTGACAGATTAGATCAGGTAAATTCTTCCAACATAAATTAATGGGAATTTTATAGCTAATTTTAGTGTATGTAAATGCAGACCTGCACTGAATAACTTTAACCTGTAAATTTAATCCCTAGGTTTTCAGCTGCCCAGTGTAATTAAATGTATTTTCCATTTCTAAATGCTTTGGGAACTGGAAATCATGTACCCCAAATGTGCCTTGTTTTAGACCTTGATATTTGGGGGTTTTATGAAGCTCATTTTCATGTTTAACATCATGCTTGGATCTGTATCGGTAGTGATGTATGCTGCTGGTAGAGAAGGTAATTTTGACCATTTTTCTATGCAGAACATCTGCTCAGATGGTTTTGGGTTTGCTTTTTGTGTTGCTATCTGGGAGTGACATTACATTTACCAGTGCTTTACCATAACAGAAACACCAGCCTGTAGTTGTGATGGACTAAAGGAGATGGAGGAGCTACCAGAAGACCTTGTACCAGTTTTGGAATGCGGTTCCAGTGCCTTTGTGAAAGTTACTGGTCTAGCTGAGACTGAGCAGGTGAGAAGAAAAGTTACTGCTCTTCTTGCTATCTTTGTGCACAGGGAGCATGTGAAATTTGAGAGAAAATGAAGAGTTGGTGTATTTAAAGGTGAATATAAAAGTAGCTTTAAATCATAGCTACTACAGATGCTTTACAGAGTGAATACAGATGTGCACTAAGACAATGGTTGACTTACTCATACCTAATTTGTAACATTAATCTTGTTGCAAGCCTTTAAATTATTTGAAAACACTTTGTATGGAAATATTTTTTCTCATCAATCTGTAATCAAGTATTTTGTGGGTGAAGGAAAAACCAATTATGATTAGTATGTTACTTAGCATATATTTTTGAGTTTGAAACATTTCTCATTTTTTATGATCAGGTCACCCTTGGACCACAGAGGGCAAATACTCTAGAGGACAATTTCACTTTCCTCATGTGTACCCCAAGTCTTCATGCAGCAGGATTGCTTCCCCCTTCTTCTGAGAAGTTACCCAATGATGAGACAAGTAAGGAAACCAAAGGTGAAGAAACATTTTTTCTCTTGAAGGAACACACTATAACTCCACCTGTGAAGACATTCCCTGCTTCTGTGGTTGAAATCTTAACGAGGAAGAAGCTTCAACTGACCTTAGTTGAACCTGGAAGATGTCACATAACAGCTTTTACCACTGAGAAGAAAATGAGGAATTTGAGTTTCTATGAGACAAATACTAATCTTTGGTCTGATGGCCTTTGCATTGTTGCAAAAGGAGGATTTTATGACACAGCTACTGAACTTCTTCATGGAACATTGCCTTCCACTGTGGATGAAATTTTCACAACATCTCTAGAAAAATGCAACATGGAAAAACACTGGGGAAACAAGCAAATTCTGCCAAGAAGTGTGAGTGAAAACAAATCTCTGGATAAAGATGCTGACAATGAAAAGTATCACCAAAAAATCTTTACAGAGGGAGCTGAAAGAGAAGAAATACAGAATGACAAAGCCCAACAACAACAGGTGACATGTCAGCTGGAAGAAAGTTCTAAAGTTTCCTACAGAACTGAATTATTCAGTCCTGGGAAGCCAGGAGTGGAAGCCAAAGAGAATCTCCATAGCACACAGGGTACCCAGAGATTATCTGCTGATTTTAAAGACTTTAAAAAGTGTTTTGAAGGGAGTCCTGTACAAATGGAGGAAGAAGAAAATATTACAGAAAACTGCCTCCCTGATGTGAATAGTAGATGTAATGGAGAAGACATAATTGAAATGGAAGAGAAAGGAAAGCAGGCTCAGAAACCAACTCACCAAACAAGACCCTCCAGCAATGTTGGCCTGAAAAAGAGAAAAGACCAGACCTTGAAACTACGTGAATCAAATAAGAATTTCTCAAGTCAAAAAATAGCTGCTAAAAATGTGCAACATGAATACTCTCAGGATTTTTTTTCATCAGATGAAGAAAGATACCCACTAAACTTCCTGTTTCCTCTGCAAGAGAGGTCTGTGTGCTTAAGTAAACTCTTCCAGCCAGGGACCAGTTTTCATAAGTGTTTCTGTCATCTGTCAACCTGGGAAGCTAGAAATGAATGTAATGTGAGAATATCTGTACTGGAAAAAGCAGTGGCTGTGTGTTCTCAGAGGATATTTCTGCTGATGCAAGAGAATGAGAATTACTCCAGAAAAGTATGTGCATTACAACAGGAGAATGACAGATATGCTCAGATGATGTGTGCCCTGGAACAGGAGATGGATGCATATTTTCAATATGTTTTAGCAGCAGACGAAGCTAATGTTGCTTCATTCCAAAAATTACTTAATGAGAAAGAAGTTGCTGGTGGATGTTATAATAACTTTACAGAAGAAAGCACCATGACCCCAGGAACATTTTCAGTTGCAACTTTTTCTAAGAATCTCTCATATGTTGAAGAGAAAACCAGGAATTCTGAAAAAGACTCATGGACAATTGCATCAAATAAACTTCACGGGAGTGTTCTATTTCTGAATGAAAGGAAAATGAGGTACTTCCAGCTGCTTTCTGTCCTGAAAGAGGAAAGAAGCAGATGTTTCAAAGAAATGGCTAAATTAGTACAAGACAAAGAGACCTATGTAGCAAAATATAATGAATTAATACAAGAGAGAAACAGACATTTGCAAAGAATAGCTCTTTCAGAAGGTGAAAAAGAAACTTTGTTGGGACATTTGGCAGAGATAAAGTGTGAGCAAGACAAATACAGGACCTTAATTTCAGAACTCCAAGACTGCAAAACTAGCTGTTACCAAACCATTTCTGACTTACAGGAGGAAAAACGTGTACTGCACAGAGAGATAGACAGAATCAAGCAAGAAACTTCAGAACAGCTTGATGAATTTCAGAAAGCAAATGAAAATTTTATTTTAGAAAATAAAAATTTAAAACAATTAATGTTTTCTTTGGGGTTTACCTGTGAAGAGCTGAGAAAAGAGAAAAGTATAGGAACAAAGAAAAATATAGTAAAACTAAAAGAAGAAAGTCAACAACCTGGTCTTAAGCCACAGAAAGTTGAAACAGCATGTAGTGTAACGCAAACTGAAGAACGGGGAGTTCTGGCTATAGATCCTTCAGATTATTCCCCTGGGAAAAAGGTAAATAATAACAGTAAGGAATGTTATCAAGCAGGCTCTTCAAAAGAAAGGGAGATACAAATGTCATTTGGAGGGCAAAGCTGAGTGATGGAGGAAACTGTAACCTCTAACATGAGCCGAGGTACTCAAGTTAACTTCAAAATAGAAGGCAAAATGCCAGAGAGGAGGTTTTTTTTGGAATGTTGTATTAGCGAATGTTAAAGTGATACAGCAAGCTACAAAGTTAAAAATAATACTTAAAAGACTGCACTGTTCAGGCTTTTTAAAAATTATTTATGTTATTGCAAGAGTAAAAGCTTTTACAAGAAGCTTTTATTCTACCACAAGTTCTCCTAATGGAAACTTTTTATAGTGGTGAAAATGTCATGTTTTGGTGAAAAGTGTGCACATAATAATTTTATTTTGTTTTGGTCTAATTTTTTAAATTGTTTTGATGTATATGAAACATAGCTCTAAAGACAGGATCTTTATTCATGGTGGATTTCTTATCTATGTTTTTCCTCTCTAGTCATGTATCTTACACCACAATGAATTTCTGTGGACATTTCTATGTACTTATAAATGCAGAATTACTTCCACTTGAGAATAGTCAACAGGGAAATATTTATATGTAATACCTTGATTTTATGCAAATTTTTTGTAGTAGTTTAGGAGGAAACCATCTATTGTTCTGTAAACGACTGTGTGCCATTTGGTACAGATGAGAGGAGTCATCATGTCTTTTTATCTGTCCAGGGAAGCATGTTTGAAGGCTACAGTATGATGAAACAGCAAGTCAGAAAGGTGGAAGAGGAACTAAAAATACAGCAAAAGGAATTAGAAAAATCAAAAAAAGAGGTAACCTTCTACTCTGATGTACTTCTGAGGACCAAATTTATTTTTTCTTATGTTTTCTTGAATGGCTGTCTTCTTTCTGCCAGGCTCTAACACTTTCACAAAACAGGGAAGTCTCTGATCTGCAGAACCAAAACGTTCCTCTGATCTTTGGGTGATGAATGGCACAGTCACTCTTGGTTGGCCAGAACATCAAGGGAAGCTGCATTCCTGCAGCACTCTGTGGCACGGGCTGAGTGCCCTGATAAAGGCACACAGAGCCTGCCTGCTCTGGGCAGCTGCTTCCCTCCACATCACTGGGAATGAGGAGAAGGAGAAGGTAGTGGAAGCACTGAGGGTTACTGCAAATCTGAATTGAAAGTAGGTTTTGAGTGAGAAGCCAGCTCATGTGCAGCTGGCACTGTCAGGGGTTTGCTGTGTGCAGAGGCGCTGCCAGGCGTGCTGCCCCTTCTCTCCACAGCTGTGTTGCAAACACCAAGGCCAGCAACACCTACTTGGAAACTTCCAAGTGTGGAGGGGTAGTTCTGTGTCTGGGTGAGGTACATCTGCACTTTTGATGCCATATGAGGAAGCTTTTAGTGTTGTGCCTTTCTGAATGCATTAGATATTCACATTCCTATTTTTCATTAGTCAGTCTCCACTCCATGCACATCTAAGCAGAACGTGTTGGTTTTGTGGCAGGAATATATTTATGGGGTTGTAGCAGGCATCACTCACACACTCTGTGGAGAAACTATTGGCAGCAACAAGAGTGTTGAGTTTGTAAAGGAAAAATAGCAATAGGGTTTTTGTGGTGGTTGTGTGAAATTATTGTCCTTTGAAAGCTGCTTTATAAGACTGCCCAGCTTTCAAGTGAGGCAGCAGGAATGAAGGGATGGATTTAGATGACTGTTGGATGGTTAGACAAGGATTTCTGACCTTGTATTTTGAACATAAAGAGAGTTTTATTTTTACTTCTTTTGTAAAATCTGATTAACTTGGGTCCTTCTTATCCTTTTATGTGTTATAAGGAAGTTGTGTGTTAAAATATTTTTCTCAGTTTACTTAAAATAATGTGAAACTTTTGCTTCCAGAAGGCAGAAAAAATGATATATCATAGGAAGGAAAGAGGTTGCTGTCAGGCAACCAGCTGAGCTGTTGAGGAGCTTCTTTGTGGTTTTTGGTTTGTGTTCGTTCTTGTTTTCAAAACTATAGTTAATGTGTATAAGTGGAATAATGGCAAAGTAGAAAAATATTAAAAGGTGAGCATATGGAGGGCTTTTTTCCCCCTTCTTTGCATTCTTTATTTTTGACATTTTTGTTTTGATTCTTATACTGAATTAAACACTGCATTGTGCCAGCTACTAAGGAGAAAATTAACTCTGTCCCAATTGAAACCAGGGCACATTCTTCAAGAAAACTTTTTCCCCTGCCCAGCTAATAAAAAACTTGCTTTCACGTTGCTCTGAGGGCTTTCAGTGATGTAACCTCTGAAATCATGTGTGCATACACCACTGCTTTTTTAAACTTTATTCAGAGTATTCATGGTACCTTCATGTTTAGAAATAAATTTAAATAATATTTTTGGCATAGTTCTAGTGAGATATTTTATAGGACATACTTCTAGAGTTGTATTAATGTCTTATGATAAGATTGTAGTGTATTGTTTAACTTAATTTATTTTAATCAATTTATAACAATTCAAAAGCTATGATGTAGAGAGCAGCCTCAAATCCATGGTTGTAAGCTGGTATTGAGAAAGGATACCAGGACTAATTATACTCTTTTTTTTTCTTCCTGTTAGGCTCAGAAGTGGTACAAAGAGCTTGGTTTTGCTGAAACAAGGTGTGAAGAAACCAAAACTCATTTGATGCAGGCTCTCTCAGAATTAGACCGCCTTAAGCAAGAAGTTGGGGACAAAATGCAGGGAAAGCAGAGCTGCAAATCAATGGTATGTATGTAAATGGCATGAAAAAAAGCATGGTCCTTGGGAGGAGTGTTCTGGCTGCAGAAACACCCATCATGGGTCTTGGGAATAGATCTGAAGCACGTGTAGAGCCTCTCCAGGCACTGAAAACTTAAAAGAGAGCAGATGTTATGCAAGGTAGACAGTCTGTCTGCAGAATAGTCCAGGTTCTGGGCTCTGCATGGGCAATAGAAACACCTCACTTCTTTGTTTAGGAGGGCTCTTGTTCTGCTCTCTTTAGCCAAAGTCATTTTCAGGTGGCTTAAATGAAAGGTCTTGGAGGAGTTTGCAGTGTTTCCACTATTTGGCCTTTTTGCCCTGATTTCAGGCCTTGTAGCCCTGATTGCTGGATTTGGACAGGCAAAATGACACTGTGGCAGATGGTGTGGATTAAAGTCAGTCTTTAATGGATGCATGTGGCCCAAATATGTGTCCCCAAAATCTAGGAAATCTTTCTGTCTCAATGGAATCTGTTTATATCACAGAAAGTCTGGATTTGCTGTAAATTAAACTTTTTTAATTTTTAGGTGGTTATTTGTCTTGATACAGGTTTGTTTTCCACCAAAATAAAGTGTTTTATGGAAAGATTTTTAATTACTGAATAATCTTCTGGAAGCAGCTTTTATAAAGACTTTTCAGCTAACCCTGTAATTATTTTTGCCCTCCTTAACTGGTGAGCCGCAAAGAAGAAATAATATAATTTCTACTAGGTGGAAAAGCACATTTGTAGCAATCTACAAATATTTGCAGATGCATTTTGAACAAGTTGGATAGATATGGCTTTAGAAGAAAATATAAAAAAATTCTGGAAATATAAGGATTCTGAAATCAGTTCAGTTGCTAAATGTCACTGTTTATCCCAGTTAAAGGCCTTAGGGCATCCTGGCTGAAGGTGTACGTAGCCACCTGGAAGTCCTAGGCAATTGTTTCATGTTAGATTGTACATGGCACTATAGGCTGGTGAAATAAGCTTTAGCCTAGAAGTTTTTGGGTGAGTTTTCTGGGATATTGAGGTGGTGCTGTGGTTGAATTTAAAAGAAATATGGGAGTGAGCAGGAAGGGGGCAGGGTACTGTTTACAGCTTTAAAGATTAATAGAAGAATTTTGCATGAAATGCACACAGTAAAAATGGCACCAGACTTCCCCAGTGAACTCCTGATGACTGTCTGCAAAAAAAGGCCTGTAGCAAAAAAGGTCATATTCCTTCTCATTTTCTCACTGAGTTTTCAGACAAGCACAATTCACAAGAGAAGAGGAAGATAACTGGTTTTATTTTTAATGTTTAGGTACCAACTTCAAAAAGTAGTGATCTTGCCAGGTTTTACAAGAATGCAGTGTGTTAAATGCTATGTTTTAGGCTTAGTTATCCTTTGGTTATTTCCCAGTCCCAGCTGCTGGGCCCTTTATCCTTCTGGAGCTTGACTACATAACCTAAGGTCACTGAAAACTGGGACATCTGACAGAGTGCTCATACATAAATCCTGTATGCCTCATTTGTGTGTTGAAGCCTCAGAAAACTGCTAGGTGGGTCAGCCAAATGCAAAAGGAAAGAGGGAACTTTTCCCTGTCTCTGACCTTCACGCAGTTGTTTATTTTGCCACCTTTTTTCCATAAAGCATCTTCAGTTTGTTTCCCTTTTGGTTTTAAGATACTTTATGTGTGGGAGAGAAGATAAGGGAAACACCATGTCATTGACTCGTCCTGTCCTGCAGCCCTGGTCCAATCCATCGGGATGCATCCAGCTCTTCCTATTGTTCTCTTGACACAAGAGGGAGCCAAAAAGTTTGGTACAAAGCATCCAACCTGCTCCAGTGCTGTGCACAGAGGACAGGCTTCCTGAGGAGGAGCACTGTGACAGTGACATAATTCTGGTTTAATCTGTGTTGCAGTGATGTTGCAGGCAGAGTAATGTGATTTATCAGTTCAGTTTGCTGTTGCCTGTGGAATGGTGCCTTCAGTTTGTTGCAGTCAAGGGTGTCAAAGGCAGAAAGGCTGGCAGAAAGGCTGGGAAAAATTTACTCTGGTGTTGTGCATCAGGGCTGAGTATAAACTTCATTCTCAGTTGTATCAGTATTTGTAACCATTAAAATCAAACCATCACTCTGTGTTGTCAGAAAGCTATATGGTTTTACCACAGTATATCATGGGTATGACTATAATTTTTTGCTTAATAATACATATATATATATAGATATATAAAGTATATATATATTTTTTTAAAAGTATATATTCCTTATATACTGGTACTTACATGATCAGAAATCTTGACCAGCTCTGTGTATCAACTCAATATTTTTTTTAATATAATAGCATAAGTGTGTTTCAGGTTACTTCCTTCTCCTTCAGATTTGCCTCATTCTAAATCTATATGTTTAATCAGGCAGTGTTACTTGTAGGAGCTGACCTTATGATGCTGACCATCAATCTAAAGCTCTCAATAATCCTCTCAATCTAAGTGCATGAAATTGGGGAGAAGTTGAAAAGTGGGGGAGGAGGAGTTAAATTCAGAAGCTTCTCTTTCAACCTGTTCTATATCACTATTATTATATTTTAATGTAAAAATATTTTTTAGAAATTTTTACTTAAGGTCTAATTAGTTTATTAATAATCTTCCAGAACAAATAAATATTTAGGAGACTGGAATTATCTCACTGAGATAAATATATGTAGAAAAACAAGGGACATATGGCTTCTTGCTGAAGCAGGAGACTGGGAACTTCTGAGTTTTTTCCTTACTCACTATGTGACCACAGATTGGTCACTTCATCTGTCTTTGCCCAGTTTCCCCATTTATTAAATCATTGCAATGCATGTATTTACCTTGAAGAAATGTTGTGAGAATCCAATTCTATGTTTCTTCTCACAAGGGTCGAGTACTCTTTACATACAAAGAGTTTAAGATTAGTGTAAAATATTAGTGCTAATATGCTCACGAAGTTTTGGGATCAAAAAGCTTGCTTCTTTTTGATGTACAAGGTAGGAGTTATATTGATGGAGATGTTTTGTGGTATAAGACATTATTAAGAATATTTTTGTTGTTTTATACACCTAAATTTAAAATCTGTGTATTTTCTCTCTAGCCTGTGCACACATTGAAGGATGCCCAGGAAAAAGAAGTTAATAAAATAGCCAGTAAGAGATTAGAGCAGCAAGTGTTGACCTTGAAAGCCCAGCTCAGGGACCAGGCTGCATTTCAAAATCAGTTTCGTGACTTGCAAAATGAAGTGGAACTCCTTCAGGCTCAGCTATGTGAAAAGGTATAAAACTGTTTTCTGTGTGCTTAAATGTAAGCTTGGACATCAGATTCTACATCTCTCTTTTCAAATGGGAGAAGCAAAATAGTCTTCTTTCCTGGGCATGAATCTGAGGATAGTTAAATGGTTTCTAGGCATATAAAAATACTCCTGTCTTCAGAGAAATAGGGAGAAGATGTAAACTGCCTGTGTGATCCATATTATGGAAAAATGATAGATGATAATGAAAATACAGTGTGTGCTCGAATTAATCTCCATAGTGTAATGCAAGCACAGTGATGCTGAAATTAGTGACCTCCTTGGCTTAAATTGTCAGGATTTTTTATAATTCCCAACTCTTTCTTTCCACTATATCAGATTATGAAACTCCAAGCTAATAATAGAATTTTGATAGTTTTACTAACTTTTTTGGTTCACCTGCTAGGGTAACAAATGAAGAGTTTCATTCAGACATCTTCAGATAGGTGTGTGGTTTGGATTTTTGTCATGGTTATTCTGATGAGAACCCCCATGTATGCACAAATGCACTGACACAAGTTTGTACCCTTGTGAATTATATTTCACCTGGCAAACCAGAGCAGGTACATTAAGATTTGCAAAGCTGCTCCTGTGAGTGTGACTACAGCTACTGAACTCTTGGGTGGAAACGAATTTCTTATAGGACTTCTTTCCCTTAGATTTTGTTTCCTATTGGGAACTATATTTTGGAACAGGATGTGAGCCAAATTGGAATTGCTCATCAGGCTCTTGAACAGCTACTAAATGGCATGTTCTCAATAGTGCTCTTTGTTCTTCATAGCCTGATACAACGAGTAGAACATGCTTCTACTCTGAAATACAAGAGATTATTGTCTTCTCCCTACTGGGAACAGGCTTCATTCTACTTTCTCCACAGTAAACCCATCTTTCTACAATTTTTGTTTCTCTTTTGTTGTTGATTGTCTGTTTGTTTGGTGGTGTAGTTTTGTTTTGCTTTTTCCTAGCCTCATCCTGTGCTGTGGTTTGCTCTAAACCAGTCCTGTAAAGAGGGTTAGTGGCTTCTCTCAGGCATGGGTTAGGGGATGCCTCTTAGAAGAACAGTGCTGGTAAAATGAAACTGTTCTGTAGTGTGTGGTGTCACATCAGGTGATAGGTGAGTAAAAGGTGAGATGTGTTGTCCATATAAATGGACAAATCCTAATTGTTCTGTTGCATCAGCAAGATGTGTTGCTCCCTGCCTCACCAAGAATTGAATGTCTCCAGTGCAGGGACCTACTGCCAGCTCTTTGTTCCCTCAGTGCTAATGCAATGTAAAGACATGTTTCCCCTGCCTGCTCTGATTCCTCCCAAGCCCACAATTTATTAGCTGAAGACAATGTGATCTTTTTCAGCATAACTGATTTCTCATAAAGGAGGGTTTTTTAATGATTAATATAATATACTTACTGTAAACTTTATAGAAATATAAATTGTCAGGCAAAATAAATGCAAAGGAATCTCTATTGTCAAAAATACTGTATTGATTCATAATGGTAATGGATTTTGTGTTGCAAGATATTGTATTTTTTTCTGCATGATCAGAAAGTAGGGTTACCATCAGTAGATTTTAATTATAAGGAATAGACTAAATAATCTGGCTCCCCCTGCTTCACCTCCTAATAGAGGACATGTATCAGCTGTGTCAGAGTAAAAGGTTGTTGATGTTTCCTTTCCAGAATAGAATATCCATGCAGAAAATCCCTCCTCTTTTTTTCTGATTTTACAATATAATATTGATAAGGAAAGGGAAAAATTTTCCCCAAAGAATGTTTTGGAAGATTCACAGAGTAAATATGAACATGAGTGCATAATGAAGGATACCAAGTCTTTGCTGTGATGCTGCTTTGATTAAATAACCTCACTGATCTAAGGCTCCATCTAAGAACATCCAAAAGCCTTTGTTAGTTTTTAAGATCAATGCTAATGTGAGTAGGGCAGTGTTTGTATGGCAGAGCCTATCTGTGTGCAACCAATGCCTTACACTGATTCATCTTGTTTGTGGTACAGGGTCGCACAGATATGCAAAGTGTACATCTCAGTGTCAGGTCTAAAACAAATACCAAAGAACTGCTGGAGTATTTCAAAGTGATTCTTGAATAAATTGACAGGATATTTTTCAACCTTTCAGGAGAAAGAGCTGCAGAAGAGAAAGTCTGAAGTGAAGTTGACATTAGCTCCTCTGAAGGTACTGTGTTTCCCTGAACACTAATTCAGGACCTACACAAGGGGTATCCCTTTGCTTACAGGCTTCTGTGCCTGTGCCTTCCTTCTGCAGTTGTCCCTGGATGCTGCTGGGTTTCACCTTAGGCAAGGGCTCACTGACATTATTGCAAGGTTACTTTCAGCCTGTCAAAAGGGAGACCTTGCACATGGAAAGGGAACATCTCTTTCCAGTTTATCTCTGCATATATATTGCTCTTGAATATTGCAGGGATCTAATAATGTACAGACACAGAATACAGTCTATAGCTTTGGGCCAAAATGTGGAATTACAGATCAGACACAAAATGTAATCTTGCAGTCTCAGAAGGGAGTGAAATGACACAGCCATGGAATGTTTATGTGTTCATGCCACACAGGCTAAGCTGGCTTGCCTCACCCAAAAGTGCCAGGAAAGGAACAGCTTCATTAGGAGAATGCATGACGAATTCCACAAGCAGGGATTTATTAACTCTGCATTTGATGAAGAGATGAAGAACCTGGTGAATGACATTACCCTGGCAGAGTACATGGTTGCTTTTACACCAATGTGTGATCAAGAGGTAAGTGCTCCTGCTTCCTAGTATGTGTACACTATTGAATTAAGTGATGGCTTTCAAAGTGTTTAGTGAGACTTAATGTGTAATTATAAAATATATTTCATTGCTTATATAAGTATTGCTTCAAACAAATCAGTGGAGTTGGCCATTTTACTGTTGTTGTAGGCAGGGTCTAAATTTCAGGAGCTTAAAGCAAATTGCATCAATGTTCCATGCAAGAAATACTCCCCTGATATTTTGACTAAGCATCTGATCGATAATGCAGCATATATTACCCAATTTCATTTTAATTATGAATTTTGCATTTCTTTCCTGCATAATGCATTGTTTCAGATTTCTGAAGAAGTCAGGAAAAGAAAGGTCAACAGTGAAGATTTTAAGACTTAAGTCAACTCAGTGGACATTTGTATTTGAAAGGGAGTTAGTCACTTGTGTTTCTCTGGCAAGGCAAAAGTGGGAAAGAGTCTGTTTCACACCTGGTTATATTCAATATTGCCATTAATATCTTGGATGCTGGGAATAAACTTCCTAATTTTGGAGCTGCACCTACTTGAAGACTTTCTTAAGGACAAGAATCGCAATCTGGCAAACTGAGGAAACAGGAATTCCCTTGCAGTACTTCAGTGTCCATCAACAAGTTCTTCCTTTTGGTTTCTGTTTCTTGTTTTTTTTTAAAGCCTGTAAAAGTACCCAAACAGTATTTGGTAGTGTTTGTGGCAACTACACTCAAGTAAAATCTTTTTGGTTAAAAGTGGGGTAGGAGGAGGAAATACTGTGTGTTACACATTTGTGTAATTTTGTGTGCTTGTCACAACAGAACACAGAATATTAGTTCATACTATATATTCTATTTCAGCTGACACAATGCACTGAAAAATGAATAGATAAAAATAATTTCTCTTAATGACACTTGACATTTTCACCAGCAGAAGGTGCTCAAAATGGGCATATAGTATAGTACATCAGACTGATTTTTCTGATGATTTTGCATTTTTACACACTAAGTGGTATTCTGTATCATGTTGGTAGTGCTTATTCTTACAGTGCTACTAAGTGTTGCAAGCTATCAGTCATACTTGTTTTTGTGGCAAAAAGCAATCTAACTGTGTGTTAAGGAAAAGGTGGATTGATTCCTGCTTGCAGGATGGGACAGGACTCTGTGTCTGGCTGTGTCTCCTTGAGTACCTCAGGTGTGGGTCCACCACTGCCTCATCCAAGTTCCCAGTGCACAGGAGTGTTTTATGGAGCTCATCTGTCAGAAGGGAGATAGTACTCCACTGCCTTCAGACTTCTCTCAGACACTGCTGTGATAGATGAGCATTAGTAAAGCTTGCCAACACAATAGATATCAAAATAGTGTTCACACTCACAGTCTCCCTAAATGTTCAATTATCACAAAACTTACATTCAACAAGAGAGAATTAGATTAAATATATATTTTGATAATCAGTGAACTTACCTGTAGCATAGAGCTCCACATTAAATCCCCTGCTTTGACAGATATTTAGCTGTTCATATTAAGTGGACCACAAGCCCCTTCCCATGGTGTCCAGCACTGTAGTGGCCAGAGGTCTCACTTAGGCTCGGGCACAAATAGGCTTCAAGCCTGGGGTTTTTTATCATGCAGAGAACAAACTGGCTCTTGCAGAGTGTCTTGACACTGAGCTAAAGGCTCTTCTGGTCTGTGATAAGTAGTTACACATGTAAAAGGGGGAAACTTTTCTATCAAGGAAGAGTTGCATGTTCTCATGAAAAATGTCTATTTCTATTCATCAGATTTCCAAAGGAAGACACTTCAATGAAAAAATGTCCAAGTTTCCCTACTACTAATTTAATAATGTTTACAATTAAAAAAAAAAGACTGTTTCATATTCATGTAATACATTCCTTTGGTTTAAAAGATCTTGTACTGAATTCTGTAGACATATGTTTAAGTGAACTAACTTTTCATCTTGGAAGTTTTATTTCTTGCTTTCAACTCTTATTCTCACTGGACTTCACATCTAAGATTCCAGAGCTATGCCCAACATCCACTTACATAAAATTCCTTTGAAAGCTCATTCCTTCCTTCCCCTCAGTTTTTCACTCCTACAGTGTTCCTAACATTAGAATTCTACTATACAATACCCGGTGGACTGCTGCTTTTTTTTTCCTTTTATTTTCCCTTTTAAATTAAAGATTTGCAATTGGCTTTATTCATTACTGGACCCAGTAACAAGTGGAAGCCTGTCACACATTGGCAGCAAACCTCTGTGCCTTCACTTACTGATGAATTTTAGCTCAAAGTTTGCAGGGATGCATGAAGAACTGATACAGAGCCTTTTGAAGGGAAAGGGGACTCTGTATTCAATTCA
Organism: Chloebia gouldiae; assembly: GCA_003676055.1. Lineage (NCBI taxonomy): Eukaryota > Metazoa > Chordata > Aves > Passeriformes > Passeridae > Chloebia > Chloebia gouldiae. The sequence continues at coordinate 35,948,650 of QUSF01000005.1, read as the reverse complement.
GTGCCTGGCATTTCAGTAAAAAACTTTGAGTCATGTTCTCAGAGAAAAAATGGTTCATAGTTCTATTACGAACTCTTTTTCTTTTTCCTTCTTTTTTGTCTGTACATGGAATTACATGTAGAGGGGATAGAGCTGCTTCAGTGGCGTGCTGGGATGCCCCAGCTTTGGTGAGGGACTTATGGGCACCACCACGTTACTTATACTTACAGACCAAGGCAAACTTCACTTCTTTGCTTTTGCAGGACACAATGAATGGTTGGTCATTTCCTGCTGTTTGCCAGAAGTATTTTCTCCCTAATTTTCATCCCCATTAAAATACTAAGCCACAAAGATGGTGTTATGCAAAACCCACTGTCTTTGGAGCTTCTCTTCAACTTCACTTTCAGCATCCAAGGCTCTGCTCTCAGACATGATAAATCCCTGTTGTCCCTGTTGCTTTATTTTGCTGGCTAACTCAAGACTTCATCAGTTCAGTTCAGCAGAGCAGTATTCATTTTGAAACTTGTCATTCTTGATTGTTTTTCACAGCCCAGCATTACATTCAAATGTTTGTGAGTGAGAAATAAGATTTGCTTGAATCATGTAGTATTTCATAATTTTGTTCCAGCAGTGAGGTCAGATACATGCTAGAGTAGTATGTTCATAATGTTTCCTTCTCTTAATAAGTCCCTGTAAAGAGGACTAGGTTTTGAATTACTTTTCCTCATGATAAAACCCTACACCATGAAACTCTTCATTTGTAATTTAGTTTAATTGAGCAATTTAGTATAATTTAAATTAATTTTAGTGGGTTTTTATCATAATAAACTTATATGATTGCACAGAAGGGGTTTTATTTCAATTCTTTTTCATCCACCACCTATGTCACTTTGATGAAAGCAAAAATTCTATGCAGGATGGTAAACAAATGCTGCCTCTCAGCTTTGAAAAAAGTCATCTTTTGGGCAGTCATTGGAATGAAAATGTATGCCTAATATGGACTTGAAATTTTTGGTGGCACAAAGAAGTTTATTTCTAAGGCTTTGTGATATATTCTCTTTTTAAAAGACTTGAGAAACCATTGCAGCCCATTGGAGTGGAGCGATAATAAATGTTGGCAATAGAAATATTTTAAAACCTTTTCTTGTTTTGTGTCTGGAAAATAAAAAGCATGTGGCTGAAGAGGACACATTCCTGGGACAAGGGCTGCCTCCAGCGGGTACATGTGGCACTCAGCACAGTGCCATGGCTGGGATTCACGTGCCCAATGTCAGATACAAAATGTGTGTCCATCTTTGGCCTTTGTCATGTCCCATTTTAATCACCTCCTTTTGAATGCTGATTTTTTTTTTTTTAATTGGAAGGACCTTGGCCTCACCTTTTCTTGCTTTTGTAGAATTCATTAATGAATATTATTAACAGTTACTGTTTTTCTGCCTTTCCCAGTGAAAAGAACACAGGACAGCATTCATCAGCTGATCTTGGACATTCATGTTCATGAAACATCAAACAAAAAAGGACTGGGACTTAGCTGTGCAACAGCTGCTTTACTTGGGATGGTAAAGGTGGGAAGCAAGAGATGTTCCAGATGAGTAATAGGACATGTGAAAGAGGAGGCTCTATTTTTTCCTGAGTTTATGTGTCTACTTGCAGTTTAAGAACCAGGATTTATCCAGACTGGGTGGTTTGAGCATGAGGCAGTGTCAATGCTGCTTTTGATGGATCAGAGAACCACACAGAGGAGCAAGTGAGCTTGGCTTCTCTTTCATGTGGACTCAGCCCAGCCAGTACAGTTGTGCAGTATTTTGGACCTTTTCTCTCTTTTGGGCTAGGTGTGGAGAAAAGGGAGTATGTTTAATTCTTTCCTTCACATGATTAAGCAAAGAGCCTCTGTCTGGATGTCTGCAATGGAAAATTCTTCTCATCCAATTTCTCTTGTGCTGGAACACTTTGACCTGATGGTATATTTTATATATTCTTTCCACAGTGGATCTGAAACCATTGTGGCTGTTTGCTCTCATTTCTTGGGGCTGAAAGGGAATTTGTGCAAGGAATGTTTGGATAAATGGTAGTGCTTTTTAATGCTTTTCATGCAGCCATCTTAAACCTTATGGATGGAAAGCTCCAGGCAAGGAATGTGTCCAGTGCAGTGAATTGTTTTACAGAATAGGGATTAAATGCTCAGAACAGCATAGCTTAATTCTTCTTTCTGTTAAGGGATTTCTTCTGAGATATGTTTGGGTAGAACAATGGTTTTTGTTTGTTTATTGGTTTGTATTTCTACTCATTACTTTGCAAAAAATCACTTATTTCTTTCTAGTGAATCGTAGTTGAAGATAATAGGCCTGAAATAAACTTCTCTGATGCTTTCCATAAAATGGTTTGTGTGTGGCTGTTAAGGTCAGAGGCTTTTCTGGCACTGAAATACGTTTGTATTGTATCAGTGTACAAATGTATCAGTGAGATACATTTCCTATATGATGTCTGTACTTCTGACAGTCATCTGTGGTCGTTTACCTATTTATTTTCATAGTTAAAGCAGACAAAAAGATACTTCCAAGGAATTATCCCACCCATTTCATGTACCTGCTTTAGGCAAGTGCAGATGACTGGGCACTGAGAGGCTGTCCAGAGAGGGAGTGGAGTCTCCCTCACTGGAGATCTTCAAGAACAATCTGGACACAATCCTGTTCCATGTGCTCTGGGATGGCTGCTTGAGCAGGGAGGATGGACCAGATAACCCAGTGTGGTCCCTGCCAGCCTGACCCATGCTGTGATTCTGTGATAAGGTGGGAAGAGCTGTAGAAGTTGGACTCCAGTGGTTGTCAAGGGGGCCAGGGGAGAGGTGCTTTGGTTTGATGAGTCCCACCCTCACAAGGGAGAAAGAATTTACCTTTTGGCTTTCAGTCTTTTCGGGACAAGGCTGATCAAGAGCAAGGAATCTTTCAAGATGAAGGTTTCTTTGCAGGAAGAGGCTTTTTTACTTGACATGCATCAAAAAACACGCCTTGAATGATTGTAATCACAAGTGGATGGAGTGAAGTTAGTTATTTATCAAATTTTTTAAAGGGTGAAGTCAATTGCTGAAAGATATGTTATTTTTGGCCTTTAGATAAATTATTAAAAATACTGAGAGACACAAAATACAGATTTTAAAAAGTTAGTGGCAGCCTGGCCTTTCCAATGAAATAACTGATAAAACTGTTCAATAATTATGTAACTGGTTGTTTGGATAGAGGGTATCTCAAGAATTTGTGTTGGTTGAGGAGAAGGTTCTTATTCAAGGTTAGTGCCATTTGCAAGTAAAATTTGGTTTAGCTGACAAGATTTAGATCTATTTCCTGACTGCATAATACAGATATTTCAGCAGTGGTTTTTGCTGTATTTCATCAGCAACAGCATGCCTTTCTGTAGAGCAGCACATGCCAGTACAGGAATAGCCATGACTAAAAAAATGAAAAGCTTTAAAAACTAACCTTCCTTTATTTTCTGATAAATGATAGAATTTAGATTAACAAAAAAGTTACAATTAAAAACATGAGATAAATGAAAACATTTTTATCTTCTCTCTAACACCACTGTCTTATTATTTTGTAGTGTTGGGGAAGCTGATGTTTTTTGGTTTCAATAGCAATCCTTTCTAGAACTTGGCATTATGCAAGTGTACACTCTTCTCAGCTTGGTCAAATATCACAATATTTTAATTTCTTCCTAGGTGGGGTAATTTCTGGAAAATTGAGAGGAAAGCAAAAAAAAAAAAAAAGGAAAACAAAATAAATATAATAATAATAATAATTAATAATAATAATTAATAATAATAATAATAATAATGAAGTAACCTGAAAAAGAACAAGTTAATGTGTGATCAGTTGAGACAAAACACTGAATTTTTGCTTAGCTATATAGTAAAAAATGAAGCAAACCCTGGCACAGGGAAGAAATGATGATGTCTGGCTCCAGATCAGAGCTATAAACTATATATATAAACTATACTATATTACATTAATATACTATTTAAAGAGATACTATACTATTCTACATCCTTACTTCTTACTTACCTATCTAAACCTAACAAACCCATGACTGCTGAGAGCCTGAGCCACAGCTGGACCCGATTGGTCACTGAACCCAAACAACCTTCACCAGAATCCAACCCAGCAATCACTTCAGGTAATCAATCTCTTTACCACATTCCACATGGGGAAAACAAAGGAGCAGAGATAAAGATTGTTTTCTCTTCTTTTCTCTGTGTTTCTCCTGAGACAGAATTATGTCCAGAGAATGTGACTGTCACATCGCTACATCCTTAGTGCTGTAGGAAATGCAATCTTTAGTGCTAGTCTTATGACACACCAGAGATGAGTCCTTTGAGAGAATCACACCAATTTTTTAATATAGTGCACACTATACTGTGAAGTCTTTGTCAGGGTAGTAGCATCTTCACTCACTGGGGTTTGCATTAAACCTGCTTTCTGCTGGGTGTCACTACTTTGGCTGCAGAAGAATTTGCTAATTCCAAGAGGCAAAAGGGTTTGTGGGGTAAAGAGGTGAGGAAAGAGATGACCCTACAAGCAGGTTATTTTTCTAGAAATGACTTGTGCCAGTGTCAGAGCTTTGATTTAGTAGTGTGTTTGTTTCTGGCAGCTTTATCAGCTCCTCTGCCTATGAGCAGGACAGTGATTTGCCTTTGCATGGGTCATTGAGCTCAGAACTTGTTCTGCTCCTGCTCATGCTCATCTATCACCACAAATGCCTCTAACTGTGCTTCCTGTAGTGAGGAAATTTTCATCAAATATTTTTAGATCTGATATCTTCATGCCTCAAAACATTTCAGGGCTGACCTTTCATTGCTTTAAGCCAGCTGGCATTTTTTGTGAGTGATGGGGAGAGATACTGCACTTGTAACCTTGGTTAGAAACCAAGGACTTCAGCAGCTGCCTTGGGCTCCTGTGTTTAGAGAGGAACATCCAAATGTAAAGCTTTCACTTTCCAACTGATCTCTGCCTTCAGTGCTAGGATATATTTGGGTATTCATGCCACCTTGCCTAAATAAATGCAATATCCAGATGGCATCACAGGCCCCCTCTGTAATCAGCATAGAGAAAGCAAACCTTTCCAGGAAGAGCAGCAATCTAAATTCAGTGCCCCAAACTGACCAATGTGAGTGGTCCTTCCATTCCTGGATGTGCCTGCCTTGTTCCTTGGCCTGTTGTTCATCCTGAGCTAAAGGATCCAGGTGGAAGCTGTGCTGGGCAGTGTCTCAGCCACATGTGCTTATGTTGGGTACTTTAAGGAGACCAATGGCCACAATTCATCAGAACTGGTTCCCTCTGCTCATGGTGGGGAGCCAAGAACAGGAGGTGAAATGGCAACAACAAAAACACAATGTGTTCTTCTTCATGTCACAATAGAACTCTATATAGATGCAGGAGCTTGTCAATAAATGCTCATCTTTATGTTGGGTCATTTCAGAGCAATCCTACTCTATTACATTTCAGAGTCCTTTGATTTTTCTCTTTTTTAAATGGACACAAGTGATGTAGCTAAAACTCAATAAAGATGCACAGAGCAAAACCAATATATTATTTTAAGTAAAATGTGTTTTCTTTTAAGTAATTCTTCCTGACCTGGCATATATATATGTATCTGCACTTCTGGAGTTTTTGCAGGAGGAGTGATGGCAATGAGATGTTAATGCATAACGAGGTGTATTAATTTTAGAAATAAATAAATAAATAATTCTTCAAAGACTGAAAGGCTGATATGGCAAGGCTTGCAATTCAAGAAAAAATGCAACTGTGATCTGGTAGGTATAATAAATTTGGTTTTGAATGATAAAATGCTACTGCCTTGTAGCAGTCATTTGTATTCTGGGAGATCTGCTTGCAACTGTTATGAAAATGTGCATAATTAAACTGCCATTTCTCTCTTAAATTGGTCTGCAGCTCAGTGAAGATATTCCAAAAGGATAGTTTGCTGTGGTGTTAAAGTTGATTTAGATATGAAATAAGATCAACTTAATTGATTTTTTTTTTGTTTTGAATAGGAGGTTCCAGATAAGAGTTTATGCAGTTGAACACACTTTTGGAATCTGTTCAGCTTAACTTTCTTGAGCATTCATAGGTAGACAAACCTGAATTAGGTGTGCAGCATGGAGTGAGAAAATATGTGTGTAAAAGAATCCTGTTAGAAATTTTTCGATTCTTCAAGAGAACTGAGATAATTTTTAAAATCAGGATTTTTTTCCTGGTTTTAATCTAGGTTTTCTTATTAGCCCAAGGCAAATTTTCAGCTTCAGTTAAAGCTTAGATATCTTTTTTTGTTTTATTTTGAGGATGACTTGTTGAATACAGGATTCTTTATTTAGAGAGGTGCAGGAATGTTCCATGTCTGAAATTATTGATATGTTACCTTTTCCCTTATTTTGCTAAATGTAGTTTATTTACTGTTAATTTCTGTGGATATCTATTTCAGTGAACTCATCCAAATGACTTCCACTAATCCAAAATGAGCAGCATTGGAAAGCTTAATATATCCTGAATTTGTTAAAATGCTGTTTTCTCTTGCAGCTGCTGCCATCCTCCACAGACATTTCTCAGGCTAATGGACAGCCAGAGGATCGTGTGGCAGGTGCCAAAGGGAACAGGATGACTGGGTCAGTACCTGCACACTCTCAGCCAGGGATGGATGGCCCCCACAGTTCTCCCCTCACCTCAAATGTGTGTGCTGGTTCTTCTGTCGCAGTAACAAGCCCTGAGAGGATCACAGCCTTGCATGGGGAGATAAGAGAAAACCATTACAAAAACTGCCAGGTCAGTAAAAGTTTTCTAAGTGTTTTTAGTTCAGTGAAATCTCTTATTCTTGGTAGAAGATACAGATGTTTGAATGATTCCTTCCAGAGATGCACAGTTGATTGTTAGTTTAGACAAACTGACAGTAATAACTGTTTAATGTTTGTCATTATGCATTTTCTTTCACATTGTTTAAAAGGGGCTTGGGACTTATAAAAATAATTAAAAGATTTTGATTTCATCATGATGTATCTTACTCTGTGGTAAGATAATCTTTGCAAATTGTTGGATGTTTTAAAAAAAGTTGTTATGTTGATCTTGTCCTACCTTTTTTCCCGTACAATTCTTTTTTTTTTTTTTAGTGATCCAATTATTCCTATGCCCTGAAGCTCTTTATAGTAATTTCCATTAACTGCAGGAATACTGTTAAGAACAGAGCTGATCAATTGCAATTGCATTTGTGACAGTCTGCTGCTAAACTAAACACGCAAGAGATTTCAGCCTCTCTGAGACAACTTAACCTCTTCATACTTGTATGGAAACAAAAATCAAATATGCAATTACTAGAACCAGTTAGGTAGAGTAGTTAAAAATATTACTCTAGTGAATTTCCTTTATAATCTTGGATTAAAATAAATGCAAAGAAACAATTAAAAGCATAGTTTTTGCTTTTGGCATGAATGAAAAGAACACAGAAGATACTGAGATTTCCTTTTAGTTAAGTAATTTATTATGCAATGAAATGGTGACTCAGAATCTGATAACATGTTACTTAGTCCAGGGGATATATGTAACAGTTCAAGTCAAGTTTTCTAGTCCTTTTTTCTCTCACAGTCACACATAAAAAAGACCAATGAAAATATGGCCATAAAAGAAAACTATTATGAGAAGCAGAATGGAAGTGAATCTTTGATTGATCTTTGTGAACTCAGAGATTATTTTTTTATATAAATCATATGACCTTTAATTAAATCCCAATGAAAGCAGGACATGGGCCTCTTGTGCATTTATATGGGAGGCTCCAGCTGAAATCAGCCACAATGCATAGAGCATCCTGTTTCCATAAAAGCATACAGCAACACACTGGGACATGCGAGGTTACGGTTTCTGTTCTTCTTTCCTCCTCAGATACCTCCAGCTGTCCCCTGCAGCTCAAACCCGTGGGCTGGTCCCAGCCAGCCCATGATCCATGAGGAAGCCCCTTGGCCTGTGCTGTCAGGGATGAAGGATGCTGCCGTGCCCCCGGAGCGTGCCGTGTTCCGGGCCACGAAGGGGAGGGGTCGGCTGTCGAAACACGATGATGTATTCTGGGGTCAAATAGGAAATCAGCATGCAGGTGCTATTGCCCAGGGAATGAAACACAGAAATGCCATTATGAATAAGGCATGGCTCTCTAGAGAAAAAACAGATGGCTCAACCTCAGCTACCACAGCAGAAAGCTATTTGCCAGACGTGTTGTCAGCAAGTAATAAAGGTCGATATCCTGTGGGGAGAAATCAGCTGCATGGGAAAGAATAAAACCTGCAGAAATAAAACAAGGTAAACACCTCAGCAATGTGATTTTTCCCATTGATACAAAAGTACTAGTTTTTTTTTTTTTTATCACAGATATTTTACTAGTTAGCATGGCTTAGCAAGTAGTTTGAGATGACTGGAAAATTTATATGGAAAGAGCTGTGGTATTTTTTATGATCAAAATTACATAGAATATTTGAGATCACTGAAACACATGGATTTTTCATTACCCAGTCTTCCTCCCCATTTTCTTTTCACCTTTTGATGGTGATTTGATTTTCTTTTAACTGAAACTGTGAAACAAATCTATTAAATCACTTCTGCTTTTATGTATAACCTATTTCTTCAGTGTTCAGTGGCAAGTTCTGGAAGAACATCTCCCTTGTGTGACTGTTTCTTTGGAATTTCAGGAAATGTAGTGTCATGGACTTCCTAGAAATTATTTTTTTAAAAATTAGAGGGTAATTTTGCTGTGTTTTTTTACTATTGGGATAGTTTTAAAAAATATATCCTTTTTTCTTAGTAGGCCCAACTACAGCAGAGCATTCAGAGTGTTGCTGTAGGAGTTAGTATCTGTAAAGTAGGATCCTTCAATTGTTGCTTTTAAGTAACAAATTTCAGCTTAGCTTGAGTAGCTTTACTGGACATGTCCACAGCCACTTTCTGAAGGGGACTGCGTGGGCTGTGGGTACAGAAACATCTGAGTTCACAGGATGGATGATGCAGGCTGCACCCTGTGCTGCCAGACCCCTGCACAGGGAGAAGGGTATGGAGTGCCAGGCCGCCTGTGCTGGCACAGGACAGTGCTGCCTCGCAGTCTGGCTCAGAAATAGCCGTGGTCTGGGCTGCAGGAGCCTTGGGTGCATCCTGGCTATGCAAAGGAGGAGGGAGCAGTGTGGCTGTGCAGGTGTGGGAGTGCACTGGTGCCGGCTGGCTCTGGGAAGTTTAACTGAGCATGGTTGTAAATTCTGCAAAATACTGATTTGTATTGTCATCTCACCAGAGTTAATACATTTGTAAAAAAACCATTATTCATACATCTTTATCATTATTCTGTATTTTTCATCACTTTTATTAGGAAGGGGCATTCACACACAGTAATGCATGTCACAGTTGCTGTGTTTTTCCTCTGCCTCCATTGATTACTCCAGCTGGTTCATAGTATGTTACTACTTGTTTTTTGGAGGCTAGAAATAAAATGCCTGGTTTTGATGAAATATTAATGCACACAGTCACACTTTATTGTGGAAACCCAGCTTCAGTTGCTCAGTAAGGTAGCAGTGCAGCTACTGAATTGTTCTTTATCCAACATAGCTTTAGAAAGCACACCCCAGATGCCAAGGGAAGTAGTCCCTGGAAGTGATGTTGTTGAATGCTGCCTAAGCAGGAAGTAACAGCAAGATTCCAAAATGTGGGCTTTTGCTTTTATGTGTCTTTCTCTTCTCCCTGATGGCTGACCAGAGCTTCTGAAGACAGATGTACCTGTTATCCAGCCATCAGCTGCCTTGTCAAGTATTAAGATATTTTGATATGCAAAACCACTTGTAAATATTGAATGTGGTAACTGTTACATTGATAAAATTATGCTTTAAGAATTTGCCATTGTGAGAAATTTTTGGAGGTTTATCTTGCTGACAGTAAAATACAGAGCCTGCCAGTTCAGTCTGAGGTCAGATCATAATGCATGAAGTATGCTAATAATGAGGGTATTAATAATAATACTCTGTGATAATATGATAATAAGTCTTTGTTACCCTAGTGAAACAATCTACTTTGTGTTTGGGGCTATGGTGACTTTCCATGAAATTAAGCCTTTGTAAGTCTACTCCCTTTCTATCACAGATAAGTGTGGTTTATTTTAAGTGTTCAGGCTTCATTTTAAGCTAATTAGGTTATTTGGCCCCATTCTTCCTCCTGCTGGAACTAATAATTTCCTGAACAAGAGCTGCAGACACAGAGATGTAGATGGAAGAACAGACATTTTCGAGGATATTACCTGCACTGAAGCACAGTAATTCAAAATGGACTCAAGCAATTCATCCAGCAAATGGATTCTGTGCTGGCACTTTATTGCTTTGCTTTCACAAGTCACAGATTTCAGTTAAAATCCTGTAGCCCCTTGTGGTTTTAATTTTTTAAGACATCCATTCTTCCTACTACAGAGCATTGTTTAAAGATGTGCAGATACCACAGCTACCATTTGGCCAGCTGTTGCAGCTGCTTTTCATTTCTCTTAATTAAAAATACCATAGTTTGGACACTACAGTGGAGGAATGGCAATAAATTATCAGCAATCAGTTTGGAGAGCTGCATGCAGCAGCACTGGAAAAGGTGAGTCAGCTAAAGGTTTCCTCTTTTAAACCTCTGTCTAACTCCATTTTCCCCACTACTGAATGGACAAATGAGAAGTGATAGTAAGATCATACCAAATAATTATGTACTAGTTGATTTACAAGAAGATGAGAGGGTACCTTGCACCATCAAACAAGGAGTTTCAAATTATTTAAACATGGTCATTTATAGGAACCTGACCCAAAATATGCAGTGTCAGACCAGATGGTTCCTATATTGGTGTCCTGCTGAGCTGAAGTCCTGTGGGAGTCTCAGCTTGCTGCGTGAGTTATACAGGATGATTAATTTTGGCCCTTGTTCTGTAAACTGTTTACTGGGGGTTTTCTGTATGGAGAGGGATCAGTAGCAATATGCTTGCAGAGCACATCTGAACTGACCTGTGCTGAGCCATCTGTGGTCTGCTATTTGCCATCCATGGACCTGCATGAGTCGAATAGCATTATCTGGACTGGACTGGATGATGAGGATACTTGGAAGCTGGATGACAGCATGCTGCTTATTGACTAATGCTCACTGAGCCTGTTCCCTATTCATACTCTTCCACTCCTAAAGATATTGTTTGAAACAGCACAGGAAATGATTTTCTGGGATCAATAGTTAGTATCAAATGAGTGTTTATTAATATATAGAGGCAATATTTGCCCAGTTCTCTTTTTTTAGATTCAAACTACCTAATACTGAAATCAAAATATCTCTTTTTAGCAGCAAAATTATATAATTTATCTCTAGTTTCAACAGAAGTATTACTTAGAAATGGAATTACATGGGAACATTAGCCTCAAATATAGTGCATAGTGCTTTCTAAAGGCTGTGTGAGAGATAAACACAAAAAGGAAACTCGTGGTGTATCTGAGACTAAAAATGCACTGTGGTAGTCCGTACCCACTATGGGGGAGAAATTGGAATCTGAGAATCAAAAACCACTGGAAAGAATAGTCTTTCTGCTGTAACAGTTGAAAAAAACCCATCACTTTCTCTGCATTCAGGTGTGCATGCAATCTCATTTAACTAGAAAAGATTCATCCTGCAAGTTAAAAAGGTAAAGTTGCCCATTACATCTTATGAATGTCTAAAACAGAAATGGTTTGATCAGAATCAGTGGAAGGAACATGTTCTACATTCCTCTTTGAGACCTGATACGCTAGAGAAGGCTGGGAAGGCACAGGAAAGTCTGGAAGATGACAAAACTCAGTGTCTTTCAGGTAAAAGATGTCAGGATCCTAGGTTGTCCTGTATATTAAACACTTGTAGAAAATGCAGAAGGGTTTCTTGTGAAGCCTGCCACTCCCCATGTATTGCTTGCCTTGTGCTATGGAAAGCTTTCATTCCCATAGGAAATTTGGAATCAGGTCTTACGTTCAATCTGTGGTCACTCAGTTTCATCCTCAGGACTGGTATTTGTAGGAGTGGGAACAGAACCAAGTTGCCCATGATTAAATCCCTAAGAATACCTATTTATATGTTTTTTCAGTAGCAATTCTGATTTGTAAAATCACTATCTAGTACCTTCTTAGCAACAACCTTTTCACTGAGCCTGTAAGCTGATTAAAGCCCCTAATTAAAACCAGATAATGTGTGAAAGATTTCTACAGTGCAAACCTTTCTCTTAAGGCCTGATTAAACCAAAAAACCTCACATATCTGTTTGCACAAATGAATTCTCATCAGGTCAGGCTCCTGGTAGCACTGACTTAGGTCCATCCTTCTCACAATACCTCATTCTTGGGAATGAGGAGAACAAAGGCTGGGACAGAAAATCAGATATTTCAGAAAGAATGGCCTATTACATTTAGCTAGGACTATAGTCTGTCAGCAGTCTATCTGGCTCTGATCATCCTATCAGTCAGGATAATGGTAAACCATAGAATAATGTGTTCATTTACATATAAATGTGCATGAAATATTTATGTGCATATATATTTACACATATATATATGTATAATTGCATGCAGTTTGGCATAAATAAATATGGTTTAAAATAATAGGGAGAAGTGATTTTCTGCAGATCATTCTTTTTTTTTTTTGTCTTTTGTTTCTTTTCTTCTGTCTTGGGATTTGCAAATACAAGTAAGGACAAGAGTAGAGACTGATTTCTTTAATTCTTATTTTAAAGACTGAATTTAAACCTTAAATTAAGAGGGAACTAAGACTGCACAGTGGAAGTTCTAGTTGTACCAGTTGACTACACTGCAGATTAAAAATCCACATATGTATCAATCTGTCTTCTCCTTCCCAAATAAACTAGATTCCATGGGAAGGACACTCACGTGTGTGCCCCACATGCCAGCCCAAATGTAGATGACAGTGGGACCAGGCCAGTGGGGGACACTTTGTCCTGTAGCAGTTCAGCTCCCTGTTGTCTCTTTTGCTGCTGAAAGAGTGGGGGGAAAAAAGATCTGTGGTTGCATAAAGTATTGCTAGCACAATTTTGCTTTTATCAACATAAACCATTGAGCCTTTTCTGAGTGGGAGTTAGGCACCCCTAGGGAAAGTGTCAAGCTTCTGTGGTGGGAGCCAGACTGACTTGCAGCCTTGCTAAAGGGCTCTTGAACTGTGGCCACTGGCATATTTCATGTAATGTAAACTATCTGCCTTTGGAAATCTTACTGTAGTGTGGAAAGTTCTTGAGAGAAAAAGCTATGACTTGTGAAGTAAGCAGGTCTTTAGGAAAAAAAAAAAAAAAAGAGAGAGAAAAAAGCAAAAGAAAGGATAAAGAAGTAGAGGATCCTGTTACAGATGGTGGGTCAGGTTCAGCAGGGTGCAAGAGCAGCTCAGTTTCAGCCTGGTGGTCCAGAGCAGCTGTGAGCTTGGCTTCCCAGGCACTGAGCCTGTGTGTTCAAGCCATTAGTGAACCAGGTCAAATGTCTAAGGATGGAGAGAGAGTTCTTCTTTTCACAGGTTACTGGGGGTATTTAATCAGTGATTACTCAGAAATTAAGATGCTAGCTGTTCTGCCTAGTCACTGTTTTTTGATTATGGTGTGAGAACAAAGAGCAAAGGGGAAATTCAGTTAAGAATTGCTGGGAGTTTGTTTTGGTTGGACTTGTATTAATTGCATTTGGACAATTTGGAATTTGAAGTGCTGTGTCTTGTCAGCGTATGGCTGGCTGGCAAAGCCTCCTTGAAGGGGAAGCACCTGGAGCACATTGCTGGTTTCTATAATGTGGCTCCAAGGCTGAAAATTGTGAGTGATTTCTCACCCTCACTGAAAGCTGCAGCTAAAAAGGGAGAACGTGGCTGTCCCTTGGCCCCACCATCTGCTGAATGCTGCCTCCCTGCTTTCCATCTGTGGCTGGGGACTCTGTCTCTCAGCAGCCACATCTCCATTTCCAGCTGGCTGCAGACAGTCCCTTCTGGTAAATGGGCTTTAAAATGTCGTGATGAGGTTGCCTAGCTGAAAGGTATTGGTAATTTGTGACTGTTTGCACAGAGAGCTTTGCCTGGGGACACAAAGCTCCTAGAGGAGCTGATTTGTAAGAGAAAGCTGATTTGTCTCCTAGAGGAGCTGATATGTAGGAGAAAGTGTTCTCCATAATGTAGATGTGGATAGCAAAGGACTGGGCTCTGCTCATGCCTGCCACCCTTCCAAGTTAATGTGCCTTTTCTGTGCTGGTTATAATCAGCAATATGACATGGTTACTGAATTAACAGTTTAAATTAGAGACCTTTTGTGGGTGGTAGATCTTTTGCAAATGACTTTATGAATGAGCAGACAAGCTTATTTGAAGTACCTGAACTTGGCAGAAATAAATAATAAATCTACTTTATATAGCTCCTAGATGATCTGGTGTCTCATCATTTTGCAAGGCAGAAGTATTCTGTCTGTAACCTCTGGCTGGTGAGCATAACCAGAAACCATTTCTGTCACAATGAGCCTGCTCAAGAGCAGATGACCACAGAAGGAGCCGTGCAGTAATTCTGGAGAATTAATGGTGGGTAGCAGGTGGCTCACCCTGAGTGAGTGTTGAAGAGCATGTTGAAGGCAATGACCTCTTCATGGTTTTGAAACCTAAGAAACAAAGCTTCAGCTGGTGTGGACAGGAATCATGTTACATGGACTTCATACAGAAAGTGCCTTGTGTGATGGTGCTCAGGAGAGCCAAAAAAAAGCACTACATGCTAACAAATTATATGGATATTGTTGTAGGACTCTGCTATAGACTGCCTAACTAGGCCAATGACGCTGATAAATTGATCTTTGAGGGACTAAGAAATTCCTCTAAATCATAAGAAAGGTAACTAAGAAAGATGCCCTCCTTGATTTACTGCTTGTTAACAGAGAGGGTCTTGAGTGAGATGGAGTTTGGTGGCTGTCTAAGCCACAGAAACCATTAAGTGTTTGAGTTTAAAATCCCTTGTTTTAAACAGGAAGAAATGTGCCAGCAAAACTTCAGTCCTGGACATGAGGAGAGCAGACTTCTGACTGCTCAGGGCACTAGTGAGTAAGGCTCCCTGAGAAAAAGCTTTTTCAGATGCTGGGGTCCATCTATGCTGGTTACCTTTTAAGCAGCACCTCCTAAGGACACAGGAGCAGGCAATTCCTAAATGTCTCAAGTCTGTCAGATCAGGCAGAAGGCTGGCTTGGCTGATCAGGGATTTTCCTTTGAAGATAAAGCAAAAAAAGAGGATGTATGAGCAGTGGAAGCAAGATCAGGTGACATTGTGCACTTTTGGGCATCACAATATTAAAAAGATATAAAGCAATCAGAGTGTCCAGAGGAGGGCTAAAAGATGACAAAGGGCCTTGAGGGGAAGCTTTATGAGGAACAGCTGAGGTCACTTGGTTGGTTCAGCCTGGAGGAGACTGAGGGGAGACCTCCCTGCAGCTACAGGTTCCCTGTGAGGGGAAGAGGAGGGGCAGACACTGATCTCTGCTCTGTGGTGACAGTGACAGGAGCCAAGGGAATGGCCTGAAGTTGTGTCAGAGGAGGGTTAGGACTGCATGTCAGGAGAGAGTTTTTCATCCAGAGTGGTTGGGCACTGGAACAGCTCTCCAGGGAAGGGGTCACAGCCTGACAGAGCTCAAGAAGTACTTGGACAATGCTCTCGGGCATGTGGTGTGATTCTTGGAACTCTCCTGTGCAGGGCCAGGAGTTGGACTTCTATGATGCTGCTGGGTCCCTTCCAACTCAAAATGTTTTGTAATTCTGTGATTCTGTTATATCTGACATCTGCTTCTTTCCCAGAACAGCAATTCCTCTTGTACCCTTTGGAAATGACTCTGAGAATGCCATTTGCATTGACATTTTCATGTGGATGGACAATTGATTCAACATTTCCTGGGTCTTCTCTGGTGACAAGATTTCTTTATTAGGCTACAGAATTAAGCTTTTTATTGCTTACAGGTCAGCCAACACTGCAGACCTTCAAGCAGTGATGGTCAGGTGTCTGTCTCCCAGGCAGGGAGTTGGTTACCATATATTTAAGACTTAAGCTTAAGCCATTCTCCAAGGAGTGGGATTCCCTGGGACATGTGTAAGTCTGAGTTAGTCTCCTGGCATCCCTGCCATCATAAAGAGAAATCATCTCTTGATCTACAGGACAGGATTCATCTCATAATGTAGGTCTAAAATAGGCAAGATGATCTGTACTCTAGAGGTGCCTTTTCAACTCACTGACTATAAAGATGAGTGGAATGGAGCTACCTCAGATGTCAAGTCTACACTGCAGGAAAAGGGGAGGAGATTCCCACCCAAGGTACTTCAGTAGTGAAGTGACCAAGGTCATGTGGTGCTTGGTTGTGGTGACCTGGTTGTACTTTGCAGGACAAAGACTTGCAGTCTTCCTCCTGAGTCCTAGGTGACTACTCTGAACACCAGAGTAGTCTTCAGAGACAAAAAAGGGGACATTAATACTTGGGAACCTCTTTTTTGTGTTGTTCTATCCGGGTTTGTTTTTGGTGGGTTTTTTTTGTTTGTTTTTAATATTCTGCCTGAGGACTTTCCCTCTGTACCTACAGCTGGGATTAGCTGTATAGTTTTGTCTTAATTTACAGTCACAAACTCTGGATTCACAGTAAAATTTTTAAGTACCAGTTTATAAATAGATTAAACAAGAAATAAAATGAGCATGGACACCTGAAACCTTGTTGACCTGACAGATTCTCACAAGGCCCCAGGAGATCAGAGGCAGCATTCATCAAGTGAGGTATTGAGCATATGCCAGGTGTAGTGCTAATACTCAGGAGCTTTTGCATGGTAATGGAACAGATTCATTGTTCTGTATTTGTGAACTCTGCACTTGTGCATGCTTCCTCTTGACTAGTTTAAAAGTGCAGGACAGACGGCAGCAGCTTATAAAATAGTGTATTCAAACATGGATTCAGCCTGGGCTGCGGGGATTCTCTGCAGTGGATTAGTGGCTGCAGCACTGCTGTTCTCCTGGGAAATTGCCTAAGCACAAATGTTTCCTTTAGAGGGCTTCTGACCTCTTTTGCATTATTCTTAATTTCTATGTCCTAAGTAAGGTGATATTAAAACTATTCCTTGTTGGTATGCTTCCTTGGGAGCTTTGCAGTGTGCACAGGAGGGAAATGGTTTTGGCTGCTCCTAAATGAAAAGCAATTGCTCATACTCCTGCAAGTCTAAGGAAGATGACATGTCAGCTAAGAATGAGTGCTGCTCTCTGCGCTGGCAAACTGGATACAGGGGAAGGAATAATGCTATTGTCAAGACACATCTTTCACTTTAATAAACCATTTTGAAAAGAAGGCTTTGCTTCGGTTTAATAGTGGTCCTGGGGGGGAAAAAATTCTGAACTCTAGCATGAAGGCAAACCTTCCTTGTCTGTTTTGAAATAAACAGTCTTCTGCACTACTGAGCTGCCCTGTAAATTTTGTATATAGGTTATGAATAAGACAATTGCCTTAGCAGTATTATTCGGAGTAATACCTTCCATTGTGGATAAATCTGACCCTTTTAAAATGTAAAAACATTCATATGTTATTATTCCATCATAGCTTTTCCCTTAGAAGAGGTTGTCCTGTCTGTAAGTTTTATTAGAAACGTCATGATATTCAACTTATTATGAATTACTACTTTTGAGCTCTCAGTTGAACAGAGGTTGTAGCAATACATTGTTTTGCATGTCTCAGCTGCATGCACTGGAAGCTTAATACTGGGGGCTTCTTTCCACTTCAGAATGACTGTTTTGGGACTAATTACCAAGTCACAGAGTTGTGCAAAATATCTGACACTGCTTGTTGAAGTCCTCCTTGATTATCAGTATTCATGGAGCTGTGGGATCCTTTGTATTTTTGGATTGCTGCACCTGAACCCAGTGTTATGTTAGTGACCACACCTAATTTATTGCCTAATTTCTAGGCCCACTTGATCGATCTGTGACACAGTTGAACTCATGTTCAATGATTAATGTGAAATAAAAGGTAGTGTTACATGGCCCAGTTAGATTAGATGCCCTTGATCTAGTCCTGTCAGTCAGCCACAGCTGTTAACATTTTATGTCCTCATATAAAACTGTACTTGTGCTGCTGTCAGTTTTCAAGCTAAAAGAAGATCATATTATAATTAAATATCTAGAGCCTATATAAGAGTTAGGATAATTATCTATATATAAAATCATAAATTTATAGGAGGACATGCTTAAACAAATATTATTTTTACCACATAAAATGGTACAGAAATTTTTCAAAGTCATAAGAAAAAATTAGGAATTCAGATTTCATTGCCTTTCTTCTAGGTGGTAATGAATACTTATTATGTCCTTGAAAATGCCTCCTAAAATATTGAATTTGATTTTACATGCCCTACATAATTACTTGGGGTCAAAGATGAGGTTTCTTTGTGATTTTTAAATTAAAGTTTTATTCAATGCAAATTTACAGTTGAAGTATTTACCCTTTGGACAGTATAAATTAAAGTAGCTGAAGAACCTCAGTGAGGTTTCACTGGGACTTGGCAGCATTCCCCTTTTTAAAACCTGGCAAGTGACAGGGCTGCTGAAGGGGAGTTTCATCACCCTGGGCATCAGAAAGCAGCTGCAGATCCAACTGCTATCAGGACAGTGTGGACTTAATGGGAATTAAGAGATTCCATAGATCTTAAAGGAATGTTCTCATTAGGAGGACGCTTTTCTTCTCACCCCTTTTGTGTGTCAAGATCGCTATCTCATCAGGGAAACCTTCAATACAGAGTATTTTGAATGGGCATATGATAAATAATACTCCTTTTACTATATTTGGGCTATAGGAAAAATAATTTTCCTGGTGTAATGAGTGATAAGTAGAACAAAGATCATTTGGGAATAAAATGTAGCTGTTTGATCCATTTGATAATTTCCATCTGGATGGCATTTGCTTCCCTCAGTAAGAGGAATGGGAGCTGCCTATTTCTAGGCAATCTGTTGAGTTTCTTTCACAGAAAAGGACAGTTTAGCTTTTCCTTCCATATGGACATATATTATTGCATTTACAAACATGTTGTTCATCTTTCATTTTTTTTTAGATCCTCTAAGAAGCCTTAATTCCTAGGCTGGGATGTGGGTCAAATATTCTTGGTTTGTGGGTTTGTGGGTTTTTTCCCCCAGAAATCAGTAAGAGAGGGGAAAGACTCCCATTTTTCTGTATAGATAGGTACTAGTTAATTTACTAAACCAAAAGAAACCTTGCTTGTTGGAGCAGAAAGCAAGTTAGCTGTAATGAGACTGGAATTGTTATTGTTCTCTGGGTCTGACCATGCTGGAGGAACGGAGGTCTGCGGGCGTGACTCCAGGCTATTGTGGGATCCAAGTCATGCAATCTCCGGCATAAATTTAGCAAATACCACCTCAGGATTCTCCCTCTGGAACAGTGAACTACTCTAAACATTAAGAGGATCGTTAATCATAATGTCATTTTGGCTAACCAAAGAGAAACTGTTTTCTTAGTACCATGAGGTGACAATGGTTAATGCTGCGGTTTTGCCACTGCCCTGGGACTACTGGATCTTGTGCATTTGTATAATTTTTTTACAAGCTTTTGGTCAGACTCATGTATCAGAAGCAAAACTTCAGAATGCTTCACTTCAGCACCCTGGGCAGGCAGACAGGTCTGCACCCTGCTCCCCTGGCTGAGCACAGCAGGAGTTCCTCCCTCCCAAAATGTCATGAGGTACCCAAGTGCAGTAAGCACATAGGCATTGATGTTTATTTCCTTGGAGTACCTTTATTTGAAAAGTGATCCTGTTCTCTGCATCATATTTTGGTTTGGAAGTGCTTGTGTCTAAAACCTTTGGAAAAATGTAGAAATCTCTTTCCAATATCCCTGCACATAAAAGCAGGAAGGAACAGTTGTAGTTTAAGAGGACAACCCTGTTTTCTTCATAAAAAGCCAGTGTGGAGGTTATTTTCCTTTGCCAAACCCATGTGATGGAATGCTGCAGAAATGGGATATTCTGTGGCTGCCTGGAGCAGAGGAAAGGTACAAAACTTAGGAAAAGGTTACAAATCAGTGCCTGGTGGTTTAGGGCCACACCTCCTTCATCCTCTTCTTACTAGTAGGCCATGGATATTGTTTTTTTCTCTCTTTTTTGGTCTGCTGTGGCTGTGCCCAGACAGCTTGATTGCAAATTCATCCACAGAACAGTTCAGAGTTAAAGCAGCCTTTTTTTGCTGCCACTGATAATCATATGCCACTATCAGCAAAATCGCCACCTGTAATCAGTTCTGTAAAAGAGCACAGATGGCTTCCAAATGCACTAATTCAGTACCAGAGCTGTGATTTTAGCAGCAATTTCTTCTTAGCACTTTGCACCTGGAATTTTTACTAATATTCATATTTATCAAACAGCTGTAAATTGAGACCTCCAGCTTGCAGGTACTTGTGATCTAAAGAAGTCTGAGGATGATTACACTCCAGTTTCAATAAAGGCTTCCCCTGATGCAGTTGGAGTTCAGTTAGGGCCTGGTCCTCAGAGGATTTCAGTGCCTTGTCAATCACATATTTAATGACTTTTGAATTTGAATGCATTTTCTTTTTAAATTTCCCTTGTCCTGTCTACTTGTTGGTAACCTGAAAGAGAGCAAGCTCTGCCTGCTTATATGGTGGACTTGAACTGAGTCCAGGCTCTAACACTTATGTTTGGGATATGCAATCCAAAAGACAATTCCTAACTTCCAGAAAATATGATTTTTTTCCATGTTCTGACCTTTAGCAATCTGCATCAATGAACAGAGCCATGTCCCAGGCAGCTGCTGGGAAGGCTCTTGCCTCTTTCACAGTCTGCATCTGATTTGGGAGCACTCACCCACTCACCCCCCAGTGCCCCAAAAACAAGATTTTCCCATTGAGGTGATACAGATATTCTCTCTGCTGAGAAGTTTAGAAATTTCTTGTTGTTGGAAAGCTGGAAAAAAAAAGGATTCCATGCTGGCTTGGCTGTTTGTCTCCTTCAGGAATTCTCATATTGTCATGTGACAGGAGGTGATGATAAAGAGTGTTGGTCAGGTTTCTGATGGCAGGGAGTCTCATTATTCATGTAGTCCATGAGCCACAGTGAAATTATGAAGGATTTAAGGCTAATGGGCTGAGTTGGGTAGAAGTTTCTTTTCTACTCATTTTAAAGGAGGTGAGGGGAAGAGGAAAAATACTGAAGAGGGGAAACAATGGAAACAAGAATCTATCCAGGAACAGAAGCAGAGGCTGGTGGAAAAAGAGATGAAGTTTTTTGACGGAGAAGCACTTAGAGATAAACAGGCAATGTGTGTTAGGAAGGACAAAATTTACATGTGAATCCTTGTATCTCAATTCTGATGGTTATGTTTTATAAATCATATATATAGTTAATTCCATTGCACATATTTAATTCTTCAGTAAAGCAGAGTTAAAGCCAGAAACATTATGACTTGTGGTGAGAATATGAACAGCTTTCTTCAGGGGTGGAAGGCTTTATATACTACTAAATGACCTATATCAGAAAAAAATTATTGTAATTGCTTGTCTTTCTCCAAACTGGTGTTTGCATGAAGCATTTTCAACAAAATACGTGAAATAATATTCAGGGTGAACCCTAGCTCTGGATTGTCTTGTGTATATGTTGCTCATATAGTAATTAAAAGGGAGAAAACTAAGTTTTTATTAGATTTCTTAGAGATGCATTTGAAGAAGAAAATGTGATGCATTAGGCTAAAATGGGGAGAAAAGGAAGAAGGGTGGAGCCTCCTTCTGTTCCCCAGAGTTTCAAGAATTTGTGGCTGAGATAGTCAATGTAAATATTTTTCATATGAAGTTCAGTCTCATCATGCTGGAGATGTTTGTCCCTCCACAGCAAAGGGCCAGAATTGGAAATCTTCAGGTGGGTTGATTCAGATGGGAAAGCACATGTGCCTGGCTGAGCCCAGGTGCTGAAGGACTCCTTGTGGGAGGGAGAGAGTGGGTCAGAATGAAGAAACAGATGTTGTCTAGGCTGGAATTCCAATTCATTTTATCTGGTCTCCTACAGAAACCCTATGACCATGTGTTTTCAGCTGAGAGCCTTGTCATAAGATCAGCTGTGACAAATGCAACACCTGGTTTCCCGCAGAGAGAGTTGATGGTTACTTCCATGTCATTTTTAGTTGCTGTTGTGGATTCCTTTCTTTTTTCTTCTGAAAGTATCTTTAAATGAGACAGAAGTAGTGCCTGGTTAGCTAACACAAGTTAAACAGCCAGCTGAAATGTCTTTCCTTTGCCAGAGCAAAATTACAATCCTCCAAAATTACAATCTTTATTGTAAACAAAGCTTACTATTTTTTTCCTTTTTTTTTTTTTAAGAGAGAGTACACACTGGGCCAATTTCAGACCACAGGAAAATTTTTGAGGTGTAACTAATACTGTGTTATTTGTCATAGGAACATAGGCTAAGTAGTGGGATGGTAAAGTACACTACAAAATAAACACATTTTTTGTTGTTTGTTTGGGTTTTTTGTTTGTTTGGTGGGGTTTTTTTGTATTTCAGTTAAGTACTTCTGTTTGATGTACTTGACATTTCTCATGTTTTTTGTCCTGTACAGCTGCAAAATATTGCAGTCTGGAAATTCTCAGTATTGTGTGTTGTGTTAGGTTACTAGAGTCCAGGCAAAGTAAATAGGATAAACAGAATGAGAGTCTTTTCTTGTCAACCCTGTTCAGCCATGTACACACAATTAACATCTCCAGGCTTCCCCTTGTCTTTTCACTTGCTACCCATTCTGACAGAACTTTTAAAGTCAAAGTCTTAATGTCATTGAGTCACATTTCTACCCCAAATTCTTACTTGTTCTACTGTTGAATATTAAGAAAGTCAGTCTTTTCTGCTTGAGGTGTTGCGTTTCTCACATTCCTGCCTTGTGAATTTAGCAGCTATTTATTTCAAATATTGTCTTATTAGTCCATCCTATTCTATTACACCTCCTTCTTTTCATTTACTGTTTTGTCTGTTAAGTCCACTTTTATTAAAGTAATTGTACCACCACATATTTTAATGCACATTTTATGCAGACTGCTTAGCTAATGCTGAAGATAGTGACTGACGTGAGTAATGTTATGCTAATCTCCAAAATTTAGAATTAATAGAGAAAAATCACAGTGTTGATCAGGAGTGGTTGATACTATAAAGCTGTGTCCCTGTTGAATCAAAGCATTTAAAGCATTATCTGAAACTGCATTGTAACTGGAATGCTGTATTGGCCAGGGGGTAACAATTGACTTAATAGCAGATGAAATGTGCTGAACTGAGGACACTGTTAAATTGACTTTCCTCACTGAAACAAAAGCTCCAGTGCCTGCTTTTACACTGTGTCAGTGACTGAAAAAGCTAATGAAAACACTCTTCTTGCTGTATGATTTTTGTTTTCTCTCCAAGAATGAGTTTACCAGCTGCTTCAGTCTGTATTATTTAACAGTGGAGAGGGGCATCCTGATGTTCAGTTCAGAGATGAGGATGAACTAGGATGTTGCAATAACTTAGAATGCAGAATGCAAGGTAGGCTCAATAAAAAAATGAGCATTTAAAGTTTTATCTCAACAGTAAATAAGTTTTATTTAAATTTCTTGCTTTTTTTTTTCTTAGTTGCATTTACATAGAGAAAACCCTCTATGCTAATTTTTAGGAGTGTTAAATTTCAAATAAGCACATTGATCTTGAAACACTCAATAAAGTCAATAGAACCATTTCTGGTGACAAATGCACATCTGTCATTTTTTTGCACAATGGTCACTGACATATAATCTATTCTCTTGCCTTACCAAAAAAATAAAATGAAGCCAGCAAAAGTGAAGTGGAAATATATATTATAATAGTTTTAAAATAAACACTTTAAAATGGTCTTAATTATTGCATTTTTAGCTGAAATAACATGTATATTTTTATTTCCTTTTCATTTTAGAAGGCTGGGTTTCTTGCTCTCATTGGTTCTGGTCCATCACTTGGACTTGGCCAGGACTTGGGCTGTGCAATGTTGCTGAGTCAGCCAATTTGTATAAACTATTTACCTGCCTCTCTGAGCTGTGTAATGCTTGCTTTGATTGCATTCAAGATCCACACAGTCTTACCCTAGGATGCTTTACCGTGCCCTTGAAATACAGCAGCTTTATCCTTTACTGAGGTACAGAGAGATTAAGTCCAAAGTCATACAGAATTTGGGTCTCAAAGTGACTAAACAGGATATCAAAATCTGGTCTAAATCCAAGGGCAGTGCACTAAGCAATGGATCCCTTTACATCAAGAAGGAAGAGTTGACATGTTTTTACCCAATACAAATAAATGTATTAAAAGCTGAGATGTAATTTTAATGGGAGATTGATTTATGTATTAACTGAATACAAAATAATTTATGTCTGGAGAAAGGCAGCTTGAGGGGACCTTATCACTCTCTACACCTGCCTGAAAGGAAGTTGTAGCCAGGTGGGGGGTGACCTCTTCTCCTGGGTCACTAGTGACAGGAGGAGGGGAATGGCCTCAAACTTGCACCAGAGGAAGTTGAGGTTGGATATTTTTTTGTATTTCAGTTAAGTACTTCTGTTTGATGTTAGGAAATATTAGGAAAAATTTCTACACAGAAGGGGTTCTCAAGGACATGCTGCTCAGGGAAGTGGTGGAGTAGGAAGGTATTTTAGAGATGTGTAGATGTGACACTTAGGAGCATGGTTTGTTTGCTGGACTTGGCAGTGCTGGGTTAATAGTTGAATTTCATGATCCTAAAGGTCTTTTCCAACCTAAACAATTCTGTGATTCTGAATGGATTTAGTGCTTGTGAAAGGCACCATACTGATTACGTGGGACAGGCAGGAGTTCTATATTCATTAATAGACACAATAATTTGCATTGATATAGTTACTGAAAGCTTGTGTGGACTTAAATCTACAAAAATGAGAGTTCACAGCCTTTGGCTGACTGAATGCTTTGATCACTATTCATGGAGGAACCATGTTACTGGATTCCTTACGAGATTCCAAGTACTTACCTTGCTGCTCCATCTTCCTACATCTTTCACACATCAGAGTTTCCTCTCTTTCAGTGTTTCCTCTGTCTGCCCCATTGTGCCCCTTCCACATTTTACTCCCTCTTCACCTGCAATGCTGTTAACCATTTTTCACCGTTCCTGGCAACTGGCTGGATATGAGACAGTGGTTGCTGCAGCTCACTTGTGTCTAGGTTTGTGCTCATTTTAACCAACACATCTGTACTGACTTAGTCAGGATCACTTGACTCTCTTTTTGCTATGAAAATTGAAATAACTTACTGATTAATTATTGAAAATGCATTCTATTATCAATGTATAAATTGAATACATGCTCTTCTTTATACTCTTTTGGATAGATGCAATATTAAGGTACACAGCATGTTTGGCTGTTGTTATCTCTAGTTTAAAATTATGTACTCTTTGCGATTCTTCAACATCTTCCTGTGCACATTAATTTTAAATGTGTGTCCTTGCCATTACTCTAAACACAGTCCCCATGAGTGTAACATCACTTCTGCTAATCATCCTGTCATTTGGATTTATGCAAGTGTTATCTGAAATGACTTATGATCTTTCAAAGGGATGTTGTTTCCATCTTCTTATCAAGGCTTTGGTCCTGTTTCATTAATGATAATAGTAGTCCCATTTTCTTTATTATACAATAATATGTGGTATTCATACAATAATTCATGGGTTAAGATGTTTTTATAGACATTTGCATTTAGGAACAGATCTTTAGGCTGTTTGAATTGTTTCTGTTCCTTCAGACTAAGATAATAGTTGAAGAATTTTTTTGCTCACAGTTGCTGTATGTTTGTGTCCAGTATTTTTGGTCAGCGTTTATACTGTGATACTCAGGAGAATTTTTTTGCAAACAGAAATTTCAGTTTCATGGCTGAAGCCCTTGCTCAGCGTCAACTAAGAGCTGATTCTTTGAGCAGTCCTTTTGAAATCCACTGCTTCCTGATGATTAAGTTGCACTTTGCCATGCAAAGCTGAAATTAAATCCAAATGATCCAAATTAGCTGTATGGACTGAAGATGTACACACCAACTTAAAAGAGAATTTGGATATTTTTTTATTTGCACAGCCCCAGTCAGTGGGGAGCTAGCATGAACATGTGCCACTTAATTTATGCAGTGAACACTGGGTCAAGTTGGAGAGATTTCTGTGGCTTTCTGTAGCACAGGTACAGGCAGACCAAGCTGGTAGCTTCCTGTGAAAGCCTGGAAATTTATCTTTTGTTTGAGTTAGCCTGAGAGTTACCTGAATGCTAAAGATGTTTAATTATTTAAAGATGCTTAAGCAAGTCAGTAACCTAAGTACATATGTGGGGAGGAAGAATAATGACTATAGGATTTGGCCTAATATACCTAGCCTGGGTTTTTCAATTTTTACATATATATTACTGTATTTGTTTACATATATATTACTTACTTTGTAGCCTTTCTGCAGTAATTGGTGGATGTGAATCAGAGGATAAGCTTGAAACCAGATATTAGAAAGCTTTAATAAGACCATTTCTAGTCAGCCATGTGAATACCACAGCTGTGCTAGGGTCAGCGAGACTGTTATGTTTGTCTCCAAGTCTGACAGAAGAGATACTTAACCATGAGTCCATCTAATCAAATCATAACAAAGTAAGTGCTATGAAACATACATCACCCTTTAATAATCAGCTACAACTTGATGGCCTCCAAAGGTAGTTATCTATCCTATATTAAATCATATAAATTTGTGCTTTTCACATCCCCTTTTTAACTACTTTTTTTTTTTTTTTCTACCATGGTTATACCCAGATGAGGGACTGGGGAAGTCTGCCATGGGTTCAGCAAGTACTAAGGTAACCCAAGTCTTTGCTGAAAGACATTGTTTATTCTATTAATGTTTAATCCAGAGCAACCACTGACCTGCATAATTTGGTAGAGATGGGTAAGCTGCTCCCTGAACACCTCTAATGCTCTCATGCTTTCTTCACTTTTTAGAAGGAATGTAAACAAATAAACACCAAATACTGAACTGTGGAAAAAAAGGTGTGAAACAACCCAAGAGTATTTGGTATTGCACATAAATTTTCCTGTCTGTTTTTCTGAAATTCCTCTGGGGGCTCATCAGTGTCTCTGAGCTGGTTGGCTGCTGAGGGGCTCTCCTGGCACACTGAGGTGGGTTCCCAGCACACAGTGTGTGATGTGCCTTCTCAGGCACACATTCGCTGCTGCTGGCATTTGTGGTTCTCCCCCAGGGAGCCCCTGCAGACGCCGAGTTACTCATCCTGACAGTGGGAAGAGACCCGGTGGGGCTGCCCTTGGTGCTATTGCTCCTGCTCAGCCTTATCCATCTTTTGTGGGCTCTGAAAGCTGAGGCAGCTTCTGAGTCTGTTAGGGCAGCTCTTTAAGAGCTTCATTTGAAGTTATTACTCCAAGTACACCAAGATTATGTTCATTTCTCTGAGCTAGAGTTAACTGAATATTATTTGAAACAAATTCTGTGAATCCATTATCTGTGCTTCTTTTCCTGTGTGTCCTTTTACCCAGATGTCTTAATCATTATTTGATTCAGTCTGTGATCTAAAAATGCTAATTTGACCCTTTGTTTCTCATGTTAACACTCTGCATTTATGCTTGGAAATTTAGTAGCATACTTTCTTCCACTGCAGATACTGGTTCCTTTCTCTGTCAACTGTATGTGTGGGTGATACAAGTATGAGAAAAAAATAGGAAAAACTGTGTAGCCATGTGGCAAATGGGTTTATCTTGTTCCTTTGCCCCCAGTCCATCTGATCTCTGCTGCAGGGGTCTCTTCCAGCACCCCACACCAGAGACCTAGGAGCTGCCAATAAAAATTACATCAGGCAAGATCATTTCTTTCTCTGTCATGTGAAATTCTCACAGATACTAATTGCTCCCTTGCAGGTGCTGTGAGGGGAGTAGGATTGTCTCAAGGGCTGTTAAATACAAGCATTTTTATGTCAAGGATATTATAGTATTCTCTCCCACAGGAGAGAACTTTTTTCAATGCCATTAATGCTTAGCTCCCTAAAAGATTGAAATCGTAGGTTTGAAACCATAATAATGTTTAGCATGAAATAACTAATTTAATTTATAAACAAATTATTGACTTTTAGTGAGGTCTTCAGCAGAAGTCCAGATGCCAAAGCATAGTGCAGTGAAGTACTTTGCCAAAAATATATTAAAAATTTTCTAAAGAAGATAATAAAATATTTAAATGGTAAAAAATTAACAAATGCTGCATTACTCACAATGTGTTCTGACACTCCTGTGTTATAGATTAAAAGAAAACTCAGTGCTATTCCTTTCTCATTCATATACCACATATTTTATACATATACTAAGTAGCACACAAAGTACTGCAATCTCTGTTGCTGCAATCGAGTAAAACTCCTTTCAGGGTGAAGGATCAGTACTCATTTACTAGCTTGGTCTAGCATTGTATCAGAAAAATTTGTGCAGTGAGTAGTACTGCTAAAAAGTCTATACAAAACTCATTTATTTTGCCATTAACTTTTCTTCTCTTTCCAGGCTGTCTTAGAAAACTCAGTCTCTCTGTGTCCATTTCAAATCAGTGTTCAGACTGCTGGTGGTGTTTCTGGCTTGCTGTCTGAGGAGACAAATGTCCAGTGCAGTTATAGGAGAGCAGCCCCATGATTCAAGGTTCAGTTTTGCTCTGAAAAGCACCAGTCTGTCACCATCTCTTGTAAGGCAGCAGTTGTGCTCTTCATGGGAAAGTTAATGCCAGTGTTTATCCCCACAACATCTCTGTGCTGAGTCCATGCTAATGTCTTCACGAAAAAGCCCCTAATTTAAATATAGCCTATTCTAATTCAGAGACACTTTTATGCCAGAGAACTCGTAAAGGGTCAGTACTACATTCATTTATTGGTTATTCAGCAGAAATGCACAAAGTAGTTTAGTATTTTGATTTTTTTTTAACTGAAGCATCTGTTTGTGATTCCTGAGTAGATATCATGTATCAGAGTAGAACAGAGTTTCAGCGCCTCATTAAAACCAAATTCCAAGTGACAGCAGATCGAGTTGGAGCTGGGATTAATTGTTAAGGAAAGTGAGGGCTGAGGGTGTTTTGTTTCAGTTTTAAGAATCAAGCTTCCTGCCCTAGTTAACTCTGAGATATTTGGATTTGATACAGATTGATAAGGAGATTACTATAGCTGGGAGATAAAGAGCAACCTCAGATCACCTGTTTAGGGCCTGATTTTATTCACTGTAACATGAAAAACTGTTAGTAAGGATACAGTGAAAGAGTACTCAGCTATGGCAAAGTTTGCTTTGAGGATTTAATAGAACTAGTATGTAAGGACTTACGGGTTAGAAATACAGGGAGTTCACAGTTTGGTGGATCTTCTGAAGCTTGATTAAGAAAGTTACAATTTCTCTTTCTGAAGAAATTAAGAGGCAGACATTATGTCTTGGTGATGAAGAAGAATGCTGGCCTGGTAGAGAGAATCTCTGATAAAAAGATTTAATTAGGTTTTCTATGGTAATCTACATGCCTTTAAAGGCAGGTTCCTGCACTGCATGAAGGAAAAGAGTTTGTCTCCAAGAATGCCTGTTCTGCAAGGTGTGACAGCTGAGTTTGGTTGGGCGAGGCATTGTACAGTGCTGGCTACCCAGAGGTTTCCCTGACATGGGCAGTTCTGTGTTATACACATCCTAGAATGCAAGGGGAAATAATAAATTCCTGCTGTTTCGGGCCCCTGCATGCCCAAGCTGACCCCAGTAAGAAATTATATTTGTTTAAATGTTGTTACTAGTTTAATTTTGGAAGTGCTTTGTTGTGGCTTTGACAAGCCACCAAGCCAGCCCGTCAGCAGAGGAGCTGTGGCAGGTCCCTCATCTTAAAATAATAGATATGATATTGTAACATAAGTACTTAGGTCTAAAGGTAACTTTTTTACCCAGATCAGAGTGACAAATGTTCATGTGTGAACATGCTTGGTAACGTTCCCTTTGTCCTGTTGTGTCTCCAGGGTGGAGATCTGTCAGTTTATGACCCCAGGAGATGCCTCCCACCTCGTGTGTCCCTGCACTGGACATGTCCAAGGGCAGGAAGAGGCTGTGCTGTCCATTGCCACAAACATGCAGTCACTCAGCCTGCTGGATGACAAAGACAACACAAATTTACTCATTCGAGATAGAACTTTGTTTGATTTGGGATTTTTTTTTTTACCTTTGAAAGAAAAATTGGAAAATCTAGATTTCACACAATTTCTGGAAGGATTAGTTTTGATGACAGATAGGAAAAAGTAAAAGGAAATAATCTTGATCCAGACAAATAAGAGAGAGTGTCTTTCTTCCTTATGCTGTATGTTAGTCAAGGCAAAATAATTTTACTCATCTAAATGACAAAGAAGTGTTATATGTTTATTGTCATTCAGTATATTCTGCACGTTTGCTGATTTATTTTTAATTATTGCATATAACACTTAAATTGACATTTTTCACAAAAAATCTTTTAGTCTGTGATTATATTTGAAAGCTTATTCAACAGATGAAGATTTAATATTTTTAGAACATCTTTAGTTTAACAACCTACCTTTTCTAACAGAGGTATCTTTCGACCTACCTCAGGTAAAATGGAAAACTGCCTTGGCAAATACCATACTGTAGTGAGCAGAAGAAAAAGCTAATGATGAAGAAAACTAGTTGTCTTGGGTAAAATCAAAAATTCTGTGACTGCTGATGGACACTACTTCCTTTTTTTTTTTTTGTAAGAAGTGTTTGACTCACATTCTAATCCCTAAATTGCACTCAGATTGCATGTGTTGGCCTGAGTGTTTAGTTTACAACTTTGAAATTAATCCCCTGCTCATTCCCTCTGCTGCAGTATAGATAAAATAGTGCAGTAGGCAAAACTAATTTCTTCAAACTGACTTCCTACTGAAAAATGCTTTCCAGATGCTGATGGTTTTTGGTTCATCAGATCAGACTAAAGCTATTCCAAAAGCAAGCCCCAGAACTTGTCCAGTCTGTCTACTGAGTCCTTAATACCAGTTCTCTTAATACTGTTCTCTGTGCTCACATTGCACTTCATTAATTGCTAAGTTAGACAAAGCACAACATATTAATGATAATTTTACATTTTTACTCTGCTTTAGCTGTTTTTGTAGTCACTAAAGGTAATTTCAAACACCTCAGTAGGTCAGGCTATATAATGACAAACTTGTTTTCAATGTTCTCTACCAAAATATTTAGAAATTGCCAAAGAAAAGAAATTCTCTTTCTCCCAAATATTTTTCACAAAATAGGAAATGCTTTTAAAAGCAGACATTTGCTAAGGAAAAAAATAAACAAAACCAAAACAAAACAGAATTTCATAATCAGATACTTTTAGACCACTGCAAACATATGGTCTTTGTTGTGATAATCATACAATCTTGAAAAAGCTGGTGTAACTTAAGACAAATAAGTTTTTGATGCTAACAGTGTATTAAATACTTACTTGTGTGCTTTTAGTAGCACAGAATAGCTCCTGTTAAAGTCAATAGTGAAAGGCAGTTCAGTTAGGCAGGATCAAAGCCTGAGGGAATGCACAATTTCCTTCTTATTTGTGGTGCTCTTCATAAACCATTCAATTCTCACCCTTTGTGCATAAGTAGAGGCTCCTGAGAGAGAGCTTTGTTCCAGCACCAGGAGCACACTGCACTGTCTCTAGCTGCAAAACTACTTTAATCTGGAGGTGACAAACAGGAGAGATTAATGGCTTCAATTTGGGCACACAGAGCCACGTGGATTCTTTAACAAAGGCAGAACATGATTGCCTGGGATTTAGGAAAGAAAATATTGACTTGGTTCATGAGTATAAAATATACATTATTATATAGCTTCAGATATTTTTAACATCACACTACAGTGCCATATCAGCAAAACTGCTTAAGTGCAAGTTTAGGGAAATTCCATTAATTTCAATAGCAGAAGACAGTTCACTAAAGGTGTAGATAAACTGAGGGGTTAGGCAGGTGTTTAAACAATGGAGTAGTTGTTACATCATTGCTTTTACAAGAAGATGGTCAAGAGACAGAGAGCCTGAATGATTTTTCCAACCGTTTCTAAGAAGTCTGGGGATAAGAAAGAAGCTGAAATAAATTTTCTTGTGCTTTAGACCCCAGATTAGACTCAAGAGTGGCCTACAAAATCACCCTAAAATGCAGATGATGTCAACATTGCTATTTGTTGGTGCAAATCCTGGTAGAATGGGGAAAAAATTCAGTCTTTCTACCACTAGGGGCTTTTAGTAAGCATCTTTTTAGATTGATGTTTTGGATAAGATATTTTAGGCTAGTTTTATCAATGAAAGTGAGGGAAACTTTTAACACAAAAATAAATTTTAAAGGTTTCAGTCATCCCTTTGATACATCTATGTGTATTTTTCCTTGTCTTTATGTTGTTTTAGAGACTATTTGGCCCTTTTCTGCAAAAGATGAGAAAGACAGGCTAGGATTTTAAGGGAGGTTGCAGAAATTATGTTGATAGATTTTAATTACTAGCCAGTGTGCTGTTCTCTTTGATAAAACCTTTTCTTAAGTCAATTAAAATAAAAGGCTTAGAACACAGGAGGGTGCAAAGAGGTGAGAAGAAATGATGTATGGCCATATTAGCTGGAGAGGTGTAATATTCATTTGCAAAGACACAAGGGAATGCAATGATGATGGGACAAAAAAACTCCATTCATTTTCCTGTTATGCTGGGAGCATAGGAAGATTGTTTTTCTTGGTGGTTGATGTGAGTGTTGCAAGAAAAAGCAGTTAAGACTTTCTGAAGATTAACTTGTGATGTGTGAGACTGAAACCAAGAAACACTAAGTACCATTCAGGCCTCTGTGATGGTGTGACACACTCAGCACTTTTATAAAACCAGGCCATTTAATTATAGCTGGGAGGTTAGGGAAGGTGAGTTCTAAAAATCTTAGCCAAAAGCCTTAAAATATCAAAGGGAAGTAAATCTAAAAGTTAGAAGTGTGAAGCTGACATATGGTGCAATGATTCTTGGGTTGGTCTCAATTATGCAGGTTGATTGGAATTAAACAGAACTCTAACAATACTGAGAAACCAGGTGGATGGGCCCAGTGTAATCAGCTTCTTCCCTCTGCAGTCTCAACTGGATATATTTGAAATAAGTGTTTCTGTTGGAAAATGTCTGTGGACTATCAAAAATTCTTACTGCATTTGTGAGGGCTTATCTTTCCTATTCTGTCTACAGACTGCAATTGAAACAATGAGAAAGAACAGGCCAAATGCAGGAGATACAGAAACTCTTCATTAGCTAAATCACCAGCAGCATGAAATCAAAGCTAGAAAACCAACAAAGCAACAAAAAAACCCCAAATGCAACTGACCATATGATGATAGAACTTTTCAGTCCAAGAATCCCTTAAGCTTTCTGCTCGGTGAGACTCTGAGGCCAAGACTGCAAAGATGGAATATTCTTACAGTGGATTTAGTTCATCCCCATCAGTTCTTCCACTGATACTGGTGGAGGCTTTTACAGTGCATGGCTTTGGGGCACTATACTTTGAAGCTCAGTTCCCCTCCTTCCTGAAAATAGAATAGTAATCCTGCTGCCTTTGGGAGAAGAAGTTGGCTTAGAGAAGAATTATATTAGCATGAAATATTAAAAAATAAAGAAGAAACTTGCCTGAGAGAGCGCAATGAACACTCATTTGCTGTCTCATGGAGACATTTTGTGACTCTGTGGAAGGTCACCATATGACTTATATGCTGCTAAAGTCACACTTTAGGGCCCACTGTTTTGTCTCTTTTGCTTGAATGATTACTTAGAATGAGAATTCTTTGCCTGTCCTGCAGCTGAAACAATTAAAACTGGATAGAACTACTAATGTTTTTCTGATCTGTGATCATGTGTGCCCACTCAGGCAGTTTGTGCAGCACTAATGTTAATTATCATTAACATTAAAAGTAAAATGATATTTTCTGGCTGAAATTCTTACAGGAGCTAAGCCTGTACTTTAATGAGAAACCAGAAAAAGAGAAGAAAAAAATTACCTCAGTTCTCCAGTACCTCCTCCATGCTTAACCTTCATCTCACCATC
Source organism: Chloebia gouldiae (assembly GCA_003676055.1). Classification (NCBI taxonomy): domain Eukaryota; kingdom Metazoa; phylum Chordata; class Aves; order Passeriformes; family Passeridae; genus Chloebia; species Chloebia gouldiae. The sequence continues at coordinate 35,914,515 of QUSF01000005.1, read as the reverse complement.
CTGGTTATGTGAGCAGCTTTCATCCAGCCTTGGATTCAGGAGCAATGTCTTCTCTTGTCTACAGAAGAGCTGTCAAGGAAGCATCTAAATGTGTGTTGATCTGTTATGAACTTGTGGCAGACTGGTGGCAATCAAATCTCTAGGAGAATGAAAGCCATTGACTCTTAAAAAAAAACTATTAAGTACAGGAAAATAAAAAGGAAATTGAAGATGTCTCTGTGTTTAATGTTGCATTAGCTGCATAACTTGTTGAATGTTCTTCTTTTTGAAATGTTGTGGAGATTTAAATAATCTGCAAATCTGGTCAAGAACTCTAGCTTCTACAAGATGCTAATAAATTGGCCAACCATTGTATAAAATATACATTGGTCTTAGGACCTCATGAAGAGGTTTAATTATGTCCTAAACTGAAAACAGAGAATAGACAGCAAGTTTAAATAGTGTTGTCAAAATATATTGCATGACATGCTCTAGAGATAAGTGTTTTTGGAAAAGGAGAGGAAATGGGATAAATGTAACATCATGAGTAGAGGACATATGAATTTCATAGATTATTAATCTTTAATCTTTAGAGTTCCTATTTAAGCCTACAAATACATTAATCCAGGCATCAGCTCTTCTCTCCTATCTTGATCATGCAGATGTTGCTATAGTAACCTTGCATTACCAATGCAAAGACAGTGAAGGATCTGGCTATCTAGATAAATAAAATAATTGAAGGGTGCTTGCAACAGCTTTCTCCTTAATGTAATGCTTAGATCCATTGCATAAGCACTTGGTCCTGTGTGGATTAGGGCCTTGCCTTGAGGAGTATGAGAAAGGCTGGCACTTGAAGCCAATTTCCTGTGAAACAAGTTAGTGATTAGAGAGATGCTCTTCCCTGGGAAGGCCCACGATTTGTATCACAGCTGATGTTCTTTTGTTCTAGTTGCCAATCACATTGTCTGAAGACAGGCTGCTGTGGATCCTGGGTGTGGGACCTGCTCTCTAGATGCAGATGTTGTTTAGATACTTTGAAAACCAAGAAAAGGTGTTTTCTCTGAAGCTGAGGTAAGCCCATGTTGTTGAATGCAGTTGGAGACACAGCCCAGTGCTAGTGGGGATCAGACACTTTGTCTTACAAGTGAAACAACTTGATTAGAGTGGTTTGTTACAGGCATCATTAAATGTTAGTGCTGGTCTCTCATGGAGCCCTGTCATGATGACAAAGGAATAAGAATTTTCAGGTGAGAAGCAACAAAATTCTGAATCAGATTTGCCTGTGAGTTGAATATTTCATATAGTCCATGTCCCTAAAGAAGCATTGCAGTATTTTGGTACGTAGAGGACCCATGTCAACTCTACAGGCAGGAAAATCCTAATTTGTGTACTTTTTTGTACAGTGAGGAAGTGTCCTGTGAGAGTTGTTTGCTTTTTTACCTAGCCTCTGAGTTTTCAGAAAGCACTTCCTTCTTGTAAGAAATTCTTGTAAGAAGTTTGAGTCTTTTTTTGTTTGTTTGTTTGAGTTAAGCATGGCTACTGAGTTCAAAAGTAATGCAGGAATGCAGATAAATAGAGGCAACAGTGAGTACAGACACATGGAGTAATGATGATTACTCCATTTTCATTGGAAACCAAGCCTAAAAATACTCCTGTAGCCACAGCTCATCTGTGCTACCAATTGAATTTGCTAGCTAAGTCTAACACACCACTTGAGCCTAAACCAGTGAAATAAGGGAAGAGTTAAAATTCTAGTCTCCTGTGAGCCTTTGTTCAGCCTTCAGTCCTACAAAGAAAACCTCTCATTGCTTTAGAAGGGTCCCAACTCTTTTCCTTTTTGTCTGGCCCTGAAAAGGCAGATCAGTTGTGCTACTTGCTTTATGGAGACTGTCAGCCTGCTCCTGCCGAGAGGCTGCTGCTGGCTGGGCAGCTTTCTGCAGGGGGAACAAGGGAGAGAGAGATTCTGCATCAGAAATGCCACTTGTATTGCTTTCCTTGCCTCCTTCCCAGCACAAAGGTTGTTTTGTTTGTGCTCAAGAACCAACTAAAAAGTTTGGCTGTGAAATGAGCTCTCCTCTGGAGAAAGGGGAAGGGGTGGAACATGTAGCACACAGCTTCAGACACAAACTTGTACCCACTCCCTCCTCCAGACCATGGGCTGGAGATGGCTGTTGCATTAGCTGGTTGTTGTGTTACTTCACATGGCTGCAGGGCAGCTCATCAGACAGCAGCTTCTGGTTTGAATCCTTGAAGAAGTGATTTAATAAGTTGGAATATATTATTCTGTGGTATAATTAGATAGGAAAAAACTCGACAAAAAAAGTGCTTCCCCCTTGTTGGTGGGACACAGGGAATATTTGGTATTTTTAATTTGCTTTCATTGGGTTTTTTGTTTCCAAGTCAGAGTATTTGGTGCTGCCAAAAGTGGGAGAGAAGAAAAGCACTTCCCTTGCAGCTGACACTCACTTAAGCTTCTCAAGGTGGGCATTACTTTAGTAGGCTGAATAATGTTAGACTCACGGAAATAAAAATTCTCCCAGTAGTTCCCATTGGTGTAGTCTCATGCAGTGTATAATGTATCAATCTCTGCTGATAAAATCGGTTCTGCCCCTGAAAAGATCTAATCCATGTTGCTTGTTTCTTATGTAGGCAGGATTTGCAGGATTAGGGAAGTATCCACATTTTTTTACTTCTTGTCAGAGACTAGGGAGTTTTTTGTGTATTAGTCTTATGAAAATGTAGCCTTGCAGCAAGCATTGCTGAGCACATTTCAGGGTTTAGGCTCCAGCAATAAGAGGATAGACATAGCCCCTACATCCAAGGCATCTGGGCACTAAATCAAATGGGAAACTGAATGACTCTGTGCTTAAATCCCTTGGGCAATGATATAGGAAGCTTGAAGGAATTTGTTTATTTCATTTTGCTTCTGCAAAAGTGGGTGGTTTACATATTTTGAAGTGAAGACAGAATGTGTAATGCCTCCTTAAGAAAGTGAAGTTAGTGACGTGAGGGTACCTAGAAGATGCCTAGTGTCATTCTTTATGGGCTTGCTGCCCTTTCTCTGTTTCAGGGCTATAGAATATGCAGGATAATCACCCACATAATCCCAGTGACTTGGTATGTTCAAGCAAATGTGTGGGATACAGAATGTCTGCATAGTTAGCTGGGACAATCTACTTCTGGCTTTTTGGCTAAAATGGTTCAGGGAGCTGACCTTTGAACCTGGTGTCCAAAACTGCAGTTAAATATTGGTTTGGGGATGACTGGAGAGAAAGCACAGTCATTCTGTTCCTCATTGCAGCCTGTGCACAGATGTGAGAAATGGAAAAAGCTGTGGTCTGGGGAGCTGCTTTCCATCAGAGGAACATACCAGTTGGACTAGTTCATCCCAGGGCTGCTGCTGAATCTTCAAAAGACATCACATAAAAATCTATTTATAATGGAGTGAAAAAGGGTGGGAAGAAATAAAGTGTGAACAAACAATTTTATTTAAAAATTAGTTCATGCTTGCAGCAAAGTTCTGGTTTTCCCTGTGAGCTTGCCAACATCCCTTAATTCATATCACTTAGAATAAAATTACTTCTGGGTGGAGGGCAGGTTTGAATTGTCTTTTCTGTACCACTAAATAATGATTGCTTGGGGAGATAGAAAATGTAAATTGAAAATGAATGAGGTATAGGTGGTAATATGTTAGATGCATTATCTCCAATCTGAGACCTTCAGTCAAAAGAGAAGGTCATCTGTAATCGTTAAAGAGCACTGCAGCATGTACTTGTATTTTAACTTTTCCTCTTTTTTGAGTTGAATTTTCTCCTCATAACCACTGCAACACTCTTCTGAGGAAGCATGTGCCATGACTTCTTAGATTGCCTAAATTACATTCTTTTGTTGTAGTTTATGAGACAGAGGATGCAGGGGATCTGTACTTTGCCAAATGGCTGATCTTCACTAGTTTACTGGAAATGTGAGATTTTTCCCTTTGCTTTCTTTTTCTCAAAAATCTCACTTTCTACAATTTGTATCTGAACAATTCAAACCATGAAAATATTATGCATCATTTTTATGTTCCTGGATTCAAATTGATTTCTTCTTTTCTTCTAGATACATCATTACAATTCCCCTTAAATTACACTAAGTCAGGCAACAGTGTACAAGCGGTACTAACTGGTCCCATGAAGTACCCCTTGTGCTCTGCTGAATGGCAGAGGATGTGTTTCTTAAATCTGAACCTCATTTTTAACATTTAGAAAACAGGGCTGATATTACTGATGGTAGCAGTTAATAATGTCATGAATTCTGATCATCTGGGGCAAGATTTACTGGACAAATGGGCTGGATGGAGATGAGTATGGCCTGCCTCAAATTCCCCTCCAAATATTCCCAATGAGAAGAGCAAACTGAAAGCAGCTGGAGACTTCTCTCTCTTGCTGAAGTGGGACTGGTTGTAGTGAGTGTCCTTGTAAACCTCCTGGTCTGTCTTCCCATGGAGAAAGAGGGAATCTTTGAAGCCTTGTGTCTCCTGGGGCTACAGCAGCTTGGCATTTCTGAAGTTAGTGGCATTAACCATCCACCAATGAAGAGCATAAGCAACAGTAGGATTTGCTATTTAATTGAACTCGGCTTTTCTAGATGTTAATTACACTCCTTGTATGTTTTTTCATGTTTAGCTGTATCATTACACTTAACAGAATGTTTGTTGTTACCTGCTGTGATTTTGAATAATTCACAGTATTAACATGCAATTAGGGACCATCATGAGTTCTCCCTGGAGAAAACCAAAAGTTGCTTTGCTGGTTTTGTATATTTGAAGATGAGTGGAAGGCAGGTCCTGGCTTCTGTGGTCCTTTATCAGAAAGAAAATTTTGAATCAGTCAATAAAATTAAAGTACACATCTCAAGAGTATAATATGCACATTATATTTGAAATATTTTTATGAAATTTCTTGCTTAGCTGGAAATAACCCAAGTAAATCAGCCCTGGACCTCTGTAAACAGCAGCGTGTTGTACTTTCAGTTAATTGTTTCCATAGATGTAGTCAATGACAACATTGTGTTTATCCCATGGTAGTGTTACTGCAGCTTTCAATTTCATTTAGTTTCCTTTTCTTAATGGATGGGTTTAACAAATCTAAAAATAAAATCTTATATTCCCATCATTACAGGGATTTTCTTACGTGGGTTTTGTGAGTTGCCCTAGAAACAAGAAAACACTGAAGTTAGGTCAGAAAAATAAGTGTCATGCCAGCCATTGTTGTTTTGGTTCCTTTGGTTCCATCATCATACTGGATAATTTACGTGGCTGAGAGTCCAGCTGATAATTGATACTGGCAAGTGGCTTCTGAACAAAGATAGGTGTGGCATATCTCTTTTGATGAGAAGAAGGTCAATGGGAATATTACCTGGTGAAAAGTCTCCCTCAGCCTGGCACATGTTCTGGAGTCACTGCTCTCTGCCAATGTCTGTGCTTCATTGCTGCTGTCCCAGATTTGCATTGACTTCATGTAGTCTGCATCAGCCAAGATCTTTCACAGTGCAAGGATAAAATCTTCCTGGCTATCTCCACAGGTAGCTATGAGATATTTTCTCATTTTTCCAAATGATGAAAACCCTGGTCCTCTGAAAGTGAAGCAGACCTGTTCAATGTTAATACAAAGGCCGTTGCCAAAGGTTAACTTCCTTCTATATACCCAGATTGTTCCCTCCACTCACTACAAGTTTGCAATCTGCTTAATATATGCACAGTCAGGAAGAAGCTGTAAATATAATGCTAAAAGCAGACACTTGGAACTATTGCTCTTGCTTCTCTTCAGCTTATGCAACTGTTTGCAGTAGCTTGTTGCCAACACAACTGTTGTGTCCTGGTACTTTGGGCTTCATCTTGTAAGTCTCCTGAATATGCTGTTCCCATTACAATGCTTTGAACAGATCCATGTGAGGAGGTTTTGCAAGACCAAGTCATTAACTGAAAGCCACAAATACAACACCACCTGCTTAATTCATCAGTCTAGAACTGAGCTAGCTCATGAAGTTATGCCAGCTGGAGTCCTGGCTAAAAAAACCAAAACCCTGGTAACCAAACATTTTGACCATCAGAAGCCTGGACCTCAAACCCAGATAGGTCATTTCACCTTCTCCCCTTGCAGATGACTGAAGTTTGTTCTTTCAGAGGTTTTCCAATGAGTCTTGCTGACCTTTCAACTGCAGCTTTATATCCACTGATCTCATCTGTCTATTCCATCTGCAACCGCAGCCATCTCTGTAAACAGACAGAAAATCTCTGACAATAAATAACATTCTTGTTCCACAAGTACTTAAGTTGATTGAAGGTGATGAGGTGATCCAGGAAATTGCTGCTCTCATAAATTCCTGTGTCTGTTCTTGAGGCATAGTGTAATCTCTGACATTTGTCTGCTGCTGTAGATCTCCAAGAACCCCTTATAAAATTATAGCCTAATGCTTTAACAAAGTGTAGGTGGGAAGGATGCATTTTATGTAAATTTAGTCAGGAAGTCTTTGAAACTAATTGCTTAAAGTGAGTGGGGAAAGCTGATGGAGTGTGATAGACACACAGATTTTTTTTTTCTGCTTTTAGAATAGACGCTGTTGATTAACTGGGTTTAGTATGGCACTGCATATATTAACTAAGTATCCGATTGCTCAGTGGATGAGCCTGCTCTGTGCATGATCTAAACAGGCCATGCTCTGGATTGTTACTGCAGATGTGGATTTAGGGAGTTTTGGTGTTGCACTTCTGCAGAGAATACCATTGGTTTTGGTGAACTTGGTATTGAATTATTTTCCTGGCCTAGTGTCAGTATTTTATTTGTAAAAATGGAATTAGACACCAAAAAAAGTGTAAAGTCATATCTGCAGAATAGACCATTTATTCTGAAAATCTCAGACTTGGGAATAATGGAGAGAAATCCTCCTTCACAAATGCTCCTCAGCATCTGTACCCCTGAGAGGTGTCAAAGGCTTGTCTGTCAGTCAGCCTGCTGGTTTACATGCCAAGTCCTGTTTGGACTTTCTGGTTTGTGCTTGTTAGATGTGCTGACTTGTCTGTTAGGACAGCCTCTGATCTTTTTTTAAGGCCATTCCGGACACATCCACCATTCTGCAGGCGTGGGCTGCACTCCTTGTTCCTGGTAGATCACCTTGCATTGTAACTATATTTTCATCTTTATAGAAAGTCAATGATTTAATTTCCCCGCTAGCTGGAGGCTAGAGGTACAAGTTAGAGTTATGTGCTTGATCTAGATCTGGGATATGCATAGATGCCTGCATGTATTTGATAGCTGAATAAAGCACATGACTGTGCCTGCTGCAGTAGGCCAAATTTACTGTTCTCAAGTATGTATGAGTGTGTCATGGGTCTGTGCGTGCTTCCTCTCAGTGCCCAAAGAGCTGGGCACTTGCTGTTGACTTGTGTTCTGTTCCCTGCAAGATACCTTGACCTGGTTTAAATGGAGAGAAGATTTTTACAACATCTGAGACTGGATAGACTATTCCATGCTGTGCCCTGTGGGTATGAATCCCTGACCACTTCCATGAGCATTTCACTGGGGTGACTGGTGGTTGTGTGACAAAATGGAAAAGGTCAAAGGAAAACGCAGAGCAAGAAGCAGCTGCAAGAATATATGCTGGAATGACCTCACAAGATAGCAACTAAGTTTAGAAGATTGTATTAAAATACAACTAATATGAATTAAATCAAAATATCTTCTTTCCAGACTAACTTGAATGGATGAGCACTAGTGATTTAAAAAAAAAAAATTAAAAGGCCTCATGGAAATGATCCAGTGTGTCTGTTTGGAAGCACCCTGTGGGGAACATGTAATGATTACAGGTCTTTGGAAAAGTTGGTTTCCATGGGTGTCCCTTAACAGGGGAAAAAAAGATGGATATGAGCCTTTGATGAGCAGTGCACAAGGTTAGGTAGCAGTCACAGCATATTCTGCCTTACTTATGTGGGACAGAGTGCCAGATGCATCACTGTTACATAAGCCTGCTGACCTGCATATAGAGCTTTGTGGTAATAGGAGTTTCAGAAAAATAAATCCTATTCAATTTAGCTTACACGAAGATAGAAAATCCAGGTATGTTTACAATAGGAAATTCCACAAAACATGTTATTCCCTAAGGGGTTTTAAATTTAAATTGGGAGGGCTCACATACCTGGGACAAAGAGGATGGAAGAGGAGGCAATTAATATGATGCAAGGTCAGTCTGCTGACTAATGCTACAGTCTGTATATTTGGGGAATGGGACCACAAGATGTGTTGTACACCAGCCATAATAGCCTATTATTCAAATGGTGCAGCATGAAAGAAGTTCATGGCAATTTGCAGAGGATTTTGATGGATTTATTTAATTTGATTGTATTCTGATTTGAAATGAGTATTAGTCTTTTTTTTTTTTCAATTCTTAGTGAATAAAATAGAATATTTTCTGTTGGAAGGGACCTACAACAATCATCCAGTCTGAAGGTAATGATATCTAGAACTAGAGACATGAGGCTCTGGAGTCCCCAGCTTGAGGAATTCTGTCTGGATCCTCTGGCTGCCTAGGGTGCCAAGGAGTTACACGTTTCCAGGGCTTCCAGGCTCTTGCTTCTTTTCTTTCTGCCTTGTGAGTTAACAGAGATCTGGCAGCCTTGGAGTTGATGGGCAGAGATACTCTGCTCTGAGTTTCTTGGCATCCTGCCTAATGAGATTTGTAGAGGAGCCAGCAGCTTAGGAGCTCTGCAATCTCTGAGATAATCCTGAAGCAATAACTTCTTTCTAACTCCCACTCTCTGTCAACTTGTCAGGAATACACTTGAAGAACAGGGAAGAGGACCTGGCAGGAAATTAGGTGTGATTTCTGCAGTGTCATCAAAGTCAAATGTGCCATTAGAAATGTTTCTGACCACTTTTAATAACCCCACACAGTAATCCTAACATGTCAACACCTGATCCTGGAGGTCCTGCACCCCTTTGCTGCTGATATTGTGGGTACAAAGCTCAGTGAGGCAGAAGAGAGGGCAAATAAATATTTACACTATTCCAGTATCTTTGAAGTTGGGATGTGGGTCACCTGCAGCTCTTCACACAGCTCTAGGCTGCCTGGAGTGAGATGGCCTACAAACCCCAGCTGTCCTGAAGGTATTGGAAGGTGTGATTATTCCAGGAAGGCTCTTGACTGACGTGTTGGCTAGAATGATGGTGCTGGCAGAGTGGATGAAATATATGTTGGTATCCTGTGTTTTTTCCCTTCTTCCCATGCTTGCTTTAGTATTGACCCTGAGATCTGTGTCTGAGTAGAGATACCGGTACAAAGAGTGTGCACAGGAGAATTTTCTGGGCACACGTGGGGCCCCAAGCATGTACTCAAAATTCAGTAGATATTGCCATGTAAGTTATAGGATCCTAAAGGCTGCTGTAATTTGTATTTATAATCTACAGCTACAGAGGGAAGTTTTAGCAGCTGGGGAGCCCTGGAAGGTGAGCATCCTCCTGCTTTTACTAGACATAGAGCTGGAGGATGACGGGCCCTGTGGCTCTGTCATGACTGTGGCCACAGCAGGGTGAATAAGGACTAATGATGAAATGCAAAATTGCCTAAATGACAGAGAGAATCTGGGCCACTGTGTTCATCTTGTCTGATTTCCAAATTTTTCAGTGCTCAGGGGGACAGCATTATAACAAAGTTCGAATTCCTGCTATCTAGGTCATATGCTGCATGCTGAATCCTCCATCACAGGGATAAAGCTGGACCAGGGAAACTTGATTTGCATCTGTAAATATCAATGGGAGTAGCAGATGTTTTACTGAATAATTTCCAAGGAGTTTAATTTGTGATAAAACTATCTAGGCTTTTACTGTTGATGATGCATTAAAATAAGTTGTAGTAACTGCAACTTAACTGCAATGTGTTGCAGTTATTAAACTCTGCAATGTTTAGATTTCTGTGGCTGGGCAAGATTCAGTGTTGGTCTGGAGGCTTTGGAAGTGACAAGTGGTGTGTCTGGCTCTGCCATGAGGTGTTCAAAACCACCATCACCCTCCTGATCCTGGGACCATAGCTGTGCATCCTCTGTGTCTGTCTGACAGGGCTGTGCAGGCTGGCACACGGATCTGCAGTGGGTCATCTGGGAACAGAAAGCCTATGATTTGCTCACAGACTTGTAATGATACTGCTTTGATTGCTATTAAAAAAAAAAATTAAATCTGACCTACTCTAGCAGTTATTCTGGCATTTGTCGGGACTTTATAAAGATCAGGCATGGAAAACAAAGCAAAACAGTAATGCTCAAATACTTGTGTCTTCCTAAAGTTTTGCTATGGGGTGCAGAGCATCTAGAAATCCTCTTCTTCAGATGCTGCTTAATCTGCTCTGGATGCATATACATCATTATTCCCTTCATGGCTGGAGAGGCTGTGAGATAAAAAATGCTTTGCTAAAATGTGAATTCAGTTGCCTGTTTTTCTTAGGCTGGTAGCAGCAAGGCAGACCTGCTGATCAGTTACTCCTATGACTGTGCATTTTAGGGGAAGATATTTCTTTGTTACTGCTGCAGCTCTGTTGTAGCAATTAAAAAAATGTGTCTAAGGAGGAGGCAATAACTCTGAAAGTGTCTTTGATGACTAAACATTATACTTTAAATATGCAGTGTTGCTGCTGATTTTTCCAGTCTCCTGTGAGTCATAAAATCTTGTCTCATATTGAGTGAGCTATTCTTAATGACCTTGACTTAAAAAAAAAAAAAAAAAAAAAAAGCCTGTGACTTTCCCTAAGTCAAATAATTTAAATTAATGGTTTTCTGTAGGATATTTGCAGTGCTTTTCAGATCATTAAAATTCCTGAAGGACAATGGGCAGGTCTGCATTTGCAGGCATCACTGGTGTCCCCAGGACAAAGCCCCTCTGGCCCAAAGGGTGCTGTGCCTGAGATGAATGCAGCCCTCAGTCTTGTGTGCAGCTGTTACCATGCAGATGTGAATAGAACTGCCTGGGAATCTAGGAAGGAGGCAGCATGTTCCAGAGACTGAAGGGCTCAAACAGCCTCCATTTCCAAGGGCCTTATTTTGTCCTGCTCGCAATTTGTGCTCTTCAATCCCAGCAGGTCTTTGATATTATCATGGCTGTACTTGCAAGGTTCATGTCTGCTTTGTATTGCAAATATATCTGTTCCAGTGGTGTTCTACAGCTGCTCTGTGAGCATGATACTGCACATTGCCAGCACATAGGAGAGGAGGCAGTTAGTACGATGCAAGATCAGTCTGCCGACTTATGCTACAGTCTGTATATTTGGGGAATGGGACCACAAGATCTGTTGTACACATCTTATCATGATGATTTCTATGTTAAGGGTGCCTCCCTGAGAAACTGAAAGGAGAAGGATGTAAAATTAACCAAGTTGAAGGCACTTTTATTGGATTTTTTTCAGGGGAGGGAGGCTATGGGACCCTTGTGGGTCAATCTGTGTGTAACATTTTCAGCACTGGAAGGAGCACCGTGTTGTAACTGGATGTGTTACAGTACTAAAGCACACAGTGAATTATATTAGATGTGAAGTATTTGTTGTGGGTTGTTCCTACTGTCTGTTACTGTAAGTAATTTCTTGACAATGTTCACTTCTTTAACCTCAGCAAAACATGCACTTGATAGAGGTTTTCTTCATTTTTGACTTGACAAGATAATCCTTCTGGAATTTGCTTTTTCATTGCACTGGGTTGCATTATTCTTGTGAGATGCTTCTCAAAAGCAATGTGCCTGATACACAGAAGGTACCACTCTGCCATTGTATTTGGACATATCATGCTGTTGACATATCATACTGTCTCTGTAGTATGATGTTAACTCATTTACATTAGCCTTTTAATTTATGATTGTCTTAATGGGAGAAATGTAAATAACATTAAGTTCATCTGCATAATTTACCACAAAAAAAGCACTTGTGTTTAATAAATGCTGTTAGGTTTTCAAGGCTAATAAAGGCTTGGAGTTGTCTAAATGAGGTAGTGCCATTACAGGAAAATCAAATCAGCAAAGTAAATGGAGTCCTGTGGAAGTTCCTCTGAATATAAAGGTGTTTAAATTGTTTCTTATTTTAAATTGGAATAAGGCCACTCTTTGATCAGGACTAGCCCTGGTGAAGACTATCTTTAAAAAATCCAGCTGGTTTTTCCTTTTATATGTGTGTGTTCCAACAATCTGTGATCAGTCTTCAAGGTTTCCTAGTTTGTCATTTTAAATTGCTGAACTGCCTCGTATCAGCACGTTTCACCCTAAGCCTCTTGGCAAGCTAGTTATCCTTGGCTGCATGTTGAGGATTTTGGGTTAGCAAAAGTGTGTATGTATGTTACTGCTGCCTGCCTGCAAAATTGTGGAATATTTGATGCTGGAGGTTAGACATTAGGAATCTTCTGTAAGCATTTGCATCTCAGAGCTGCAAAGGATTGCATGAATATTGTTCTAGAAGACATTTTTTGAAAGCAAATATATTAGATATATATTTATAGGCCATTAACAGAAGAAATGAACTCCTGGAATGTTCAGCACAATAGTGAGTTCAACTGTCCATGCACATTTCTAAAATTCACATTTGCAAGTCCTCTTCACTATAGTTACCCAACCTTAATTAAGACTCCTAAGTTGTTCTTCTCCAAGCAGTGCGAAAATGAGTCTGTGTGTGTGACATTTTTATGAAGAGCTCTGTAGCATTAAATAGCAGCTTGTATTGTTGTATGTTGTCCATATTTTACTGTTAATGAAAATAATGTATTTTCCATAGAGTTGAGTAAGACAAGGCTCATTTATCATTCATGAATTCATTTTTCCAGGATTGCACCATTAATTTCATAAGAAAGAAACTGACATAAAACCAGAAAAATTATGTTGAATGAGATCTATATATGTAACCTTTTCTAGTATTTAATACCTTTATTAAGCACAAGAATGTAGAAATACATAATATCATTTTCAAACAGAAGAGAACATTATTTATTTGTGGTGTTCAGTATTCATGGTTGGTTAGTTGGTTGCTGGGTTTTTTTCCCTTGGATGCAATTCTTTTCCTCTGAGATATAGGCAAGCTCTGTTGGTCATTGGTTATTACTGGGATCAATACATCTTCATTGAGAGTTTAATGAGATTCACACCTCTTGAGCTGCAAAGTGAATCCATCAAGTAGAAATGCATTTTAGAGGCAGCAATTTGTGAATGAGAAGACTACACTGAATACTATTTGATATTTTTTTTTAACCAAGCACAGAAATTAAATCTTTTTGCAAAGACCATGCTCTTAGTTATGTAGCATTTCTTTACCAAACAGCTGAGGGATCCCATGTGTATTATTGCAAAATGCAGCTTTGCAACCTTTCCTTTCTTGTAATCACTTTCTTTTTTTCCAGTTTTCCTATTTGCAAGTAATCAATTTTTTTCTAAATGAAGATGCTTATATTTTAAAGCAAAGTACCATAAAACACATATTAAACAATTTATGGTAGATAATTTTCTATTAAAGTGTATGCTTGCCACAGACACATTGATTTTCTATAGTTAATAGAAATTATAAAATTACTGGATGGTAATGATGATATAATAAGTAAAATATCAGTAATTAAATTATAATATATTAAAGAATAGCATAAGCCCTCTTGCCTGGCATTTTCTCTCATTTGTGATGAGATATTTTTGATCCTTCATAAGGGCAGAGGCAAAGTACTTCTTTTATATTTACAGCAGAAACTCTTTTAAGGTGTTGGCTAGAATCTTCAAATATTTTTTCTCAAATGGCAAAAATATGCAATTTTTTGCTGGCTATAAAGAAATTTTATTAATTCCTTGAATTATGCAGTTTCTTCACTTTAAATACCTCTAGTGCTACAAACCAATGGAAATATGGTGTTTCTGGCCCTGCACATCAGGGCTGAGGTACTGAGCAGACACTGCTGACTTGAGATCTTTAATTGTGGGCTACACACTGGGCAAATGTCCCCAGAATGCATTGACTGATCTTCTGAAGTCACACTTGAGCAGCTGGAAGTCAATGATGGTCCACCACCCAAACCCACTTCAGATATCAGGCATCATTTAAACATGTTTTTACAGTGGTATCACCCTGTTTCATGTCTTCTTTCAGCTAACCAAAATAAAATAACAACCTCGTTTTACTCTCTCTGTCTTCTAAATGGAAGGAACTATTTAACATCAAATCTTTGTGTGCATTCATTACAGGTGGGCTCAATGATCTGAAAAGTCTTTTCCAATCTAAATGAGCACAGGTACTCTCTGAGATTTTAGGATTGTGTGTACAGCCCTAATGCTCTTAGTTTTCTTCCTTCCAGATGTTTATCTTCAAAGTCTCTATATTGGCTCGTTCCTTTCCAACTTTTGTGCACACTCTCAAAGTTTTAGCAAAGCTTTTACTGCTGTACCTTCTTAATGAGAGGAAGAAGATTTCCATCCACCTTGTGCTGTGCAGGGGATGCAGACCATGGATCCTGGCAGTGGGCACAGAGCTCTGCTCTCCAGGGAGCTGACGGAGTGGAGGAGTCCAGGAGGATAGCTGTCTTTAGGAGGTGGTCAGCACTAGTTTTTTTCCACTAGAATGAGCACTCTGAGCTTCCTTGGAAATGGTAGTTTAGATACTTGAGGGAGCAGACTGCTTGTCCTGTAAGAAGAGGCCAAGAGGTCTGGCTGGTTCACCCTGGGGAAGAGCTGGCTTTGGGGGCACCTCATAACAGCCTTCCTGAAAATGTGAGGAAGCAACTGAGAAATGCAGAACCACGGAGCAGAGGGAGTCAGACTCTTCACAGTGATGCATAGTGAGAAGGTGAGACACAGTGGGCATAAGATGAAACAAAAGAAGTTCAGACTGGATATAGGAAAAACATTTCCCTCAGGAGGACACCCCAGCAGTGGGACAGGCTGCTCAGGAAGGCTGTGCATTCTCCACCCCAGGAGTTTTTCAAGCTTTGATTAGGTAAACCCTGGGCAAACTGCTCTGACTCTGGAACTGACTCTGCTCTGAGTAGGTTGATCTAAATCACCTTCTGAGGTTCTTTCCTGTGGTCTTACAAAATCCTGATACTTAGCACAGGATGAACAAGTACAGATGTGATGGACTGGGAGCAGCTAGAACAAAGAAATGCTGGTACCTCCCAGAGGTGGTAAAAGATTGGGAAACATTGAGTGAGTGCATAAATATGGATCACTGATCTTTGTTATGCTAGAAATTATTTGGTCCTGGCTTAGAGAGCAGTGCACAGTCATCACTTTCTTATTTCAAGGTTTCCTTTGAGGTTCCAATGTCACAGAGAAATCAGTTTTGTTTAATGACTTTCTGCATTAGCAGGTTCTTTTGTTGGTGACTAAAATTGATTTTGCTTATGATGTGAGGGAGCACAAGCCCAGCCTCTGCATCATTGCTCAACCATGTGCTTTAGTCCTACCAAAGAGTGGGAGGCCAACAAATTTCTGAGCATCAGAAATACCCATGCTGAAACTCTTGGTACAGTATTGATAAAGGCTCAGCTGCTTTTTAATCTCTGTGATGTGTGGTTGGAAACTGCACCTTTGTGCTTGAGCCCTGGAAGTGCTTGGTCAATATTTTTCTTTGGTAAAATAACATCATGAAGACCTTTCTTATTTTTCTCAAGCATTTCACAAGAGAGAATTTCTCCCTGACCAGAGTAATTACAAAACAATTCAGTAGTGATTTATGTTCCACACTTCTTAGTTAGATAAGTGGTATAAAAAAAAGAATAAAAGAGTAGAGAATAAATTTGTCAGGGCAATAAAACTGCAAGGAGCACAAGGTTTCATAAAGACTTCAGGTGGACAATGAAAGAAGGGGGTGAATAATTCACATAAGAAGGAGAAAGGATAGACAAAGAGGATGAAAAGAATGTGAATGAGAAAGTGAAGAGTCTGACAAAATTAGACAGAATAATTGGCAGCTAGTGTTTAAAGAAAAATATAATAAAATTGAAGGAAATATTATGCAAATAATGATTTTACATTTGTAAATTTTCCTAGTCTAGCAGTGCGTGTTTGACAAATATTCTTTAACCCCAATTTTGGAAAATTAGAGAACTTAGTTTAAATTTAAATTGGTGGATAACAAAAGTTATGATCACTAAAGTGCAAAAAAAATGTAAGTTCATTGAATTAATGAAGTTTGAACCAGATTTCCATAATTCTGGCCACACCAGTTTTCAGTGATAATTTTTTTCAAGCACAGTTCTCTGTGACAACTATCCCTGATGCTTTAGGGACATTCTTCCTTTTGAACAAGTCAATAAACTGACACCTGGTAACAGTGGGTAGCTCCTCTGCAACCAGTTGAGGAACTAAAATTGCAACCTCTCTGTATTCTAAAATAAAGGTAAATTTTAGGAGAACCTAGAGACTCGCCCTCCTGATCCTCCCCAGAGCCTATGCACAGTGATGGGATCACAGAAAAGAGACTTCATGTATGATTGGAAGAGACAGGGGTGTATTTCAGACTATTCCAAAATACAAGGGCAGCTCTGCTGGTACTAAGTCATTGTAATGTTAATTAGAAAATAAAAAGTACCAGATGTCCTGAAATATCCTTGGAAGGTGTGGACAGCAAAGGCTGAAAGTGTGTTTTGTTGAGAATTGTTTTGATTGCACTTAGGCTACAAAGACATTAATCAAAAAGAAGGTGATCTATGGAGACTCAGGTAGTGTTGCCTTTCTTTGCCTGGAGATAAGAATCAACTGCAATGGATTTTCTTTGTTTGCAGTACAGCCTGGATTTTCTTAAATGATGCAAAGAGAAAGAATTCCAAAACCAATTTTGTTTGGATGCACCTATGGCAGAAGCAGAATTAAAGTATAATGTCTTATGAAGGCTGTAGAAAGTTTCTGGTATTGTTTTGAATGAAAAGCAAGTCTGACCATTTACCAGTTTCTGATCCAAGAAGGAGAGCTGAACTAGGGAGCATGCAAGGGCTCTAAATGCCTCTCATCACCAGGAATCCTTGACGTCCTCCTGCCCAGCTGACGCTCTCCCGGATCAGTGACTGACTCTTGCATATCTCACGGGTTTTATGTCCTACAATAATCCATCTAGCTGCTTCTCCAAAAATAATGACCTCTATTACTTTGTCTTGCTCTACAGGATTTTTCTTCAGTTGTGTTCTTCATGCTTTGAAAAATATTTCCACCCTGAAGTATAAGCAATAAAGGCTCTCTTCTTTTCTGATATTTAATTTTTCTCTTTTGAGGGGCATGTTGGTGACTGGAATGCATTTTAGTAATGACAGTTAATTACTGTCACCAGCCATTTATTATAATAATAATTGCAATATTATATTTTTAACAAAATTCTCTATGCTATTATCATTTCCTATACTCCTGATGTACTGGAGTGTTTCTCCAGTAGATACCAAGTTTCAGCCAGAGTTAAGTATGCAGGCAGTGCATCACTGATAGTTTAACAGTAATAATGACAGCCTCACTGGAAGTTGTAAAGCCTGATAAAATGTTTTGCAGGCTTTGAAATTTAATATCTGAGGAAGGATGCAAATAAAAACTCTGAGAAGGGTCATAGAAATAGGACTTACTTGGAAAGTTGGATTTGTGATGGCTGTCATCCCTTGAGTTGAAATTTATCCATGGGGCTTCTGTAGATCCCTGCCAAGTGGGTTATGTTGAGAAGATGGCAAGGAATGTTTATTTCCATACTGATGAGTGGAAGTTTGTCTTATGTACAAGAAGGACTAGCAAAAGAGAAAAGCATGGAATATGCTTTTCACCTAAATCAGTAAATCATGGGAGAATGTCTCAACGTGTTCTGGGCAGTTCAGTTACTACAATGTGCTGCCATTATGCTGTATTTCAATGGAAGCACCTGGGCACACTGCTTCCCAACTGCTTTATTTTGACCTTGGATGAATAACACACAATTCCTTAAACTGTGAAAATACAGATACTTACCTTATACTTTTGTCTTTTTTTTTTCCTTCCTTTTTTTTTTTCTCCTCTTTCCTCTTGTCCAGGGAAGAATGTATCAGTCACACAGAAGAACACAGAAGAAGAAGGACAGATGAAATGTGGTTTGACCTGAAGGTGACTGCAGCTGCTCTGTTACAGAAAAAAGGGAGAAGTTGCCCTAAGTTACCATCTGTGCCATTTTAATCACTGCTGTAGTGGAAGCTGGCCATGCACACCAACCCAATGTGTGGTTTGAGTCTGTGTTTTGTTTTGTTTTCTTGGGATCTCAGTATTTGCATTTTCAAGCAATTACCAAGTTAAGCACAATCTTCACCTTCATGGGTCTGCCTATGTGGATATGCAGTATCTTCAGCCTTGTGTGGCTTTGAGCATTCCTGAAAGAGCCTTTGATCTGAGTTGGGATGTTTAGTATATCTGAGGATGTGATACTTGAGGGTACAAACTGTTTAGCAAATGAGACAGAATGGCATTTTTACAAGGGTAAATTGGAATTGGGAATGATCTTCGTGTGTGCTGAGAGGCACTTGGAACATCAAAGTGCTCTGTCCTAATACTCCAAGTTTTTCTACCACATGAATAGGCCACACTGAATTTAACTTTCAGATAAAGCACTTGCAGGCACATCCTGAAACAGGCATGTTTGTGCACTCTGGTTGGCAGCAGCACGTAGGACACAAACACGTTTTGCAGCTGTGCTGCACAATACAGATTACACACCACAAACCCACAGGTGACCTCTGAGAGCCCTTTGGGAAGGTGGGGAGGTGTGAGTGCAGGCACCAGACCTGTACCTAAGGAGTCCTGGGGGTGCCTCCAGCGTTCTGTAACTAGAGGCACAGAGCACTACTGAGTCAGTGGCAATGCTTGTGCTGACCTGAATGGCAGCAGATGCTCTCAAACTTACTTTGTGATGCACTTTCAGTTTTGATAACTCTTTTATGACTTGTATTTCCCTTTTTCTTTTTTAATGTTGAGCTAACTGCTAGGATGTGCTGTCTTTGCAATGCGTAGTTGCCCAGTAATTACTGATATCCTTTGAAAGGAAGCAGAAGAAGAATAAACCGTGGAATCCCAAATCAGATTAATGTAATGTGCATTTCTAGATTACAATTAGTAACAGGATGACATGTTGTCATGGCAACATGTGAAGCTTAACTACAAGTTCCTAAAATAAAGCAATGACATATGTGTAGGTTTCTAACCATTTGCATACTATCCACATGAAAACATACATAATTTCCACAACACTCGGGCAATTAAACCTTACTTCTTTCTTCTGAATTAAGTGTTGAACTAAAATACCAGGCCTCTTTCCTAGTATTTATGCAAATCCTCCCACTATAAATTATAAATGTTGATAATGAAGCCATCCATTTTGTAACATCTTAAGCTTTCTGCCTTTTGGTTTCATTTTAGAACAATTAGTGTAAGGAATGTAGAGCACTCTTCATTCATTGTGGATTGTACCACATTGATCTCCTTGAAATTTTACCACTTCCTCATACAAAAATTTTCCAACCAATTTTGGAAAAGTCTGCTTATTAATTACATTGATAGACCAGTGGATGTGTTTCATGTGGCTGAGGATTGGGAAGTAAAACCCCAACTTTACCTCAAATCACTGGAAGAAAGCAGTTAACTTTTCATGTGAGATTGCTAAGACAGAGAGCCTAGTTATTATTTTCTAGTTGCCTTACGGTGAAAAGTGTTGTCTACTTAGAGAGTCTGAGTTTCTTTCACTAAGCAGAAGTTGAATTGTGTAATGTGCTATACATGATAGAGTTGCCAGGACATGATTTATGTGTATTGTCATTTCATGATAAACCTTCAGAGAATGAAAAATTGGGTGCTGTGCTCTGATTGCTGTATATGCACAACATTGTTTTGGCCAAATTCTTTAGTCAAAATTAAGATGCTGCTAAGTTCTGTGGGTAAATGCAATCTCCTTCTGTCACCCTAATTAGACAAGATGGGCAGTGTTACGTGGAAAATATGGTTTCTTTGGCAATTCACTTATTTATGTATACTTGACTGTGTAGACCATTGGAGGATACTGAAAATACAGCTTACAGGTTGCTCCTTAAGCGACCTTTAAATCCCAAATTCTGTTCTTCACACCACTATGGCTGGCAAATGCTGCAAGTACAATGATTGACTCTGGCGTGATAATCACGTTATATTCAGAATAATGCAGCTGCTGGGAAATGTGTCACATACACAGCAGAGTTCCCAGGATAAGCCGCCTGCTAAAGCATGGCTGATGTTTGTCCTTGTCACCTTTAGAAAAGTGGGAACCCTGATTTTTGTAAATCTAAGTTTCATAAATCTACCTGTATTTCTCACTTGCAGATGAAGGTTTTTAATATTTGAATTTACTGTGTTTATGGGGTGGAGGGAGGGACATGTGCATGCTGGGTTTTGCCAGTAATCCTTTGGAAATCCTTTAGTGCCTTAAGGAGGCAGAGGGGTAACAGGCCCTAGGATTACAGAAACTTGTTCAAACCTCTTTCCTGCTTTAGAAGAATTCCTTTAAAATATATTGTGCCTTTGGCTCTAAATGTATTTGCATTAGAAATCAGTAGCCATGGGATTATGGACAAGAATTTTTGGTCCTGTAGAAATATTAGGAAAAAGGGTATATTATTTCTTGTAGAGGATATCATCTAAAAATATAGCTAACTTAAATTCTACCATAGGTATCCATACTACAAAAGTTGCAAGTTGCAGTTAAAGGCAGAAAAAAAAAAAACTAAAAAAAAAAAAAGGAGAAAGTTTAAATATACTGGATTAAATGCTTGTATCATTGAAGTGACTGGCAAATTTCCACGGGCTTTCTTGGGACCAAGACTTCATGCTTGCTTCTGCTTGGCTTAAGAAATTCTCAGATGTGGTAGATATGTGGGGTATCATGTTCTCTTTAATGTTGTAGGAGAGGAAAAGAGAGATTAGTAGTTTTGGACACTTGCCTTGATTTGGAGTTGCTGGGATCTGTGGTATAAATCTCTCTTCACTATTGTTTCTCTTTTATTCATTGCTTTTGGAATATGAATATGCAAATGTAAATTCCAATGTGAGAGGTTCCTGTGCAGTGTGCACTAACCAATGCCAAACAACCTCATTTCTCTATTCTCTGAACTGTGGTCTTTTTCAAAAAGAGGGAAAATGTAACTAACAGATGAAAACCACTCCAGTGCCAAAAAAGACTGCATGAGGCAATTAATGTATCACTCATGGATGGTCCTAAGCAGCTCTTAGGAAAAGCTGAATAAGCTTTTAACTCATGAGTGAATTTTATCTTCTAGGAATTAAGAACAATATATTGGTACAGAGCTAAATTTAAAAAAAAAAAGGCCTGAAAATCAGACTGCTGATGGTCTTCTGTTTTGCTCCCTGTGATAACAAGCAAGTTTAAAAAAATTTGTAAATAGTTGAAAGAAAATTATTACATGGCTCACAGTATGTAAGACAAGGCCCAGCATGAAAAAGATTTTTATAGCTTATTTATAACTTTACACTTCTGTCTTTTGTTTGGAACTTGGAAAAGGAAACCATGTAAATTAAATAAGGAGTGAAGACTTACTGCACATATTTGTTGACTGAAACAAAAATATTTCCCCACCTCCTGAGGTATTTATGACTAATCTGGGATGAATAATGTACAGAAATCTTGCCTTTTGAGCTCTGCAAAACTATACAACTGTTTAACACTTTTGCACAGCCAACAGAGGAGTGGTAACCAAAAGTCAAAAAAAGCAGTTGTTAGGGCCACAGATTTGGATCCATTTGAAGAAGTACCAAAGAATGCACAAAAAAGTTGGGATTTATGGTGTGATGATACTTATTAAGCAGGTGTAGCAGTTAGACTGGGGAGGGAGGGGTGTTTGTAAATAAATGCAAAAAGTTTAA
Organism: Chloebia gouldiae; assembly: GCA_003676055.1. NCBI lineage: Eukaryota > Metazoa > Chordata > Aves > Passeriformes > Passeridae > Chloebia > Chloebia gouldiae. Next base: position 35,892,661 of record QUSF01000005.1, on the reverse strand, counting down.
ACTCTGACCCATGACCACCTTGTCACTGGGTGTCACATTAGTTCCAGCTATGTGAGAAGCTTCAATAATATAAAAGAGGCCACTCATATTTTAACTGTTTCATTAAAACCTTCTGGATAACTCTTCAGCAAAGATTTCCACTCTTAAGACATTTGCCATTGGTATCAATTGTACATATGTATTAATATTCAGTGTAACTAGGAGAATACAGAATTGTAATGAAGTCACAAAGTCTACTTGATGATCACAGATTTGTAACTCTCACAAATTATGTAAGATATGTTGACATTTTATCTTGTTAACAAGATGTATTTTTCTATGTTAGCTAAATGTATAATTTGTATAATTTTGTATATTAAATGTATGCATATTTTAAATTAAAACATTATAATTTTATTATTTTAACTTTAAAATGGTGACAGAGCTTCTGAAATACAGTTTTATGTATAACTGTATCCATGGATAGCAACCCAGGAAGTCTCAGTGTTGAGGAGGGGGCCGCCTGATCTTTTAACAGGGTGAGGAAATTGTTACAGCTGAGCTCTTGCTCTTTTTGGTGGGGGAGCTGCCATTCAGTTTCTGCAGAGTTGGTGGAATTAATATGAGTTGGCAGAATACTGTGGGCTGTATCACTGCTCATGATGTGGGTAACCTGAGCCATCCCCAGCTTGTAGCTGTGTTTTGGATTCACAGGTCCCATATGTCAGGAGACAGGTTCAAATCACCAGTCCATGGGATGGGCTTTTGGGGGGGAGGAGGACACTGCTGGCAGAGATACAGCAGTCCCACAGAGCAGACAGGGAGACTGACTCAGTGACTTGGCAACTCCAGTCACTCCTCTGGAAGAAGGAGAACTCGTGTCTCTCACATTCATTCCCTTTGGACTGTTCCTGCCTTTTTTGGTTCAATGATTCTGTTGTAAAATGCACAATAACAAAAAATAGGTGCAAAATGCACATTGCACATTCTCTAAGGCCCTGCACCAGGGAAGTTCTGTTGAAGCTCATGATGTTCATGCTGTTGGAAGAGCTCACCTACAAACGAAGCCAAGGTATGTGACACCCTTCTTGATGGGCTTTTATCCAGCAAGATGTTGTAGGTTTTGTAGTGTGAAGGAAGTGTGTCTTTAGGTTTGCTGCTATCACTCATCTAGTCTGTTTGGAATAAAGGTCCTATAGGAAGACTGTGCACTTTCAATCAAGTTCAGTCCTCTTTTCATCAAGCAATGTCAAAACAGGATGAGATGCACTGTCTGCAAGAGAATATACCAAAGCAATATATTTCTCCAAAGCTGCATACTTGCTTTTAGGCAAACTCACAGGATGCCAGGGTATCAGGATGCAATTAAGTCTGCTTCTGTAGCACCTAAAACTATAATTTGATCTCTTACTTAACAAAGGAACAGTCTGCATCTGGTGACTGAGAATAGTTTTTAGTAAACTAAGGGCTATGGTATGAAGAAAACCCAAAACATTTAAAAACAAAGACAGACTCTGATATTAGTTTATGCTTATTTCTAACCAGAAAGTTTAATGCTATTTTCTAAAGCATTGATCTGACATGTTCTCTGAGTCTTGTGATCTCCTTAGGTATCAGAATTAATATGAATCTCCTGACTTAATACTTTAAAAATAGCATATTTTTTTTATTTAAAAAAACATGAGTGCTCTGGAAACCTGAACAGTGTTATCTAACTAGATCCCAAGTGTAAACAGAGTCCATCTTTCTTAGGTTTATGGATGATAAATAAAAATGCTCTTCATTTAGCAGATGTATGCGCTACGCAACATATCAGACCTACTACGGGACCTTCAGAAGTTTTTATTCTGGAATTAATCTCTTGATTGCAAAGAAATAACTCATAAAATGAATGTTTTTCCAATACTTGCAAAGACAGGCAAGTCACACATCACAATCCACGTACCACCTATATATTTCACTAACTGACGTGGTTTGGTGTCCTGCATAGAAAAAATTGACTTTTTTTTTTTCCCCCAACATGATCAATAAACCTTAATGTTACCATCAGGAAAAAAATCCCAGTATTTTCCCATAGAAGAGAAGACTTTAAGGAAGTAATGAAGCAATACGAGCTATACTTTTTTTTTGTTTTTCACATGCATCAGTGAAAGCTCTCTATGATATTAATGTGTTTATGTGGAAATATGGTTTATTAAGTGAGCTGTAGAAACCTGGGCAATATATGCTCAGAAATGGCAGTTGACTAAAATCAGTGTGCTGATAACCAATAAGTGAAATTTTGACTATCTTACTAATTCCACTCATGTGAACAGCACCTATAGTGTTGAATGCACACACAGCATTTAAGACAACAGGTCCCACTGGATCATAAATGCAGAAAAGAAATATGTTTTCTTTGGATGTATTTTGGCATTGCTCAGGTATGTCGCATCACTGCTTTTTCACATGGTTTGGGTCCATGGGTAGTTATTAATGAGAAAGATGGTTATCTGGACTAATTTCTGATGAAATCCCAGGGACCTCCCACTTTTCCTGCTTTGCAATTAGTAACTTGCAATTTTTCTCATGCTGGGATGACCAGGTATGCCTGTGGACCAAAGACAACAGTGCAGTGTGGTTGGGCTTGTATTCAAGCATCACTTTGTACATGAGCAATAAACAGGCCTTGTGATTGATCCACTGCTCAAACTTGCTTAGTCACATAATCAATCTCAGACCAGTTTGTTACAATATATTATTTCCGAGCATCAGAAAATGTCCCTTATGTAACTACTGGCATAGTCAAAGCCTGTGACAATTACAGCTTGTCTGCAGGTGCAGGAGAGGAGTGTCCAGGGACTTGTGAATTTGGTGGATGATCTCAAGCACCAAATCTCAGGATGATTGGAAGGCAGGGCTGTAAAGATGGACTTTCTGAAGCCGGCTGTGCAGAGAGCTGAGGGGAAGCACACTCTGAGACTCTCTACTCCTCCTGCCCTCGCTTTTAGCAGCTTCGATCCCCCACAGTGGAACGAAGCCCTCCCTGGTTTGTCTCCTGCCGAGGCCGAGTCAGACAAGCACCGTGCGTGCCCGGGAGCCTCCCGGGGTGCTGAAGGGACAGCTCCGGGGGGCGAGCCGCGCTCCAGCCGCTCCCAGGGGCGTCCGCGGGGTCTCGCCCGGCTCCGCGCCTTCCCGAGGGCCCGGCGGGCACCCAGGGGCCGTGCGCGGCACACGCAGGCCCGCGGAGCCCGCGCCCGGCGGCGGGGCCGGCGGCTCAGGCAGCGCTCGGCGCGATCACTTCCGTGTCAGGGCCGGCGCCCGCTGCCTGCAGCCCCTGCCTGC